>CM052797.1:102252060-102280469 GCA_028533885.1 Nasua narica | reverse complement strand
TGAGGTCCTGGAACATATTCTTGAGTCCCCCTTCATCCTCATGCTTGGCTTTGGAAGCAGGAATGATTCCAAGTCTTTTGGATCCAACCCCAAAGATGGTGGGATGAGGTACAACAGTTGTAAACTTGGGGGCATGCCTTTCCACATTAGGCACTAAGGGAAAGACTATTAAAGACCTTTGAACCACAAATTTAATTTCAATCGGAGTCAAGAGTTTCCCACTTACTAAAAACATCACCATTAGTAGAATCAGCTCCTTGGACAAAGGGAGTGTCCCTAATAGGTTTTTTCCCAGGGCTGTCTCATGGGTACTATCCTTTTAAGGTTTGTATTTGATGAGAGAGCAGGGGATTCTTAGGGCTGCAGAAATCGAGAGCCAGGAGAGAAGAGATGCTCTGATCAGCTCACTACGCAAGGAGCAGGCAGGTCTGCATCGAGGTCTGCGTGGCGCCAGGGCTCCTGGGCCTCATGTCTTGTCTTTCTTGTGGGTGTCTTTGGGAGTGCAGGTCCCAGATTGCTTCTTGGAAGTTGCCAGCTTGACGTTACAGGAGTTCTTCAGGGCTGTCTCCGCGGGGAAAGACTCAGATCCTTCCTGGAAGAAACCCATTTATAAAATTATTTCGAAACTGGACAGTGACATCCCAGAGATATTCAAATCTTCCACCTATCCCCAGGAGCTGTTTCGGAATTAAGATCCCACAACACGAGGAGCAACTGGCCAAGGTTTCCTAGGTTTGTCTTAAATGGCAGTCAGGAGAGCTGTAGTCATAGAAAAAAGGCATAAGAAGAAACCCCCCACATAGGTACGATTACCATTTCTGATCATTTATTTCCTTTTTCAGGATCCTCAGAGTCTTAACCCTAACCATAATATATATCAGCCGAATGTGTTGGTGTTGGTAGCATATTATAAAAGGGACACAACAGTTTGGAATCAGAACTAAAATCGCCATTCCACTGTTTCCCCGTGTTGGGACCTTGGGAACTTGCCAGCATTCTGCCTCTGCAAAGCCAGGTTGTGAGGATGAAAAGATATTCTGTCCTCAAGTACTCTGTGCACTGTCACTCACTACAGAGCTCTTAGTTTTCTCCCCTCTTGGCTTTCAGATAAAGTTATCTTGTGCGTGCGTGCGTGCGTGCGTTGTTCTGTTTTTCACACATTGCTGCTTTTAGTTACCTATTTATTGAGCTCCACCTATTTGCTAGACACTTTCAAATACATAATCCTTAAGCTTTCCTCTCTGAAAAGTAGGTATTATCTTCATTTGAAAAATAACCGAACCCAAGTTGGAGAACCATGAGGTAACTTGCCGAGGTATAAGGCGAGGGCGCTTGGGTCAGCAGGGATGGTCAGAAGTCTGGAGAAACCCGAGCCCTTCCTATGCCAGACTACATGCAGGAGCACCTCATGCTGCTTTCCGTGATCTCAGAGGCCACTGTCCCCAGGAAGCATCCAGCACTAATGGGGCTCTGACACCCCCTGCCGGGTACTCAGGAACGCTTCATCACCCAGGATTTCCGCTGATCGTGCCAGCAAGCCGAAAGCAAACTTTCTGCTGGACTTGAGCATTGCTGCTCATTCATTCATCTGCTGGGAGTTTATCAGCACGACAACCCAACTAGGCTTGAGAAGACCAAAGCAAGTGATGCCCAACCTCTTACGTGCAGAAGAAACTGAACTTCAGACCTGGGAGCTGGAAGGGGCCTTAGGAGGTCATCTGGCCCGCCCTGTATAAGTTAGGAAGGAGGGAACTGAGGCCCGGACGGGACACTTGCACAGCCTGTGCAGAGTCCCACAGACGATGAATGGCATAACTGGGAACAATACAGCATCACACACAGAAAGAGAAATTCTCCCACTCCATAAGGAAACCACAGGACAAGGTCAATCTTTCAGATGAAGGAATTCATGAAATCAACATTTTTTTCCCCTACTGGCCCAACAAAGTGTGACTGATTCTGAGCATATAGGCAAGACTTGTGCAAAGTTGAGTAAGTGCACCTGTCTTCTACACTAGTCAGGGTCGAGTCTTGTAAGTACTGCAAAGGTGTGCACGCTGGGGTGGGGGCCGCACAGTGCTCAGGGCCTGCCATTCTGACTAAGGGATGTCTGTGACTTCATTAGCATACTTCTTCCCCATCTACACAAAACAGAAGTTTCTCTATTCAATGTCCCTGACTTTTTTTGGGTGGGCTAGATCAGAGGCGATAAGATCCCTAAACTATGGCTAGATGTATCAATATAAAAAGGTATGAAAAATGACTTTCTTTTGAATTTTCTCTTACTTCAAACAGCAAGGAGGAAAACTAAAACAGATGCATTTGGGCCAAACCAATCTTTTCAGGTTGCTTTAAGGTTATTTGTAAACGTCCTTCGATACATCCCGTTGCACTCAGATTATCTTTGCCACATTTTCTCCCACAACATTCTCTTAAAAAATGAAGCAATCTCCAAATCTAAGTTTTAAAAGCAGGCGAGCACTAAGTATCCTGAGCAAGGGCAGTTATCTATGGTTGGAAACAGCAGAAGAACCCACTCTCCAGAGTGGTATTACATAGCTCTTGAAGATATTCATGGGAAACAATGCCAAGTTCACATGATTGTCTGATGTGGGGCAGCCATTTTCTGTCCCAAACCTGAAATTCATTAGCGTGTGTTTGAAAGACTAAGCCAAGCCACCTCCAGGGCAGTGAAAAGGTTTGAAAATTGGTCTGTAATTGGTCTGAAAATTGGTCCGAAACCTTTTCAAACCTTGTCCCAGGCACCAATGAAATGCACAAGCTCAAATTGAAAACATTTGTGTACTACAGTCCTTCCAGGAAGTGTTGTCTACCCACTGACCTAAACACAGAAGAATGTATAAATACACATGCTCTGCCAACAGAAGAAGTCTAATTGTTTATATTTTTGTTTCTACTAAGTATATCTCCTTCTCTGTTGGGAACACATTCTGAGCTGGTTATTAAGTTCTTTTAGTTGTCATAACAATGTCATAACATTGCCAAAGATTCTTTCTATTAAAGTATATGTGGGCACTGTTCTCTCCCAAATTAGACATTTTCAAAGTCTGGCCAAACACTGCATGATTGACTAATCCTTCAGTCGTAGACAGTAGGACCTGAACTGTGGATTAGGACGATGGGACTAGTAGGGAGTTAATGTTCAATTAGTGACGAAACGCAGGTAGTTAGTTGGCATTGCGCGCAGGAAAAGGTTCACTAGGAATCCTGTTTCAAACATGGCTTCATGTAGTATACACGGCTCTAAACCAGATTCGCACAGTGAGGAGGACAAACGCACTTCCTGGGCACATGGACGGTGCCTGCCGGAACTGCTTCCTTTCCATCCAAGGAAGGGCAAAGCATACACAGCAGAGGGAACAAAGCCCTCTGTAATAAGGTTCAGTACCTCAGCCTCAGCACTTTATGGAGGTCCGCGGGTCCACTCTAAAAAAACCCTTTGTTTTTAGTAACAAAATACAGAATCATCAGAAAAAATAATTTAGAACAAGACATCTATAGCATAACTTTATATGTGCCTTTAGAAAAGATTTCTTTTAAAAATTAGCTAAAATTATGGTAACAAGTTTCCTCAAGTCTATATATTCTAGATTTTCATAGTCTTTGATTCCAGCGCTTTTCTTTATAGTTTTGACTCTTTGCCCTGTAAAATAGATTAAAAGTTTCATGATACATGCATTTAAAACAAAATAGAAATTAAAAAAAACCCTTTGATTTTTTTATACACACTCTATTAGGCATTTGCATAGATGTCACATAATGCAAGATCATTTTCTCAGTCCTGAGAAAAACAATAATGAAAGAGTGATGAGTAGGGCTGAGATAAAGAACAGATTGGCTAAAATAAGTTACATTTCTATCAGGTGGATGATTAAATTATGCACATTTAAATTAGAGGAGTGCTCTACAATTCTTAACAATTGCTTCTGGGCTTGATGCTTTGGAGGAGAACATTTGTGAAAATATAGCAAATATAATGCTTCTCATGAAAGTCTAAAAATATTCTCGGTCAGATTTAAGTCAATATAACACACACTGTAAAGAATGAGCTCTGGTTACCTATTTCAGAGTATTAGTAATACATGCTATATCTCTGAGGTAGATCATGGTATTTACAATTTAAAAATAGGTATTAAATGCTCACCTGTGGAAAAAGATAACTCATGAGGAGTATTTTTCAGGGGTACACAATTCCTATCGACCAAGAAGGAACGCTTCCAGACTATACAAATCTAAGTATGCAGGAGTCGAATGCTTAGTCATATAAAAGCAACAACAACAAAACCCCCAACCCCCAGATGTTAGCCTCCAGAAGGAGAGACTGTGTGAGGAAACAGTGAGGGCAGCAGACATCATGAAAACAGTAAGAGAACATCCACCCCAAGCCTCACCAGCTCACACATCTACCCCCGCTCTCCGGGGAATCTGCGCCTCCTTCACCAGGAGTCTTCTGGGCTGTTTGGTTTCTCACAGCCTCACCACTTCATGCTCACAGATTTATTTTGTTATTTCCAAATTCTCCAGTCACCCCGCAAACACACACATCAGGTCCTGGTCTTCCCTTTGAAGCCCCCTCCCCCCCATTTACTGACTTCTGTGGCTCAGACTCATTCCTTGATAACCACGTCTAGCCTGGAAATTTAGCTTTGGTAAAGAATGCTGCCTCTACCCTAACCTTTTCCCCGCCTTATCCTCAGGGATCTGATCTATGGCGCCCCCTCTTCACTTTCCTCCCTGTCAACACCTTTCTTAATTAGAGCACTACGGTTAAGTGCACAAGCCCTGGAGCCTGGTTTCATCCGGGCTCAAGCACCTACCAGCTACGGATCTCTGCAAGTTACTCTCTCGGCCTCAGCTTTCCTATCTGTAAAATAGAGATGATAAAATAGCACCTACCTCACAGTACTGTTCAAAGGTTTAGGTAAAATAATACACGTAAATTCTCAGCCCCTTCCTAGTGCACAGTATGATGCTAGCTATATGATTACTTAGCAGTCCTGAACTGTTAGCAAAGTCAGGAATTTGCACTGCTTTACTATGGAAAAAGAGTTCTTAGCTTAAGAACGGCACTGATGTGTGACATTATGGGTATAAGACATATTCCGAATTTCATTTTTATTATAACCATGCAGTAAAATGCACAAATACCTGTGGTGACAGCATAAAACTAAGCTTTAAACTGAGATGTTAATTTTTTCCAAGAGGGAAAGAAAATCTAGCAAAAAAAAGCCTTGTGCTAATAAGTCCATATGCCTGCCCTCATTTCCTCTTTATAACAATCCTACGTTGACGCGTCTACTTGGCACACGACATTAACTACTGTCGCTATTGGCTGGTTGGTTACTAAAGGCTTGTCGTTTACAGGCTGATACAGGCAGTCGGATACCCTCCTAACCATAAGCTTAGTGACTAATGCGGTATTTCCAAAATTATTCAACTTGCCATCTTTAACAACTGTTTTTGGGAGCTGTATCAATGTCCATCGAATAGGCTCTGTGGCTTGAATATTTTCTTGACTAACTCCTGGATGGTTGTTCAAAACATCTTTGCAGTTGTCCCACTCCTTAGAAGGCTAGATGGGTGCGCACGGGGAACACATACTGGCACAACCATACTTTCCCTCTCCTAGTGTTTAAAAATCCATGTTCAGGATCACATTTCCATAAGGTAAGAGTGCTTCTTTATTACAAATAATCTGGCCCCTTTCCTGTGTTTTTTTTTTTTTTTAATTTTATAGTCTTTAATGTTGATCTTCCTCCTCTGCTTTTTCCACGAATGTGTGTTGGTGATTATCTTTTCCAGAATATTTAAGACTCTTAATGTTTTTTTGGCTACTCTGTTCCTAAATAAATTGACTTTTTCAAATCCAGTGTTATGAGACATTGGGATTACCAATTTGATGCTTTGCTGAATTCTTACTATATTAAATCCCTAACAAAACCCCCACAATTATGCCTGGTGGCATGTATTTTTTTTTTTTTAAGATTTTATTTATTTACTTGACAGAGAGAGAGAGAGAGATCACAAGTAGGCAGAGAGGCAGGCAGAGAGAGAGGGGGAAGCAAGTTCCCTGCTGAGCAAAGAGCCCGATTCGGGGCTCGGTCCTAGGACCCTGAGATCATGACCTGAGCCGAGGTTAAAGCAGAGGCTTTAACCCACTGAGCCACCCAGGCCCCCCCCCCCCCACCTCCGCCACCGGGTGGTATGTATTCTTTATAAATACTCCAAAGCTGCTTTTGCCCAAGATTATTATCTTGATGTTTAGACACTTCATTTCTCATCACACACTGCATTCATCAGAGCTGAGCTTACTAGACCAACCAGAATTTTCCAACCAATCAACTCCATAACTCTTCTCTCCTATAGACTCTGGCTAGAAATGGAGTCAGAAATGAGTTTCCAAGAAAGACTGGGGTGCAGGTATTGGAACAAAGCACATATAAAAGCAGTTTTGCAGGGGCGCCTGGGTGGCTCAGTGGGTTAAGCCTCTGCCTTTGGCTCAGGTCATGATCTCAGGGTCCTGGGATCGAGCCCCGCATCAGGCTCCCTGCTTAGCGGGGAGCCTGCTTCCACTTCTCTCTCTGCCCAGGCTCTATGCCTACTTGTGACCTCTCCCTCTCTCTCTCTCTCTCTCTCTCCCACTTCTCTCTCTGCCCAGGCTCTATGCCTACTTGTGACCTCTCTCTCTCTCTCTGTCAAATAAATAAATAAATAAAATCTTTAAAAAAAAAAAGCAGTTTTGCTAGACTGTAGATTTATCAGCAAATCCTGGTAACGAAAGGTTTAATGACACAGAATTTACATTCCTACACATCTTGGTTTTGATATACTAGGTGCAAAGACAGTTAAGATCCTCATGCCATGTAAATGGCAGGTAGAATTAGGTATCCTTAAACTCTGGAGATGGCAGTGACCTACAAAACATAAGTGAGGCGGAGTTTAACACACTGACAGTGCTTAGAAGATGGTATTGACTGTCTCCCTGTCTTTATTACAGAATCGGCCCTGTTCCCTCCAAACACATGAGGGCATTTCCCGGGGTGGGGGCGGCGGTCTTCTGTTTGAGAAACTACACCGGTGCACCATTTACTGAGCAAGTCTCAAATGTGGTAAAGCTTGGCAGAGAAGGAACTTTATAGCATTCAGTCCATTGCTGTTGTGCCAGAATTGGTGGATTTGCCCCCAAAATAAAGACCAATAACAGATTTTTACTTTTGGGGATATAAATTTATCATTTCATTTCCTTCACATAAAGTGACCATGATTTACCTCCTTAAAACACAGTCCTTGATAAATACACCTTTCCTGATGATCACATAAAAAGAGAAATCACTTTCTGTTGCAAAAACTAAGCTACCTACCTCCACAAAGTAGCAGTCCCCCAAAATACGAAGTCCTGAACTCAAGCTGGTGATGGGACTATAAGCAAAGTGACTCATTCCATCTCCTTAATAGTTCTTCACACCCCACGTGGAGCACAGTTCCTTGACCACAGTGGTGTTACACGAAGCGATGCAGGATAACATTGCACAGAACCAGACACACACACACACACATGCTTTTAAAACTGTAAAAATCTGAATAACTTCTGTGGAGTATTCTAATGTTTTGAGATATCTTTTTTTTTTTGAGATAGTTTTGATATATCTCTGATTTATAGATGGTACCATACATGCAGACTTGGTGAAGGATGCATGAGAACTTCCCTGCACATTTTTTGCAACTTCCTACGAATCTATAATTATTTCAAAATACAAAGTTAAGAAAAAAACCACACACACACACGCGTGCGCGAGCACACACACCCACACACACACACCCACACACACCCCTCATTGAATTAGAACCTTTGATAGAATTCTATTGAAGGACTGATGTCTCCTAAGTAAGAAGCAAATAAAAGTCCACGCCATCATAAATGGGTACTTTTATAAAGACATTTAAAACCACAAATAACAATTATCTTAAATACCAAAGCAGATTAATTTAATAAGGTACATTCTAGCTTCTTGATTAACTATCAGTTTTCATTTTGTTAGGGTTTATTTGGTTTTGTTCTGTGTACACAGATAATCAGAACTATTCTGCTCTCCTTGGAATCAGGAGAGTCATAGAAAAATAGCCTGCCCTGCCTCCCCACTGCACTTGTCTTCTCCCATCTATGACCTCCTCTGCAAATCAATCTTCTCTAAACTTTCCAGTTTAAATAACACTGACCCACAACTGACTTCTATTGTTAGGAACCTTCACCACAACTGGACAGGTTGTGGGCTTGTTTTCAGGCCCAGGGGCACATGTGTTTAAAACATGTGTTTAAATGTTTAAACATGTGTTTAAAAAACATTTTAAATCTTGGCTTTATTTGCTCCCAGGAAGCCAGATTCTCCATGGGCTCAGACTGTTTCTTGTCTAAAGCACCTTTGGAAACTGCATTTACTTTCAGGCAATATGGATTTTATTTTGCACTTAAGGAGTTTCATTAATTGTTACTGTTATTAACAAGTATCCTTCCAACAATTCCAACATCTTCACCACCTGCAAAGTACTAACAGACCAGGACCTTTGGAAATTATGATTACTGAACTTATCTTTAGATGGAGAAGGAATAAAATTGAACATCTCCTTTAGCCCTCTGGTTCTCAAACTTGGCTGCACACTGGAACTACCTGGTGGGCTTTAAAAATTACCAATGTGGGAGTGCCTGGGTGGCTCAGTCAGTTAAACATCTGCCTTTGGCTTAGGCCATGATCGAGGGACCCTAGGACCAAGCCCCACATCAGTCTCTCTACTCAGCAGGGAGCCTGCTTCTCCTTCTCCCTCTGCCTGCTGTTCCGCCTGCCTGTGCTCTTTCTAGTAAATAAATAAATCTTGAAAAAAAAATAAAATCTTTAGGACTAACATTTAAAAAAAATAAAAATTACCAATTTAAGGGTGCGGGGCTGCTGGCTGTCTCAGTCAGGAGAACATATGACTCTTGATCTCAGGATCATGAGTTCAAGCCCCATATTTGGTGTAGAGATTACTTAAAAATAATCTTTTTTTAAAAAATATTTTATTTTATTTTTATTTATTTGATAGAGACAGATCACAAGTAGGCAGAGAGGCAGGCAGAGAGAAAGAGAGGGGGAAGCAGGCTCCCTGCTGAGCAGAGAGCCCAATGCGGGGCTTGATCCCAGGACCCTGAGATCATGACCTGAGCTGAAGGCAGAGGCTTCAACCCACTAAGCCACCCAGGCACCCCTTAAAAATAATCTTTAAGGGACACCTGGATGGCTCATTCGGTTAAGTGTCTGACTTTGACTTGGGTAATGATCTCAGGGTCCTGAGATAGTGTCCTGCATTGGGCTTCCTGCTCAGAAAGGAGTCTGCCTCTCCTTCTCCCTCTGCCTGCCACTCCCCTGACCTCCGCTTGTGCACTCTCTCTCTAATAATAGAATCTTAAAAATAGCTTAAAAAACATTTTTTATCTCTCCCTCTCTCTCTCTGACAAATAAATAAATAAATAAATAAATAAATAAAATCTTAAAAAAAAAAACAAACAAAAAAACCCACATTTTTTAAAATTACTGATGCCTGAGTCCCACCTCTAGACTCTTAACTGTTAGGAGGTATATATAGCTTGAGCCTTGGGAGTTTTAATAGATTCCCCAGGTAATCCTTAGATGTAAAGTTTTATAACTAACTGCTTCACAAGGAGGACTGTTTATATTTCACTGTTCTGCTAAACATGCATACGTAGAGAGTACTCCTATGTTCAAGTGCTGATGGAATCTAAGCAATTATTCAACTAGAATCTTACCAACTCTTGGTTTAAGGCCACCATTGTCAATGGTGTCACCATTGTCACCCTGACAATAAACTTTAGGAATGCCTTCCAGATCTTGTAGAGTCCCTATTGACACACCCAGATTCATATCTAGTGAAAGCAGAAGGCTCTTAATCAAAAACAGAACATCCTCAAAGTATATCCTTAAACAAAACAAAACAAAACCAGACTAATATTGGGTTCACAGCAAAATCAAGCAGAAGATATTTAGATTTCCCATATATTACCTGCCTCCATATAAGCACAAGCTCCCTCATTATTAACATCCTCACTAGAGTGGTGTCTTGGTCACAACTGATGCAACTACACTGATACATCAGCATCACTCAGTCTATAGTCTTCATCAGGGTTCCCGCTTAGTGTGGTACATTCTGAGTTTGAACAAGTGTAAATGACATGTATCCACCATTAGTGTATCATACAGACTAGTTTCACTGCCCTAAAAACTCTCCCTTCTCACTAACCCCTAACAAGCACTAATCTCTACTATCCTCAGTGTTGCCTTTTCCAGAATGTTGACATTTTCCACTATGTCATATAGTTGGGATTATATAATGTGTAGTGGGTGATTCTTCTTTCATTCATTAATATGCATTTAAGTTTTCTCCATGTCTTTTGATGGCTTGAAGGCTCATTTCTTTTCCGTGTTGAGTAATATTCCATTGTTTGGATGTACCACAGTTTACTTATCCTTTCACCTACTGAGGGACATTTTGGTTACTTCCAAATTTTGGCAATTATGACTAGAGCTGCTATAAACATCCATGTTCAGGTTATTGTGTGGCCATTGTTTTCAACTCCCTTGGGTAAATACCAAGGAGTGTGACTTCTGGATTATATGGTAAGAATATATTTATTTTTCTAATAAACTACCAAACTCTCTTCCAAAGTGGAAGTATCCATGTTGCATTCTCATCAGCAATGAGTAAGAGTTCCTGTTGCTGCACATCCTTATCAGCATTTGGTGTCATCAATGATGTAGATTTTGGCCATTCCAATGCTATGTGTTGATACCTTGTTGCTTTCATTTGCATTTCCCTGGAGACATATGATATGAAGCATCTTTTCATATGCTTATTTGCCAACTGTACATCCTTCTGATGACCTATCTGTTGAAATCTTTGGCCCAATTTTAAGTTGGGTTGTTTGTTTTCCTATTCTTGAGTTTAAAGTGTTCTTTGTATTTTTGGATACTAGTCCTTTATCAGATACGTATTTTGCACATATTTTCTCCCAGTCTGTGGCCTTTTAATTCTCTTGACAGTGTCTTTCATAGAGCAGAAATTCTAATTTGAATTAAGTCTAACCTATCAATTCTTTCTTTCATGGGTTGTCTTTGGTGATCTAAAAACTCATCACCAAACTCAAAGTCATTTAGGTTTACTCCTATATTATCCTCCTTTTTTTTTTAAGATTTTATTTATTTATTTGACAAAGAGAGATCACAAGTAGGCAGAGAGAGGAGGAAGCAGGCTCCCTGCTGAGCAGAGAGCCTGATGCGGGGCTCGATCTCAGGATGCTGAGATCATAACCTGAGCTGAAGGCAGAGGCTTTAACCCACTGAGCCACCCAGGCGCCCCTACTCCTATGTTATCTTCTAAGAGCTTTATAATTTTATGTTTTACATTTAGTTCTATGATCCATTTTGAGTTAATTTTTGTAAAGGGTGTAAGGTCTGTGTCTAGGTTCAACTTATTTGCATATAGATGTCCAGTTGTTCCCGCACCACTTGTTGAAAATACTATCTTTGCGGGCGCCTGGGTGGCTCAATTGGTTAAGCGTCTACCTTCAGGTCAGATCATGATTCTGGAGTCCTGGGATGGAGCTCCATATCAGGCTCCCTGCTCAGTAGGGAGTTTGCTTCTTCCTCTCTCTCTGCTCCTTCCTCCGCCTGTACACACTCTCTCTCTCAAACAAATAAATCTTTAACAAAAATACTCCCTTTGCTCCATTGTATTGTCTTTGCTCCTTTGTCAAAGATCAGTTGATTATATTTATGTGACTCTACCCTGGGATCTCATTTCTGGTCCCTTTATTTCTGCCTATTGTCTATTTTGTCTTTGTCTTATTATAGCTCTATAGTAAGTCATGAAGTCAGGTAACATCAGTTCTTCAATTTTGTTCCTCTTCAATATTGGGTTGGCTATCCTGAATCTCTTGCCTCTCCATATAAACTTTAGAATAGTTTGTAATATCCACAAAAAAATTTGCTGGGATTTTGACTCGGATTGCATTGAATTTATAGACCAATTTGGGAAGAATTGACATCTTGACAATACTGAGTCTTCCTATCCACAAACATGGATTATCTCTGCATTTATTTAGCTCTTCGATTTCTTTCATCAGAATTTTGTCATTTTTTCCTTATATGGATCTTGTATTCATCTTGTTAGATTTATACTTTAGTATCTTGTTGTTAGGGTGCTAATATAAATGCTATTTTTAAATTTTTTAAAAAAGATTTTATTTATTTATTTGACAGAGAGAAAGAGATCACAAGTAGGCAGAGAGGCAGGGAGAGGGAGAGGGGGAAGAGGCTCCCCACTGAGCAGGGAGCCCGACGTGGGACTCCATCCCAGGACCCTGCGATCATGACCTGAGCTGAAGGCAGAGGCTTAACCCACTGAGCCACCCAGGCACCCCTAAAGACTATTATTTTAAATTTGAAGTTTCACTTGTTTATTGCCAGGTACATAGGAAAGCAATTGACTTTTATATATTAACCTTGTATCTTGTAACTTTGCTATACGTATTAGTTCCAGTAGTTTGTTGATTCATTTGGATTTTCCACACAAATGATAACGTCTTCTGCAAAAAAGACTGTTTTATTTCTTCCATTACAATCTGTTTATATTTTCTTTCCTTATTTGTCTTATTGCATTATTCCGGACTTCCAATACAATTTTAAAAAGCAGTGGAGAGAAGGGACATCTTTACCTTGTTCCTGATCTTAGTAGGAAAAATCTTCAAGTTTCTCACCATTAAATATGATGAAATATGTTATAGGTTTTTTACAGTTACTCTTTATCAAGTTAAGGAAGTTTCCCTCTATTCCTACTTTATTGAAGGTTTTTCATCACGAATGGGTGTTGGATTTTGTTTAGTGTTTCTTTTATATCTGTTTATATGTTGTGATTTTTCTTCTGTAGCCTGTTGTGATGGACAACATTAACTAATTTTTGAATGTTGAACCATTTCTTGCATACCATCCCACTTAGGCCGTAGTGCATAATTCTTTTTACATATTGTTGGATTCAGTTTGCTAATATTTTGTTAGGGGTTTGTGCATATGTGTTCCTAAGAAATCTGTAGTCTGCAGTTTTCTTTTCTTGTAATGTCTTTGGTTTTGATATCAGGATAATGCTGGCCTCATGTATGAGTTAGGGAATATTTCCTCTGCTTCTATCTTCTGAAAGACATCATAGGAAATTGGTATGATTTCTTTCTAAAATGTTTGCTAGAAATCCCAGTGAACCCATCTAGGCCTGGTGCTTTTTGTTTTTGAAGGTTGGCAAGTATTGATATGATTTCTTTAATAGATACAGACCTATTCCAATTGCCTTTTTTCTTTGATGAGTTTTGGCAGATTGTGTCTTTCATGTAACTGGTCGATTTCATCTAGTTGGATCAAATCTGTGGGCAGAGTTGTTCATAGTATTCTTTTGCTATCTTTTTAATGTCTATGGGCCCTTTGGTGATGTCCCCTCTTTCATTTCTGATATTAGTTATTCGTGTAAAGAACGTTCTTTTTTAAAAATTTGTTATTTATTTAAGTAATCTCTACACCCAATATGGGGCTCAAACTCATGACCTGAGATCGAGTGGCATGCTCCTCTAACTGAGCCAGCCAAGCACCCCAATAATGTTCTTTTAATATCTTAAAAAAAAAAAAAAAAGAACTAGATCTTCTCATGTAAAGTGGGTATTCCAGATTTGACCAAACTAAAACTTTTTCTTTTAAAAGGTACAGTATCAAAACTTTTATTTTCTAGGATTATTCAAACTAGTATTAAACAAGATGTGTGATGTGAGAAAATATTTTCATAGCACCTGTGGGACCAGTTGTCATAATTCCAAAGGAAGAAGAGAAAGAGTTGGAAAAAAGAACTTCTTGATTAAGGGAGATAATCTTCTCAATTGAAAATTTAGTTTCCCCACAATGGAAACACAGCACCTATTCCCAAAAGCTTTAACAGTCTTGATCTATGTATGGCTACTACCCTAAGCCTATTTTGCTTATTCTTATCAATTCCAAATTTATTCAAAAGATTGAATTCAAATGAGAGCAGCATAAAACCTGGATTTTAAAGTACCAAGAAAATAATTTTTGATATCCCAACCACTAAGTTAGGACTCTTCCTAAAACACATGTACAGATAATTATTAGAAGGACATAAAAGGAGGAATTGTTTCCCTATGGCCCAATAATTAAATTCTTCTGTATTTTCCCTGGAAAATTTGAAATTATGCCCCAGAAGGGCATTTACAAGAATGCTCAATGTAGGGCGCCTGGGTGGCGCAGTTGGTTAAGCAACTGCCTTCGGCTCAGGTCATGATCTTGGAGTCCCGGGATCGAGTCCCACATCGGGCTCCCAGCTCCATGGGGAGTCCGCGTCTCACTCTGACCTTCTCCCTTCTCATGCTCTCTCTCACTCTCTCTCTTTCCTAATAAATAAGTAAATAAAATCTAAAAAAAAAAGAATGCTCAATGTAACATTGTCATGACAGTGAAAAACTGTCACAAATAAGAGAAATAATCTATGTTATATAGATATCATGGAATATACACATGTATATTTATATGTATGTGTGTGTATATGTATACACACAGACAGAAGGAGTCTGCAGACAACACGTAAAGATTATCACTCATGTAAAAAATAATAAAACTATATCATTATAGGTACATATATATGTATATAAATGCAAAGAAAAAGATTTGGAAAGCCACACACCAAAATGATAATAGTAATTACCTCCAGGATTTTAAAATGTTTGTTGCTTAATGGGGGTTTTAGTATCTGCACTATTTTTTTTAAATAATGAGAATGAATGAATTCGTATTTTATGGCTTGAATAAATTTGAAAAAGATAATGCCCCCAAACAAACTTTAAAAATCAAACATAGCAGAAGTATACCCACCTTGACACTGACTGGTACCAACAAAGAAGCTTTAATGACATACCTCCTCACTCCCCAGCAGAAATAGTAGAAAGCAATGGGGAGTTATAAGGGGGACACTCTGGTCAAATTCACAGCTGGATATGCCTGCTCAGCTGCTCTGCTCAACCAAAGGGAATTCTTGCTGTCTTTTTGCTCTGGGGTAAGTGTGTGCACACTATTTAATTGTGCACACACAGGTGCTTACCTGCCATCTTGATGAACGGAGGCTCGGAAAGGATGTCACCCAAGGAGGAGGCAAATATACATGCATCCACGTGACAGCAAGCAATGAACAAAAAATAACCTATTGGAAATTCAACATCAGTGTATTATGTAGGTATTGCTATCTGGCTCCGTGAGAACAGAATTTACTCCAAAACATCAGTCACAAGGTACGGATCAAAAGATTTACATACAATCTCTGTAATATAACCTGATGTTTCCTCTCCTATGGGCATCTTCTTTACAGTAATCATCTTCCAGACATCTTCTATGATATACATCAGAAGTCCCAAAATGATGTCCTGTAGGTAATATGTGGCCTCTAGCTGGCTTGTTTGCCACTACTCTGTTGTCCTCATAGTATTTTGAAAAGACTGCATCTCATAAAAATCCAGCTTTCTACTTCTATCTTCATCTGGTTACATCTGGTCTACCTGGCTTCATGGCAACCACTGGCTGGAGAAGAGCCACCACACCGAGATAGGGCAAGCACTCTGCATCTTCTCGGTCCCCACCATGCCCTACTGCCTTCCCAGGCTGAGAGCCAGTTGCTATTATCACTCTGCTTCCACTACTGATTTTCCCACAGTAGAGTTGAGAAGAAAATGAACCCTTGTACTTTTATCTCTACCAAATGTGGGAAAAGTAAAGATATATAGTGTAGAATGTTTTGAGAAAAATTGGAAAGGGGACATTTCCCCATGAGAATGAAGAATATTCCTACATGTCTATTTTGCAAACAAAGTATGTTCCTGATGAAAGAATAGAACATGCCCTTATGAAACTCCTGGTCAATTCTCTCACTTATGGCTTCCTGTCCATAGCAGGCGTTTGAACTTATGGTGCATGGTTTACACAATACTTATGGAAATGCCACCAACTGGAAGGTACAGAGGCAGTGAAATAGCAAACTCAAGAATTGGAGTTCTGTGAGTTACACATATTTTGACCCTGCATGAATTAACTTTATATTTAAATCCATCGCATCCATTCTAAATATGCTTGTTGAGCACCAACTATACCTAACAGGTATTGCATATTAGGTGTTACAAGGGTGGAAGAGGAGCAAAAATAGAGTTCTCACCCTCTAGGAGTTTACATCTGGGAACAGGAAGGGATGGGGAAGAAAGACAAGACAGGCTTCTAAGTTATTCTACTAAAAAGATAAATTAAGAGGAGATCACAGAGGGGCGCCTGGGTGGCTCAGTGGGTTAAAGCCTCTGCCTTCGGCTCGGGTCGTGATCTCAGGGTCCTGGGATCGAGCCCCGCATCGGGCTCTCTGCTCAGCGGGGAGCCTGCTTCTCCCTCTCTCTCTCTGACTGCCTCTTTGCCTACTTGTGATCTCTCTCTGTCAAATAAATAAAATCTTTAAAAAAAAAAAAGAGATCATAGATTTATGGCTGGACACTTGGGTTGCTTCCGTATCTTGGCTAATGTAAATAATGCTATAATAAACACAGGGGTAGATACATCTTTCCTTTTTTGGAGGGGTGGTGTAACTACCCAGTATAATTACTGGGTCATTTGTTTTTTGAGGTACTTCCACACTCTTTTTCTACAGTGGTTGCACCAATTTGTATTCTCATCCACAGTAAGATGATAATAATGCTGTTTGGTGACAGACGGTGACTACACTTACTGTGGTGAGCACTGAGTAACGTAAAGAACCATTGCATCATTATATTCTACGCCTGAAACTGTGCATATTAATTCTACTTAAAAAATTAAATACATGAAAGCCCCATCCAAAAAAGAAAAAAGTGACCACAGGACAAAGGAGGGAGCAAAACAAGAGGGTCAGGGAGAACATAGCTTCAGAGAGAATGGAGCATGTGAGCTGGGCCTTAACACAATTCCTACAGGAAACGGGAAATTTGAGGGGAAGCTGAGGGTACTGTAACTCACGCAGTGTGCCTGCAGTGTAGTGTACAAGCGGTAAGCAGAGTGGAAGAGGAAGCTGGCAAAGTGGTTGGGGTCACATTACTGACAGACTGGACGGCCATGCTGATGATTTGTCCTTAATAAGATGGGTAACAGGGAACTTCCAAGTGAAAGAGGTTAAGATGCTTGTCATCGGAGCTGGAGCAAACAGGCTAGCTGTATTACATAAGAAATTACAAACTACAGAAAACAAACCATAAAACCTGATTTCCTCTCCTTTGTTCTTACATAATAATTCAATACTCATCAAATTTTAAATTTCTGTGATTAAAAAGAGGTATCAAACAACCTAACAAGTAATAGATGAGACCCCGAGTGCACAGTTAGACTTGTGGGAGTGCAAGGAAGATGGTTTCAGAGGTAATCAACTGACTTCTACTGTTCCTGATAAATATATTTACATCAGACTGTACTTCCAGGTCCACAGACATTAGAAAACATGCACATGTGCACACGCACACAGCACACGCAATGCTGGAACATTCACCACCTTAGAACTTATGAAAACCTCAGAAAGAAGGTATCATAGTTAAGGAAAAAGAAAGTGCCAAGTCAGGGACCAGAAAACCCAAGTTCTAGCCTTGTTTGGCCACCAAACCACCACAGACTTTGAGCAAGTAATTTGTCTCTTTGAGCCTCAGAAACTTTCTCTCTGAAATGAAGGGATTTGACAGGAATGAGCCCTAAGGCCTTTCCAACCTCTTCTCGAAATATCAAGAGTTTCAAACTGGCAGCCTTCGAGTCGGAAATGGCAGGCAAACTGCTCAGGCCTAAGCACTTGCAAACAAAACAAAACAAAACAAAACAAAAAAACCCAACCAACCAAACCAAACCAAAGTAAGTTCTTAGTGCCCAAACTGATTTCACATAAAAACCCAGAACATCTAGCAACAAGGACCCACATCCCTACACGGCCACAGTCCGCTGTGGCTGACCGGGCGCTGCCTCCCCTTTAGCCAGACCTACCTTGTTCTCCAGTTTGCCAGACTCCACCCTCTGACTCACTCCTTTGTTACCTGTCCAACTGAATAAGCGTGACTACTGCCACGCTCTTGGGAGACAGCTCCTCTATTCACTCAAGAGATACTTGAGCCACGCACCGAGCTAGCTAGATGCTGTAAAAGAAATAAACATTAGACATACCTAAGAATTGGAACTCACCATCAGACATAATAGGTGTTAGAAGGATTTCAAGTTCTGGTGGAAGAGATTACTTCGATTCTTGAAATATAGGAGAAGGATCTGCAATCTAGATCAATATTGTCAAAAACAAGAATGTGCATATTTGGTACAAAGTGCGGGCTTCTTAAGTAGAAGGCTCAAAGTCAAGTCCTTTCCTATACAATAAACCACTAAATCTATAAGTCTTCACAGGACCACAGATGCAAGGCCCTGCTGGCAGGCAGAGGGCTGTGAGTAACTGCAGAAGCTCAGCCCCACTCAAGAGGATGCTCGTGGACTATGGGTTAACGCGAAAGCAATGGAGCCTGAGAACAGAATCAGATGAGTCATTAAGGTGCATAAATATCCAGGTACGGGGGACAGTGGCCTAAGGATTTAACTTTCAGTCATGTGTGGACCAGGGACTCATCAGAGTCTCTGGCCCTCTAAGATGCACCATGATTCTTTGCTTTGTCAGAATCCTGGCACACAAGAATTTTCCAGGAAATTTCCAGGAAATCAGATCTGCCTTTGTCATTTCACTATGGCATCCCTTTTGATAGTTCACCCCTATGCTGTGCTGGCTCTTAAGTGCTCGTCACCCTCTGAGGATGTCTACGTAAAGGATGCCATTGATACTGTTCCTTCATTTCTAGCAATTAGGCAAGCATAGGAAGTGGGCGAGTGATGATCATATATGAAATTCATCTATAAGAGCAAAAGACAGCAAGGATATCCATCAACAGAAACCTGGTATGTTAAATCACATGTTAAGGACCTAGAGCATTCTGCAGCTGTAAAAGGAAAAGGGATGGAATGCTACTGAGCAATCCAAAGGAATAAAGTACTGATAAAACTTGAATGAATGCCAAGAGAATTATGCCATGTGAAAAAAGGCCAAAAAATCCAATCCCAAAAGGTTACATCTTACATGATTTCATTTACATAAGTCTTTAAGTGCTACAATTATAAAATTGGAGAACAGATTAATGGTTGCCCTTGAGATGGGGGAGGTATGAGGAAGATGGGGGTGGATACACAAACCTACATGTGATAAAACTGCATAGAAATACGCCCACATAATATATATCCCACGCCATGAAAAGAACAGAAATATAAATGAAGCGATTGCTTAAAATTTTTCAGTAAAGCTCCTTACAATACAAAGGTACCTTTGGGAAATTAAGGAGGGAGGGAGAGAGAAGAAGGAAAGAGGAGAGGATAGAAGGGGTAGAAGAGAGAAGAGAAGAGGAGGGGGAATGAGAACAGGAATGTTCCACACACAAAATCTGAATGACCTCTAAGGCACACTACCATAAAGAAAAACCAAAAATAAGGTGGTTTGTGCAGCATTCTGCCATTTGAGTAAACAAAACCAAAAATGTTAATGCTTATCCACAGAATGTTCTGAAAGGAAACAAAACAGGCAATGCTGGTTACCTCTGTTGATGGGATGTGGAAGGCTCAGGGTTGAGATAGAAGGGAGACTGTAATACATATACCCTTGAACCTTCTGAATTTTATACCAGATGAATGTATTACTTAGTCATAAAATTACCATTTTTTTTCAATATATGAAAAAACAAATCCCTGCTTCAGTGCTTTCCACCTTTGTACACGACTGTGGTCTGGCCACTGCTTTCTGTTACTACTTATCCCATCTGGGTACTTAATACTTAGCCTTTGTACCAAAGCCTTTTAAGGCCATACTGGTTCTGAAGATCAATTTCACTTACCTGAAAATGCTTCTGAATGACTACTCTTCCCACACACACACACACACACACACACACACACACTCTGCACTATTTCATATGGCATAGCTTGGTCTATAGTAGCTGACTATAAAAGGTGACAATTATCTTCAAGCTAAGTGAAAATTCTTGATTTCAAAAGCAAAAAAAGGAACAACCGAAAAAGTAATAACGAGTAATAACGACAATGATGACAGCTACCAGTTTTTGACCTTTTACTCTGTGCTTGGTACTAGGCCAAGCAGCTTACAAGTGTCATCTCAATTTACTCCTCACAGCAACCTTTGCTAGGTAAGTTTTGTTATGTTCACTTCCTAGATGAGGAAATGGAAGCTCAGATAGGCTACATGATTTGTTACAGTCACGTGACTTCTGAGAGAGGAACTGAAACTTGTACCAGGGTCTGTCAACACTAACAATGAGGAATCACTCTTCTGTGGCTTCAGTACAATTCATCTAGGTTTTGGTGGCTCCAAACTGTATCTGAAACAGCCATACAATCTCTTTGTAGCTCACGACTTGTTACTTTCACAGTAAGCCAGGCTCCACACCCCAATATTACCAAAATACCTGCGATTTGCAGTCAGCAGGATAAAATACTTAACAAAAAAGCGGAGGCACCACTCGAGTAAGAAAACCTAAGTTGAAATTTTTAGTCAATCCAGTTCAAAATTTAATACGTGGTTTGCCCAAACAACCACCAGAATTCTTTCACAAAGGAAAGAAATCCAACCAGAAAATTTAAGATTTTGGTCTCTGTCAATAAACTTCTGAATTAATCACTGGCATCTAAAATCAAATATAACTTCTTGAAAATTATGTGAATAAAATAAGTGTCAACAGACTACTGTGTATAATTGATGGCTTTTGATCCTGTAATCAGTCACAATGTATTCTGAATATGCCAACTTAACCCTAAATAAAATTCTAAATAGAAAAAATTTCTGCATCTCATCAAGCACAGCTGAATCACTAAAGTGAGATTTCTCACATTTAGTTTAAAAGATGTGAAACATTAAAAATACCAAGAACTTTCCCCAACACCAGATTATTTTGTATTCAGATACAACACAGGATTTTAAAACAACTTAATATGATTAAAATAAAAAATTTAAAACACATACCACAGTTTTTGGAGATGGTAAGGAAAACAATGTTAATAAAACAACCGTAAAATGCTAGCAAATAAATGGAACCCAAGTTTGGTCCTCTATATTCCAAGGACATCTCTTAATATACTTAAAATATTTGTGTTATCAAAGCATTTTCTACCCACACCAAATTTCTCCAAGTTACTCTTGGGCTTTCGATTCTATTCTCCATTTAGTGATAATGCAAATTCAAGAATTTTTTAAAGTCCCATTAGACCAACAAAGTCAAATTATCAACTGACAGTCTCTATTATTTTCTTTTTGGGCCCCAATCTTTTTTTCATTAATCTTCTTTCATTGAGGTTATTTGTTAGACCAACTTTCTAAAGTAGCCAACATTCTATGTTCATCCCCTAAGGTCATGTTGTTAATCTGTATCTTCCAAAAACCAGCAGAGGCCATTTCTGACTCTGTTCCCTCTTCCCTATCCCCTTTAGTATAAGATCGCAGACACAAAGCCATGGCTGTAAGGCAAAATATGGCAGATTTAAAGTGATTCATGAGTGATTACCACTTCTTATTTCATTGGCATTCTGAATACTGTTAGAACATAGAAAGGTTAAGAAAACTAAAATAAAACAACCTCTATAAGAACATACATGCTTCCATTGTCTTCTGAACTAGAGAACACATTATGGAAATACTGGTTTTGGTAAGAAAAGGCATTTGGTAGATTCAAGTGGGTCTCGGTACAAACAAGAATTCTATTGGCTATCTTGTGATGTGCCTTCACTCAACATCATAAAGGCAGCTGAGAATCTCAGAGGTGTACTGTTGGCCAATAAGCAACCCGAGTAGCTTGTTAAATACTACCAACAGTGGAAGTTATCTAATGTAGCAAATTATATACATTCAATATTGACTTGTTAATGACCTCAAAGCCTCTTACATGTAAACACTCAGAACGTCAGAGAAGAGAGAACAGAAAGTTGTCAGGATTCCCATTACATTAGTCTTCAGTACTATAATTTCACATTCTTGAGCCCAAAGTGATACTATCTGAATGCTAATAAATGTAATTTCTGGTCACATGGTATTTAATGTAGGTCATAAAATTAAAGGTTTTTGTCCCTAGTCCAAAAGTGAATATTTCAAAATATTCAAGCCTCTAGAGAACAAATTTACAACTTGCTGAGTTGGATTACAAAGTGGAAACGGTGTTTGAGGAAGAAAGCTCCTCTGTCTTCTCCCATGTTAAAAAATGACATTTTCTTCGCAGAATGGAAAAGAGAAAAGAGGGTTTTTTGCTTTTAAATTAGAATGATATTTGGGTTTTAGCTCTGTGAATTTCTAGGTTCCACCTTGTACTATCCACAAGAGAGGAACTCTGTGCAGAAGTCCATGCTTTCCAATAACAAGCAATCTAGTAAGAACCTGAAAACCTGACAGGCTTAGAGGCTGCCTGCCAGAGGGCTGTGCATCTCTTTACTCGTCCTCCCCTGCAATCTTGAAGAAAACATCAATGATTCAAGTTCAACGATAAGGCAACAAGCTTCTGAGTTCAATGGAGTACATCAGTTCTGCCCACCAGGAATGAGGGGTGAGGGAAAAATGCTGAGGGAAAAATCAAAACATAACATAGCATGAAGGGGTAAAGTGGAAAGAAGAAGAAACAAGAGGATCAAAATAATAATAAAACATCATGCTATAAAACTGACGTACTCCAGGGAACCGATGAATACTTGCCATCGTCTCTACTAGTCTTCAAGATGCAAAGATAGAGAACGAAATCAGCGATCAAACAAAGATCACTAAACCTTCCTTGTGTGTACAGTATGTGCTATGGAATCACTAAGCTATATAACATTCAATGGGAAAAAGGTTTTGGGATGTTCGGCTAGCACGTAATTAGAACACACCATATTAAAAAAACAATAAAAAATAAAATTAAGAAAACAAGAGAAAGGGGCCCATGCTGTATAGCCCATGAATCTCATCGGCTTTATCATGAAAGTTTATTGTTTTTAATCCTAGTACAATCAGCTACCAGTTACATACAGTAAAAAACAAAAACAGCCACAAAGCAATGATGATAGAGATAGTCTGTGACATTGTACAGCGGAGGAAATATTTTCTGTTGGAATCCTCCAGCAGATCCTCCACCTGGCTTCAGCACTTAAGCTATCACTCCCTCCCTCCCCAAAATAGTTAAAAAGAAAAATTAATGTCTTGCTTGGGTACAGCAAGATTCTAATACCTCTTGGGGACACTGGAGAACTTTAAAAAACTAAACAAAAACTGAAACGTGGAAGGCAAGGTGACACACAACAAAGCTCCATGAGGCCGTGGCTTCAGATCACCTCAAAGCGAACCACCTGGAAAGAAAAGAAAAGGCCGTCACACCACGAAACAGCAGGCAGAAAGTTCAGTAGACTCTAGTATCTCATCATTCCCCTCCTCAAATTTATAGAATCCAAGCTTTTCTCAATCTTATATTAAGGGAGCTAGATTGCAGAAAATTGCTCCCTTTCCAACACCGGCATTGTAAATGTTGGCAAGTAGCACATACTTACTCTTTTAAGAACCAGAAAATAATTCAAGAAGAGAAGCATTTTTAGCAAAGCATGCTGTCTCCTTTATCTCAAACCCTTTAAAACAACCACACAGTATGCTATCTGTATGACTGTGCAATCTTACCTTAGAGGAACAATGACTCCGTTCAAAAACTAAGTATCATATATATTTGGTTCGATTGAGGGCTTTTTCAGCCAGGTGACCACTTTCATCTGTGATCTTCTCCCAATCAGTCTGTCCGACCACAAAACCTATGGCCCTTTTCCTATCTGCGTCCTTCTTTTCTTCCAGGTCCGCCCATCTCACCTAAAAAGAACACAGCGTTAGGCTGGGCTTTAGGAAAAATAAATATGCAAAGACCTTCTTCACTCTCTGGATAGTCTAAGGGGTAGGATAACTAATCTGAAACCAAGAGATAAAAACATTAGGAATTAACTGGGGAGAAGTGGAGAAAGCCATGTAAGTTACAAAAATAAACTCTCTGGTCAGTCCCCATGTCCTAAACCTTCTAGCTGCTGAACAGTTTGGCGCTCAGTCCTGATGCCTCCATTTCTTCTGTCCCTCCTTTCTGGTTCGCTGATCCTATTTTTCCCTCTGCCTACTCTTCCTACCTTACATGCTCACTCCCTCCAACATATTCTGCCAGACTGATCTCGAAATACACATGGTTGTGACTCTCACCTGCTTTAAATCCTTCCCCTGCCTAAAACATAAATCTAAGCACACAGGTCCCTCTGGATCTTGCCCTGTCTACTCTCCAGTAGCATTTCTGGGCAGTGCCTACCTACAGCCTTTTATATAAGCAGTACAAAATTACTTTTGGCTCTCAGAGCACATTGGGCCATTTCCCATCTCTGTAATTGTGCATATACTAGTCTCCTTCCTGAAATGCCCTAACTCTGTCCACCTGCCACGAGTCTAGTCCTCAGCCCTTGCTTTATCTTTCTTGTTCCTTTGCCAATCAAATAACTAATCAATCATTGCTTCCTTAGAGCTACTTCTGGATTTTGACATGTTTACTTTTGAACTTTCACACTCTATTGCAATAATCTATTTATAGACCTGTCTTTCCTAACAGACTACAGATACCCTAGATCAGCGGACTTTTATTTATCTCTATACAATAAATATTTCTTGAAATCTACACTTAGAAAACAGGGAGCTGGTATTACTATTTTCATTCATGAGATAAAGAAATGAAGAGATGGACTCAACTGCTAGCATCTATGGAAATACATAGATTTTAACTACAAATACATAGATGAGAGATACTTCCCATTGGTTGGTATTCTGATATTTTTAGAATGTAAGCATATACATTTTGAATTTTAGTAATATATCAAATATAGATTCTTATGCAGTTAAAAATAAGCAGATATATAATATTCTGCAAAAGCTGAAATACTTAAGGAGAAACTATGAAACTGTGGACATAGAACTGAAGTCTGCAGAAATTATATATATATTTTTAAAGATTTTATTTATTTATTTGACAGAGAGAATGAGCATAAGGAGGGGGAACATCAGACAGAGGGAGAGGGAGAATGGGGCTCTCAGCAGGGAGCCTAACACAGGGCTAGATCAAAGGACTCTGGGATCATGGGATCTGAGCCGAAGGCAAATGCCCAATGACTGAGCCACCCGGGAGCCACATGCAGAGATTATATTTTTTATTTTTATTTTTTTATTAACATATAAAGAGATTGTATTTTTTAGAAAGATTTATTTGACAGAGAAAGAGAGAGAGAGAGACAGCAAGCACACAAGTGGGAAGGGCAGGGAAAGGGAGAGAGAATTTCAAGCAGACTCTATACTGAGCGTGGAGCCTGGCATGGGGCTTGATCTCACATTCTTGAGATCACGACCTGAGCTGAACTAAGAGTTGGGCACTTAACTGACTGCACCACTCAGGCACCCCCAAGATTGCATTTTAAATATAGCTTGTGATTCATTATCTGTGACAAGAAAACCAGAGCATGCATACTCCATGCTCTTCACACTGGACATAGAAATGCATTACTGCTCTTAGAGATACACTGACCTTCCCTATTGCCCTTTATAGGACTGGTAATGAAATGATTAGGCTTCTTCAAACAGCAACCATTTGGTCAAAGAGAAGATACGTAGTAATAGGAGTGGGAAAAATTGATAACACAACTTAAAAAAAAATTTTTTAAAAAGATTTTATGTATAATTGACAGACAGAAAGAAAGAGAATGCAGGCAGGGGCAGGGACATAGGGGCATAGGGAGAGGGAGAAGCAGGCTCCCCACTGACAAGGGAGCCTGATGCAAGGCTTCATCCCAGGACTCTGAAATCATGATCTGAGTCAAAGGCAGACACTTAACTGACTGAGCCACCCAGGCGCCCCAACATCCAGCTCTTTTCGTAAGTGGATTTTTAGTGCGTAGAAAACCTAAACCTCCTTCATGGACCCTAGTAAAAAAAAAATAATAATAAATAAGCCTAAATAATGCGGGCTTTTGTATACGGAGATCTCTGGGCTTTCTGCTATGTATTTATGCTGATTGTATTAATTCTTTTTTTTTTTAAAGAGTTTTATTTATTTATTTGACAGAGAGAGAGAGATCACAAGCAGGCAGAGAGGCAGGCAGAGAGAGAGGGGAAGCAGGCTCCCCGCCGAGCAGAGAGCCCGATGTGGGGCTTGATCCCAGGACCCTGAGATCGTGACCTGAGCTGAAGGCAGAGGCTTTAACCCACTGAGCCACCCAGGAGCCCCTGACTGAATTTATTCTGATAGATTCATACACTCTCTCAGTTGTCCTTGGGACCAAGGGGACACATTTTAGCAAAAGATGATTATGGTTAAGGGGTTTAAAGAATGGACAGATTGTGGTCACTGAAGAAAGAAATGGTAAATAGTACATAGTACATTTTTGGCACAGAGTTAAACACACTGGTCGACCATACCCTGAATAAACTAAGAGCCAACTTTTAAGTCTGTGGCTTAAATTAAGTCTTTAAAACTCATATAAAATAAAGAACATAAGATTAGAATAAAAAGTATGTAATTATTTTTTAAATAAGCAATATGTTTTAGCACAAATGCCCACAATTTTAAGTTGAAATTAAAATATTCTGGGGGCCCTGGGGTGGCTCAGTAGGTTAAGCACCTGCCTTCGCCTCAGGTTATGATCCCAGAAGCCTGGGATCAGGCCCTGAATTGGGTTCCTCGCTCTGCGAGGAGCCTGCTTTTCCCTCTCCCTTTGCCCTCTACTCCCCCTGCTTGTGCTCACTCTCTTATCAAATAAATAAATAAAATCTTTAAAAAATAAAATATTTTGGAAACTACTGTACTTTGTTCATATCTTTAATATATACTGGTGCTATATTAACATTATTTATTTATATCTTGGACTCCTCCACTAGAGGTCTGCTCTTTAAGAGGCCTCATCCACAGATCTGACATACACTCAACACTGTAGAATGAATGAATGATTACCAAAACAAACTAAATATCGGAGCAGAATGACTTTCAACTTGAAATGGTTTCTTAAATGTCAGTGCCTCTCGTGATCTCCCTAGAGGTACTTTAACTGAGATGTACCATCTTTTTTTTTTTTTTTGGCCATTTATTTTAGCCATTAAAAAATGTATAATACAGAAAAGTCTTGACTAACACTCAAAAGTTTGAGGTACATACGTTTCGGCCACTGTCACTAAAAATATTTCTAAAATGTGTGAGTCCCACAAACAAGGGAACTGTTCACCTTCCAGTCACCAAAGAAACACAAAGTCCACTTGAGCTATCATTTTGTGCCCAACTAAGCAACTGAAATTTTTTAAAGATAAATTACATTTTCAAAATCTAGCTATTTTGGCAAAATTCTAGTTATGATTTAACTCTACAGAACCACCTTCTTGTTCTAGTGGATATTAATCCTAGGAACCTGCCTGGTATTTGTAAAAAAAACCCTCAATTATAAAGAAACCAAGAAACCCCAGGAAAAGCATAAGTTATGAATTCTGCATTCATATCTCCCTGTAGGATCTCCCTGTAGTCTGGTGTTGATTTTGATGAGTGGTTTTAGGGTTAAAAACTATTTGACAAAACAAGAAAAAATATCCAGTGGAAAAAAGACAGTCTCTCCAATAAATGGTGCTGGGAAAGTTGGACAGCTATATGTAGAACGATGAAACTTGACCATTCTCTTACACCATACACGAAGATAAACTTGAAATGGATAAAAGACCTCAACGTGAGGCAGGAATCTATCAAAACCCTAGAGGAGAACATAGGCAGTAACCTCTTCGACATCAGCCACAGCAACTTCTTTCAGGACATGTCTCCAAAGGCAAAGGAAACAAAAGCGAAAATGAACTTTTGGGACTTCATCAAGATAAAAAGCTTCTGCACAGTGAAGGAAACAGTCAACAAAACAAACAGGAAACCCACAGAACGGGAGAAGATATTCGCAAATGACACTACAGACAAAGGGCTGATATCCACGATCTATAAAGAACTCCTCGGGACGCCTGGTGGCTCAGTTGGTTGAGCAGCTGCCTTTGGCTCAGGTCATGATCCCAGCATCTTGGGATCGAGTCCCGCATCAGGCTCCTTGCTCTGCAGGGAGCCTGCTCCTCTCTCTGCCTCTGCCTGCCACTCTGCCTGCTTGTGTTCTCTCTCTGTTAAA
>CM052797.1:102218754-102251560 GCA_028533885.1 Nasua narica | reverse complement strand
GAATATCCAACTTTTGTATCAACATGGATAGGACTAGAAGAGATTACGCGGAGTGAAATAAGTCAAGCGGAGAGAGCCAATTATCTTATGGTCTCACTTATGTGTGGAGTATAAAGAAAATCATGGAGGGCATTGTGAGAAGGAAGGAAGGGTGAATGGGGGGAAATCGGAGGGGGCAATGAACCAGGAGAGACTGTGGACTCTGAGCAACAAACTGAGGATTTTGGAGGGGAAGGTGTGGGGGGTTGGGCGAGCCTGGTATTGGGTATCGAGAAGGGCACGTATTGCATGGAGCACTGGGTGTGGTGCATGAACAATTAATCTTGTAACACTGAAAAAAATAAAAGTATTTGGGAAGGACACCTGGGTGGCTCAGTGGGTTAAAGCCTCTGCCTTCGGCTCAGGTCATGATCTCAGGGTCCTGGGATCAAGCCCTGCATAGGGCTCTCTGCTCAGCAGGGAGCCCACCTCTCTCTCTGCCTGCCTGTCTGCCTACTTGTGATCTCTCTCTCTGTCAAATAAATAAATATCTTTAAAAAAAAAGTATTTGGAAAAAAAAAACTATTTGAAATTCAGATGTGAGGCAGGGGAGGAGTGAAAGATAAGCCACTTCAAAGAACTAGGATGTGGGGGTTAAGAAGCAAAGTAGGAAGGCCCTAGGCTTACCGTGACCCACAAATACAACTAGATAACTATCAAATCATCCTAAATGCCCCAGAAATCGATCTGAAGACTGGCAGAACAAACTGGACAACTAAAGTAGGAAGGCCCTAGGCTCACTGGGGCCCACAAATACAACTAGATAACTATCAAATCATCCTAAATGCCCCCAAAATTGATCTGAAGACTGGCAGAACAAACTGCACAACTAAAGGCAGAGAAGAGGCCACAATAAAGAAGGCAGAAAGCATGGAAAGGCAGTTTGGGAGAGAAATGGATGAAGGCTGCTGTGCGGGGAGGGAGCAGTGGTCAGGGAGAAGGGTGGGAGACACACTAACAGGGGAGTGCAGGGGGAAAATGAATCCCCATCAAAATTGCCTTGGAAAGCAAGAGGGGCTGAATTTTATCACTTCTGGCAACTAGTGTGGAGTTTAAAGGTCAGGACTCTGGGCTGGGAGATCTCTGAGGGCACTGCTCTTGGAGAGAAGGCAGGCAAGCATACAACACGGAAACAGCAATGTGAAGAGTGCCTGTGGATACAGTGGGAAGGTTATTTGGTCATCTTGGAGCACATCCCCGAGAGCGCATTCACAGAGAGAGACTCCTTTGGAAACAAAGGAACTGGGCAGCACCACTTCCCTCCCCTGCTCCTTAGCATAAGCATAGGACTACCTGTGGGAACCAGCACACCATGGATACTACCTACCTTGCCTTAATGGAGCCCCCCACCCTCCCACCCCGTCCCCCGACTCTGCGCAAATGCACATGCTCTGGTGGAACGGCCTCTCCCAATCACACTAGCCTCAGTCCCAGCGAGTGGAAACCCGCTCCCAGAAGACTGAACCAAACTCTTGCTCGCACTGGCAGCAAGGAGTTTTGCAGAGCTTCAGTTCCAGCAGTGGGGTCAACAGGTCTCATTTCACAAACAGACCAGAGCACACCTAGTTAAAACGTACATTGAGGCCAGGGACCGAGTACTGTCCACAACTGGAAAGAGCCACTGCAGATGACTGGCCTGAAGGATAAAATGGCTAGGAGAAGAGAGCAGAGCATATGCAGCATATACTCCCGGAAGCGCCAGGCACTACAGGACCTCTTCATAAGGCCATTTCCCTTAAGAATGAGAGATGTAGCTGACTTTCCTAACACAGAGAAAGAGGCACAGAGACTTAGACAAAATGAGAAGACACAAAATTATCCTAAAGGAAACAATAACAACAGGACCAAAAATCTAAGCAAAACAGATATAAGTAACATGCTTAATAAAGAATTTAAAGTAATGATCATAAAGATACTCACTGGATCTGAGAAAAGAGTGGAGGCCATCAGTGAGATCCTTAACAGAGAGAGAGAGAGAAGGAATAACATAGCAGAGATAAAGAGTACAATAAATGAAATGAGGAACATGCTTGAGGGAATGAATAGCAGGATGGAAGAAGCAGAAGAAGGAATTAGTGATCTAAGGAGACAGAGTAATGGAAAGTAATCAGGCTGAACAAAGGAGACAAAAAAAATTATGCAAAATGAGAACAGTCTTACAGAATGCAGTGACTCTATCAAATGTAATAACATTCTTGTTATAGGAGTCCCAAAAGAAGAAGAGAGAGAAAAGGGGACAGAAAATTTATTTGAAGAAATAGAAATAGTAGCTAAAAACTTCCCTAATCTGGGGAAGGAAACATATCCAGATCCAGAAAGCACAAAGAACTCCCATCAAAATCAACAAAAGCAGATCTACACCAAGACATATTATAATTAAACCGGCAAAATATAATAATGAAGAAAAGTCTTAAAAGGAGCAAGACAAAAGAAGGCAGCAACTTACAAGGGAAAACTCATAAGACTAGCAGGAGATTTTTCAGCAGATACTTTCCAAGCCAGAAGAGAGTGGCATGATATATTCAAAGTGCTAAATGGGAAAAATCTGTTGCCGAGAATACACTATCCAGCAAGGCTGTCATTCAGAAAGGAAAGACAGAGAGTTCTGCGACAAACAAAAACAAGGGAGTTCATGATCACTAAATCAGCCCTGCAAGAAATATAAACGGTGACTCTGAGTGGAAAGGAGAGAGCAAAAGTGACAATATAAAGGTAGGAAACACAAAAGCAGTAAAAATGAATATTTCTGTAAAAAATCAGTCAAGGAACTCACAAAATAAAAGGATGTGAAATATTACAACATATACTTAAAACGTGGGGAGGAGAGGAAAAAGAATGAGTTCAAACTTAAATGACTATTAACTTAATAGACAGTTATATGCAGAAGAGGTTATAAGCAAGCCTAAAGGTAACCATATATCAAAAACCACTAATAAATATGCAAAGCACGAGGAGAATGAAATCAAATATATCACTAAAGAAAATCAGCAAACCATGAAAGAGAGAAAGACAAGAAAGGATCAGAGAATACCTCCAGAAACAACCACAAAACAAATAATGACAATAAATATATATTTATCAATAATTATACTGAATGTAAATGGACTAAATGTTCCAATCAAAAGACACAAACAGTGATGGAATGGATAAAAAAATTGAGACCCATCTATATGCTGCCTACAAGGACTCATTTTAGACCTAAAGACATGTGCAGATTGAAAGTGAGGGGATAGAGAAATAATCTGTCCTGCAAATGGATGTCAAAAGAAAGCCAGAGTAGCAATACTTACATGGGACAAAACAGACTTTAAAACAAAGACTGTAACAACAGACAAAGAAGGACACAACAATAATGAAAGGGATAATCCAACAAGAAGATATACCAATTGTAAATATTTATGCACCCAACAAGGGAGCACCTAAATACATAAAATAGTTAATAATAAACGTAAAGGAACTAATCAATAATACAGTAATAGTAGGGGACTTTATGTACCCCACTTACATCAACAGATAGATCATCTAAACAGAAAATCAACAAGGAAACAATGGCGTTGATGATACTTTGGAACAGATGGATTCAACAGATAAATTCAGGACAGTCCAGCCTAAAACAGCAGAACACACATTCGTTTCAAGTGCATATGGAACATTCTCCAGAATAGATCACATATTTAGCCCACAAAACAAGCCTCAAATTCAAGATCAAAGTCATACCATTCATCTTTTCTGATCACAACGCTATGAAACTAAAAGTTAACCACAAGAAAAAGTCTGGAAAGAGCACAAATATGTGGAGGTTAAATAACGTGCTACTGTGAATGAATGGGTCAAATAGTAAATAAAGGAAGAAATTTAAAAAGTACGCAGAAACAAACAAATGAAAATGAAAATACAACAGACCAAAACCTCTGGGATGTAGCAGAAGTGGTTCTAAGAGGGAAATATAAAGCATTACAGGTATATGTCAAGAAGAAAAATCTCAAACAACCTAACCTTACAGACACCTAAAGAAGCTAGGAAAAAAAAGAACCAAGAAAAACCTAAAACCAGAAGAAGAAAGGAAATAATAAACAGGAGAACAGAAATAAATGATACAAAAACTAAAAAAAAAAAAAACAATAGAGCAGACCAACGAAACCAGGAGCTGGTTCAATATCAATCAATATCAATTAAATTGATAAACCTCTAGCCAGACTTACCAAGTAAAAAAGAGAAAGGACGCAAATAAAATCACAAATGAGAGAGGAGATATAAAAACCAACACCACAGAAATGCAAACAATTATAAGTGAATATTATGAAAAACTATATGCCAACAAACCCGGACAACCTAGAAGAAGTGGATAAATTCCTAGAAACATACAAACTACTAAAACTGAAACAGTAGAAATAGAAATTTTTTTTTTAAAGATTTTATTTATTCATTAGGAAACAGAGAGAGAGAGTGAGAGAGAGCATGAGAAGGGAGAAGGTCAAAGCGAGAAGCGGACTCCCCGTGGAGCCGGGGGCCCGATGCAGGACTCGATCCTAGGACTCCGGGACCATGACCCGAGCCGAAGGCAGTCGCTCAACCAACTGAGCCACCCAGGCGCCCCTAGAAATAGAAAATTTGAACAGACTGATAACTAGCAAAGAAATTGAATCAGTAATCAAAAAACTGCCAACAAACAGAAGTCCAGGACCAGATGGCTTCACAGACAAATTCTACCAAACACTTAAAAAAGAGTTAATAGCTATTCTTCTCAAACTATTCCAAAAAACAGAAAAGGAAAACTTCAAAATTCATTTTATGAGGCAGCATTATCCTCATAACAAAACCAGAGAAAGACACCACTAAAAAAGAGAACTATAGGCCAATATCCCTGATGAATGTAGATGTAAAACTCTCAACAAAATACTAGCAAACTGAATCCAACACATATTAAAAAAAATCATTCACCACAATCATGGGTGGGACTTATTCCTGGGTTGCCACGGTGGTTTGTATTTGCAAATCAATCAATGTCGCATCAATAAGAGGATAAGAACCATATGATCATTTCAATAGATGTAGAAAAAGCATTTGACAAAGTACAACACCCATTTATGATAAAAACCCTCAATAAATAAGGTTTAGAGGGAACATACTTCAACATAATAAAGGCCATATATGAAAAAGCCACAGCCAATATCATCCTTAATGGGAAAAAATGGAGAGGTCAGAAACAAGACAAGGATATTCTCTCACCACTTTTATTTAACATAGTACTAGAAGTCCTAGCCACAGCAATCAGACAACAAAAAGAAATAAAAGGCATCCAAGTCAGTAAGTAAACAGTAAAATTTTCACTATTTGCAGGCGACATGATACCACATAAAGAAAATCTGAGAGACTCCACCAAAAAAACTGCTAAACGAATTTAGTAAAGTCACAGGATACAAAATCAACGTGCAGAAATCTGTTACATTGCTATACACCAATAATCAAATTGCAGAAAAAGAAATTAAGAAAACAATCCCATTTACAACTGCACCAAAAATAATCAGATACCCAGGAATAAACATAATCAAAGTGAAAGACCCATACTCTGAAAACTACAAAACATAGATGAAAGAAACTGAAGATGACACAAAGAAATGGGAAGACATTCCATTCTCATGGATTAAAAGAACAAATCTTGTTAAAATGTCTATACTACCTAAAGCAATCTACACATTTAATGCAATTCTTATCAAAATGCCAACATCATTTTTCTCAGCACTAGAACAATTCTAAAATTTGTATGGAACTGCAAAAGATCCCAAATAGCCAAAGCAATCTTGAAAAAGCAAAGCAAAGCTAGAGGCATCACAACTCTGGACTTGAAGTTACATTAAAGCTTTAGTAATCGAAACAATATGGTACTGGCACAAAAACAGACACACAGATCAATGGGATAGAATAGAAAACCCAGAAATGAACCTACAACTATATGATCAATTAATCTTCAACAAAGCAGGAAAGAATATCTAATGGGAAGAAGTCTCCTCAACAAATGGTGTTGGTAAAACTGGACAGCAACATGTAAAAGAAAGAAACTGGATCATACACAAAAATAAATTCAAATGAATTAAAGATCTAAATGTGAGACCAGAAACCACAAAAATCCTAGAAGAGAACACACACATAACTTCTATGACATGGGCTGTAGCAACCTCTTCCTATGCCTTCTAAGGAAAGGGGAAAAAAAAGAGAAAACAAACTATTGGGACTACTTTAAAACAAAAAGCTTCTGCACAGCAAAGGAAACAATCAGCAAAACTAAAAGACAACTTATGGAATGGGAGAAGATATTTGCAAATGACATATCCAATAACGGGTTAGTATCCAAATTACATAAAGAACTTACAAAGCTCAACATCCAAAAAACAAAAAATCCAATTAAAACATGGGCAGAAGATATGAACAGACATTTCTCCAAAGACACACAGATGGCCAAGAGACACATGAAAAGATGTTCATCATCACTTATCATCAGAGAAATGCAAATCAAAATATAATGAGATATCACCTCACACCTTTCAGAATGGCTAAAATCAACAGCACAAGAAACAATAGGTGTTGGCAAGATATGGAGAAAAAGGAACACATATACTATTGGTGGGAATGCAAGCTGGTGCAGCCACTGAAAAACAGTATGGAGGTTCCTCAAAAGTTAAAAATTCAACTACCCTATAATCTAGCAATCGCACTACTGGGTATCTACCCCAAAAATACAAAAACACTAATTCAAAGTAATTCAAAGGGATACACGTACTTCTGTTTATAGCAGCATTGTTTACAATAACCAAATTATGGAAGCAACCTAAGTGTCCATTGATTAATGAGTGGATAAATATGTGGGGTGTGTGTGTGTGTATGTGTGTGTGTGGTGCGTGTGTATAAATAATGCTAAGTGAAATAAGTCAATCAGAGAAAGACAAATATCATATGGTTTTATTCATATGTGTGATTTAAGAAACAAATGATCAAAGGGGAAAAAAGAAAGAGAGAGACAAAATCAAGAAACAGACTCTTGGAGCACCTGGGTGGCTCAGTCAGTTGAGTACCCGACTCTTGGTTTTGGTTCAGGTCATGATCTCATGGGTCCCGAGATCAAGACCTGCATTGGGCCCTATGCTCAGTGTAGAGTCTGCTTGAGATTCTCTCCCTCTTCCTGTGCCCCCTCAAATAAATAAATAAAATCTTAAAAAAAAAGGATTTTTAAAAAGATTTTATTTATTTATTTGACACAGAGTGATCACAAGTAGGCAGAGAGAGGGGGGGAAGCAGGCTCCCTGCTGAGCAGAGAGCCTGATGTGGGGCTCGATCCCAGGACCCTGAGATCATGACCTGAGCCGAAGGCAGAGGCTTTAACCCACTGAGCCACCCAGGCGCCCCAAGAAACAGACTCTTAAATATAAAGGACAAACTGACGATTACCAGAGGCGAGGTGGTGAGGGGGGATGGGTGAAATAGTCTATGGGGATTAAGGAGTACACTTGTCATGATGAGCACTAGCTATTGAATGGAAGTATTGAATTACTACACTGTACACCTAAAGCTAGTATAACATTGTATGTTAACTGGAATTAAAATAAAAACTTAAAAAGAACTAGCATGTGCACAGCTTAATTTTCGTTGTTCACCCAGCTTACAAAGTAAATTACATGGGATCGCATACTCCATAAAGTAACAGTTATTTGACTAAAAATAAACTAGAGAAAAATATTTCTCATTTGAGATTATTCATTGTTACTGAACTATACCAAATTATTATTCCTAAGGAGGAGCTATTTTTTTTCTTTCACATTTAAAAACAGAATTTGTAAGAACTGAACAATATTCCAGTCTTTCTAAGTGTGTGCTATAAATTCTTTCTGAGTAAATGGCTTCATGTCTCTTAGAGAGGGATATTTACTCTCTGAGGCTCTATAACTTGTAGCCTTCCCCTTTGCATTTCATATTGATCTGTTCCCCACTGAGTTAGCTGCTGTCTTCTTGTGTTCTCTCTCGGGAGGAGCTATTTCTAATTTTTTTTTTTCCACAAAGGGATTTTTTTTTTAAATTCATTTATTTGTGAGAGACAGACAGACAGACAGACAGACAACACAAGCAGGGATAGTGGCAGGCAGAGGGGGAAGCAAGCTCCCTGCTGAGCAAGGAGCTTGATGCAGGACTTATCCCAGGACCCTGGGATCATGACCTAAGCCGAAGGCAGATTCTTAACCAACTGAGCCATCCAGGTGTCCTGAGCTATTTCTAATTCTATTGCCCCAACTTTAAAAAACTGGAATAGGAGGAATCAACAAAGGTAGCGCCTGGGTGGAGCTAGTCACACACAGAAGGCTCCTAATAGCCCTTTGCCCTCCTCTCCAGTCACGTGGACAGGGTAGGCCTAGGGGCTGTCTGAACTATTTAAAAGAGCCTGGAAAACTGGAGTTCTTTGTAATGTTATCCAATGTAATGAAGTGTTACTGGCATTTTTATTCTCTTACAATAAATACTCTTTCAATATTAAAGTACTGAAGAAATTAATAAAAAAGAAATGATGTAAAGATAAAGAAATGACACACAACCTCATCTTAATTAAGGAAATGCAAACAGATACAATTTTTGTCTTACCTATCAAATTGTCAAAAGTTTAAAAGTTTGGTAATAGCACCTTTGGTGTAAGTGCGGAAAAACAGGCATTTATTTACATGTGGGTGTATGAACAGATGTAATCTTTTTGGAAAGAAAGCTCACAGTATTTGTCAAAGTGATAGAAGATTGCAGCTTCAGTGCTAACTATCTACCTTAGGGATATGCTTTCAAAATGATGCCAAGAACAGATTCATCATGACCTTCACCATAGTATTTATATTAACAATACAGCGAAAACAGCCTAAGATTCACCAATAAGGGACCCGATAAATAATTGTACAATCAAACAATGGATTATTAGGCAGTGGTTTAAAAAGAATGGTAGGTCTGTATCTACTTATATAGAAAGATCAAGACAAATTAGCTAGAAAAGGCTTATCCAGATCATATATAACATGATCTTTTTTTATTTTGTTATTTTGTTTTAAAGGTCATACATACACAAAGATCACTTTCCCTGAATTTAATGTCTATGTGAAAGGCCTATACAATGCTTTTGGTTACATTTCTCTGCTCCTTTTCACAGCAAAACTTCATCAAAAAGGTGTCTCCATTTACTGTTCTATAGTTCATTTCCTATTACTTCTTTAGTCTGCTCCAAACTGACTTGTGCTCTTCAACTCTCTAAGAAAACTCGACTGATGATTGATCAATCATCAATGATCTCCATGTTGCCAAATCTAATAGCCATTTCTCTGCTCCCAATTTACTTGCTTTCTCTGTATCGTTTAACAATTAACTACTCTTTACTTCTACACTTGATCTTAGCCAAAAGGCCGAGAAGCTATTACTCTTTACTTCTTGAAACATTCACCTTTACCTGAATTTCTAAGTTTTGAGGTCCTGCGTCTTATTATCATTTCTAACTTAAATAGTCCCTCACTGACCTCATGTTTTAGTTTCAACCTGGACTCCCCCGGTTTTCTCTGATTCAGTAAATGGCACCACATACATGGCATGCTTATGGCCAGAACCCTGAAGATTCACCTTTGGTTCCATCCACTCCTGGACCCTCTATATCTAATCCACTAAGAAATCCTGCAGATTCTTGGGGTGCCTGGGTGGCTCAGTTCGTTAAGCATCTCACTCCTGATGTCAGCTCACGTTATGACCTCAGGGTTGTGGGATCAAGTCCCTCCTCATCACTGGGCTCTGTGCTCAGTGAGGAGTCTTCTTGAGATTCTCTCCCTCCCTCTGCCCCTCTCCTGTGCTCACTTTCTTTCTTTCTTTCTTTTTTTAGTAACATATAATGTATTATTTGCCCCAGGGCACATGTCTGTGAATTGTCAGGCTTACACATTTCACAGCACTTACCATATGTGCTCATTTCTCTCATATAAATAATTAAAAAAAAAAGAAAGAACTCCACAGATTCTCTTCAACACCCTACTCTGCACCCGGCTATTCTGCCCATGACAAAACAGCACAAGTGGCCACTTCAAACTCCATTAAGGTCGACAGTGTGCTGGCTATGAGAGTCTGTTCTCCATTTTTAAAGTTACCTGTACATTTTAACCTGATAATTCGTAAGGTCTGACTCCTTTTTTTGATCTGTAATATGATATAATATAAACTGAATCACTCTAAAAAATAGCATTCATATTCTTATCTGCCTATAACTTTCTTTTTTTTAAAAAAAAAAATTTTATTTACTTATTTGACAGAGAGAGAGAGATCACAAGCAGGAAGAGAGGCAGGCAGAGAGAGAGAAGGGGAAGCAGGCTCCCCACCAAGTAGTGAGCCCGATGTGCGGCTTGATCCCAGGACCCCGAGACCATGAGGACTCAAGCCGAAGGCAGAGGCCTAACCCACTGAGCCACCTAGGCACCCCTGCCTGTAACTTTCTAAAACCAGATGCCTAAAGGAACCCTTTATATCTAATGGCAATTATCGACAGTCTCTTACCCTCTTCTTCCCAGGTTCAGAAGCACGAGTGTCGTAATCGTCAGGGAGCTGAAGATAATCCTCCATTCTGCTGGCAATTGCCTCCCAGTCACGTTTCCTTTTAGTACCAGTTCTCAAGCCATCCAACTTGTCTGAGGGACAAACACAGAGCCGCAGCATTAAGGAGGAGTGTGAGTTTGCGCACAACACACAAACAAAGGAAAAGAAGTCTGGAACGCTGTCAGAGGGCAGAGCCACATTTTTGAGAGCAGCATCACTTGCAGATCCAAACTATCTTCTTGGCCGAGGTAACAGTTCTGTGCAATTTCCATTGTTTATCTGATGTTCATACTGGCAGGCATTACATTCCAGAGTTGGTTTAAGTAACAAGCACGGGCGGGGCAAGAAAAGTCACTTGTCTCCTGGCCTCCCACCCCATCAAATCACACTTCAGCTCTTGTGTTCTGAAGGACAATGCGAAGACGGGATTTCCTAAAAGCTATTTCTTCCACTCTTTTTTTTTCCTTTAACGCAATATTAACACCACCCATTTGATCTGTAATCATGTGTGATACCGTGTCTCATGAAAAGTAGGTAGTACCAACAACTTAATGAGCCAAGCTAACATTTAAAAAAGGTTTTAGATTAATAGTTTCTTGGGATTTTGACCAGTGTGCAAGGATTCGCCATGAGTTAATGCTTCTAAGTAAGTTGACTGTACAAATCACCATGTTCTTCGATTGTACTGTGAAGTGCTGTTGACCATTCTGAGGCTGAGAGTTAGTCAGCCAAAGTGACCAGGTCTAAATTGTCTTTCTGAATCCTCAATATGAGAGGGCCAGGCTTCCCAAGGGCCCCAAACTGTAACCAATTAAGTGAAGAGAGATTGTGGATTCAGAAATTCTGAGACATGAGTTTAGGTGCCTTCAAGAACACGCGATGAAAATGTGTAATCATTTTTAATTGGCGTTAATGCTGATTTTGAATTCCCTATGTGAAATATTACGAGTTATATGTATTTTTAGCTACATTGAAGTACTAAACTTTTGAATCATCTGTGATTATAGACACAATTATTAAGCAAGTCAATAAGAGAAAACCTAAAAACGTCAGAAATACACAATAACCACACTTCATTAAACTCCATGAAAGGTGCAGAGTGTATATATGATAAAAGTCTGCTAGGCACCAAGTTGGAGAGAACTTGATATGAAAAGGAAAGTACAATGGAAGCAGTGGCAGGAGAAAGGGTGAGTTTATGCTTCAAACGTAAAAGATTCACACACAACTAACTGTACCACACCATACAGGCTTAAAAAACCAGTAAGATTTTGCATACTTGCCAATGCTTTTATTTCCTAAAACCCTCCCCCATAAAAGCAGTATTACTGAAAAATCTATAAGCAACCTACAACACTTTACAAAACTCAGTAAGTTTTTATCATATCACTTTGGAAAACTTTTAACATGAATGAGTTCAACAGAAACGGTTTCCTAATAATCTCTCCCAGCACATGCTGCACCAAATGGCTCTCTCTTCACATGTACGGCAGGCCGTATTATACAAATTCTTAAAGAAATGATCCCTTGCTTGCACAGGGACACAGATTATGGTATTAGAAAACCAGTGAAGTCCCACAAACAATAAAACTGTTCTAGTTCAACAGTATACAGTATTACTAGAAGAGTAGGAAGCTCTAACACACTTAGTAAAATAAACCTCAGAGGATTTCCAAACTTAAGATGAATTTTGACATTAACATACTTCAAAGGAAAAAAAAATCATATCTGAAATTCAAGAATAGAGCATGGCCAAGGTAGCAATGCAGAAGGGCAAGTGTGAAAACTGCAAGAACGTTTCCTCAGACACCGGGTGTGTGACAGGAGTTACAGACCAGGAGTCCCATATTTGCAACATGGAAGATCAGAAGAGCATGTACTTCTAGACTGAACACCCTTGTTTGTAATGTTTAATTTGAAATTTCATTGTGCACAGCATATTTAAAGCTTCCTTCTTGGGGCTGAAGGTTCATACCTCTTCCAATGGCATCCTGGAAACCCAAACACACAGATGTATGGCATAAGGGGAGGGAAGAGGAATCTGGGGTGTTAATTACAGAAGACGACTGGTATCCCATACACCCGTATTAATGACTTCCAGAGGTCTGAACTTCAAAAGATGAAGTTTCAAGATGAAGATGAAGGTTTAAACATCCAACTTGGCAGGTCACAGAGTTTTCCCACATCTTCAGAACAGTAAATATTATATAGCACAACAGAAAATTTTTGTAGGTACATCTATGCATTTTCTAAATATAAATGGTGCTTCTGAAAATTTGCTTATGGTAAACATACAAGAGTTATGTGCCTATACGAGTAAGTGCATTCCAACTGTGAAGAGATGAAACTGCCTAACATATAGAAGGCTAATACACAATAACCGATAAGTGGAGACAAATGACAGATGAGAAAAGCAAAAGTACTTGGTATGGAGAAACCTACAATAGGATAACACTCTCAAACCTTCTTTTGGTTTCTCACAATTTGAGAAACCAAAATTGTATCGTCGGAATTTAAGTAGCTTCAGTGCCGAATCCGAGCATCTGATGTGGCACGTAACACCCACCCTCGTATGAGAGTGCCTGTGTCCCAGCTGAGAAGGAGACAGTCAGGGGCACCTGGAGCGGGCCACAGGCAGTCGTTAACAACTCCACAACACCCGTGCCAGAGGTAGTTCAGGCCGGTTCTGAATCTTTCTAAAGTTATACCGCTTCTGATTTAACACTTAAACATCGGCTGAACTGCATACTGTACCTCATGAACACAGATCAAGAATCTGCAATGAGATTGGACCAGCTGCACGAAAGGTAAATGAGTATGTTGTCATTGGCAGACTCATTTGTGACTCAAAACCCCCCAGGCACAGATGTAGCTCTTCTGGCTCAATGTGTGACACTGATGAAGCTTAGTATGTTTCCATCTCACATGATCATGTTACCAAAAGTAATTTAAGAATGTTGGTAGAGTACTCAGAAAAATTAATTGTACCTGGTAATCAAATCTATTGAATTTGTTATGCTAAAGAAGGCACCATAAATAGGTTAATTTTCAGATGAAAAGCCTCATGTTTTAGAGAAGAATCTTTGTCTCATTTGGCTACATGAACCAATCTCAAAGAACCAAGCACTTTCAAGAATGCTCACACTCAACCTGCCTTCCTCCACAGGTAGATTGGCTCTCGAGATAACAGAGTGGTGCAAGATGTCAGTCATTATATGAAACATCACTGTCACTCTTATTAAAACAACAACAGCAGCAGCAGCAAACATGGTGGATTTATATTCTAGACTCATTACTAGACCTGCAGTGCCTTTAACTGAAATGGTCTATTTAACAAATCCATTTCTGGAATTAATTGCCTAACACTCTTTTAAGATGGACTGAATTTGTATAAAATGTATTTTCTGAGAAGCAAATGGTAGACAGGCCAAAATTTTTTCCAGAATTCAATACCAAGTTTAATATATTTTCTTGAATATGCATCACAGCTAAATTCCATTATCCTTTCTCTTTAGAAATTAGAAAGAAAAATAGAAAATGAACTGGCTCAAGTTTAAAAAAGATTATCATAGATCATATATTACACGATGCCTCTGAACATTATATGCTTGGTTAAAACATCGATCACTTTTATAATCCTCTTGTCTCTTTATTTATGATCTCTTTTTGCCCCAAAAGGTACTTGTTATTTAGAGAACCAGAAGAGGGAAATGATCTTACAGTCTTATAGGTTACTCTCAAAGTACGGTACAGAACTTTAAACAGACTCAATTTAATATCAAAACAAGCAGATCTAAAGCATTATTATTTAGAAAGTAGTTTGTGATTATTATTTTCCTATGTACTTAACTGCACTTAAACATTTATAAATGCTTTAAAAGTTTAGAGGAAGAGATTATTGACTAAGATTTCCGAAAGAGGGAAGACTAGTTGAAGAATATGTCAGTAAGCACATATCATTTGCACCTGTCACACACTGGAAAAAAAATCCTAGACTTTATATCAAAGCACCTATCCCAATAATGGAGGAATACTAAAGTTTATGGAACTACCTTTTACATAGGACTAGTGAACATCAATTGCTAACATGATCAGTTGGGCCAAATAAAAGGCAGAAACTTATGCAACTTGTGTAAAATGAACTCCTCTTACATCAGAAACACAATGTATCCCAAACAGTGAAGCAGCTAAATGACTCCGATTTGTTCTATGAACTTAAGATATTTAGATGGTTACTTCGGTTTTGGAGTAACAGCATGATACTAGAAGAGAAACGCAGAGACTGGCAGCTACACTTCATACATTAGTAAGGTCAATCTTCCAGAAAGCCCTTATCTCATTTTTTAAAATTATTTATTAATACATCTTAATCAACGTGATAAATGATTCTCTTAAGTGAGGTGGGAAAAAAAAAAGAAAAGAAAAAATGTTTTGCAATTATTACCATGAAATATTGGAAGAAAATCCAGTGGATATGTTTGATTTTCTACTTGACAGACAACCTCACATTAAGCAACTCCAACTTTTCATTTAGACAGTAACTTTAACCAGTTTATCTTGTAATCTGCCACTAAAAACAAGTTGAAGGAAAGAATCTTATAAAGTAGGCTCCTCAAAAACCTGAATTATGTATCTACCTCCCCCCACCCAGAAACTCTAATTTATTATACAAGAAAAATAACTGCCTTTTAATGAATGTTTAAACTTCCAATATTTATTATTACTACTACTATTATTTCCCAAAGTATTCATAATCAGGTTCAGCTTTGGACTGCAGTTAAATATTCTTTTAAAAAAGCAGAAATCTCATCAGCACTAACATTTCTGATGAATATAACAGAATGGATTTTAGAAGTGACGTATTTTATTGCTAAATTCATACTTCCTCTTACTCAAATCTTGAAGTGACAGTGAAGGCAATTCCTCTAAATACTCTTCTTTCATTCTGTCACAAGATATAACTAGTTAAACTGAAAGCTAGCGAAATAGACTAAGGATGTAAGGTAGGCCAAAAACCTTGGTTTAAAGCAGAAATTTGGGGTAATTTGTTCTTCTTACAGCAGAAAGATCTATGACCATTACCATCAGGTATCACATATAAAAACAGGAAAAAGGAGATACCCACCTAGCTTGGCCTCAGATGTGTCCATCTCCCATTTGCTTTTCGGAATGTAACCCTAAATCGCACACAGAGAGAAGCTCGAAGGGTTAGAAAGAGACACATACATGCATATCACTGTTGAACTGGAAAAGCATTAAAACTGGGAACGGATTCAGTTTCCACTCACTAGTTTTATATATATATGTGTGTATATATATAGATATATATATATATCCTTAGGGAATACACAGTCTCATTATCTCTGAAGAAACTGAATTACCCAATTCACCCAACTTCACTGCCCAGATTTCAGAGTAGTCACTTCAAAATAGTATCATGAAGGCGCTTTGAGGCAGCTACAGTTCGGGACACACAATTGTAGTCCGAACAACAGCTGGATAGCAAATATGGTGAGGACGTACGGTCGTTACTGTACTAGTATTAATACCATTCAGAGTAGCAGAGGATTTATAATAACTAGCTAGCTTATTTTCTAAATACAACTGTGATTCTCAAGTGATAGTAGCCATGAGGTACAAAGAGTGCTCTTCAAGACAGCTACTTTATATTGCAGTGTAATTTTCAGTACTAGCAAGAAGAAAACACGCTATCACTGAACACAACTATGAAGTTCCAACTTCATTTAAAAATGATTCAACCCATTTACCGGTTAGATCTTACAAAGGCTGGTTTTTACTGAATCAGTGTGAGAGCATTTGTTTTTTCATCGGTTGGAACCTAGATTATTATTTTCAGTGTCTTTTAAAATGATATTTTCCTAATATATGAAAAACCAGAAATCCCCACAGGCATTTATATTTTATTTAATAAAAAAAAAAAAAAAACTTGGGTGGTTTATTTCAAACAAAGTCCTGTAAGATTTTCAAATTTCCCAATATATCTATTTTACTATATAGTAATCCTTTCTGCTTATTCACCTAGCAAGTGTACTTCACTTGGGCTCTGTCCTCTATTAGATCCTAACATACAGAACTTTAGTATTAGAGCTTATTATATAGAACAGATTCATCTCGGTGTCAGCATCTTCTTTTAAGAATTAATATCTCTACTCTTGGGAATATTCAAGTTCATGGAACAGACTGACACAAAGGTAGGCTGGAAAGGAGGCTGAACGCTTCACGACAATAGCTGCTGTGTAAGAGCACTGGAGCATCATAGTTCTTCCAGGAAACTACAGTTGTGGTACATTTCTAGTCTTTAAGCCAGACTAATAATTCACTTTCACTTATTAGGTAGTACTTCAGATTATAAATCATACCATCTTTCCCAAATACATTTCTCAAACAAACCAAGACAAAGCTATGCTGAAGTGGTTGGTGCTAAAGGTACTGATGCGGTCTGTACAAGTCGTATCTCAGAAATCACCTGAAAACCTTAAGCATCACTAGAATAACATATTTATAGATTCTGAATTGTATCTACCAGGTTCACTGAAGTACTAAAGAAGGAAAACTATCATACCAATAATCCCCCAAAAGGATTCTCTTAACCAAAAAAAGTTTGGATTTTGCCCAGTTGCAATGATCAGTACAAAGCAGAAAATGCAAAGTTTATTGAGAATTCCACTAAAATGGTCCGAATGACATGAGACTTGCTCTTAACCCTTTGGTTTAAATTCTCCAAGAATCTTTTACTCTTGGAATAGAACCCAATAGCAGAAGATCTGGATTCGGCATTTTTGAATGGGTTAAGAGAAGTTTTAGAACATAAAGATAAGCAAAATGAGTATATTAATTTCCTCCTGCTGGAACCACCTTGTTATTCCTTAAAACTGTATCATCTTCTCACTGGTTGAAATGTTATTTAGGCCACTTGGAAATAAAAGAGATAGTCCAGCAGGGTAGAGTTCTAAGACTTCCTTGCCATGTTTTTTGATGTAATAATAGGGTATTACAGAGTGTTTCACTTTTCCAAATAAGTAGTACATTCAATTAAAAGTTCCGAGCTTTGACCTACACTTAAGTCAGATGTTACGAGCCATATCCTGAACTGAAATCTTCACAAAAGGAAGACGGAGCTTCAGAGAGCTAACATTATAGACTTCTCACATGATCACTTTCTAGTACACACGCTGCAAGTAGCCAGAGGTCGTTAGCCATATTCCAGAACAGCGTGGGCCTTTAAATGAACTTTCTGCCTAAGTTTTAGATCATATATGTCAAAAAAACAACCTAATTAAGAAAAATATTTTGTTTAAAGAAAAAACATACTGAGACTCAAATGCAATTAACTTTAAAGCTTATTTTTTAATCCGCATATGAAATCTAGGAATGTAGAGGTTGACACCATCTCTATGTACACACAGTTTTTCAAAGTCCTCTGTATCACACATGGGTTTGATGGGACTACTCCTTAGAGAGTCTGTATTCTCTAGGAGTAGGAGTCAGCAGTTCTCGCTTTGTACATTTCCAGAAGAATATGAGAAGCAGCTTTAGCAAGGGCTGAAGTATTAAATAAACCAAATAATATTTTGAATTAAAAAAGCAACACCGTTTCAAGACATTGCTAATCTCTGTGCCTCATTAGCAAACACTGAAAAGTAACATAATTCTACAGGTCGCAGGTTTTTCAATGACAGGGTAAGGCAAACATCTCCACAGAGGTGTGATTAAAAGCATTTACAGTAGGTACACGGGAACTTTGAACTCATACTACGGAAGCCTCTAATAAGCCTTAACAAAATGCATTGCCTACACACTCAAATCATTTCCCCCATCACTTAAAAGGATAAAAATGCAGAAGAACAAATTCAGCAGTCAGTGGCAACCCTCTGCCTCCTCATTCTAGAAATTCTTCTGCCTCAGTTGACAGAAACTCAATTTTGAAATCTCGTAGCAAAGAAGAGACAATTATGCATATGTTGGGTAGGCTGTACCACATATCTGCTGGAATGTAAGAATGCCCTTTCATGTGTAATTGATTTTCTTAGAAAGTATACTCCCCGAAAGCCACCCACAAGTAGATGAGTGAGTACAGGGTAAGTTTCTTAGCATTCTTAAACTTTTCATGTAACAATACAGTAGAGGGTTCTTCTGGTCAGGGGAAAAAGAAAAAGTACCCAAAAGTCTCCTTGAAGATGATTATGGAAACTTTTACCATTAAGGTGTAAATCAACAGTAGGAATCTGACCATAGATCTGAGATTAAACCCTTAAAAATTTTAATAGAGACACTTTGTTCAAAGTGGTTGGTCTGTCTCCTACCAGTTCGCTTTCCTCTTCCTCTGCATCTTTCTTTTCTTCTTTCTGTTCTTCGATATTTGCATCAAAATCCTCCATCTCTACCTACACCACCCCGATAATAATTAAAAAAAAAAAAAAAAGATGAGTTAACATTTAGGAAAAGTTGAGTCCCTCAGTGAGATCTGAAACAGCGCAGGTGCCCAAAGCACTGACAACACAGAATCACTGTTACATCCTAAGTAATTTTTAAACCCTAAACTTGGAAACAGAACTTATAAAGAGACAGAATGATAGTCTTGCCTTTCATTTTCCCAGGATATCCATCTTTATAATTTCCTATGAAGTTGAATATAATAATCTATGCTAAGTTGATGATTACCTATTTGGAATGCCTATGATTACTAGGATTTCTCTTTAAAACCTTTAGCAAGTATTTTTCCAATCAAGTAAAACATGTGTATGATTCAAATTTCAAAATGTAAGAAAGGGTATAGTGAAAAGTAAGATGATTGTAGCTTGGCCCAAATGGTAGCAATGCAAATAGAGAGTAGATGGATTGGAGAAGTATTTATAAGGTAAAATTGACAAAACTTGTAGTCTGACTACATGCTGGAGGGACAAGGTTGAAAGTTTGTGTAACACAGAATAAAGAGCAAAAGATAACAGAGTAGAGTCGAAGTTTCAGCAACCAAGTGATTAGTGGGTCTAATTACTAAGAAAGAGAAACCAGAAGAGGAACAGATTTGTATGAATTACATTGTGGACAGGTTGAACCTGAGATGTACTCAAGTAACATGTTTTTGTAGAGAATTTGGAAAATAATGGTAGAATTATAAAAATCACCCATAATCCCTCCACTGAGATATAATTAGTGTTAAGATACTGATAAAATTAATTTGATTCCTCACAATTTAATATTAAGGGCACATATGTAGCAATCCAAGCTACCAGAAAGATTATCTATATCAAATGTACAGAATGATAAGATCCTAAGCTAGATAGAGCCCTAAAGAACTCTGACATTTTGGGACTGAGAAGGAAAAAAAGCCAGCAAAAGAGACTGAAAGAGATGGCCAGAGAGGCTGAAGAAGAAAACCAGGAGAAGGTGGACTCGCAGTAGCCAAAAGAAAAATGTTGTCGAGAAGGTGGACGTAGTCAACTAAGTCATATGTGGCTGCAAAACTAAGCAAGAGAAGTAAGAATTATCTACTATTATGGAAATCTTTGCTGAGAATGTATCTGGAGAATGGCGAGGGCAGAAACCAGAGGAAATAGGTAGACAAATGGCATTAGGAGGTAAAAACACATAAAAACATAATGACAACATTAAGTACAGAAAACTCTCATTCACAGGAACTCAAACCAAACGGAAGTACACAACTGATTAAAAGAGAAAAATGTCTCCTTTTCCATAATAGAGATTTACTTCTACCAAATTAATAACTGATTCAGGCAAAAATTATCAACGAGCGAAAATTTATTGAGGAATAGGATATTAACAAAGTATCTCCCTACATATTATTACAAAGGATAAAGGGAGAAAAATTTGATGGATACCACCTGAACCAAGTGATCAACATTTAAAACACCAGGAATGAAATAAATTGACATCATATGGCTTCTGAAATGATGCACTACAGACCTGACATCACTTACCCAGCATTTCTGGTAATGTTTAACTTAAAATGAATCATGTGAAAACAAGGAGAAAAACCCAAATTGAGGGGTATTCTACAAAACAACTGGCCTATACTTTCCAAAAATTCTTTGTCTTTCCAGACAATGACATGGCGGAGAAAGTATTGTTTTATATTAAAAGACTGTCTCCTGGATTTTTAAAAATTGCTGTAAAGCACATTATGGGAATGTTTGGTGAAATGTGAATATGGCCATTATATGAGATAATTTGGGAAATTTAATTCATGAAATTTGTACTACGTAATATAGTACTTTATCAATGTTAAATTTCCTGAATTTGATAATTGGGACTTCTAGTTTTGTAAGAGAATGCCCTTGTTCTTGGGAAATACATACTGAAATACTGTATTAGGGGTGAAGGGCTAAGGGTTATGAGGTATACAACTTAACCCTCAAACAGTTTCACAATCACAGTGGTAACAATAATAGGAAAAAGAAGATATATATATATATATATATATATATATATATGTATATATATGGCACATCCATCAAAATCCTAGAGGAGAACACAGGCAGCAACCTCTTTGGCCTCAGCCAGAGCAACTTCTTGCTAGACACATCTCCAAAGGCAAGGGAAACAAACCCAAAAATGAACCACTGGGACTTCATCGAGATAAAAAACTTTTGCACAGCAAGGGAAACAGTCGACAGAATCAAAAGAAAACGGACAGAATGGGAGAAGATATTTGCAAATGTCTTATCAGATGAAGGGCTAGTATCCAAAATCTATAAAGAACTTACCAAACTCAACACTCAAAGAACAAATAATCCCGTCAACAAATGGGCAAAAGACATGAACAGACATTTCTGCAAAGACGACATACAAATGGCCAACAGACACCTGAAAAAATGTTCAACATCATTCAGCATCAAGGAAATACAAATCAAAACCACAATGAGATATCACCTCACACCAGTAGAATGGCTAGAATTAACAGCTCAGGAAAAAACAGATGTTGGCAAGGATGCAGAGAAAGGGGAACCCTCTTATACTATTGGTGGGAATGCAAACTTCCCAAACTGGTGCAGCCACTCTGGAAAACAGTATAGAGGCTCCTCAAAAAGTTGAAAATAGATTTACCTTACCATCCAGCCATTGCACTATTAGGTATTTATTCCAACGACACAAATGTAGTGATCTGAAGGGGCACCTGCACTCCAATGTTTATAGTATCAGTGTCCACAATAGCCAAACTATGGAAAGAACCCAGATGTCCACTGGCAGATGAATGGATAAAGACGTGGTATATATAAATGATGAAACATTTCTCAGCCATAAAGAATGAAATCTTGCCATTTGCAACAACATGGATGGAGTTAGAGGGTATTATGATAAGCGAAATAAGTCAATCAGAGAAAGACAATTATATGATTTCACTCATGTGGAATTGAAGAAATGTAACAGAGGAGCATAAGGGAAGGGAAGGAAAAATATAACAAGACGAAATTAGAGAGGGAGACAAACCATCAGAGACTCTTAATCACAGGAAACAAACTGAGGGTTGCTGAAGGGGAGTATAGTACCTGGGTGATGGGCATTAAGGAGAGCACTTGATGGAATGAACACTGGGTGTTATATAAGACTGATGAATGACTGACCTCTACCTCTGAAACTAATAATACATTATACATTAATTAATTGAATTTAAATGGAGAAGATATATATATAGAGAGAGAGAGAGAAATGTGGCAAAATATTATCAGAAAATCTCAATGAATATAGGTGTATGAATAGGTGTTCTATACAATTAATGCAACTTTTCTGTAGTCTAAAAACTTTTCCAAATGAGCAAAAAAAAAGTCCCTTCTGTACTGCTTTCAAGGCAAAGGACACTCACCTCCTCAATAGCAGCATCTTGCAGCAGAGAACGAATGTCCAGACGCATCATGTGACGAGGTGCAGTTTCCCAGTGGTCAGCCATCTATTGAAAGATTTAGGAGGTCAAGTTATCTCAGGAAACTACTCAAAGAAAGACCATGGGAGCATTTAAGACAAATTTAACTAATACTGTGAAGTCTAACAGGCCAGTTCCTGGAAGAGCTAGGCTACACCTCTTTCACTTAGACACAAAGGATAAGAATCATTTGCTAAAGAAAGTAGAAAAGATTTTCTGAAAGTAAAGGGGATAAACAAGAACTTCTAGACAACAGTGATCAGATAGACAAAATGAAGCCAAGAATACGACACTTTCTATGTTTCTAAAAATCACCTTATTTATTTCTTTAAGTTTTCTTCCATGAATATTTCTCTTGCCACAAGTCTGGTTATCTGCGCTCATTTCAGCCAAATATACCTAAGAAAGAATGAACAGTGATTAAGCAAACAAATGTAACACTTACATGATAATACAAAGTACTCTAAAGTTCTTTTACCTCAAAACCCTTGGTTTTTGCTGCACTCCAAAACTGGTCAAAATGTCTAACTCTGTCATTGATGGCATCCAGGATGATAAAGGGGAAAAAGCCATCATCCAGAGTCTTTTTGAAAGTTTTGAACATGCTGGTACGGTAGGTCTCCTCCATCTCAGCTTCGTATTCATATTCCATAACCTAATAAGATATCCCAAAAGAGATATGGAGTTAGCAAAAACAAAGAACCATCCTAAACCTCTTCCCTGGTTGGCCTCTGGATAGAGATAACTTTGTAGTCTTTCCTTCACACCTGAGTACTAAAGTTTGTGTTCAAAAGAGAAATCTTTCTTTGTCTTCAAAACAGCCACAATTACTCTCTGAACATGTTTTCCTTTCAATATTATTAATGAATCAGAGTACAGTCTGAGAGGAGTATGTCATACCTTCTTTTTCACTTTCTTTCCAGAATCTGGGTCTTTTTCTTCTTTTTCCACTTCAGTGATGAAGTAATCATCTAAGCTTAGAACTCTAGGTGCAGGTCCTCCAAATTCTACCTCTTTATCCTACGAATCATACAGTCAAGAGAGTTAAAGAGAATCCACAGAATAAATTAATGAATGCTCAAACCAAAGTTCCTTCTCATGGCTAAATAATATGCAATCTTCTGGTGGTTTCAAATCAAGCAAAGGCAAAAATATTTGTTTAAACAGAACAAAATGTTTATGGGACAGCATCTCCCACATGGGCCAACAAGAATGAATCAAATGGGAAATACCAGTATCAATATCATACTTGATTGCTAAGAAGGAACAAAAGCAACTGATTTTTTGGCTTTCCCACACTCACTCGAATAAGTTTTGCAACATGTGTCTTTCCACTGCCAGGCAATCCTCTCATTATAACAACAATCTGAAACACAATGAAAAACCAAAAAAATCACTCAGAGAAGATTTTTTACAATGCTGTCTTACAGTTAAGTGACATACTGTTCTCCAGGATACACCATATGATAGGTCATGAAACAAACCTTAATAAATTTGAAAGGATAGAAATAATATAAAGTATATCTCTGACCACAATGGAATAAAATTAGAAATTAATAGTAGGAAAATTCTGAGAAGTTTACAAGTACGTGGAAATTAAACACCATACTCCTAAATAACCAATGGGTCAAAGAAGGAATTTAAACAACAGGAAATACTTTGAGATAAATAAAAATACCAAAACTTATGGGATGCAGCTAAAGCAGTGCTTATAAGGAAAGTTTATAGCCATAGGCATTTATATGAATAAGAAGAAAGATCTCGGATCAATAACCTAACCTTCACCTTCAGACATTGGAAAAAGAAAAACAAACTAAACCTGAAGCAGGCAGAAAGAAGGAAATAATATTAGAGCAGAAGTCAATAAAATAGACAACTGAAAAATAATAAAGAAAAATCAACAGAACCAAAAGCTGGTTCTTGAAAAAATCAACAAAATTGACAAACCTTTAGCTAGACTGACTAAGAAAAAAGAGAAGAGACTCAAATTATTAGAATCAGAAATGAAGGATGGAACACAACTGCCAACTTTACAGAAATAAAAAATCGATATAAAATACTATGAACAGTTGTATAAGAACAAATTAGACACCTTAGGTGAAATGGGCGAATACCTCAAAAGACACAGACAACTGAAAATGACTCAAGAAAAAATAGACAATCTGAATATACCCATGACAAGTGAAGAGATTAAATTAGTAATTGAAAACTACCTGGTGATGTACTGTATGGTGACTAACATAACACAATAAAAGAAAAAAAGAAAAAAAAAAGAAAACTACCCGCAAAGAAAAGCTCAGAGGCCCCTATAATTTCAGCACTAAATTCCAACAAACATTTAAAGAACTCTTTACAAGCTCTTCCCAAAAACAGAACAGGAAGGGACAACTCCCTACTCATTTTATGAGGCTAGCGGTTCCAACCAAGCAGATACCCTAAAACCAAAACACCAAAGCCAAACAAAAACATCACAAGAAAGCTACAGATTATCTCTGATGAATATGGATGCAAAAATCCCCACCAAAATACTGGCAAACGGAACCCAGCAACATGTAAAAAGAATTATACACCATGACTAAATGGGATTTATCCCAGGGATGCAAATAAACATCCAAAAACCATTACTGTAATCAATACACCATTATCAATAGAATAAAAAGCAAAAATCACACGCAAAAGAATAAAATCACACACATTAAAAAACAAAAATCACAAAAATCTCACTTGACGCAGGAAGAGCATTCAACAAAATCCAACATTATTTCATGATAAAAACATTCAACAAACTAGGAATGGAAGGGAACCTCTTCAACCTAATAAAGGACATCTACTGAAAATCCACAGCTAACATCATACTTCATGGCAAAATACTGAAAGTTTTCTCTCTAAGATAAAGAATAAAAAAGGATGTCTGCTCTTACTACATCTATTCAATACTGTACTGGAGGTTCTAGACAGGGCATCTAGACAAGAAAAGAAAAAAAGAAATAAAAGACAAGATTGGAAAGGAAGACGTAAAACCTTCTCTATCTGCAGATGACATGATCTTGTATATAGAAAATCCTAGGGAATCCACTAAAAATTAATTAGAATAAATGGAGTTTAGCAATGTTGCAGGATAAAAGATCAATATATAAAAGTCAGTTGTATTTCTATACAACTGAATCACCCCAGAATGGAATTAAACTAACTATATCAATAACAATATTAAAATGTGAGTGGATTAAACAATCCAATTAAAAGGCAGAAGTTGTTAAGACTGCATTAAAAAACATGATCCAACTGTATGCTGTGCTGTCTAAAGGAGACAAACTTCAGATTCAAAGACAAATAGACTGGAAATAAAAGGATGAAAAAGATAAATCATGGAAACAGCAACCACAGGAAAGCTAGAATAGCTATACTAAAAACAGATGAAATAGATTTTACAACAATGATTTATGTAGTCAAAATATCTGATGGAAATCTCTAGTATCAGTTTACTGAAATAGAATCTATTTTACAATATATATTTAAGAATGTATACATTTGACACCTGTCAGAATGGCTAAAATCAACAACATAAGAAATAACAGGTGTTGGCAAGTATATGGAGAAAAAGGAACCCTTGTGCACTGTTGGTGGGGATGCATACTTGTGCAGCCACAGTGGATAACAGAATGGAGGTTCCTCAAAAGTTAAAAATAGAACTAAGCCTACAATCTAGCAATCGCACTACTGGGTATTTACCCAAAGAATACAAAAACACTAATTCAAAGGCATACATTCGCCTCTATCTTTATAGCAGCATTATTTACAATAGCCAAAATATAGAAGCAGTCCAAATATCCATCAATAGAGGTGGATAAAGAAGATGTGGTATATATATGATAGAATATTATTTGGGTATAAAAAGAAGAAATCTTGCCATGTGCAATGACATGGACAGAGAGAGCATAATGCTAATTGAAATAAGTCAGTCAGAGAAAGACAAATACCATATAATTTCACTCATATGTAGAATTTAAGGAACAATGAACAAAGGGAAAAAAAAGAGGGAGAGAGAGAGAAACAAATCAAGATACAGACTCTTAAGTATAGAGAACAAACTTGATGGTTACCAGAGGCGAGAGGGGTGGGGGGATGGGTTAAATAGGTGCTGAGGATTAAGGAGTGCACTTGTCCTGATGAGCACCAGGTGATGTGTGGAAGTGTTGAATCACTATATTGTACACCTGAAACTAATATAACATTGCCTGTTAACTAACTGGAATGAAAATTAAAACTTAAAAACAAAATACACATTTGGAGGTCACTAGGAAAATAAGCCGAAGCAAATCAAGGCTCCTCTAATTCTCCCTCTTTTTGTTTCACATGCCGTAAAACCAAATCCACTACCCCCCGCCCCCCCCCGCCCTTCAAAATAACGGAGCAATGACAAAAATAACGGAGCAATTTGGGGCTCAGACCCAGGACCCTGAGATCATGACCTGAGCCAAAGGCAGAGGCTTTAACCCACTGAGCCACCCAGGCGCCCCTAATCTCTAATTTCTTAAATTCTACAGGGTAAGCAGTTTGAGATTATATGACAACTTGAAGATGGTAAGATGCCTTGAATCTGGTATTACCATGTCATACAGAAAAACAGAAATTCTAGTCAGGATATTAAAAAGATCTCGTATCAGCCTCTGATTTACAAGAAAGTTAGTCAACTACATAGGACTCACTCTCTCAGGTCGGCTCTCTCTGCCCGGTGGTTTCAAAATATCATCCACATTCTTAGATTCGGGTTTCTTCTCAACCCGTGGAGTTGGAGGAGGCTGGTGGCTCAGAGAAGGAGCTGGCAGGGGCATTCGCTCCTCTGGGTAAGCTCTTCGTTCCCCTAGGATTCCAGAAGTTGAACAAAATTACTATTTATATGGCAATTATTTTAAATTTTAATTCTCTTCACTCATGCTAAGGTAATATAATTCATGATGATTTGGGGGCCACTTTTAACCTTAATGAGAGAAAGTTTAACGAAATGTAAACCTATTAAAATCAAGAAAATGAAAATACTTAGGTATGATTTCAGGCAAACAGTTCCGAAAAATACTGAAATCATTTTTTTTTTTGTATTAAATTTAGGAAAAAGTTAAGTAACTGGACATGGAAGAAGAACAGTATATACTTTGCCGGATAGTCCCAAGTATGATTTTGATTGCCTATAACTTTAGCTTTACAGTTTTATGAACAAGAGTCACCAGTTCAGGAAAGCTTGTTCTTACAAACAGGTATGTGTTTCTGGTTTAAATGCATAGTGTTGAAAAACCAAAAGCAACCTAAATGTCTAACAATAAGGGTTTTAGATTTTATCCACTCAATGGAATATCATAGAGCCATTATTATAACAGGTTTACATATAGAAAAATGTATATGGTACAGTATCACTGGGAATAAGCATGATAAAGAAATTATATTTACACTTTGATTACAACTTCATTGATATGTACATGAAAAGAGAATGAGAAGAAATATACAAAATTATAATAGCTGTGCTAGGGTAGGTGGAGGATTTTAACTGATTTTGTTTCTGTTTTCCAAATTAATAATACAAAAGAACAGTCTATGTTTTCTTTCATTAATTACATTGCTTTTTTTAAAATTTTTTAATTTTTAAAAATGTTTTAAGTAGGCTCCACACCTAGCATGGAGCCCAACTCAGGGCCTGAACTCATGACCCTGAGACCCAAACCCGAACTAGATCAAGAGTTGGATGCTTAACTGACAGAGCCACGCAGCCACCCCTGCACTGCTACTTTTTTTTTTTTTTAAAGATTTTATTTATTCATTTAACAGATGAGAACACAAGCAGGCAAAAAGGCAGGCAGAGGCAGAGAGAGGAGCAGGCTCCCCGTGGAGCAAGGAGCCCGATGCGGGACTCGATCCCAAGACACCGGGATCACGACCCGAGCCAAAGGCAGCTGCTCAACCAACTGAGCCACCCAGGCGTCCCTGCATTGCTACTTTTGATAATAATGTTGCCATCTCTGAAAAATCTATAAGTACATTTTATTCTGAAAGTTTACATTCATAGCTATAGTAAGAAACATCTCCAGTGGTTTGCCTTCTCAACATCCTCATTAACTAGATAATAAGGCATGCTCTACCTCCAAACATGGATGGACCTTCATAGGCTGGTCGGTCAGACTTCCGGTCATAGGATGGCCTATCAAATCCCCCTCTTCTGGATGAGGAATGGTCTTTTTTGTCTCGATATGACTGAGTCCTACAAGATGTAACAGGAAGTGCTTTAGAAAGTATAAAAAAAATTGGAGGTCTCTATCTTACAATGCAGTATTACTATCTGCCCAATTTTCTCCATGCATAGTTACTACATACAGTCAACATTTTTATTTTTATTTTGCTTTTCCATTTAGATCTGCCTTGCATATACACATCTAAAGAGCTCATGAATTGCAAAAATACATAGCCTACTACTTAGGTAATTACTGCACCTTTATTGACAATATTATTTCTTTTCCTTACTGGCTATCTCCATCTCCCATTTAATTCCCTGGAATTCAAGCTCACAAAGTTCAAGCATCTAGTCTGGAACTGTTCATCCCTCTCCAAATTATACATACATACATATGTACAAGAAGAATACATCATTTGCTGAATTTCCTTTAGATACAATGACTTTTGCTGAACTTAAGTCTATGGTAATTTGTAGACCTGGCAAAAAGATATTTTTCATAACATACCTATCATCCCGAGGTCGGCGTTCTCTATCAAATCGATCCCGGTCATAGTCAATCACACCCCGATCCCGGTCTCGGTCCCTGTGTGTCTCCCGATCCCTTTTGAAATCCCGATGATCTGCCATGACATTACTCTGACGATCAAAATAAGGCTCACGGTCTCTGTCTCTATCATAACGGTCACGTTGGCCTGTGTGCTCTATGAAAACAATTAGTACAACGTAAGAACTACATCCCCTTTTCCGAAATAAAAGCAGAAAGGTGCAAATTTAACTTTAGAACTAGTATAAATTATGGTTCTAAATTCAACTTATGAATCTTTTAACTATATGAAAGGGAGGTCCAGATAATCATATCAAAAGGTAAATCACATGTAATTGGGTCCTAAAAGGTTTAAAAATATTGATCTCTCAAACCACTTCACCTGTCAGAATGGCTAAAATTAACAAGTCAGGAAACAACAGATGTTTGTGAGGATGTGGAGAAAGGGGGACCCTCCTACACTACTGGTGGGAATGCAAACTGGTGCAGCCACTCTGGAAAACAGTATGGAGGTTCCTCAAAAAGATGAAAATAGAATGACTCTATGACCCCTTGATTGCACTACTGGATATTTACCCCAAAGATACAAATGTAGTAATCTGAAGGGGGACCTGTACCCCAATGTTTATAGGAGCAATGTCCACAATAGCCAAACTATGGAAAGAGTCCAGATATCTATTGACAAATGAATGGATAAAGAAGATGTGGTACATATACACAATGGAATATTATGCAGGCATCAAAAACGAAGTCTTGCCATTTGCAACAACATGGACAGAACTAGAGGGCGTTATGCTAAGCGAAATAAGTCAATCAGAGAGACAATTATCATTTGATCTCACTAACATGAAGAATTTGAGAAACAAGGCAGAGGATCATAGAGGAAGAGGAAAAAATCAAACAAGACAAAACCAGAGAGGGAGACAAACCATAAGAGACTCTTAATCACAGGAAACAAACTGAGGGTTGCTGGAGTGGAGGGGAAGTGGGAGGGATAGGGTTGCTGGGTGATGGACATTGGGAAGGGTATGTGTTGTAGTGAGTGCTGTGTATTGTGTAAGACTGATGATTCACAGACCTGTACCCCTGGAACAAATAATACATGATATGTTAATAATAAAAAAAATACTGACCTCTCTGAGATTCCTACCTGTCTCAAAAGTTGATCTTTCAGGTAGTGGATCTGGGCGCAAAGTTATTCTTTCTCCATAGGGTATCTGTTCAACTTTATTAGTGGACATATCTGGTGAACCAAATCAGGGAAAAAACACTGTAAGAATGAAGCTTAAAGAAGACAAAGCTGAAGCTAAAACTTCTTGAGAATCCCAAATACAAACCTGTCACCATCACTCACCTCGGCCATGGCCATAATCAACAGTCTGCTGCACTGGTGGTGGTTTGGACATTGGTGGCAAACCCATAGGCAATGGGCCAGGAGGGGGAATGGCAGGGTGAACATGTGGAGGTGGTAACACTGGAGCAGATGGAATTGTTCCAGCTTCTGGTTTAAATTCTGAATTCAGTCCTTGTTCATCATTTGTATCCCAGAGACCATAGAAAGAATCTTCATCCCAGCGCTCCTGTTCCACAGCTGAAGTCTGCGGCTTTATTACTGGAGGAGGCGGCGGAGGTGGCGGAGGAGGTGGGGGTGGGGGTGGTATTGGGATAGGCGGCCTGGTCACAGGAACAGACGATCTTGCTGGCGGAGCAGAAGGCCTTATAATGGAACCTGGTGGTTTACCCATAGGAAGGGGCGGTCTATAGGACCCCGGAGGCTGAAGAACAGAGGAAATGCTTTAGTGGATAAGCAGACCATCATGTTTTCACACATCAGGAGAAATTAAAATCTGATTCTCCATCCATAAAAGAAAAAGTTGATAAACTGAAGTCACTCAAAATAAAAAACTTTTTGTGTTTTAAAATACACCATTGGAGGGCGCCTGGGTGGCTCAGTTGGTTAAGCAACTGACTTCGGCTCAGGTCGTGATCCCAGAGTCCTGGGATCGAGTCCCACATCGGGCTCCCAACTCCATGGGGAGTCTGCTTCTCCCTCTGACCTTCTCCCCTCTCCTGCTCTCTCTCACTGTCTCTATCTCAAATAAACAAACAAATAAATAAATAAATCTTAAAATACACCATTGGAGAGAAATATGCAAATCATGCATCTGATAAAGGGCTTATATTTAGAATAAAAAAATTTTTATAACTTAATAAGACAAACAATAGAAAAAAATACAAGCAAAAAATTTGGACATTTCTCCAAAGAAGATACCAGAATAACACTTGAAAAGATGCTCAACATCATTAGTCATCAGGGAAATACAAATTAACCCATAATGAGGGGCGCCTGGGTGGCTCAGTGGGTTAAAGCCTCTGCCTTCGGCTCAGGTCATGATCTCAGGGTCCTGGGATCGAGCCCTGCATCGGGCTCTCTGCTCAGCAGGGAGCCTGCTTCCCCCTCTCTCTCCGCCTGCCACTTTGCCTACTTGTGATCTCTCTCTCTGTCAAATAAATAAATAAAATCTTTGAGATACCATTTCATACCCAGTACAATGGCTGTAGTTAATAAAAGAGATAATAGCAAATGATGGCAAGAATGTAGAGAAACAAGAAGCCTCTTAGATTGCTAATGGGAATGTAAAATGGTGCAACCACTTTGGTAAATGGCTTAATAGTTGCTCAAAAGGTTAAACATAAATTTACCATACACTCAGCAATTCATTCCTAGGTGTCTATCCAAGAAAAACATCCACTCAAGGACTTGCACAAGTATCCATAGCAGCATTATTCAATAACCCAAAAGTTCATCGACTGGCAAATGGATAAACAAAACATGGTATATCCACCCATACAACAGAATGTTACTTGGCAATAAAAATAAATGGAAGTGATGATTCAGGCTAGAACATGGATGAACTTTGAAAACATTAGGCTATCTAAAAGATATGAAAGACCACATATTGTATGAATGCCATTTAAATGACATGCCCCAAAAGACAAATCTACAGAGTCAGAAAGTGGATTAATTGTTGCCTGGAACCTGGGGTAGGAATGAGCATTAACTGCAAACTGGCAAAAGGGACTCTTATGGGATAATGAACATGTTCTAAAACCAGGTTATAGTGATGATTGTGCAGCTTGGTAAAATTTATTAAGAATCACTGACAACATAGGCAGTAACCTCTATGACATTAGCCACAGCAACTTCTTTCAGGACATGTCTCCAAAGGCAAAGGAAATAAAAGCGAAAATAAACTTTTGGGACTTTATCAAGATAAAAAGCTTCTGCACAGAGAAGGAAACAGTCAACAAAACAAACAGACAACCCACAGAATGGGAGAAGATATTCGCAAATGACACTATAGACAAAGGTCTTGATATCCAAGATCTATAAAGAACTCCTCAAACTCAACACTCACAAAACATAATCATATCAAAAAATGGGCAGAAGACATGAACAGACGCTTCTCCAAAGAAGACATACAAATGGCTAACAGACACATGAAAAAAAAAA
>CM052797.1:102160145-102218254 GCA_028533885.1 Nasua narica | reverse complement strand
AATCAATCTTGTAACACTGAAAAAATAAAATAAACATATTTGGGGAGAAAAAAAATCACTGAGTCACACACTGACAATGAGCAAATTCTTTGCTATGTAAATTATACCTCAGTTAGGTTATTTAGAAAAGGGAAAAACAATTGTCTTTGACCTTTTGCTATATTGAGCTGGTTGGCTCTTGCTATTGCAGTGGGGACCCACTTCATCCTGTCTGACATGCTTACATCTGGAGATGTTCCCATTTCTCTAAGCTGTCCCACCTAGGTACATAACCCAGGGTCTTTCTTAAAATCTCACTCTTTGGGTACGTAGGTGGCTCAGTCTGTGGGGCACCCCTCTTGATGTCAGCTCAGATAGTGATCTCGGGGTTGTGGCATCAAGACACATGTCAAGCTCCGTACTAAGCGGAGACTGAGATTCTCTCCCTCTCCCTTTGCCCCTCTGCCTGTTCCTTCTCTCTCTCAAATAATAAAATCTTAAAACAAATGATCTCACTCTTTTTTTTTTCCCTCTACCCTCAACTCAGTAACAGGAGCATGGATCCAGCTCAGCCCCAATGTCCGCCTTGCCCTGAAGCACCCAGGTCTAGGGACTCTTCTCCAATGCCTGAGATTTATGGGCCTGAAGAAAATTATGCATCCTTGTAAATGTCATCTGTTGAGACACCCCACATGGAGACCGCCTCTCCTCTTCTTCCCTCCATGGATCTGTTTATTCAGCACAGCCTGACTCTTCCATCGGTCCCAGAGTAAAACCACTACCCGCTTCTATAGAGGAGAGAACAGTGAAGGAGGAAGATATGGCCCTAGGCAAGAAACAGAAGATCAGAACCGTGCTCTCAGACCCAACTATACTCAATGACAGATGATTTCAGAGACAGAAATACCTCAGACCCTTGAACTTGGGTCTGCTCCAGCAGACCCAAGAACTTCCCAACATTCTGACTGTTAGCTATAAGCAGGTTAAGACCTGGTTCCAGAACCAGAAGTTGAACCGTTAAGAGGTGGCAGAAACACAAGTGGCCAATCGGCAACAGCATAACTCAGGACAGCCCAGCAACTACGGAGCACCCAGGCTTCTCTGCCTGTCACCAGGGATAACTGATGAGCACTTCTGGAACCTTTCAATACGGAGCAACGATGCCTGCATCCCTCAGACCTGGTGTCCCCAGGCCTGGAACAACAATTTCTGGAACCATCAGCTCCACAACCGTGGAGAGGAATCCCTGCAGCCCCAGATCCAGCTATAGTCAACATCGGGCAGTGATATGGAGACTATCTTCGAAACTGCTGGGGAAAGCCATAGTGTAATACAGCAAACTGCTAAGTATCTCAGCACCCAGCAAAGAATGGATTTATTCCCAAATGACTCTGAACATACAGACTGAAGATGTGTGACCATGAGCATATTATTCAATCTCAATCTGGGCAGTGGCTGTATGACTTCTCCTAGGATCTGTCTTTTAGGGTCCTGTATCTCTGCCTTGATATTCTGTTTCTCACTATGCTTACTGTGTCAACTGAGGGCGTACGGTCTAATCAGCGACGTTTCAGTAGCGTTGGCTGCTATGGACAACATAGCATGCTTCTGGCTATAGATAACTAGATACAATATTAATTTGGATATCTTTAGGCTGTAAAATCTAACCTCAAGAATAGGAAGTAAAAATACAAAGGTGTGTGATGAAGGATTATTTGTATTTTCTGACATTGTGAGGCTTTACTTGCTAATAACCTCAATTGTTACAGTGAAGCGTTAAGCTATAATGTGCTTCATGGATTTCCTCTGCCCCTTGTGTTGTTTTACTATAACTCCTAATTTGTTCATTATTCTAGTATTTGCAGAAAGATGTTTTGTATTTTAATGTATTATGATAATAGTACCAGTTGGTTGGTTGGTTTATAGCTTTAAGAACAAATAAATAAGGGGCGCCTGGGTGGCTCAGTTGGTTGAGCAACTGCCTTGGGCTCAGGTCATGATCCTTGAGTTCCAGGATCGAGTCCCACATCGGGCTCCCAGCTCTGCGGGGAGTCTGCTTCTTCCTCTAACCTTCTCTCCTCTCATGCTCTCTCTTTCTCTGTCTCTCAAATAAATAAATAAAATCTTAAAAAAAAAACCCAAATAAATAAAATACCCACTTAAAAGCACTGGGTGTTAACTAATGAATCATTGAACACTGCATCAAGGACTAATTATGTACTATACAGTGGCTAACTGAACATAATTAAAAAACAAACAAAAAAATCTTGTCCTCAACACTATCATCCCCTCCCCCCAATGTACCACCCTCTTTTTCTCCTTCCTGAAAATTTAGGGAGTTAGCCGCTTAAATATAAATGTCCCAGGCCCACCCCACACTTACTGAATTTCTGTAGGGGGAAAGCCTAGCATTAGTTAAAAACAAAACCTCCATGAATAATTCTGATGTTGACCCCTTGGTTAAGAACCTCCGCTACAAGCTATTTTTCTCTCTCTGGTGACCTATTGCTACAAAAAGAGTGAATTTCCCACGACAGAAATAAGTTCTAGCTAGCCTCATTTCTATTCAGTTGTCTGGTTGACAAGAGTAGTTTGTGGCAAAACTGGTACCAACATACAACATCAACACCAGGAAACAAAACAAAGAAACTGAGTGGGACATTTAGTAACCTCTCCAAGAGGGAGTGCCACTATAGCGTGCAATGTTTACATTTTCCCAAAGCAATCACCAAATGTCAACAGAAATGTGTATTAAAGAGACAGTGGAGGGGCGCCTGGGTGGCTCAGTTGGTTGAGCGACTGCCTTCGGCTCAGGTCGTGATCCCGGAGTCCCGGGATCGAGTCCCATATCGGACTCCCGGCTCTGCGGGAGGTCTGCTTCTCCCTCTGACCTTCTCCCCTCTCATTCTCAGTCTCTCTCTCTAGTAAATAAATAAAATAAAAAAATCTTTAAAAAAAAAAAAAGAGACAGTGGAACCTCTTGACAGGTCCTATCTACTCAATACTGAAACCCAATTGTCAAATTTTATTTTAATCTTTGCAAGCTTGATTCAAATGCTCACTACACTTTTCTCTTAGCTCATTGTTTCTGGTTTGTTTGTTCTTCACTGACAGCTATTTTAGACCTTATATAGACCAGCCAACAATATATATTACTTACATATTTACTCATATATGGGCTGTACTTTAAAAACAAATTTTTTGAGTAACAAAATGGATTTGGCCAATACTCAAGAAACGTTGTTTAACTAGAGATCACTACAGGATAGAGTTAAAGACAAAGGGTTACTACCTAAGGGTAAACATTCGATTATGGCATTTTAAACTTGAAGAAAATGCCAACATAAGACAAAAACTATTGTATCTGGAGCTATTCAGGCCTGTTTCAAATACCTTAAGAACTCTTGGGACTATGTCTATGAATAAAATGGAAACTATTTTCTTCATAATACACAGTGAAAGCAATACATAAATTTGTAAAAAAACAAAACATCCCTACAGTATTTACGTGAGAAAGGATTAATATCTACATTAATAATACTATAAATTGCTAAGAAAAACCTCAAGAGCCAAAGAGATAAATGGGTAAAGAACAAAATAGAATTTTTATAAGAAGAAATATAATTAATATGGAAAAAACTCACCTTCACTAATTATAAAAAATGCATATTAAATCATTTTATTAAAACTATTAAATCTACCAAAAATATTAAGTAGCTGACACTTGCAAGGCTCTAGTATACATGTTATACGACTATTTTCGAGAGCCACTGTCTATATTCCAAGAATCATTAAAAATGTCCTTATTCTATAACTGAAGTATCCCACTTTGGGAATTTAAGATTATTATTTTTTTAAGATTTTATTTATTTATTTGAGAGAGAGAGAGAGAGCACGCACAAGCAGGGGGAGGGGCAGAGGGAGAAGCAGACTCCCCTCTGAGCAGGGAGCCCGACGTGGGGCTCAATCCCAGGACCCTGAGATCACGACCAGAGCCAAAGCAGACACTAAACTGACTGAGCCACCCAGGTGCCCCATGAGCTCTGTTTAAAAGGAAAGACGAACAAGGAACATACAAAATACAATAGGATAATGGCTATGACAGAGGCTAGTACACGATGTTACAGGGGTACACGTGAAGGCAACCATCTTACATGAGTGGAAGAGAAGATACAGAGCTGAGTTCTAAAAAATGAACAAGAATGAACCAGGCGGAGAAGGGGATAAAAAGAGAAAGAAAAGAAACTCTGGCTGTAGAGGACAACATGCATGTGCAAAGTGATGGAGAGGTAAGAGCCTGGCACACTTGCAGAGTTGTAAGAAGCTCCATGTGGAAGAAAAGCAGAGTAGGTAGGAGAGCAATGGTAATGGTAAGTAATGGTAAGCAGAAGTCAGGCCAGTTCAGGAAGAACATGAAAGGTCATGCAAAGGACTCTAGATTTTATCCTGAAAGCCATGGGGGAATAGGGTGCACACAACATAGTGAGATTTATGTTTCTGCATGTCCATTTGGCCAGAAGTCCCATCAGTGCTGTCTAAAATGAAGTGTAGGGGTACAGAATGGCACTAGAGAACTTCTGGGGGTAATGGAAAGTTTGTTCTTCTTTACATGTGTCAAGACTCAAGTCTAGGTAGGCTTAAAATGACTTATGACATGTAAACTACTTCGAAATTTGATTTAAAAATACAGTAAAATAATCACTCTAACAGCAGAATGGAGAATGGATCAGAGGCGAATGAGATGGGAAGATGAACGAGGATGTTTCTGAAATAATCTACGCAAGAGCTGATGAAGGCTAGAACTGAGGTTGTGGGGAAGTGCAGGACAGTATATTTAAACAATATTAAAAAGGTAGTAAAATCAATCAACAGAATGACTGGATGTGGAAGAGCGGGACAAAGTTAAGAGTTAAGACTTTCAGGTTTCCAGCTTGGGTGACGAGGTGAGGTGAGGAGAAAGAACAAGTTTAATGGAGAATGTTAATGAGCTCCCATTTTAATACGCGGAGGGACAGGAGACACAGCTGGAAGCTGATGGATGCACATACAGGTCGGGACATGGGACACAGAGAGGTGAAATCATGGTGGCCGTTGGTATTAACTATGTATGAGTATTGTTAGACCAGGAAAGGGAACACTGAAAAATGAAGAGTTAATTTCATGAAATGGTTTGAGTTTTTTTTTTCTCTCACTGTATTGTTATAAAGTTATTTGCATGACAACATTTTTAAAGCCCATCACTGGCGTAAAGGTAAAAACAACAAACAACAAAAATGAACGCAAAACAAAGGGAGAACCTGACCACACAAGTCTCTAACCGAACTTTACTGCCTGAACTGGGGCCTGATGTTTGATCTCTTCCATAGCTGAGGAACCAGTAGCCCAAGGAGGTGGGGAGACCAGGAGGCTCACAGGAACAAGGTTCATGGGTAGTCCCTCCACTGCCCAGATGAAAAACGGGACTTTTTGAACAAAAGAGATTATTAAGAAAATTCTACAGTTTTGTGACCATGAAGCCATGTAGCTCAGGTGTGCTTGGTGTACTTATTAAACCTCAGGGGAAAATGCACCTGTCACACTTCTGACCACATTTAAAAGATTTTCAAAGGTCAGTTACTTTCCCCAAATTTATATTTTTTCTAGAAGAAATTTTATACTCACTACAACAGAAAAAAATCAAACAACATACAAACATACAAAGTGGGAATCCCTTCATTTCCTGAGCACACATTTTCCCATACCGGGTACATTCCAGGCCTTGAAGATGCATTCTGCAATCTTGCGTCCTGGGGCGGCAGATGGTCAGGCATCTGTGGCTCCGACCCAAAGTCCTTCATCTTCTGAAGCTGTTCTTTCTGCTCTCTGTGAACAAATAAAATTGCCGTGGTCCATTAAGCCTGTTTACTCCATTCCTAAGTGACTACAGTTGCTATCAAAGAACAAAAAAGAGCCCTAAAGACCTTGCTCTGAAACCCTCTCCAGTGCCCGCAGAGCACCTGCAGGGTAACTCTCCGCCCTCTACACAGCTAACCCGCCCGTCATCTACAACCTATAAATGACTACCAAGTATTCAGGGTCTTCAAGGGCAGAGTCTACAATCTGCCTCATGAGTCTATTCCAAAATATTAACTACTTGTTTTTCTTTCACTGAACAAAAAGTTCTCTTGCTATGTTTTTTGCTCAAGACTCCATAGACCAGAAGTTGCAAAATGGTGGCCAAATATGGTCAAGAAAGTTTTTTTTTTTTTTTTTAATTTGGCTTTCACATCAGTCTTTAAAATCTGAATTAGCTGCCATTATTTACAAAGCAAAATATTTCACATATAAATTCAAATTTTAAAGGGATTTGGTAACAATGAGCCTACGTTCCCACACGTCAACAATGAACTGACTGGAGGAGTGGCTGTCTGCTTTAGATGAAGCAGTTTGCCACAATCCTCACCACACTCCGTAAGTAGAGTTACACTGGTCCACATTCACTCATTTTAGTTACCTGTCTGGTTCTTGCAGGTTTGTGGCCCTGCCATATACAGTGAGAACAAATGTCAGTCTATAGCCTTAAAAACGACACTTCATATTCCTAAAGAGTAATGCTGTAACTCTTCATGCTTTTCTTCAAATCTCTGGCCAAATTCTTTTTTTTTTTTCCTTAACTTTTCCTTAAAATGCCCACCTTAATCAGGTGTAACATTTACTATAACCTCCTCAGACCTTTTATAATTTTTTTCCCACATTGGGTGTAGTGACTCAAATAAGACACAAAATAAGGGTCAAATATAAAGTTTATTTTCTGCCTTACATAAATCATATTATGACTTTATACCAACACAACATAGCTTACTTATATTCAACTATGACAATTCTTACCAATCACTTCATATATTCTAATTATGGTTATGTTGCCTAGAAAGAGCTTTATAAAAAAAGATTGTGAAGAAGAAGCACCTTTTATCCAGCATTTCCATATAAAGCAATAATGGATGACAAGGAAATATTAAAAAGAAAAGGAAAGAAACCTTGGCAGCTTCATAACACCAAGCAGCTTGGTGTTCTCCATAAACAAAACAGATTTTAGAGCTGGACAGACTACATTCAAATTCTGGGTTTGCCACTGATTAGCCGAGTGGACTTAACCTCTCTGAGCTTTAGTGTCACTGTGAAGTGAGGACACGGTGCGGATCTGTCTACTTATCTTTGCAGGCCTTTGAGATAAAAGGATTTGAGACAGGAGGACTGAGATAATATATACTAAATTATCGGCACACTGCCCCACACACAGTGGGGTTAAATTAAAGGTGTCTATAACTTAAAACTGAACAATGTAGCAACTAAATGTTCTCTAGCATGTTTTCACATCTTCTCCCTGAGTAATCTGGAAAAGTCCAATCTCTCAGAGCATATCTTCTATAGATAGAAATCTGCTGCGCTGTCTGAGGTACCAGATCTTTATCTGGACCTACAGGTATTTTTCCTCATTACGCTTATCTAGTCATAAAGCTTCGGTTATAATTTCAATGGGTACAATCCACAAATATAGACCAGAATTGAAAAATGAAGGAAACATAATACACTGGAATATATCAAAACCTAACCATTAATTTCTTTTCTCAAAACACTGCTAATTCCTAAGAAATTACTTGAAAAGCTTACAATCTATCAATGACTCCTAAATTCTTATCTCAGGATACAGTTGGTTTAAGGATTAAATGAATATACACAAAGTATTCAGTACAGTTCCTGGCACATAGTAAGCATGCAATGGTAGTTTGTTTATTTATTTATTTATTTTTATTGCTACTACCTGGGAACCATTATGTAGATACCTATACACAGGTGATTGTAAATCAAGAAATCCAAGTTCTAGTCTCCATTTCACAAAGAAACTATTTGATTATGCAGAAACAAGTAACATCCTTAGTAGAGATATCTGCTTCTAGTTATAAGGAAAGATAAAAACCCCAGAAAGAATCAGTGGTTAGACAAATCTGAGGACACTTTCAGGTAAACCATTCTTAGCTTCAGCAGAGAAAAACCTTAGAGCACTTTCCAAAGTTTTATCAAAGATTACTGAATGTGAAGTCTATCAGATCTAATACCAAAGAACAAAATGCCTCCTGGGGGGAGGGGGAAAGATGTTACATATGAGCTCTGAAGTCCAGAGCACTGGAGAGTTGAAGTTTGACGCTTGAAACATGCACAAGTATATGGTATGTCAGCAACTACAAAAGCCAAGAGTGGCTATCAAATTTTCACATTTCAGGACATAAGCTTACAATTAACACAGTTCCTTAATACATATCCTAACCCTAAAACAGCACTGAATGGCCAGGTTACAAATTAAAATTACAAGGTAAGAACTTGAAGCAAAATTATTCCATTCAAATACATCACAACACTTTAAAAGAGCAGTCTGCATGTGGTTTTGACTAAAAGAAATGATCTTAAGTAGTCAACTTACCGAAGCATTTTCAGTTCTTGTGCAGCTTTCAAAATGATTTCGTGCTGCCTCTGACTGAGAACCATTACCCCTCCAAGGCCTTGGTCAGAGTCTAAGTTTGTATCCGACCCCATCATTTCAGAAGAATGATGTGAGGAGGGCATATGTTCCGCCATGGGGGAATGTCTATCCACATCAGATGGGTACCATCTGTCTGACAACCGTTCTCTTTCCCAGTCCATTCTGTCAGGGATATAATCTCGCTTTTCCCGCCATGTATCTCCTCTTTCTGGATACTCTCGGATCCTCAACTCACCCCTATCACGAAAATCTCGATCATACCCATGGTCTCGATTTCTTTCTTCTCTCCATCTATCATCCCGATATCTATCCAAAGGTGGAAGAGGTGGGAGGGGTGGTAAAGGCGGAAGAGATGGAATATCCCGTTCATGAAACTGTGATTCTTGTTCATCCAGTGGTCTCCCATAATCTCTGTCCCACTCATTATCCACATTTCTATCATACATATCCATGGGTCTTCCAATCCGATCCACATCCCTGTCCAAGTCCCTGTCCATTTCCCTGTTGTAGTCCTCATCCATATCCTGATCTCTCTCCCAATCATCCCACCAAGGGCCTCGTCTATCTCCATCATGAGATCGAGATGGTGGTGCTGAGAACCTGTCCTCTCTGTTATATGGATCTAGTGTTTCTTCTTGATAGTCACGTTCACATTCTCTCCAGTATCTTTCTCTATCCCAATCATCAAGTCTTTCTCGTTCCATTGGAGCATTTCTACCATCTAATGGGAACTCTTCATGCCCTCTCTCTTCTCCATGGTTCCATGGAGCCCTAGGAGGCTCGTCTCGGTGATATGGATACATTTTTTCCCCACCATCTCCTGGTTCTGGTCTAAATGGACCTCTGTCACGACCAAAATCGGGTCTTCCCAGTCCCCTTTCCCTACTGCCAGGCCCTCGAGGTGGTCCCCTCTCCCTACTCCCAGCTCTTCGTGGTGGTACTCTTTCCCTACTCCCCGCCCTTCGAGGAGGTCCTCTCTCCTGACTGCCAGCCCTTCGAGGTAGTCCCCTTTCTCGGCTGCCAGCTCTACCCCTGTCCTGGCTGCCTTGCAGACCACCTGGCACTTTCTCCCGACTGCCTCCTGGCCTCATCAACCCTCTGTCTCGGCTGCCTTCTCCTCTATTCATCTTCTCTCGACTGTCTTCTCTTCTACCCATCAGCTTATCACGAAAGTCTTCTTGCTTGACCAACCCTGGGCCACGGCTGAGTGCCTGGCCTCGACCTCTATTTACTAGTCCTTTTTCCCGTGTGTCTTCCATTCTGCTTTGCCCAGGACCTCTGTAAGATGAGCTGCTGCCTCGATTGCCTTCTAATCTATTATCTCTGTTATCTGGCCGAGGCAGCCCTTTCTCTTGGCTGTTTTCTGAATGGGGCAGACCGATACCCAAAGGTTTAAAATCGTTATCTGCAGTTAATGATGATGACGTTGTCACTGCTGCTCCTCCCTCCATCCCCCCTGGTTTTGAGGGAAAAGCAGATTGAGAAGGTAGAGGTTTATTTGCAAGGGATACAGGCTGAGTAACAGCTTGGGCTTTGTCCATTTGAGTCTCCATACTTTGAGAATTCTGGTCCCAATTAGAAGGCTCTATGGGACCTTCCGAGACTTCGCTTTTAGGTGGCTCTTGTTGAGAGTCGCTTAGATTCTCATTTGACTGAGCCGCCTTGGCATCCTTTATATCTGCAGCAATGGAAAATGTAGCTGACTGCATTTTAAAATTCTTCTGCTGGTTACTATTGGTGTCTGCTAATTGTTCTTTGTTTCCTGAAAGAGGTTCTGCTTGTGACTTAGGTTGCTGCTGATGTTGCTGTCCAAAAGCTGGTTTGGGGCCTTTCCACTGTGGTCCACTTTGTCGAGGACTGAGGGATGTATTGGGGGTAATATAAAACTGAGATGCTGGCCCCCGGGGAATCATTCCCCATTTGCTTTTAGTGCCCTCTGTTGGGTGACCTTCATATCTGGGTCTTGGCCCATCGGGGCGATTTCCTTCAAAACGAGGCCCTTTGGGTCTCGGTCCTTCACACCTTGACCCTAAATCCTCAAATCTTCGAGGACCATCAAATCTACAAGTAAAACAAAAGATATTACTCAAGACAGTAAAGCAGAAAAAAAAATATTCTCCATGTAAGAATATTTAAGGCAATCATGCCTTCGAATCTGTTTACAAAAATGACTCTCTCAGTCATCATATAAATCCTGAGGCATCTATCTTAGAATCAGTATGCTAAAGTGGCAGTGCTCAGAAGGTCTCAGGACAGGCTTTGGAAATCACATCAGTATTATTATAATTCACTTCAAAACGTCTCCTGCGGCAAGTCACTCATATACTAAATTGTTAAAAGGCAATTATAAACATTGTGACTTAGTAGACAGAAAAGTCCACTCACTTTTAATGGGGAAAAAAATGCCACAGCTACTTCTGAGAGTACCTTCAGAATTAAAATATAACTAAAAGCTAAATAGGAAACAATTACTAACGTAATAAAGGATCATCTGGACTGACAAAAATTCAAAAAGACAGTAGCCAGCTATATCTTAAGAGTGCACCCTGACATTTTAAAATCTGGACAGTGCCCTAAAAATCTGCTATGGACCTACATGCTCATTCTGTAAATTTTTAGTGCACATCCCCTGTCAAGCACTATAGTACATCCAAGGGATATGCAAATAAAATGTCATCTGTTGCCTTCAAAGGGTTTACAATCGAGGAGAAAGAGAATCTAAGTGTAAATAAGTGCCCAGAGGTTCAATGACAAGTCTATCTGCATTTAACAAGGACAACAGAGGAGGGGATGGTCAATTCTATCAGAGTGAGGGGGTAAGGGTTGCTGTGCAATAAAGGCTTTATACAATAGACGATGCTTACATTAAGTCTTGAAAGACAAATTCTCTGAGGCTAGGCTAACAGAGTGTATCGGACATAAGGGAAATGGGCGGCAAGGACATCGAAGGTAACGGAAGCACTGTGAGGAAAGGCAGAGAAACATACCAGCACGGCATGTCTGGAGGCGCATAGTTCAGCAGGGCTGCAGGGAAGGGGAGACAGAGTAGGGAGAGCAGGGAAAGGAGTGGAAAGGGAGGAAACCAAGAGACAAGGTAAAGAGTAGGCAAGAATCAATTTCTAGGAGACCTTGTAGGCCTTGTGCGGCAGAGACTACCTACTGGTGGTCCTCCAATAGCCATTCCCCCTTTTCTTACAGTAACTGAGCTTCTTTATTTTTAGCTGGACACATAGCTAGCCAAACCAAAGACTCACTCTCCCAAATTCTCCTGCGGCTAGAACTTGTAGCCATATTCTGGCCAATGGGCTGAGAGTGAAAATGACCGGCACATCCTCTGGTTATACCCTTCTGGGTTTTAAGAGGAAGGGCACATCTTCCTCTTCACCATTTCCTTTTTCATGCTGGCTCTGACATGGTGAAGTGTCTTGGACCATGCAGATAAGGGCAATATACTAGGTGTTAAAAAGTAACAAATTAGGAAGGAACCTGGACCCTTGACATTGTAGAGCCATCAAATAAGTGCTGAGAAAGAATAAACCTCTAATTTATTAAAGCATGTGACTGTGGATTTGTTACCACAGATGAATTAATTCAGCTGGGTAAGAAGTTGGGAATTACTTAATGAGACTTAGAGCCACTACAGATGGTCTGATTTTTAAAAGATTGCCCTAGCAGAAAAGTAGAAGATGGATAGGTGGGAAAAGTTTATTGTGGATTATTTCTACTATTTGGGTAAATGAAAGTGAAGCCTGTTCTAAAGCAGTGACTGACATGAGAATGCAGAGAAGATAAAAGTGAGAGATTTGAAGGAAGGTAAAATGGATAGGACTTTCTAACAGGTGAGACTAAAATGATAACAAAAGAATTTAGGATGATTCCAAGGTTTCTGGCTTAGGCCTAAACAGATGGTGATACCTTTCATGCTTTTAATGAGAAAGAGAAGAGTTTTTTTCTTATTTACTGGGGAAATCAGTGAAGAATAAAAAATTCAGTTTCAGATACAACATTTATTTCCTATCCTTGTTGACGTCAGGTTTTGCTGGTCTAGAAGTCTTTTAGTTTCAAAAGGAGGAATGCTCCCATCAGGGGACACAACAATAACTCCATTAAATTCAAGTTAAGACTGCCACCTGGCTACTTTGGGTTCTGAATTAAAGGCAAAGAGGGGAGTTACTATACTGGCTGGGGGTGACTGGCCCTGAGCTGCAAGGGGAAATTGGGTTACTTCTGCACAGTGAGGGTAAGGAGGACGACGTCTGAAATGGAGCGCATCTAGAATACCTCTTAACACTTCCGTGTCCTGTGATTAAAGTCAATAAAAAATTACAGTAACTTAATTCAGACTTTCTGTCAATAGCCCAGACCTTTCAAGAATGAAGGTTTGGGTCACTCCACCAGACAAAAAACCAGGACCGCCTGAGGTGCATGCTGAGAACAAAGGGACTATAAAATGGGTAGTGGAAGAAGGAAGGTAGTTATAAATACCAACTATGGTTACATGACCAGCAGCAGAAAGAAGGACTGTAACAGTTATAAGTATTTCTTCCTTAATTTGGTATGTTTAAATATGTACATATGTATTAGTCAAAAATTGCTGGTTGACTTTTCTTCCTTATTATCTAATGTAAGATGTATAAATAATAGTTAATTTCATATCTCAGAGTATCAAAGAGAGTGTGTGAACCAGCTAGAGGGATGAAGACTTCTCCAAAGACAAAAAAGGGATTTTATATCCTCTTCTGGGGAATAGGTAAGAATCTTTTTTCAGTTGTCTAGGGACAAATATTTCATGTCAGATGCAAAAATCTCCCTTGTGACCCACCCTAAGCAGAAACATATAAGGGGATTCTGGGAAAGGTGCTACAGCCTAGCCAAACTGAAACCACACAGTCATCACAAGGAATTTCAATATACATAAACCCATTATAAACAGAACGGAGACCACCAGTAGATGAGATGAGAATTTTGTTCTTAAATTCTGGAAGACAAAGAGCAAACATGAGTGGTAACATATGGAACAAGGAGGAGCTGCAGTTTAGAACGATGGTAGTAGAAGGGGATACAATAAAAATGGGGCTGGTTTGCTCACAGAACCCCAGAGAGTCAACATTCTCAGATACCATGAAGGACAGGAATAAGACTTGAGGGCTAAAATACGTAAATTAAAATCTATATTCAGAACCAGCAACCAGACTTTCTTTAGGTCAAATGTCCCTAAATTCTTGTATCTGAGGGCCCTCTAACATTAGCAGACAGTTCTTTGCTCTGCCACCTAAAACAAAGTCTAAATTTACTGAGTGGGAGAAAGAATAGTTGATAAGCTCCCCATATGCACACAGAGTTTCCAATTAGCTTGTTTGTGTCCCCCAGTCTTAAATATAAATGGATATTTAATTTATTTTGATATCTAGATATTTGAGGAATGTCTCCAAAACGAAGAGACCAAAGGTAAACAAGGCCATAAATCTGGAGAAAACAGAGATAATGCAAAAAACAGAAGATAACTTAAAAAAAAAAAATACTATCCTCAGAGAGATTCTTAAAGACACTGTAGCTATAAATCAATTTGCTGTATATAAAAAAGGATGAGAACCAAAAGAACTACAGAAATTTAAAAAATTCTCGAATACAATAAAAGGATTAGTAGTATCTCAAAGTACAACCAAATGAAAGAGAAAAGAGACTAATATAATCGATCTAGCAGGTCCAAAAATCTACTAATGAAGAGTTCCAGGAAGAGAAAAACAGAAAAGAAGAAAAAAAAATTAATGAAGAAATAGCATAAATATTTATGAGTTAAGGGGCACCTGGGTGGCTCAGCGGGTTAAAGCCTCTGCCTTCGGCTCAGCTCATGATCTCTGGGTCCTGGGATCGAGCCCTGCATCTATTCTCCCTCCTATGCATTCTCCCTCTCCTTCTGTCTGCCTCTCTCTGCCTACTTGTGATCTCTCTCTCTCTCTCTCTCTGTGAAATAAATAAAATCTTAAAAAAAAAAAAGATTTAAGAGTTAAGAGATTCTCACAGCCAGATGGAAAGAGCCTAGCTCACTAAGCACCCAGTATAATTGGTAAAAAAACAAAACAAAACAAAACATGACCAACTATGAACTTTTAGAATACTGGGGAGGGGGTAGCTTCTGGCAATAGGGAGGAGTTATCTAAAAAGGAAAAGAATCAGAACAGTAGAGCATCTACACTAAGTGACAGAAGAAAACAGAATGATGATCCTAAAACCTTGAGGAATAATTATATTCAACTTCAGAAAATGGTATTAAATAGTTTGGTACTGGCATAAAAACAGACACAGATCCATGCAACAGAACAGAGAGCCTCAAAATAAACCTGCACATATATGGTCAATTACTTTATGACAAAGGAGCCAAGAATATACAATGGAGAAAGGACAGTCTCTTCAATAAATGATCCTGCAAAAATCGAACAGCCACATAATACAAGAGAATGCAACTACAGTGCTATCTCACACTATACACAAAAACTAACTCAAAATGGATTAAAGACTTGAAAGTAAGACCTGAAGGGACGCCTGGGTGGCTCAGTTGGTTAAGCGACTGCCTTCGGCTCAGGTCATGATCCCGGAGTCCTGGGATCAAATCCCATATCAGGCTCCCGGCTCCATGGAGAGTCTGCGTCTCCCTCTGACCTTCTCCCCTCTTATGCTCACTCTCTCTCTCTCTCTCTCTCTCTCTCAAAAAAAAAAAAAAAAAAAAAGTAAGACCTGAAACCATAAAACTCCTAAAAAAAAAATAAGAGGTAAGCTTTTTTTTTTCTAAGCTCCTTGATGTAGGTCTTGGCAATGATTTTTTTGAATGTGATATCAAAAGCAAAAAGCAAAAATAAACAAGTGAGACCATATTAAACTATCAAGCTTCTGTACAGCAAAGAAAACCATCAACAAGGGCACCTGGGTGGCTCACTCAACTAAGCATCTATGGTCTTCGGCTCAGATCATGATCCCGGAGTCCTGGGATCAAGCCCTGCATCGGGCTCCCTGCTCAGGTGGGAAGCCTGCTTCTCCCTCTCCCCCTGCTTGTATTCCCTCTCTCACTGTCTCTCTCTGTCAAATAGATAAATAAAATCTTTAAAACAACAACAACAACAAAAAGAATACCATCAACAAAACAAGTGACCTACTGATTGGGAGAAAATACTTGCAAATATTATATCTGATAAGGGGCTAACATCCAAAATAAAGAACTCATACATCTCTAGCAAAAATACAGACAATCTGATTAAAAAAATGGGCAGAAGATCTGAACTGATATTTTTCCAAAGAAGATATACAGATGGCCAGTAGGTACATGAAAAGATGTTCTACATCTTTTGTATGCATCTTTCCTGCATTAAGGAAATGCAAATCAAAACCACAATGAGATATTACCCCACACCTCTTAGAATGGCTATTTTCAAAAAGACTAGAAATAGCAAGTGTTGGCAAGGATATGGAAAAAAGAGAACTCTTGTACATGGTTAGTCAGAATGTAAATTGGCGCTGCCACATGGGAAACAGTATGAAGGCTCCTCAAAAAATTAAAAGTAGAACTACTATGTGATACATCAATTCCACTTCTGGGTATTTATACGTGAAGAAAACAAAAAACTAACTTGAAAAGATACACGCATCCTCATGTTCACTGCAGCATTATTCACAACAGCCAAAATATGGAGATACCCTCGGTGTCCATCGATGGAAGAATGGATAAAGAAATTGAATACTGAACTGGATATTATTAAGCCATGAAAAAGAACGAAATCTTGCCACTTGTGACAACATGGATAAACCTCGAGGGTGTTATGCTAAGTGAAGTAAGTCAGACAAGCACTCTATGATCTCTCTTATATGTGGAATATAAAAATAAATAGGAAAAAACCAAGCTCACAGATACAAGAATAGGTTGGTGCTCACCACAGGCAGGGGTGGGGGATGGAGGAAATGGGTGAACTATTTTTTTTTAATTTAACTACATTAAAAAATCTTAAATGCTCAACTTCAAATTCTATATCCAAATTACTAATTGTGAGGTGAGAATAAAAATATTATCAGACACACAAGACTCAGAAAATGTACCTACCTCCAACCCATGATCTCTTAATAAGTTACTTGAGCATGCATTCTGGGAAAAAAAGGCACTAAACCACAAACAGGAAGCCATGAGATTCAGTAAAGAGTGAATCTAATCCAGGAGCATAGTCAAGGGAAATGCTGGAGTAACAGCCATATGGCAGATCTTTTGAGCAACCAACCACCCAATCCCCCCCGGTGAAAAGCAAGAAGATGCATAAATTTAGGAGAGAGATCTCCTCAGGAAAAAAAGAGCTGGTGTTTTTGAGACTGGGGTTGGAGAATTATATTAAATATTTTCAAGAAGACAACTGGAAATTCTAGAAAAGTCATTACACTAAAGAAATATAACACACTGCTTATCTCTACAGCAAACATGGCTTACTTATCTACAAACAGTGATATAAATATATTAGACAGATGGGGTTGGAGTATCGTAAGAATCAAATCAGACCTGGAAGTAAATATATAACATCTAAAATGTGTAAGTCAAGAAAGCAGGAGCATATTATTTAGTGATAGGAAGGTAATTACCAAAAGAAACAGCTAAAGAATTAAAAGATGTCATTAGAATCTAGGCTGGCTGTCTTGCTTGATTTTTCAAAACTGTATGTATGTACCACTTTGATAAAAATGTAAAATGAATTTAAGTGGCACAGAGATTAGCCCTAACCAGGAGGAAGAAGGACTTATTCTGAGGCTAGAAGAAAGATGAGGATAGCAAGCTAAGGTAAACAGAAGGACAGGAAGTGAATTTCACTGGGCCTGAAAGCCTTGATTTTCTCTGGGAGGCAGGAAGCTAAAATAAAGATACAAAGCAAAATAAGAATCTTTGTGGAGGCAAAGAAAGCAGCACTAGTGCAGATGGTCTCTGCAAAGTGGTGAAGGCCTGGCACAGTTACTGTTGGGCCAAGGGAAAGGAGCTGACCAGAGACTTGTCAAAGGATACACCGCAATGCTTAGGATGGAGGTCACTTATTTACTTATTTAGCTATTTATGATACTGTTTCAGGGATCGTGATGGTTTAGTTCCTTTTCGTGAAGTTACGTTTATTAATTCAAAGTGCTTAGAAAAACACCTTAGATCATTAAAATTGTGTAAAGCCATCTGCTTTGCATTCAATTCAGTAATCACTAGTTCATGTAAGTGTTAAGACTATCCTCCACTAGGTACAAGAGTCAGTAAGAACCCTTGTCCATTTGTTACCAAGTATTATGACCAAATCTGAATACAAATGAACTGCCTTCCTAACCAAACCATGAACGCCTTCAGAATTTTATCCATAACTGAGACATTGTGGCATAAGCAACAGTGACTGAACATCTACCTGTCAGGAATTATGTTATCCAGGAATTATGGAAATAAATGGATACTTAACTCAAGGAGTTCACAGACCATGGGAAGAGTGAGGCAAGTAAATCAACAATTAGAACACAATTTGATAAAATGGGACATGTTGGCCTTGTTCACTGAGGTATCCCCACCGTCTGACTCACTGAAGGATCTCAACACATAATTACTGAAGGGCTCCCTGCCCCCTAGGGCAGGAAAAATAGGAATTAGTAAAGCAAAAACTGACAGGAAAGAGATTCCAGACAAAGAGAACAGTATGTGTCAAGGCCAGAGGAAAGGATAAAGGAAGCAAGAGGCACTGAAAGATGTGCAGATAAGGAAGAAGAGAACACAGTGGCAAGGTTGTAAAAGTTAAGGAACTCATTACTGCAAGTGTCATGCCTGCACATACAATATGCAGTTTCCTTAAAGGGCAGAGCGCTTTGCTTTCAGATTAAATTGCTGATCAACAGCGAAGGGTCATCATTTTATTTTTATTTGGGGGGTAAGAAAATGTTAAAGCAACTGAAATATACTTTCAACACTACATGTAAATGGCAATTATTTATCAACACTACACTTTCAAATTTTCAAAGCTCAAGGATGTAACAAAATGTTAGATTATCAAAACCTTCTGCATTTATAAAAGTAAAGAATTTTTAAGCCTTTGGAAGAAATATATTAAGAGATATTCAATTTAAAAGTATGCACAAAAATAAGTCATGTTTACATCAATACAATGAAATGCTATGACCTTTTTAACATATAAAAACATTGGAAATAAAGTACAAACATAGTATATATTCACTAAATACAATCACATAAAAACACATGCATTGCCCATTGATTAGATGAAAAGAAAAACAAATATTTGGTATTTAAGTATTTAGAAAATTTTTGTACAGTTAGGTATTTCATAAAATTCTAAAAAATAAAAGCCCCCAAACTAGGTATGAAACCATTAGAGGTATGTATAAAACTTTTAAAATTTGACATAAAAAAATAGACTACAAATTGGGTATAAAAACTTAAGAAGTATGCAGAAATAATATATACCCTTAAACAAGATAACATCTTATTGTCACAACAGTTACATAAACATACTCAAATCAGCTGACCATGGGAATTACAAAATATTCCATTTTGGAACCAAATTCCTGCCCTGTTAGTTTTCATGTGAGATAATTTTTCAGTTATTTTCTAATATGTACAACCAAGATCCTAAAATCAGAATTCCCCCCAAGAATAATCTCTATAAACAGGAACAACCATGATAAATGAAAGCAGGGAGTAAAATTATAGTGTTTATAATCCCTTGCTAATCCTAATAAGACAGGTACAGAGTGGAAGAGGTCCACAATTCCAATCTGAAAACCAATCAAAAAGTACGTGTGACAAATCAGAAGCTGAGATATTACAAAGATGTCAATTCTTCCGCAAAATGGTCAACAGATTCTATGCAATGCTTATCAAAATTCCAACAGGCTTCTGAAAACTGACAAGCTGATTCTCAGCATTATATGGGAAACAGAGAGGACCAAGAATAGACAAGTCAATCTAGATTGGGGGTCAGTAAACTATGGCCCATGAGCCAAATCCAGTTAAGAATGATTTTTTTACATTTTTAAAGGTGAAAAATAAAAGGAAAAAAGAAAAATATTTGACAGAAACCAAACACCGCCTGCAATGCCTAAAAATATTTACCATCTGGCCCTTTGCAGAGAAAGTTTGCCAACCTCTGATCTAGAAACACAGAATTGGATACACTAAGAGATTATCAAGATTTATTACAAAACTACAGTAATTAAAACAGGATACTGGTACAAGGACGGACAAACAGAGTCCAGAAACAAATCCACATGTATAATCATTTGACTCGTGATGAAGGAGATACTACCAATGTAGTAAGGAAAAGATGACTTTTTCAATAAATGGCACTGGGGTCAACCAGATAGCCGTATGAAAAATAATAAACCATGACTCCTACCTCATACCACACATTAACAATCAATTCTATATAGGTTGTTGACTTAAAAATAAAAGGTAAAACAATAAAAGACATAAGATAAAATAGGATAATGTATTTATGGCCTTTGGGTAAACAAAGATTTCTTAAACAGGATACAAAAAAGCACTAACCATGAAGGAAAAGATCAATAAATTAGACTACTAAATTAAAATCAATAATTTCTATTAATCAAAAGACACCATTAACCTTTGAGATTCCTCTGGGTTCACTGGATCCTCATTTTAGAACCGTTTTATTTTTAGACAGTCTATTACACTCACACCTGTGAGAACAGCTAAAATCAACAACACAAGAAACAACAGCTGTTGGTGAGGATGGGGAGAAATGGGAATCCTCTTGCACTGTTGGTGGGAACGCAAACTGGTACAGCTACCATAGAAAACAGTGTGGATGTTCTTCAAAAAGTTAAAAAGAGAACTATCCTTAGATCCATCAATTGTACTACTAGGTATTCCCAAGAATAGTACACGAGTACTAATTCAAAAGGATACATGCACCACAATGTATATAGCAGCATTGTCTACAATAGCCAAATTATGGTAACAGCCCAAGTGCCTGTCAACCGATGAATGGATAAAGATGTGGGGGGGGGGGGGGATGTATATGTATATATACACACACATGTATATATATGTGTTTGTATATATACATATATGTGTGTATGTGTGATGGAATATTACTCAGCCATAAAAAAGAACGAAATCTTGCCATTTGCAACAATGTGGATGGAGCTAGAAAACATGCTAAGCAAAATGTCACAGAAAGACAAATACCATATGATTTCACTCATATGTGGAATTTAAGAAACAAAACAAATGAGTAAAGGGGGGGAAAGATTTTTTTTTTTTAAGTAGGCTCTACTCCCAACATGTGGCTTGAACTCTTAACCCTGAGATCAAGAGTCCCATGCTCTACCAGCTGAGTCAGCCAGGTGCCCCCCTCACAAGAAACAGATTCTAACTATAGAGAAAAAACTAATGCTAAGCCAGAGAGGAGGTGGGCAGCAGGTGTGGGTGGGGAAATGGGATAAATAGGTGACAGGGATTAGAAAGTGCACTTGCTGTGATGAGCACTGGGTGGTGCATGAAGTGTTGAATCAGTACATTATAGCATCTGGAACTAATATTACACTGTATGTTAACTAACTGGAATTCATTTATTTTTTGTACCATTCTTTATGTATTTATTCATATATTTGATAAAAATGTCACAGTTCGAAGTGAAGTCATTACAGTGTCCTAAGTAACTGTACAGACTGACCCCAGGCGTACAGTCACGTTGCCAAAAATCAGCACACAAGCAGCACACGGTTCCTTAACACCTGTGCACTTGCACAATCTTGCCCACAGCCACCTGTGCCTCAACATTCACAAGCACTAAGTTCAGACAGAACCCAGGGAACTTTCCCCTGGCTTCTGTCGAGTCCTGAGGATGAGAAGAGAGCAATGATCAATGAAAAGAAGCTAGTATGGCTCAACACATCTCTGTTCTGTCAATAACTCAGAGAAGGCAAGACATGGAACGCTGGAGTAGTATTTCCAACTGGAACTTAAATAAACTCTTAAAAAATAAACAAAAATAAACAGTTCTATTATGAGGATTGCTATTTCGTGACTTTTCTCTTATAGGCTTTCCCAAGAACAAAGAGAAAATTTACCTTTTAAAAAGAGAATAAAACTTACATTATCATGTAATTACTATATGAGTCCATTAGAGCCTTTCATAAATTTAAGACAATATGGGATCAATCCTAAGTGACTTTTTTCTATATCTTAAAACATTCTGCATTTTCCTTATCCTAGAATTCATTACTCGCTCATCATTACTTATCAATTATCCCCAACTATGCTAAAGAAGATTAAAATACAAAGATAATGAAGGAATGATGGATTTGCCTAAAGGATAAAGCAAAGGTGGAAACAGCTGTCACCCACTCTGTATTGCCCAAAATATTACAGCCTACTTTTAGGTTTCATTGAACACAATTGAGAATTTAGAAATTTTCATTTCCTAACTAGAATGGCAAAGAAAAGTGAGAGAAAAAGCTGTGTCAAAATCAAAACACAAACATAGACAGAAGCACTTCAGGCTCTAATAAAGATCTGAAATTGATCATATCAGTAAAATCTCCAAGTCCTCAGATGACAGTACCCTAGATTAAGATTCTCCAACTCAAGTTTCAGTGAGTGAACAATAGATTTCTAAGGACAGAAAGGAAATGTACTGTCATCCACTTAGTCATTAAACTGGAAGGATGTCATCACATAATATTTTATGCCAAGAACCTGGACCATTTTGCTTTGCCAGCAGAATGTGTGACAGGATTATTTCATCTTTTATGTTTACGTTTATGTGCCAAAATTTACTTGATACAAACTTTTGCTCTTGTAAAATATATATAATAATTCCTAATAAGTTGTTGTTCACTATCCCTTTATTGTTACTTCTGTAAATTATTTATAAAATTACTTTAAAATGTAAAAAGTAAAAAGGGTCCTCTGGATCTATATGATACTTTTCAGCAGTGAGGATAAGAAAGACAAAGGGCTGTAGAGTGAGAAACAGCTGAGACAATCTAGACACAGAATGAGATCTAGCATACATACGGAACTCCTACAAATCAGTAAAAAAAAATACATAACCCAATAGAAAAACTGGAAAAAGACTTCAATCAGCATTTCATAAAAGAGGAAACCCGACTTAACAATAATCAAATGGAAAGAGAAGTTAACCTCATTTGTAATCAGGGAAATACAAATTAAGGCCAAGCTACAATACCACTAGACGTCCACCAAGATTGCTAAAATTTAAAAATTTAACAATATCAAGTGTTGATGAGGATGCAAAAAAACTGCTGGTGAGAATGTAAATGGACACAATCATTTCAGAAAACCGTTTGACAACATCTATCAAAGCAGAACCATACATACCCCCTAATTAAGCAATTCCAATCGTTGGTATATTTCTAAACAAAATACACATGCACGCACGCACACACACACCTAAAGGGACACATACACCACCAAAAGACACAAAGCAGTGCTCTTCATAATAACCAAAAAACTTAAATGACCATCAGTATTAGATAGATAAACAGGGGTGCCTGGGTGGCTCAGTGGGTTAGAGCCTCTGCCTTCGGCTCCGGTCATGATCTCAGGGTCCTGGGATGGAGCCCCGCATCGGGCTCTCTGCTCAGCGGGGAGCCTGCTTCCCCCCCTCTCTCTGCCTGCCTCTCTGCCTACTTATGATCTCTGTCAAATAAATAAATAAATAAATAATCTTTAAAAAAAAGAACAGATAAACAGATCATGGTATATTCACAAAACAAAATACTGTAGAGAAATGGGAATGAACAAGCTGCAACTACACATACCATGTATGAGTCTCACAATAACAGAATGTCAAGTGAAAGATGCCAGATTCAAAAGAGTTCATTCAGTAGGATTCAATTTATATAAACTTCAAAAACAGGCAAAACTAATCTATGGTGTAAAAAATCGGTATAGAGGGCGCCTGGGTGGCTCAGTGGGTTAAAGCCTCTGTCTTCCACTTGGGTCATGGTCTCAGGGTCCTGGGAGTGAGCCCCATGTCGGGCTCTCTGTTCAGCGGGGAGCCTGCTTCCCCCTCTCTCTCTGCCTGCCTCTCTGCCTACTTGTGATCTCTCCATCAAATAAATAAACAAAACCTTTTAAAAAAATCGGTATAGGTATAGTGGTTATCTTTGGATTATCTTTGGGGTGAAGGAAAAGGGGAAGGAGCATGAGGAGAACTTCTCAGACACTAGTAATCTTTGTCTTGATCTCAGTAGTGATAACATAAGCATGTTTACTTTGTGAAATTTCACTAAGCCACACACTCAGGATTGTGTACATCGCTGTATGTTACCCTTTAATAAATAAATTTTATGACTGAAAAATAAAGAGTTATGGGAAACCAACATCCACTGACCTAACAGTTTATCAGAGCAGTGGTAGTCTTCTAGAAGACCTGATGAATCAAATGATACACATACATACACACAATTTCAAAACAGTTGCCCCAGATGCTCCAGTGTGGAATTTACACACGATGCAGTTCTATCACTGGACTTCTTGGAAATCTTCACAGTTTTTAGTAAGCAGCCTGAATCTGGATTTTGTAAAAACTCTAAGTAATTTACATTACTTTATTTTAATAGTGTGTTATTCATAAGTTATCTGTGTTCTCCATTCTTGTTTTTCTACCCAGCTTTGTTTAAAAAACAAAAGAGTGGCTTACTGTGTCAGTTACGTGTTTATAGTGATCTCTGAATCCAACTAGTAAGAAAAATTCACAAGTTCCCTTGACAGTGTGGATTATTCCTACCTGTCTCTTTCACTCACTATCCAGTTTCCCACTGATTTTTTTTTTTTTTACCTAGGTACAAAGGAGGGAAAAAAACTGTGCCTGGGCAACAGTTGCAAATTAAACTGGATATGAGCTCACTGAGCAAAAGAACTAGAACGGTAAGAGAAATGGAAATGACATAAGCTAGATTGGGGAAAGATTTTAAAAACAGGGTAGATAATGTGAGCAGGATCCAATTCAAAAAACAACAACAAAAAAAGCCATCCTTATCAAAGTTGCAAGTGAAAAAGCTGGAGAGGAACATTTTATATCTAAAAGCAATATAATCAACATTTATTAAGATTGCAGCAGGCTAGAATGTTGGCCCAAACCTAACTAGATGAAATGTAAAATAAAGTCGTAGAAAAAGAGAAAGACAAAACAAAATAAAAACAACTATACAAGTTCGGGATGAGAGAGACTTGCTTAGTAATGGCTAACGTGAAAAAGATCAGGGAAGCCAAATTGATGTTAAGCTCAACATGAGTCAACACTGTTAAGAGCGCTCACCAAAAAAAGCAATTTGTTCAGCTACTCAAGTACATTATTTATAACAAAGCTGGTAACAGGTTCTACGGTTCCCTGCACCTGAAGTAAGTGTTCATTCTGAAGGAGACTGACAAATCCAAGGTCCTTCGCAAGATAAGGAGCAATGTAGCAGGAGGAGGCTAGAACCAATGTTAGTGTGAAAAGAAAAGAAGAATCTGAGTTTCTGTGATGGCAGAAAAGAGCAGGTAAGGCCTAATGGGGGAGACAGGAGGGTGGTGTTTAAAGAACTGCAGGGACACGCAATAGAAGGGGATAGGATAACCCACAGAGCCAGTTCTAGAACCAACAGGCAGAAGTGACAGCAACACATTTAGGTGCAACACAAACTTTCCAGAAAACTGTCAACACCTTATATGCTGGTATTCCTTATCACAGTGCCAATGTTCAAGAAGAGGCCATCAACTACTTGTCACAGGAAGTAAAATGAACACAAAAGTGGATCAGGAGCACCTGAGTGGTACAGTCGGTTGAGTGTCTTACTCTTGGTTTCAGCTCAGGTCATGATCTCAGGGTCGTGAGGTTGAGCCCCACCTTAGGCTCCAGGCTCAGTGCAGAGTCTGCATGGGATCATTCCTCCCTCTCCCTCTATATCCACCCCCCCCCAACCGATGGCACATGCTTATTCTCTCTCAAAATAAATAAATCAATCTTAAAAAGGGGGGGGGATCAGAAGGCCTTGGATTCTAATTTCATCTCAATCATTTACTAGCAATGTCATTTGGGGCAATTTATTTAGAACCTCTCCAAATCTCAGCTTCCCTTATATGTTTACTTCATGAGATCACGGAGAAATAGTAAGATAATATGTGCAGGACCCAGGATGACAAACTAAAATGCAACACAAATATGAGTTGCTATAGAGGAGATATTGTGCTAGATAATTGTTAAGATCCTCCTATAAGTGAAATTATTAACTGTACCTTAAGGTAAGAAAAAAACTTAAAACAGGTCCTAAATTTACAAGATTTGGTAGGCAAAAGACAGAAAACATTAATATGATAGAAAAAAGGGAGCAGGAAATCTACGTTTCACAAGGTGTTAAGAATAATGTACTTTTCTGATAGCAAATTCATCACCAGATCCAAAAGGCAATGCTTAATTTAAGAGATAAGTAGGAATTCTAATTAAAAAGTTACATATACCAAGTAAATCAAGACTACAAAATGTACTTGTGATCACTGACAGTATGAATATCACTGAATCATGGCATTAAACATAGCGCTTAACTAGTGCTTTTGCTCTGGGAGCCCCCTGGACTCTGCTCCCACAGGGTGTGGACTCAGGCTCTCCTCTCCCAGTTACGTGATGCTGGGCAAATTACTCAAACCTCTCAGGATCAGTCTCTAAAGGGTAAATGTAGGGTATGAACCAGCCTCATTCACAGGTTGCTGAGAAGACTCTACGAGATAACAAGATAACTATGTAAAGCCTCTGGCAAGGCTTCTGGCACCCACAGGAATTCGTGTTAATTATGTGTTACCACAGAGGCAGATCTGGAATCAACAGATAGGAGTTATAGGAACACATTTAGGTTCAATGCAAGAAATAAACTTTCTAGAGAACTGTCAACACCTTATTAGATGGTGGAGTTCTGTTCCATGTTGTATTAAGAGTTATAAATTTGGGGAACAAATAAAAGATATATTTTGTTTCCAAAAGTCAAAATTCAGGTAAAATTAAAATAATATAGATAACATTGACAATGAGATGGAAAACTAACCAATGTACTGACGAGTAGTAAAAGCAACTTTATAAGACAATATGCTCAGTATGATCCCATTTTTTATGACATACATATTTTTAATTATTATCTCTCGATTGTGGAATTAGGTGACTTTCACTTTTTAAAATATTTTTTGTACTATCTAAATTTAGTATAAGGAGTATGTATTTCTATCACAATTTCCAGTTGGAAAAAAAATGTGATTGGTAAGGTTTCTCTATAGGAAAATTAACATTTAGGTCAACGGGGGTGGGGGGGAGGAAAATACTTTTACAAACTTGGAAAAATGAATTTAACACTTTGAAAAGCAAAGCAAAAACAAAACAAAAAAAACCTTAAGACTACTAGTAAATTTTTCTGTGTGTTTTTCTAAATAAAAATGTGGTTCAGACAAAAGTAAAACATCTCCCAAATTGAGGGAGATAGACGGGAAAAAAGCTCCATGGGGGTGGGAATTTTGTCTGCTCTGTTATATTCACTGCTATAAGCACAGAGCAGGAATAGATATTTGCTGAACAAATGGATAAAAGTCCTATTTACCCTTATACTAAATTTTGTTGCCTATTTCATTAGAATATTGGCTTATTCATCTTTACCTCCAACAGCTGGCATATTATCTAAGAAAGAGAAGCTACCAATTCAGTTAATTGTTAAATTAAGAACAAAATAAAAAAATTTAATAAATATTACTTTTGAAGCTAAAAAGTCAGTAAGAAATTGATAAGCATTACTCTAAAAACAGGACATTCATTCTGGACTATAATCTCTACATGTAGGATAAAAGCAGTGACATCCAAGAAATGGGGGCATGCCACTATTCATAGATTTTATTATTATATCGTATCTAAGAAGTGAACAATACTAACACTATTAACTGTAAACCAGGAATGTATATAAAAGTACAAGGAAAATATAAAAATCGTATAAATAAAGTTTTTTATACTATCAAGGCCTACTCAGTCTGAATCAACAAAAAAGCCAAACCAAACCAACCAACCAACCAAAGGCAGACCTACCTTGGGCCTCTTGGGCCTTCCAAGTAACTGCTTCTAGGAGGATCTGGAAGCAGTCCACCTGACCTCACTGGCATGTCCTTGACTCCAGTGATTGGCTGAGATGGAGCAGTTGAAGACTCCCCAAGTCCTTGCTCAGATGAGAATGAACTATATGGCAGAGTAGACTTGCTCAGAGGGGCTTTAGAATTCATTTGTTCTGATGGGCTAACAGCTGATTGCAATGGAGGATGGTAGGTTGAGGGTGGGCCTGAACCAAAAGACACAGGAGTGGGGAGCAGTGCTGGTCTAGGTTTCTCTGGAACCTGTGAACTCTGAGAAGTGGAGCCTGGTGGGACTGGGGCTGCTAACTGAGGAGGCATCCCTTGTGGAACCCCTGGGGGAGGTAATCCTGGAGGAGGTGTGGCTAAAGACAACGGGGGGAGGGGAAGGACAGGCGGAGGTGCCGTGGAGGAGAGAGATGGTGGGGGAAGAACGGGCGGCGGCCCTGCGGAGGAGAGGGAAGGCGGGGGAAGAACCGGCGGCGGCCCTGCAGAAGAGAGAGATGGAGGCATCACAGGTGGGGGCACAGAGGTTGGTAGAGAAGGTGGCATCACAGGTGGGGGCATGCCAGGCGGTGGCACTGAAGCAGGCAGGGCAGGGGGCATCACTGGTGGTGGCAATGATGGAGGCAATACTGGAGGGGGCATTGTCGGTAGAGGTGGAGGCATCTGAGAATACGGAACGAAAGGAGGTGGCATTGACATGTTCCCCATATACTGGTTCTTCATGTTCTGAAATGAATTGACTTTCTCCTGGAGATAGGTCTGAGTCGCTTTCATATGTCCCTGCCATGTTTTCCACTGCTTCTCATACTCCTGAAGCTGATCTTTATGAGGATAAGAATGGAGCTGCTCCTCCCACAGCTGAAACTCCCGCTCCCATTCTTGGTAGAGATGTTGAAACTGTTGCTGCTGCATCTCATAATGCCGCAGCTGCACGTCTACAGACATGGTCTACGAACAAAGGGTGACAATTATTTCAAGACATTCCTGTAAGAGAATTAGCCCTAAGTTAAAATATTAATGAATCAAGGGTATCTGTAGTCTTAGGAAATTAAAACGCTAAAGACTTTGGGAGGCTAGTAAGGATAAACTTGTTACATCTCCTTAATGACTTTCTTCCTTTGACTCATTTCTGTAAGTTACCACAGAGTTGGAGAAACCAACTAAACACTAAAGCAAATACCTATCTTAGCAATAATTGTTTTTCAAGTTTTCCATATTACCACGGATCACTTTAAGAATTTGAAAAATGATCGATTACTATAGACACACAGACACAAGTGTGTGTCTTCCAGATACAAGAAGAGCAAGTATCTTTTGTGGTATGTTCCCTTAGGTTTCTGTGGTGGTTGCTGTGATCTTTTCGGTGGATTTCTGCCTGTCTGTCACTGAAATGACTTGTAGGCAACTTGAAACTACATGAAAAGAATCTCTGGTTCTTAAAATCCTTAGCAATGGTCCTCTAACACCTGCCTGGGTTGACATGACCAGAAGACTGCACTATACGTGCGCCATCCTAAGAGGATTTTCATAAAACTGTATTTCCCAAATCCCCGGTGATGTGACAGATCACTACTTGAAACCCCCGTAGAAACATCAAATTTAATTTCTCTCCTTCACATTTAGATCTCTTTCAGGAATAATAACTCCTTCATGACTTGGGGCAACTTCCCACGTGTGAGCTGAGGTGGCACTTGCCTGCATGTGTGGCGGCTGCTGGATAATCTGCTGGTATTGCTGGAGGATCTGCTGCAACTGAGTGTGCTTCTGCATTATTCCCTGATACTGGAAGCCAACTCGATGCTGCTGGTGCTGCTGCCAATGCGCTGCTGCAGCCTGCAACTGTTTTAACCTAGCATCTTCTTCCGGGTCTTCGGACTAAAGACGAAAGAGAGAATACACGTTTATGTAAGTAACAAAACAGCAACCAAATTAACAAAAAACCTGAATATTTTATTAAGTATTGTATTACAATTTAAGTGCATGTAAAATTCCAATACAAGAAAATCCGATGAATGCCTGATGGAGTTTAGAAAAGGCATTTTTTAGATGGTTGAAGTGAGTGAAGAATTAGACACTCTTCTGAACTGAGGCTCTCTAAGCACCAAAGGGACGCCTGGGTGCCGTCACACTGGCATCCAGAATGTGGTTGCCAAACTCCAGAATCTCCACAACTCCGACTGACTGAGACAAGTTATTTTATGTTTAGGTAAAATACCTGGCTCTACTTATGCTGTGGCTCATGAGTACTAATATAAAGGAGTTTATGAATTCCACAGTCGTCACTGGAATAATCATCTCACTGTTCCTAAACAGAGCCACCAGTTCCCCCAAAAGAGTCAGTTTATAGCTATGTCCTTCGCACCCTATGAGAGACCTTTTTCTTTTTCACATTAGCCACTTTTAACCAAGAGACTACGATGTCCTCATTATGGCTCAATAAAGTTTCCACATAGGCTCTTGGGAGAACAAATACCTTTGGACCAAAGTGAGAACTTCCCGTGTGTCAGCTGGTATGTCTAGTGACAAGGACCAGCACATTGAATGCTTCGACAGCTAAGATAGCCACAGTTGGAATATACCCATTTTGCAGATGAGGAAACTGCAGCACACAACGATTAACTAACTTGTGCAGAGTCCCCACCAGCAGCAAGTGGCAGTGCCTCTCCTACCGCCGGGAAAGCTGAACAACAGACGCGGAAGCTCCTAACCACTGCCCTGCGCTGCCAGTGTGACGGCACCCAGGCGTCCCTTTGGTGCTTAGAGAGCCTCAGTTCAGAAGAGTGTCTAATTCTTCGCTCACTTCGACTATCTAAAAAATGCCTTTTCTAAACTTGATCAGGCATTCGTCGGATTTTCTCGAAATTGGAATTTTACATGCACTTAAAAAAACACACACACTCATAAAAACATATACCCACTCTGACAAAGGTATATGTAAAAGAATCAGAAAAAAAGCTAAACAATGTCTTAAATGGCAAATAATTAATTTTATGGTTACCTGGGGTTCCTCAGGTGGGAGAGGAGGTGGTACCTCCTCATTAGGTGGTGGTAATGGGGGCTCCTCGGATGAAGAAGTTTCTGGTACTTGACTGGTGGCAGATACCGGAGCTTCTTCTTTTACCGGCTCGGGTGCATCCTTTGCTATGACAGGACCTTTTTTGTGTCCTGGCAAATGCACTTTTGTCCTCTGCTGCAAACTAAGCAGGTGCTGTCGATACCAATACTGCTGCTGTTCCTACAACAGAGGGCATTTTTAAGAATTTTAATTGAAAATCCTATATTATTTGCAACTTGGAGTTGACAGAGACCTGCGTTTGTATTTGTGTTCACATGTCTATATGTAAGAAAAGGCAAAGCTGGACTGAGATAGGCAAATAAGTAAACAGTATCTTTCAATTCCTCCCCCAAATGTATACGTTTAAGTTAAACCATATATATTAATTCGACATACTTCTCTACTCTTTTAACACACATACTTTTGGAAGCGAGAGCAGTCTTTTTGATAAATGCTCAGAGGAAATTCTTTCAGTATTCACAGCTGCTTGTTTTTAACCTGCTGTTGCTGGTGTGGATTTATCCAAGGAGTCTTGTAATTAATGAATATAACAAAATAGTTCTGTCTCTTCTTTGCCTTCTCTCTCCTCCAGTGCTCTTCCCTCTTTTAAACACCCGTTGTATGCCAGCCATATACACATAAATGAGAATATACTGTGTTTTAGAATACTATTTATTTTTAAAGTCTCAGCTTTGTCCTCCCAGTTATACTGTAATTTAACTTTCTGGAAGCTTGTTTTGTGCTTCCACTTGAAAAAAGTTACAACAATAACAAGTCTAATGCAGAAATAATCAGAAAATACAGCTGATCCTCATTAGTCATGGATTCTCTATTTGCAAATATGCCTACTTGCTAAAGTTTAATTCTAACTCCAAAATCAATACTCAGGAAACTTTGGCTGTCATTTGCGGACATGCGTAATAGAGCGCTGAAACATCTGAGCTGCCAGACTTGCACATTTCCTGCTGTAGCAGAACAAGGCCATGCTCGGCCTTTTTGTTTAGCTCTCATACTGTAAATAAGTGTCCTTTTCATGGTCTATTTAGGACCACATTTTTCAGATTTCTGTGCTTTTTGTTGGTGACTTTGCAATTTAAAATGGCTGCAAGCATAGTATGTAGTGTTGTCTAGTGTTCCTAAGTGCAAGAAAGCTGTGATGTGCTTCACACGGAAAACCTGTGTGTTAGATAAATTTCATTCAAATATGTGTTATGCTGTTGGCTGTGAGTTCAATGTTAACGAATCAACAAAGTATATTAAATAAGGTGTCATTAAACAGGAACACCTATAAAACAAGGTTATGTATTAACTGGTTGATGAAAATGAGACGAAACCAAAGGCTCACAGTAACCTAACCCTGTATTTCCCTTGGGAGCAATGGTTTAGTAGTCACTAATTCAATGTTCTTGGCAACTTTATGGAACACAAATACCTCAAATAAAGAGAAGAGACTGTACGAATAAGCGCTAATTCATTAATTAAAATCAATTAAAAAATCTCACCACTCAGACATAACTACAGGATCTTCATTTTCCCAGTATTCATTATATAACTCCCTATGGCTACAAGGTTGCATAAGGAAAAAAGTTGTAGTAACACTAAAATATTCATTCATGTACTACCCTTTATACTTCCATAATTAACAACAGCATGTATTTATACTACAATTATAAGGATGCAAGATTTTATGAAAGCGATGTTGGAGAACTTTGGAACCTATTACTGATAGCTGAGGATCTAGCAGAAGTCCTGCCAGTTAACAACCAAAACACTTTTTATAATAGGAACTGCAGAAGAGAATGATATGAATATCAAAGGTTGAAAATTACCCCTAGGAAAACTGATAAATTTCTACTTTTTTTCTCAATATATCCAAAACCAAAATAAAAGATGATATTTAATACTGCCATATAATTGTGTTGGTATTATAACAAAAAATTATAGTACAGGGGCGCCGGGGTGGCTCAGTGGGTTAAAGCCTCTGCCTTCAGCTCGGGTCGTGATCTCAGGGTCTTGGGATCGAGCCCTGCATCAGGCTCTCTGCTTGTGGGATCGAGCCCCGCATCGGGCTCTCTGCTCAGCGGGGAGCCTGCTTCCCCCTCTCTCTCTGCCTGCCTCTCTGCCTATTTGTGGTCTCTCTCTCTCTGTCAAATGAATAAATAAAATCTTTAAAAAAAAATTATAGTACAGAAACCAAATCAACCCTATTCTTTGTTCATTCTAAGACTGAACTATTCCTTATGATTTTGGGCTTTGTTTTTTAAGATTGTGTCTCAAATCAAATTTTTTACTTTTTACAATAAACCTTTAGTACCTGTGTTAAGGTTTGGTACCTCGTTTTGCTTAGAGTCACTGGGATTCACTATCTTTGGATAACCCGGGTTTCCTATATTTTATTGTACATCCTGTCCAGTTTCCCACATGCAAACAAAATGCATAAAATAGATACAATATATACTCTTATCTCACTGAACATAATGTTTTATTATCTGTTTTTTCACTCACAGAATGTAATTTTTTTGAGAGAGAGCTGTCTCACGCTTTTCTTATATCCTAGCTGGTGCTTAAGCATAGTGTTAGAGTGCAGGAGAATGTCAATAAATGGTTATTGATCAACTGAAGACTTCCCTTCCAGGTCACTCATTTCTATGACCTGAAACTTGCTCCAAACTATTGAGAGGAATAAACTCCATCTCACTACCTACCATCTTGAGGTCTGGGTCATGATTGAGCTATTCTGTTTTTAATTACCATGTACATAATTATCAGCTCCAGAGATATAATTACTTTTCTTATTGAACATTAAAAAAAACTCCAGCACACTTACCATGGTAGTTGACAATAATGTACCATTAAAACATTTTCAATTTTCTTCCACTATTTTATGAAAATACCAACAGGCTTATCTTTCAGCTTAAAGAAATTAATAAACTCAGTCTCTTTCAAGTAGAAGTTAAAAAAAGTTTCCCTTGTTTTTAGTTGCTTTGAAAGCATCACTAAAAGATACAAAGATGCAAACCATTCTTCATAAACTAAAAGCCAATGGCTACAGAAATGGAAGACTGTACAGATCTAGATTCTTGATCAATTTTTATGTACCCACCTAATTGTCAATGCTTCCCACCTTTGTCTTAGACCTAGTCTAAGGTTAAGAACCTTTTTAGGAGCTCAAGTACTTGTTGATTTGCTGACAGTATGCACTGTAGGTCGATTTCTATTTCATATGAACCCAATAAGCAGATAAACTAGATCTAATTCAGTCTTGGGACTAGGCTTCAACACAGTTTTAAAGCTCTACAGATGAGCATCATTCAGACACGTCCTCAGTGACCCCAAGAGAAAAGTCATTTATCTCTATTTTAGAAAGGAATAAAACCTGCTTGGACTTCCTAATGAAGCCAAAGCCAAACTAGTAGCCCATTTTTCTGACTGTCCCATCATATCAGACAACTCCATCTCACATGGGATGTTAGTTCACAGGCAGAAGAAAATCACTGCATATGTCACATTCAAAAAGAGATTGAGTGAAGAGAGTTCAAAAGGATGTAAGAACTATTTGTCACAAATATCATTATCAAAAAGATGCTAATTTATTCAGCAAGCATTTACAGACCACTTGCTACCAGTACAGTAATGAACTAAGTACTAAATGATTTTCCAAGCACGGAAATATAAAGCAGAGAATGTGTGAGGTGGGGTGGGGAGGGAGAGAGATAGAGAGGAGAGAGAAAGAGAGAGAGAGAGATGTTTTAAAGATTAATTTCAGAAGGTTGCCTTTCCTGTCCAGGTTATTATAAATGCCTGTAACACTAAATGTACCATGTCCTACATCCTAAAGCAAGGGGTGGGGGGAAATCTGGCAAAATAATGGTTTTCCATTTTTTAGACTTATTTAAAACATATTTATTTTCAATATTTTTGAGGTTCACATTCTACTCCAGGAATTAAGGTCACCAGATAATCTTAGTCCCATCTAAAAAAAATTAAAATTAAAAAATAAAGCTCCTTTACTTCACCTCTTCCTCCAGCTCCTGCCCTCATTCTCTCTCTCTCTCCTTCAGTTAAACTTCTTGAAAGAGTTGTCTATACTCACCATCCCCATTTCCTCACCTTCCATCACTCCTCAAATCAATGCAATATGGCTTCAGTCACTATGAAACTGCTCCTGCCAAGGTCAACAATAATCTACATGTCAGTAAATGCAAAAGATAACTCATTATCTTTATCTTGCTTGACCTCTCAGTGGTAGTGACACAGCTGACCACTCCCTACTCCTAGAAACAGTCTTCTTTGCACTTCTGTGGGACTGCACTTTCCATCTACGCATTTGGTCTTTCTTCTGTTGGTTCCCCTAGATACTGAGATTCTGCAGGGCTAGGCTCAATGTCCTTTAAACTCGATCCTTACTCTACACACACTCCTCAGGAGACCTCATCTATTTCTGTGCCCCAAATACCATTTTTATGCTGATGACTCACAAGTCTGTCATGTCTCTGAGATCTCACTTCTAGACTCCAGACCTGTATCTAACTTCCAAATGAATATCTCCATTTGGAATCATGTGGCTCAAGGACCTCAAACTCAGTAGGTCTAAAACTAAACTCATCCTTTCACATCGCTCCCAGACCTGTTCTTCCTCCTCTTCCAGGTTTTCCTATTAGTAAATGGGACCATCATCTACCAGGCAGTCTACTCCAGACACTCAGGAATCATCCCTGACACCTCCCTCTTCATTACTACTCAATCTCCAATTAGATTCTAGTGCACAAATATTTCTCCAGTCTTTCCACGTCTCTCCACCTCCACTATCGCCATCCAAGTCCAAGCCACTACTATCTCTTGCCTGGATTATTTTATTAAGTATTGTCTCTAAATCACCCTTGTTCTTTCAATTTTACTCTCCAGACAGCAAACACAATGAGCTTTCAAAAACGCCCATCTGTCACATTCAACTATATAAAATCCTTCAATGGCTTCCTACTGCCTGAAAGTCCTCATAGGCCCTTCTGATCTGATGTGTCTACCATTCTCACCCTGAGCTTTCAGTAAGCCTTACTTTGAATGCTATCTGGTTAATTCCTACTCATTCTTCAAGTTTCACTTAAATATCACAAAGGGAGGCTTCTTCAATTAGGTTACAGCTCTCAACTATATCCAATCACTTAAAAAATATTTGTTTTTCATCTACTACATGCTAGACTCTGAGCAAGGCACTGTAAATACAATGGTGAGCTTAAAACCAGAAAACAACAACAAAAAACCCCTCATCTTTTCCCATTCCTCATGGAACAGTCTAGTGATATTGTGTATTTTATAATCCCATAGCACCTTGTACTCATCTTAATTACTTATTAAATGTCTTGTTCTTCCCATTGGGACAAGTCATTGAGGGCAAGTGCCATGTCTTATTTTCTTCGCCATTTAATGTCTGGTATTAAACTAAGCAAGGCACTTGGCACATAATAGCTACTCAATAAATACATGAATATTAAATAAATGACTGGGGCACCTGGGTGGCTGAGTCGTTAAGTGTCTGCCTTCAGCTCAGGTCCTGGGATCGAGCCCCACATCGGGCTCCCTGCTCAGAGGGAAGCCTACTTCTCCCTCTCCCATTCCCCCTGCTTGTGTTCCTTCTCTCACTGTGTCTCTCTCTGTCAAATAAATAAATAAAACCTTTAAAAAATAAAAAATAAATAAATAAAAGGGACACCTGAGTGGTTCAGTTTTTAAGCGTCTGCCTTCAGCTCAGGTCATGATCCCAGAGTCCTGGGATCGAGCCCCACATTGGGCTCCCTGCTCAGCAGGAAGCTTGCTTCTTCCTCTCCTGCTCCCGCTCCCTCTGCTTGTGTTCCCTCTCTCACTATGTCTCTTTCTCTCTGTCAAATAAATAATCTTTTTAAAAAATAAAATAAAAAAATAAAAGACTAAAAACCCTAATCCAAGTCAACAGCTTTGCCTAAGTAAGTTTTGAGAATAAAAGGATTAATAAAGTCACAACTTATGAAAAAAAAAAGGCTAGTATGCACTTTACCTAGCCAGTTCTTCAAACACATAGAAAAGTTAATTCTTCAAAAATACATATTCCATTAAATCACCCATGCTTTACCCTGAAAACTAAAAAGTAAATGGAAGAATATTAAGCACTTATCCTATCTTCCTATACCAACTGTATTTCCAATTAAATAGTTCTAGTTCATGAAAGTTTTTCTTTACAGAATTCCATGAAGTAAATGTAGAAGAAATGGCAGAAAAAAATCACCATGTAATAATCTTCAATGGAGAACTAATTTACTCAGGCAAAAACTTATCAGCGAGTGAATCACCAGTTGAAACATTAGAGGCAAAATTGATGGGAAGCTTTACAATGGAGGAACCAGACTGATCCCTGATCAATCTTGGCTCCACTAATAGTGGGACAAGCAGGCATTGTGTGTCTCTTGATGGGATGCAAATGAAGTACACAGCACCCACCCTGGTTATGAAGTACACTTGCCAAAAGAAAGGTGAACTTAAATCTAAGCTTTCAGAGTTTATCAGAAACGTGAAAGGGAGTAGAACAAGTAAAATGATAAGAAACCAAAAAAAAGCAGACAAATCCAGAATGTGGGACATTCTACAGAACAAGTGAGACAGATTTCTCATCAGGTTCAATGCATGGGGTAGAAAAAGAGAATAGGAGAGACTAATCTAGATGAGGAGTTCTCAGCTGAGGGTGAGAACTCAAATAACCCCCAAGGGATATTTGGCAATGTCTGGAAACACTTCTGTTTCCCATTGGAGGCTGCTACCAACATCTAGTAGTTACAGGGAAGAGATGCTGCTAAACATCCTACAATGCACAGGACTGCCTTCCACGACAAAGAATGATCCTGCTTCACAATGTCTGTCTTGGATCTTGATCTGAATAAACCATTAAAACATGACTGAGTCCACTGGGGAATTTTAACATGGATGATATAAAGGAATTTTTTAAAATTCCAATTAGTATGATGAGACAATAGGGGAAGCCTGAATGGGTCAGGTATTAGGTGATACAAAGAAACTGTTGTTACTTTTTGTAGATGTTATAATGTATTTACCTAAGAAAAGGTCCATTTTTTTAAAAAGATGACTAAGAATGTAGAGATGACATGACATGAGATCGAAGATTTGCTTTAAAAATATTTCAGCAGCAGGGCATCTGGGTGGCTCAGTGGGTTAAAGCCTCTGCCTTCGGCTCAGGGCATGATCTCAGGGTCCTGGGATCGAGCCCCGAATCGGGGGGGAGGGGGTCTCTGCTCAGCAGGAAGCCTGCTTCCCCCTCTCTCTCTACCTGCCTCTCTGCCTACTTGTGATCTCTCTCCTCTCTGTCAAATAAATAAATAAAATCTTTAAAAAAAAAATTTCAGCAGCAATAAAAAAAGGCACAGTTGAAGTAAACATGATAAAATCTTGACAGTTGTTGAATCTAAATGATCAGTTTAAAGACAAAACCACACCATTTTCTTTACTTTTGTGTGTGTTTATAATCTTTCGCCATAAAAATTTCTAATGACATATTCCAAAAACAAAATATGAACCAAAGAATAATAAATTTGCAGAAGGGTTCACTGTCAGAGATTGGCACTGGCATGAAGAAAACCTTTGTAATCTAATAAGCCAAAGTATCCTAAGTCTAGAACGTGACAACTCTTGTAACTTATTCAACAAATCTCCGTGGAGAGTCTACAATTTGCCAGGCACTGTCCTAGGTGCTACAGAGGATAAAAAGATGAGTGAGATGGTCCCTGTCTGCAAGGGGCTTAAAATCTGAAAAACCACCAACCAGATAGGTGAGTTCAGGGATGGTTTCACAGAGACCCTGATATTTGAGATGTACCTTGAAAACAATACAACTATAAGGCAGAAAGAGAGGTTTCAGAAAGTTGGGATGAATTCTAGACAGAGGTAAGAAAGCCTCAACATGCTTACAAGGCCCTTCTTGGTCTGCCCCCACACTTCTCAAGCCTCATCTTCCACTCTTTTTTTCTGGCTCTCGCCAAAAAACTGGAGGCAATGAATACTCAAAGCACTGAAAGAAGTTCAATACAGACAAGGGTATAAAGGTAGAAAAGCAAAACCAGCAAACCAGTGTTCATGTATCTGTATTAAAGAAAGGTCTGATTTCTCCTCCCCTCCCTCCAAAAACAGTTCATTTGTCTCTCAAAAGGCCAGAAAAAGTCTAGTAGAGAGGAGGATACAGATGCTGTACTTTGGCTTGGACTAACTCTGAGAGTGTTTGACAACAAAAGCACTGAGAATTTCAGGAGTTGGGAATGGGGACAGAAATTTCTTCTCTGGGGCGCCTGGGTGGCTCAGTTGGTTGGGCGACTGCCTTCGGCTCAGGTCATGATCCCGGGGACCCGGGATCGAGTCCCACATCGGGCTCCCGGCTCCAAGGGGAGTCTGCTTCTCACTCTGACCTTCTCCCTTCTCATGCTCTCACTCTCTCTCTTTCTCAAAAAAAAAAAAAAAAAAAAAAAAAAAAAAAAAAAATCTTTAAAAAATTAAAAAAAAAAAAGAAATTTCTTCTCTGTAGTAGAGGAATCTGGGGGAAATAACCTGGTGGGATGGTGTAAGCCAACAGAATCCCTTATTCTCCTATTTTACTCCAGCATCACAAGTGTTTTCTCGGGGCGTCTGGGTGGCTCAGTGAGTTAAAGCCTCTGCCTTCAGCTTGGGTCATGATCTCAGGGTCCTGGGACCAAGCCCCCCATTGGGCTCTCTGCTCAGCGGAGAGCCTGCTTCCTCCTCTCTCTCTGCCTACGTGTGATTTCTCTCAAATAAATAAAATCTTAAAAACAAACAAACAAGTGTTTTCTCCTGATGATGTGGCAAGCACAACATCTTGCTTATTTAAAACAACTTGCTTGTGTTCTTAATTTCTAACGGTAAACCACTAGAGTACCACATCTCTATCTTTTGGAAATCTTTTATATGTAAATCTGAGCTTGCAGACTAAAAGACTCTCTTTCATTAGGGAATCTAAGGTAGATTAGTAATTGCTAAAAGTGTTTATTGTAAGAAATCACTAACAAGTTATTTAATCCACTTTAGTTCTATCTTCTTTCTTAAGGGAGGAATTCATTTGTTACCGCCATCCTGTCCATCTGTGACTGCTCTGTAGAAGCATCACTTAAAACAGAAGTTTAGAGGAATGACTCTCTCATGAAGGAAGAGATATCACTAATTTTTTTTTTCACCTTGGCCACATTCCAAGACAGTTACTCTGGAGTGAATGGTAACAATGCAATGCAGCAAACCAGTTATGTCTTAAAACTCGCTTTAAGTGATGTGAGAAAAGGATGAAGGGGTCCATTCCTTAAAATAACCAAGAGACTTCCAAAAGGGTCAAAGGTGAAGAGACTTCCTATGTATCGCATGTGTATCTATACGCATAATTCGGATGCTCCCAGTAAGAACAAGATTTCCATTCCTCACTTGCTAACATTTGAAATTCACGAAGCTGACAGCTATCAGTGGCCCCTGAAAAACTTTTTAAAGAAGCTAACTAGTCATAAGGTGTGTATACATTTCAAGTATCAGCCCTTTGGGAAACTTCTTTTTTATGCTGCCTCTCAAATGGAAATTTGAATTTAAAATACAAATTTAAAACAAATAAAAGCAACAAAATCTAGGAGGTGGGTCAAAGGGAAGCAAAGAATATATCTGAGAAGTAACTCTTCAGCCACCCTGCTACTCTCTGGTGTTCAGAAACATCCTCAAACACTGTTCTTTTAATAATCCACATTTAGTTACTTGAAAAGCTGAGATGTCAGACTTCTGACTCTTAAGGAATCCTTTGGAGTGTAAATTAGCTATTCATTGTGTTGGAATTAGCCTAAGCAGGGGTTAAAGCCCCGAGGCCTGCTCACTTAGGGCCCTCTAGGTGAAAGATGCGGTTCAGGCAGATGCTTTCTTACCTGTGGAGTCATTGTTGAGGGATCTGGCTCTGGGGCAGCTTGCTGTTCAGCACTCTTGTTCTTGGCCCCACTCTCCAAAGGCTCTTGCTGGACAGTTGTCTTATTCCCAGAAGGGGCAGACGGTGGTGGTGGAGCTAGTAGCTGGGATTTAGAGTGGCTCTGGGAGGGGCGGGAAGGAGATGCCTGAGAGGAGGGCAAGTAGGACTGGGAATGGCTCAAATAGGATTGCGAGGAGGAGGAAGAGGAAGAATAAGAAGGGGTGGGCGCCAGGTAGGATTGAGAAGGTGGGGACTGAGAAGGGGACGGCTGAGCGGGAGGTAGGTAGGGCTGAGACGAGGCCGGGGGGTAGTACGAGGGTGGCGGCTGAGGTGGGGGCATGTAAGACTGAGATGGGGGCATATAAGACCCCGGCGGTACAGGGGGGGATTCAGGGGGGGAATCCAGCTCCATGGGAACCAAACCAGGAGACCCATCTCGTTGGTGGTGGAGCATCTGGTGTTTGTACTGCTGCTGCTTCTGATAGCTGAGGGCCGGCCCAGGTGGCGGGGGCATCGGTGGCGGCGGTGGCTGCCAGTCCCCGTAGCCGCCCCCCGGCATCACCGGCGGGGGCGGCAGGGGGGGCGGAGGAAGGTGATGGGGCTGGAGCACGCACTGCATTTGCTTCTGGTGCATCTGCTGCAGCTGCTGGAGCTGCGCCAGGTGCTGCTCGCGGAAGCTCATGAAGCCCGAAGAGGAGGGGGCCGCGGGAGTCGTCGAGCTCGAGTACCCGGGCCCCGGCGAGGCCTCAGGAAGGGCCACCGGCGGTGGCGGCGGCGGGACCGGCGGCGGCGGATAGTGGCTGCTCCCGCCATACCGGCCCCAATTCGGGTACATGTCGGAGAAGGCGGCGCAGGGCTCGTCCCGGCGCCGTTACTCGTCGCAACCGACCTCCAGGAGCTGCGGCGGCGACGGCGACAGCCGGAACTCGCGGCGCCTACAGGCCCCGGAGCGTGTAAACGGAGCGCGCCAGTGCGCCGGCGCTAGCGAGCTGGGCCCGCGACCGGGAAGGCGGGGACGGCACTGGAGCGATTACGCCTGCGCAGTAGCCACCGAGAGGAGAACAAAGGCGAGATAGAGCGACCCTTTGCTTAGTGACTCTCGGTTGCCATCTTCCTTCAGGTTTGGATAATGGACGTGCGAGTAGAATGTTCTCATAGAACCAAGGAACCATAGAGTCTCACAGCTGAAAGGGGTGGTAGAGATCCTATCGCTCCACGGGTTCATTTTTGAATGAAAAAAAAAAAAAAAAAGGTCCATTCACAATAGCAACAATCTCAACAACAACAAAATAGCCATGAAATAAGTAGGAATAACTCTAATAAGAAATATGTAGAATTTGTATGGAGAAAACTACAGAACCATACAGAATCATATCCGAGGGGAATAAATTAGACTTGAAATAATGGAGAGGCTTACCATGATCCTGAGTGAAAAGGGAAAAATTTTAAAGATGTCAGTTCTTCTTAAATTAAATGAATAGAGTTAATTCGATTCTAACAACAGCAACAACAAAAAAACCCACAAACGATTGGGAACAAAGCTGTAGAAAATAGAAACATTTTGAAGACAGAGTGTAAGATGACACCAATTCCTGCAGGTATATGAAAGGTGACGTCTGCAGTTATTGTAAAAGGTGAGAAATGGAATTCTTTAGAATAATGCCTAAAAATTCATGTTGGAGAATCTCAACTAAACCAAAAATACCAAAAACCAGATTCAAAGATTGGAGAGGGTGACCTAGAAAATAATCCAATCTGTCAACATAATACTCAACTTTGGCTTGAATGAATCACTGAAAAACAAGGCTGATACACACTGAATTCTGGAAGAAAGGGAAAAAACTACTTAACTCTGAGAATATTAAGTGTGTCAGTGTGTCAGTTGTGAACCACTTAAAGATTTGACCTTCCTTCCATCTTAGCAACCCAGATCTTCACTTCTCTTAGGAGGTTGAGGTGAATGGAAAATGGGGCATCTAAGTATCTTTCAGAAGAGTTTTCATTCTCAAATAGGAATTTAGCTGCATTTCTCTTAATTTTTTGTTGAAGTATAACATATACATAAAATTAAATATCATAAGTGTACAGGTTAGTGAATTTTTCACAAACCAATCTCACTGTGTAACTAGCACCCTGATCAAGAAACAGAACGTTAGGGCCAGGTCAGATGCCTGCCTGCCCTTGTGACCCTTCTTTTCCCAAAAAGAGAAAAAAAGAAAAAGAAAGAAAAGAAAGAAAGAAAGCATTGTTCAACTCATAAATCCCCCTTACTTGCAATTTTAAAATTTTCTATTGAAATTCTTTTGAAAAATATTAAAAATACATGTAATTTACTATAGTGACAGCCTAAAGGAAAATATGAGATGATCGTCTCATTAGATGGAGAAAAAGAATATGATAAATTTCAACATCTATTCATGATTTTTAAAAATTTTAGCAAACCAGAAATAAAAAGGAACATCTTTTTTTTATAAACTGTTCTTTGAATGGTTTTTTTTAAGATTTTATTTATTTATTCATTTGAGCAAGAGAGAGCGAGAGAAGAGAAGGTCAGAGGGAGAAGCAGACTCCCCATGGAGCTGGGAGCCCTATGTGGGACTCTATCCTGGGACTCTGGGATCATGACCTGAGCTGAAGGCAGTCGCTTAACCAACTGAGCCACCCAGGCACCCAAAAAGGAACATCTTAATCTTATACTTATTGTTATTTATTTTTAAGATTTTATTTATTTGACAGAGACAGCGAGAGAAGGAACACAAGCAGGGGGAGTAGGAGAGGAAGAAGCAGGCTTTTCCTGCTGAGCAGGGAGCCTGACGTGGGGCTAGATCCCAGGACCCTGGGATCATGACCTGAGCCGAAGGCAGACACTTAACGACTGAGCCACCCAGGTGCCCCAAGAGTATTTATGTTTTAAAACTATAGCAAACATCACACTTAATTGTGAAAAGTTGAAAGTTTTCCCACTGGGATCAACAATAGATGTTCACTACCATTACATCTGTTATGGATTGAATTGTGTCCCACCCTACCCCCCAAATGTTTAAGTCTTGATCCCCAGTACCTCAGAATGGGACTTTCTCTGGAAATAGGGTTGTTGCAGATGTAATTAGTTAAGATAAGATCAAATTATAGTAGGGCCAATCCAATACTAGTGTCCTTATAAAAAGATGGTCATGTGAAGACATAGACACACAGAGAGAATGCCCATGTGATGCTGAAAGCTGAAATAGGAGTTATGCAGCTGCAAGCTAGAGTGGAGCAAATGGAATTCCCATACACTGATGGTGGAAGTGTAAATTAGGGCGACAATTCTGAAATGCTATTTGGCAGTATTTACTAAAGCTGAACAGACCCATAGCCTATGACCCACGACTCCCACCACTAGGCATATAATGAAGAGAAATGCACGTATATATTATACAGAATATATGTACAAGAATGTTCATAGCAGCACTACTTGTAATGGCTAAAAACTGGAAAGCAACCCAAAGGTCCACCTACACTAGAATGTATAATGAAACTGTGGTACATTTATACAAGGGAGTATAGAACAATGAAAATGAACAATCTAGAACCACATACAAGAACTCAGGTGAATCTCACAAACATAATGTTGAACAAAAGAAGCTAGGCAAAAAAGAATATGTACTGATGTTTTCACATATATAAGTTCAAAAATAGACGTAATTGATATGCAATGTTAGAATTCAGGATAGTAGTTACCCTTGGGGTGAAGAGAAAGTGATTGAAAGGGGGCATAAAAGGCAGCTGCTGGTAATGTTCTGTTTCTTGATCTGATAATGTTAAAAGTGAGAGACTAGTGGTTGCCTTTGGGGAGACAGAAAGGGTAGAGGCTGGAAGAGGGTATAAGTAGGGTTTCTGAAATGCTAACAATGTTCTATTTCTTGAACCAAACAGTAATTCCAAAAATACTTGCTTTGTTAAAAGTTACTAAACTGTATGTTTATCCCTTGTGCTTTCCTCTTTGTATGGTGTACTTCACAATTTTTTAAAAGCTAAAAAAAAAAAAAAAAAAAGTGGAAGGAGAAAAGTGATACGAGTGGAAGACAGAGAAAGATGAGATTAGATAGAGGGAAGTAAAAGGTTTCTCTTCACCTTTTCCTTTCCCACCTGGCATTGGTAGGTTCTAGCTATCCTGTACTCTATTCCATCCCTCAACAACCATGAGCTTTTCAGCACCTACTTGGGAGACAGCACCTTTGTTTAAACAGGCCCTTCCACATTCCGAACCTCATTGTTTCAAGATAAAGATTCAATTGGGAATTGTTTTAGATGCTATAGGAAATCCTATCCCCTACATTCTTACTCTCAGGGAATTAACATAGAGTTGGCCACTCAAACCTTCCAGCCTGCACAGTTTTCAGAAATTCACAGCCATCTTTATGGTACAGAACCCCTATCCATACCAGAAAATTCTTGAAAAGAAGCTCTACTCAAGACATTTTAATAACACTGATTTCACGTTATATGACCAACCCAGGCCAAGTTTTTAGAGATGAATTTTACTAATCTAGGATGAAAAAGCAACAACAAAAATATAAAGTGCTCCTATTCAAGATGAACTAAGGGATGAATTAAAGCACAAATCATACAGAAGGTTTTGTGTGGGAGACTCCAGAGGGGGTTAGCTCTTAATTGTCAGTGCTGTCAAAATCAACCTGCATGAGTCTTCTCTGGTCTAGGTTTATAACCCAGCTGTACTTCTTTCTTGTTATGTTTCATTCTTGCTGTTGCTAGGGGGACTTGGGTGAGGACTGCAAGGAGGAGGTGGCATTTCATTGGTTAATGGTTTGAGGTCATATTCTGATTGGCTGGTGGCTTATGTGGCATTTTGAGGAATAAAAATCTCCGTGAGCTCTTGCAGCTTGCATTGCTCTAAACAACAGCATCTAGAGGCAGATTGTCTAATATTGGACCTTAGGCAGGCAATTCACCAGGATTTTGGGTGGATAATGTCTAGACTTAAGAGTAAACTGGTCACACAACACCTTGGCAATGTTAGTGCTTCATCCCCTCCCTATTACAGAATCGTGTTCTCACTTTATCTTAGAGAAACCCATAGGTGTTCATATGTAATCCCAATTAACATGTAACAAGGCCTTCCAATCATTTCCAATGGATCACAGTTTAGGAAAGCCTGGAGCTTGAGGGTGGTTGGATCCATTACAGTTCTTTGGATGCTATCCATAGCAACAGCTGAAACTTAAAAAATGTATTGAATGATTCTGTGGGATTCACAAAATAGACAAGAAGTTCATTTAACTATATCTAGGAGTAGGAAGAAGCCAAGGCAGGAGCTATTCTATCATCAAAGCTCTGGATGCTATAAGAAACAAAGTTCAACTCTTTTTTTTTTTTTTTAACCTTTAGCCACTAGGTGCCCTTGCAGATATAAGAGGTAAGAGGAAGGATCTAGAAGAAAGAGTCTCCACTGTTCCCCTCATCGTCTATAGCAAAAGGGCTGGGTACTCTGATCTAAATCCTGCAGACAATTGGGGAAAATGTAACACTGGGGAAATTACATACACTTGGGGAAAATGTAACATTCAAACCCAAAGCAAAGCAAAAAAGTCTGGGTGTTGTTAAGAAGGAGGAGTGGATGTGGATAAGCAACAATAAGCATCCACTACCCTGGGCCACTGTTGTCAGGCAAATATGCTTAAGGACAGGAGCATAAAAAGGAGTTTAGCAGTATAGATCAATGCAAAAAGAACATCACCAGAAAGATCTTGAGAGAGAACAAACACAAGCCCTCTGAGCAAGGATGAAATTGGGAATGACCTTAAAACTGAATAACTAATGTATTAATTAGGATGCAGTCTAAGCTGCTATAACAATGAGACACTATAGTGTCTTAAACAAAAGTTCATTTTTCACTCATAGAACAGTTCAGAGGTAAGCAGCCCAAAGTTATTATCTTCAATATATAGATTCCATTTCTGGGTTCAAAGTGGCTACTCTAGCTCCTGCCATCAAATCTGCACCGAGCCAGTAGGCAAGTAGATAGGTTAGGGAAGCATACATTTTAAAAAGCATACCTTTTAAGGTAAGGACCCAGAAGAGATACATATCACTTTCAGTTACATCCTGTTGGCTATACCTTAGTTGGTTGGCCTTGCCTAGCCTCAGGAAGGCTTGGAAATAAGGTTTCCACCTGGGAAACACAGATAAAACTCATGAGATACATTATTAAGGGAAGATGAAAGAATATGGGGACAACTGGCAGTATCTGCATTCAGGTATTGAACTTGACAATACCAAGTTCTAACGAGGCTGTGGAGCAATGGAGACTTTCATACGCTGTTGATGGGAATACAAATGTGTACATAAAGCATAATTTGACAATATCTATCATCACTGCAGATATACAATGCCTTATGACATAATTTCACTTTTAAGTAAAAATTGGGGGCTGCAGATATTTTTATACATATGTACAAGGAGGGATATAAAAGAATGCAGCCCTGTTGGTAACAGCAAAAATTGGAAACTCCAATGACCATCTAGAGGAGAATGCATAAACAAAATGTTTAATAGTCACATAATAAAATACCATGCAGCAATTAAGGTGAATGAACGACTGCTCAACATATTACCATGGATGAATTTCAGAAATGTAACAACAACAAAAATACTATATATATTAGGAATATGCTCAAAAGAACTGAAAGCAGAGATTTGAAGAGATATTTGTAGACCCATGTTCATAGCAGCATTATTCACAACAGCCAAAAGGTAGAAATAACCCAAGTGTCCATTGACAGATGAATGGAAAAACAAATGTGGTTTATACATACAGTGGAATGTTATTCAATCTTAAAAGAAGGAAATTCTGATACACTACAACATAGACAAATCTTGAACATTATACTAAGTGAAATAAGCCAGAAAAGGACATATACTGTATGGTTCTACTTAAAAAAGGTACCTAAAGTACTAAAATTCATGGAGACGAAAAGAAGAATCATGATTGATAGGGGCTGGGGGAAGAGAGGAGTGGGGAGTTGTTTAATGGGGACAGAGTTTTAGTTTGAGAAAATGAAAAAAAATTCTGGAGTTGGATGGTGGTAATGGTCCCATAACAACATGAATGCACTTATGCCACCATACCGTACACTTAAAAATGGTTAAAATGGTAAATTTTGTGTTACCACATTAAGAAATACCACACATGATTTCATTTATAGGCAGCTCAAAAACACACCTTACAAATATATAGTCAAGGTATTCAAATGATGGGTAAAACTATAGTGACAATCAAGAGGACAAAAATACAAAATCTAGGACCATGTTTACCTCAGAGGTGGGTGAAGTTGAAGGAAGGGAAATGTAATCAGGGAGGATTACATAGAAAGTTTCAAAGTTATAGGTAATATTCTTTTTCTTAAATTGGGATATGGTGCAAGGATGTTTATTTTAGTAATATCATTTTTTTTAAAGATTTATTTATTTATTAGGAAAGAGAGAGAGTGAGAGAGAGCAGGTCAGAGTGAGAAGCGGACTCCCCATGGAGCTGGGAGCCCGATGTGGGACTCGATCCCGGGACTCCGGGACCATGACCTGAGCCGAAGGCAGTCGCTCAACCAACTGCGCCACCCAGGGGCCCTAGTAATATCATTTTTTAAAAAAGATTTTATCTATTAGAGAGAGAGAGTGAACGTGCACAGAAGCAGGAGTGAGGGACAGAGAGAGGAATAAGCAGACTCCTTACTGAACAGGGAGCCTGACCCCAGGGCTCAATCCCAAGACCCTGGGATCATGACCTAAGCTGAAGGCAGACACTTAACTGACTGAGCCCCTAGCAATATTCTTTACACCTAAAACATACCTTTTATATGCAGTATTATGTCATACAATATTTCATAATTCAAAGGCATATTTAAATATGCAACATAAATGCATAAAGTATTACATACTTTAATATGAGAAATTTAAAGGAGAATGGAGAAATATTAAAGTGGGTTGAGGGGAAACCTTGGTGGCTCAGTTGGTTAAGTGTCTGCCTTTGGCACGGTTCCTGATCTCAGGGTCCTGGGATGGAGACCCACATTGGCCTCTCTGCTCAGCAAGTAGTCTGCTTCTCTCTCCCTCTCTCTCTCTCAAATAAATAAAATCTTAAAAAAAACAAAATGAGTTTAGTAAAAATTAGAAAAAAACTGTTGACGTTTGTTCTATACTATAAAACATAGTTTATTTATTTATTTATTTGACAGAGAGAGAGAGAGAGAAAGAGAAAGAGAGAGAACAAGCAGGCAGAGCGGCAGGCAGAAGGAGAGGGAGAAGCAGACTCCTCACTGAGCTGGGAGCCCAATGCAGGACTTGATTACAGGACCCTGGGATCATGACCTGAGCTGAAGGCAGATGCTTTTTTTTTTTTTAAAGATTTTATTTATTTATTTGTCAGAGAGAGAGAGAGAGAGAGAGCACAAGCAGGCAGAGTGGCAGGCAGAGGCAGAGGGAGAAGCAGGCTCCCCGCTGAGCAAGGAGCCGGATGCGAGACTCGATCCCGGTACCCCGGGATCACGCCCTTAGCCGAAGGCAGCGGTCAACCAACTGAGCCACCCTGGCGTCCCTTGAAGGCAGATGCTTAACCGACTGAGCCACCCAGGGGTCCCTAAAACATAGTTTCAACTTGTGTAATTCTACCTCAAACACTGAAGTATTTGAGAATGACATGTCGCGAATACTGTTTGCCTATAGAACATCCATTTCCTTCCTTCTTTCTTAATAAAATTCCAATTTTGCTCAGGTGTTCACAACTCCCCATATAAACCCCAAGTCACTCAGAAAAAGCTGACCATCTCTGGCTCCAAGAGTAGGTCCTAATTAGTTTAACTCAATCATGATTATATCTTCCCTCTTGCCATTTATTGGGAGATTCTGTAGTAACCTAATCAGCACATTACCTGTCTTTGGCCACCCAAGGGTTGGCATCTGCTCAAAGTTGGTACAATCATACTGAAGACAAGGATTTTTATTATATGATTGGGAAAGAAGCCCTCTTTCTTTCCAATAGATGTGAACAATGAGCTTGTTGCTCCAACTGCTGTTTACAGCCAACTAGGGGCTTTGGTGACAAAGTTCAGAATTGAGGATGTAGAGCTTCTGGTGATGGTACTGTGCGTAGAGCTACACTACCTTTGGAATTCCTGTTATTAAAGATGCATTTCCTTATTGTTTGCTCTGAAAGTGCCATAACTGAAATCTGGATATATTTTCTAAGGATGCATGGGGCAACAGGAATCTCAGACACAGAGCTGGGCCCCATGGAAACTCAGGAACTCCACGAGGTACTACAAGAATGGCTGCATATGTGGACCTTACAGAGATGACAATGTGTTTCAGAATCTCAATGGTGCTTAGGACCCAAAGTAGATGTAGCTGTTACTCCCTCAGCATTAAGAGATTCTTGATCAATTCCTACCCCGGGACTCTGACATTGTGGTACTCTGGTGTTAGATGTACTGCTGCTTTTATGTATGGTTTCTATTCTGTCTATGACTATTCAACTCTTCATGTCTTTGGATCTAAATTCCCCAAAGAGAGGAGCTACTTCCTTAGGACAAAAAATTCCTAACAGCCTACCTCATGATCTGTTGGCCAATCTGTACATTGGATATTTGTGGGTAATTTGCCTGTAACTTTGACTCAATTAACAGAATCAAGTTTGTGATTATGAAGGCCAATTTGGCAATTTATATTGAAGGAACCTCTTAGAATTGGCCTATGTGTGTGCTATTAATGCTAGGCTTCTGTTCAGCACATAGATAGATTAATCACTGAACAATTTAGGCTGAAAGTTTTTTCATCATGTCAATCTCAAAATCTTTTATCAACAATTGGTACCTGTACTGCAACATCAGCCCTTATCTTTGCTGGAACCTCTGATACTTTAATTACATATCTCAATCTTTTATTTCTTTTTTTTTAAAGATTTTATTGTATTATTTATTTGTTAGAGAGAGAGAGAGAGCACAAGCTGGCAGAATGGCAGGCAGAGGCAGAGGGAGAAGCAGGCCCTCCACTGAGCAAGGAGCCTGATGTGGGACTCGATCCCAGGATCCCAGGATCATGACCCGAGCCGAAGGCAGCTGCCCAACCAACTGAGCCACCCAGGCGTCCCTCAATCTTTTATTTCTATAGCCCTTTCAATCCCCAATTTTTTATATATGTTAGTCAACCTTCTCGAGCCCCATCCCCTTGACTTATCCTTAACCCCTAGTTCACTGCTCCTCTCAATAGTTTTCTTTTCCTATCAATTCTTGAACCTATGTTATGTCAATTCAACCTCTCTTGCATGCATCCTTAACTCTGTTCTACTGCGGTACTTGACCTGTAAATTTCCCCTATAGCTAACTGAACTTTCTTTTGCTGAGTAGTTATGGAGAAAGCACACAGCATGCAATTAATACTACTACTAATTCAGGTTCTGCAGTCCCGTCTGGGTTCTCATCATTACTTTGCCATCATTTTATTGTCATCGATCTCTCCCACTCAGTGCAGTAGCTATCTCAATCCTTCACCATGACCTCAAGCCTTGTCCCTCAATAAATGGCCTCACTTTCAACTTTACAGGGACCAAGAGGCACAAACTCCTTCAACTTCTGCTCACACTCCTACATACTAATCTTTACTGGCAGCCACCCCAGCCTCCTATCCGCCAGTTTTGACTGGCTCTTCTCCTGTCCCAGGTTAACCCTGGTCTTCATGTTCTTCTTTTTTTGGTCTTCATGTTCTAGATTCCATCCCTTGACACTACTCTCAGTTATATCTTTACTCTACTATGTGCTTCACTTATATTATTTTTTCACCACTTTCTATTTTGAAATATGCCAAACCTAGAGAAAAGTTGCGAAAATAGTAAATAAACACCCGCTCTACCCTTCATTTAGGCACACCATTTATTAACATTTTCTCACATTCTCCTTCTTCCTCCTCTCTCATCTATTTATGTATGTAGTTATGTTGTTATGTATGTATTATGTATATATATATCCATCCATCCATCTTCCCCCAAACCATCAGTTACTTGAAGACACTGTGACCCTTCATACATAAACATTCAGCATATATTTCCTAAAAGAAGGGTATTCTTACATGTAACTACAATATAATGTTCATGCTAAGGATATTTAACATAAATACAATTATACTATCTAGCCATCAGTCCATATTTAAATTTTCCTAAGTGTCCCAACACTATCCCTTATGGCTTCTTGGTTTTATTTTGTTTAAAGATTTTATCTATTTATTTGAGAGAGAGAGAGAGGGAGCAAGTGGGGGGAGAAGCAGAGGGACAGGAAGAAGCAGACTCCCCTCTGAGCACAGAGCCTGATGGGGGTATTGATCCCACGACCCTGAGATCACGACCTGAGCAAAAACCAAGAGTTAGACACTCGATGGACTGAGCCATCCAGGCATCTGTCTTGTTTTGTTTTGTTACAGGGCTTGAACTCATGACCCTGAGATCAATACCTGAGCTGAAATCAAGAGTCAGATGCTTAAATGACTGAGCCACCCAGGTGCCCCCTTCTTGTTTTTTGTTTGTTTGTTTTTGTTTTTTAATTCGGAGTACGGGCAAGGATAACACTTTGCATTTAGTTGTCATGCCTTGTTAGTGTCTTTCAGTTCACCAATCTTCCCCCCCCCCATGATATTGAAGTTTTTTTAATTCAATTTAATTTTATTTATTTGAGAGAGAGAGAGAGAGAGAGAGAAAGTGAGAGAGAGCAGGTCAGAGGGAGAAGCAGACTCCCCGAGGAGCTGGGAGCCCAATGCAGGACTCGATTCTGGAACTCCAAGGATCATGACCTGAGCCAAAGGCAGTCGCCCAACCAACTGAGCCACCCAGGCGCCCTGATATTGACGTTTTTAAAAATCCAAGCTAATTCAGGTCATGATCTCAGGGTCCTGGGATCAAGCCCTGCACTGGGCTCTGCACTTAGCAGGGAGTCCACTTCAGGATTCTCTCTCTCTCTCTAATAAATAAATGAATCTTAAAAAAAAGAATCCAAGACAATTTTTGCAGACTGTCCCTCAATTTGGATTTGACAGATAGTTTCTTCATAATTAGATTCAGATGAAAAAATTGTAATTTGGGGGACAAAAATATTACATGGGTACTGTATTATTCTATATATCACATCATATTATATCCTTCTATATATCATATACATTATGACAGTTTATCCCCTTAATAGCAACATCTAGTTTGATTATTTGGTAAAGGCAGTGACTTTCTCTATTGCAAAGGTATATATAACTAATCTGTGGGGTGATACTTATCAGGTTCTGGAAATATCTTGTTCCCCACAGTTTTCCACCAATGGTCCTAGCGTCCACTGATGATTCTTGCCTGAAACAGTATTACAATGGTGATTATAAAACAATGATTTTATATTCCTATCATTCCTTCTACACTTAATAGTTGTCATATTCCTATATATGAAAGCTCTCCTATTCCATTTTATTTTTTTATTTTTAGTATTTATGGGCTCATGGATTCTTTATTAAAAATCAGTATGGGGATGCCTGAGTGGCTCAGTTGGTTAAGCATCTACCTTTGGCTCAGGTCATGATTCCGGGGTCCTGGGATTGAGTCCCATATCGGGCTCCCTGCTCAGTGGGGAGCCTGCTTCTCCCTCTGCCTGCCGCTCCCCCTACTTGTGCTCTCACACTCTTTCCGACAAATAAATAAATAAAATCTCTAAAAATAAATAATAAAAATCAGTTCTGTATCAACATGTTGTACACCTTAAATTTACACATTGTATGTCAAATACAGTTTAAAAAATCAATGTGATAACCCATTCCTGTTATTATTAATTTTGATTTGTCTCAAATTTGGCCAGCATGAGCCTTTTCAAGCTGGATCCTATTTCTTTTCACAAGTCCCCGTCAGTTTTTGAGCACTTTGCATTTTTCTATAATTAAAAAAAATCTCCTTATGATGGATAAAGACCAAGATGCTGACATCGGGGCGCCTGGGTGGCTCAGTGGGTTAAGTCTTTGCCTTCAGCTCAGGTCATGATCTCATGGGATCAAGCCCCGCATCAGGCTCTCTGCTCAGCAGGGAGCCTGCTTCCTCCTCTCTCTGCCTGCCTCTCTGCCTACTTGCGATCTCTCTCTCCGTCAAATAAATAAATAAAATCTTTAAAAAAAAAAAAAAAGATGCTGACATCGGAGGCTCTGAACTTCGCTCCTCCTGTGGACCCACGGAATGTACACACAAAGCAATTGCCCCCCAGAGCAATTCAGAAAGTGGCTGAGTGACTAGTATACAACAGGCAAGTGAGAAATACTCACCTCAGAAAGGGTAGGAAGGGCTGAGACATGCTGTCATCGTGAAGCTCATCCTCAGCATAGCACTGAATAATTGGGAGGGAGCCCCCAACTCCCAGTTTCTTCCTGAGAAGTGAAGGATTTGGACCACTCTTCTAGTGCCCCAACTTCTAAGGCTCCCACATCAGGGATGGGTCCCCAAAACGCCAAGCTCTGAAATCCAACAGGGCTTATGTCCACAGGTCTATCGCAAACAAAGAAGCAATTCTTAATGGGAATGGGACTTCTTTGATATTTAAACATTGATTTCTCACTGTGTATTGCTTTGATCTTTTTTTTAAAAAAGATTTTATTTATTTATTTGACAGAGAGAGAGATCACAAGTAGGCAGAGAGGCAGGCAGAGAGAGAGGGGGAACCAGGCTCCTGCTGAGCAGAGAGCCCCATGTGGGGCTCGATCCCAGGACCCTGAGATCACGACCCAAGCTGAAGGCAGAGGCCTTAACCCACTGAGCCACCCAGGCACCCCTATTGCTTTGATCTTATATCTATTTTTTATTGTACTAAAAACCACATCACATTAAATTTAACATCTTTATTTTTTTTAGGTGTATACTCGTGTTAAGTGTATTTACATTGTTGTGCAACAGATCTCTCCAACTTTTTCATTTTGCACAACAAAATCTCAACCCACTGAACAGTAATATCCCCTAACCCTCCTCTCTTCTGGACCTGGCAACCATGTTTCTACTCTCTCTCTCTCTGACTTTAGCTTAATTTAGACACTTCATGAATGGAATTATACAGTATTTGTCCTTTTGTGACTGGCTTATTTTGCTTAGAATAATGTTTGATATTTATCCACGTTGTAGAATGTAACAGGATTTCCTTCTTTTTAAAATCTGTGTAGTAGTCTTTTGGGTGTATATACCACATTTTCTTTTTTTTTTTTTTTTTAAGATTTTATTTTATTTATTTTAACAGAGAGAGAACACAAGCAGGCAGAGAGGCAGGCAGAAGCAGAGAGAGGAGCAGGCTCCCTGCAGAGCAAGGAGCCCGATGCGGGACTCGATCCCAGGACGCCGGGACCATGACCTGAGCCGAAGGCAGCCGCCCAACCAACTGAGCCACCCAGGCGTCCCAATACCACATTTTCTTTATCCATCAGTGGATATTTGGGTTGCTTCCACCTCTTGCTTATTGTGAATAATGCTGTAATGTAATGTAATGCAATGTAATGTAATGTAATGCATGGGTGTGCAAGTATTTCTTTGAGATCCTGCTTCGAATTCTCTTGGATGTATACACAGAAGTGGGATTGTCAGATCCCATGATAATTCTATTTTTTAATTTTTTGAGAAACCCCTATACTGTTTTCCATAGAGACTATACCATTTTACATTCCCACCAACAGTGACAAGTGTTCCAATTAATCGGATATTGATTGCACCCTTGCCAGCACTTATCTTCTGTTCTTCTGATTGTAGCCATCCTCATGGACGTGAGGTGATATCTCACCATTGTTTTCATTTGCACCTCGCTTATGATTAGTGACGTTGAGCATCTTTTCATTTGCTTATTGGTTCTTCAGAGGTCTATTCCTCAGATAATCATCTATTCAAGTCTTTTTGCTCATTTTTAAATTGGGTTGTTTGGCTTTTTGTTGTTGAGTTGTACAAGTTCCTTATAATTCCAGATTTTTAATCCCTTGTCAGATGTATGATTTCTAAATATTTTCTCCCATTCCAAGGTTTACCTGTTTCCTCTGTTGATTGTTTCCTTTGAAGGAAGGAATTGTTTAAATTTGATGTGGTTCCATTTGTCTATTTTTGCTTTTGTTGCCTGTGCTTTTGGTATCATATCCGAGAAATCATTGCCAAATTCAATGTCCTCAATTTTCCCCTCTACGTTCTTTTAGTTTTAGGTCTTGTGTTTCGGTTTTTAATCCACTTTGGGTTAATTTTTTTTATGACGTAGGAGTCATTTTTCCTTCTTTTTTGCATGTGGATATCCAGTTTTCCCCAGTACCATCGGTTGAAGAGACTGTCCTTTCCCCATTGTGTAGTCTTGGCACCAAATTTGTCACAAATCATTTGGCAGTATATGCAAGTGTTTATTTCTGGGCCTTCTATCCTGTTCCGTTGGCCCATATCTCTGTTTTTAAACATTCAGTACAACACTGTCCTGATTGCTATTGCTTTGTCCTGTGTTTTGAAATCAGGAATTGTGAGGTCTTTTTCAAGATTGTTTTGGCTATCTGGGATCCCTTGGGATTCCATATGAATTTTAGCATTTTTTTCCTACTTCTGCAAATAAATATCATTAGCATTTTGATAAAAATTGCACTGAATCTGTAGATCGCGTTGGGTGATATGAACATTTTAATGATACTGAGTCTTCCAATCCAAGAACACAGGATGTCTTTCTATTTCTTTGTATCTTCTCTGATTCTTTTAGTAACATTTGGTAATTTTCAGTGTACAAGTTTTTTGCCTCCTTAGTTAGGTTTATTCCTCAGTATTTTATCCTTTTTGATGCTATAGTAAATTGTTTTCTTAATTTCTTTTTTTTAATTGATCATTGTTAGTATACTGAGGTGCAACTAATTTTTCTATGTTGATTTTGTGTCCTGAAACTTAGCTGAAAGCATTTTAGTTCTAACAGTTTTAAAAGTGGTTTCTTTGGTACACCTGAAATTAATATTATACTGCATGTTAACCAGAATTAAAACAAAAACTTAAAAAAATAAAAAAATGGTTTCTTTAGGGTTTTCTACATATAAGATCACATCATCTGTGAACAGAGAGAACTTTATTACTTCACTTCCTATTTGGATGCCTTTTATTTTTCTCATCTAATTTTCTGACTCAGACTTTTTAACACATGCTTTATCAGTTGATACAGGCGAAGTTATGTATGTTACAGTAATAAAAACAAAAAGCCAACCCAAATCTCATAGCTTAAAATAACAAATGCTAATGTATCATTCACTCTAATATTCCCATCATTAGGCTGGGATCCAGGCAAAGCAAGTTTCCATCTTTGTTTTCATGACTGGCAAGAAAAAACAAAGGGGCCAAAGCTCATCACACAATGACTCTGAAAGCATCTGTCTAGGAATGAGTGTGTCCTCTTCACTCACACTGCCACACCTAACTTCAAAGGTGGTGGGGAAGAGCAGTCCTACCCTGGGTCCGTAAAACAGAGTTGGAAATATTTGCTGAAGAGCACAAACCAACTGCTACACTCCATGCTTTTAGTTACCAAATGTTGAGCTCGCTTCCTTACTTTCCCTACCAGAGGCCAACCCCTTCCCTCGACAGAGACATCCGCAAAATCTTGTCCAATCATGACATCATGCTCAAAGTCCAGGATATCCAGGTAAAGCGTATGTATATGTAGTAGTACATTATGTACTATATGTAGCAGTATCATTATCAGCAGGTGTGGCTTTTTTTGATCTAGAGATCAATGCACCAAGAGGGCAAATTATCTGGCCTCATATACCAAATACACAATTGTTGGAACGGGAACAGGACAACCATAGTGAACACTCTCATTCAGAAAAAGAAAGAAAAAAAAGAGCACATAGAAATGACTGATTTCTAGCAATTCTGTCTACAAGATAAGCCACGCAAGGTCATCCCAGTTTCGGGATAAGGAATTCACAAAAAAAGCTAAAAATAAAAGGGTAGCCAAAGGTATATAAGGCAAACGCACTACAAAAAAGAAAGAGAAAGCAGAGATCCTGTTCTCAGTGTCAGAAAAAATAGAATTCAGGCCCAAATGCATTAAATGAGACAAAATGGATACATTATAATGCTAAAGGTTACAATCCACAAGAAATATATCAGTTATGAGAACCCATCACAAAACAACACAGTAGCAAATTTCATCAAGTGGAAATGTTAAGAAGTACAAGGAGAAATAAACAAAACATACCAATATTAGGAAACTCTAATGCATTCCTCTCAGCTTGAGACAGATGAAAGAGTCAAAATAAGAGACAGAAGACATAATCAAGTAGATCTTATGGCTAAATATCAAAACTTTTACCCTCATAATATCCTGATAATAGAGACTGTACCTCCTTTCCAAGTGTACATGGAATGTTCATGAAATTGACGTTATGCCACTAA
>CM052797.1:102144007-102160045 GCA_028533885.1 Nasua narica | reverse complement strand
TTTTTTTTTTTTGCTCAACTTGATTATTTTAAGATTCACCTATGTTGCTGTATCAGATAATTCCTTTTATGGCTAAATAGTACTCCATTGTGTGAATGCACCACAATTTATCCATCTACTTTTCTGTAGATACTTGGGTTGCTTCCAGTTTTTATCTTTGATGAATAAAGATAAAATAATAAACACTGGTGTACAAGTCTGTGTGAATATTGTCTTCATTTCTCTTGGGTAGATTTCCTAGGAAGTAGAATTACTGGATTGTGCAGTAAGTATATTTTCCTATCATTTCCAACTGTTCTGGGTCATTCTGTTTTAGTGCATTTTGTAATATCACACAGTCCTAAGATTTTCAAAATATCCAACCTGTGCAGTTGTCTTTTTTTAAGGTTTTATTTATTTATTTGAGAGAGGGGGGAGAGAGAGAAAGAGAGAGAGAGAGAACACATGAGCAGGGGGAAGTGCAGAGGCAGAGGGAGAAGTGGACTCCCTACTGAGCAGGGAGCCCTACGTGGGACTTGATCCCAGAACTCTGGGATCATGACCTGAGCCAAAGGCAGATGCTTAACTGACTAAGCCACCCCTGTGCATTGTCCTTTAATAAGAAAACTTATGTGGTCACATTCATCATGACTACAGTGCATTTGAACCTTTCTCTACCATCTTTATGTTTTCTTTTTACCATTATTTCTTCTTCCTTCCCCTCTTCTGCATTTTTTCTTCTTCCTTTTTCGATTTATAGATAGCAAAATATGCAAATCTCCAGTGATGCAGTTCATTGAGTTTTGACAAAATCTGTTTTTTCTTGAGTTTTTTTAAATGATTGAGTTCCCTTTTCCATTTTTTCTCTCCATTGGTTGAGGAGACATACATCCAACATTAGTTAAGATTAAGTTTGACAATGCAATCAAAGTAAAACCCAGGTTGGTTTTTCCAATGTATTGGCAGATATGATCACTTAGTTTCAAAGCTTACGTTACCTAACAGATCTCCAGTAAAAGCTCTGGTTTAGACTATTTGGCTTGAATTTGATCTCCCAGGTTTCAGATAATCACAATGGCAAAGGGAATAAGAATATTCTGATTGGTCTAACCAGGAAGATGAAACATCCATATTATGTCCTGGGGTAGGAGTGAGCCACAGTCTAGTCCTAGAACAATGGATTTCTCTAAGAGGAATAGTGTTAGCAGAGAAGGTAGGGTAGGAAAAGAATTATTTTCAGAACTTTTTCTATCCATATATGTATATCACCATATTAAGTTATATAATTTTGTGGTTTAAAAAAAGTAAAATAGGTATCACACCACAGCTAATTGTTCTACGAGCTGCTTCTGTTTCTTAACATTAGGTCAAGTAAGTAATATAGCTCTTATTATTATTAATTGTGGTAAAATACACATAAAATTTACCACTTTAGCCATTTTTAGGTGTATAAAGTTCAATATCGTTAAGTACATTTACAATGTTGTGTAACCAGTCTCCACATTTCTTTGTCTTGGAAAACAGAAGCTCCATTCCCATTACCCTCCCCTTTCCCCACTCCTTCCAGCCCCTGGGAACTATCTTTCTACCTTGTCTCTATGAATTCAGTTATTGTAGTTATTTCATATACGTGGAATCAAAGTATTTATCTTTTGTCTTATTTATTTCTCTTAGCATAACGTCCTCAAGGGCCATCCATGTTGGACATGTGTCAGAATTTTCTTCCTTCTTAAGGTTCCATAATATTTCATTGGATGTATATATCACATTTTGGTTATTCATTCATCTGTTGATGGACACTTGGATGGCTTCCATCTCTTGGCTATTGTTAATAGTGCTGTGGTTAACATAGATGTGCAAATATCTCTTTAAGATCCGGAGTTGACACTTTTTTTTTTTTTTTAAGATTTTTATTTTATTTATTTGCCAGAGAGAGAGAGAGAGAGATCACAAGTGGGCAGAGAGGCAGGCAGAGAGAGAGTGGAGGAAGCAGGCTCCCTGCTGAGCAGAGAGCCCGATGCGGGGCTCAATCCCAGGACCCCGAGATCGTGACCTGAGCCGAAGGCAGAGGCTTTAACTCACTGAGCCACCCAGGCGCCCCCCGAGTTGACACTTTTGTATATACTCAAGAGTGGAACTGCCGGATCATATGGTAATTCTATTTTTAATTCTTCCAGGAACCGCCATACTGTTTTCTCCAGTGACTGTACCATTTTACATTTCCTACAGTGCGCAACAGTTCCAATTTCTTCTGATCCTTGTCCATACTCATTATTTATTCTTAATAGTAGCCACCCGAATAGGTATGCAGTGATACCTCATTGTGATTCTGATTTGCACTTCCCTAATGATTAGTGACGTTAAGCATCTTTTTATGTGCTTGTTGGCCATCTATATATCTTCTTCAGAGAACCATCTATTCAAGTCTTTTGCCAATTTTGAAACTTCATTCTTTTCAGATGCTCATGACATTCCATAATATAGTTGACCCTTGAACAATATCGGTTTGAACTGCATGGGTCCACACACACGCGGATTTTTTTTTTTTTTTTGATACAGTGTAAGAAACATATTTGCTCTTCCTTACGATTTTCTTAACTTTTTTTCTCTAGCTTATGTTATTGTAAGAATATAGTGTATTATACATATAATGTGCAAAATATGCAATAATTGTTAATGCTACCACTAAGGCTTCCAGTCATGAGTAGGCTATTAGTAGTTAAGTTTTTGGGGAGTCAAAAGTTTTACTCAGATTTTCAACTGTGTGGGGCATGAGCCCCCCAACCCTTGCATTATTCAAGGGTTAACTGTAGAGAGGTGATGTAGTTAAGATTCTTTTGATGGAAATTCAAATTCTTCTCAGTTTTTCTCTATTATAAACAGTGGTGCAATAAGACGCTTCTAGACGCTTCTTTGCACCCATGTGTGACTGTTTCTTTACATATTTATATTGTATTTATGAGCTTATATCACACTAACCATGTATATTAAAGAAAATCATCTGTATAATACCTATATATAACTCAAAAACACAACTGGGCTCCTTGGATATCTCTAATTTTTATTTTAATGGCTCCTGCCAAACTGCTGTCTAAAACGGTTATATCCATCTGCACTCTTCTCAGCATTGCATGACTACTCATTTCTTCATACCCTTATATATATTGGAAGATCTTTTGGTCAGTCACTAGTCTTAATTTGGGAGGGCTGCCTTCCACAGAAATCTAGAGTTTTAACATAATCACACTTATCAATCTTTTCTTTTATGGCTTTTAAGTTCTCCATCTTATTTAAGAATTCTATCCAAAGATTATAGGCATTTTTTGTGTGTTTTTTCTAAGATTACCATAGCTTAAAAAAAAGTTTAGATCTTTGACCCACTTGAAATGTATTCTCATGAAGGATATAAAGCAGGAATACAAAAATTTTTTTCAAATGGATAGCCCTCTAGCAATTATGATATAATAATCACTGACATTTACTGAACAATACTTAGATTGTGTCATGTACTATTCGATTTCATCCCATCTTATCAGACTTGTTTTGAGGATCAGACAACACATTTTAAAGAATGAGATAGGAAGGCACCAAATGGTTACTTACTGTGCCCAAATAATACAGATAGTAACTGGCGGAATCAGGATTCTAACCCCAAAGAATTACTCCACACTATGTGGCCTTCCAATAAAATTTCCTTTTCCCACAGACTTGAAATACAATACCAACCTTGATAATATACCAACTTGCCATAAATATACTGGTCTATTTATGGACTTTCTATTCTATTTCAATGATCTATTTCTCTATTCTTACACTACCTGTGATCATTTAAAATATCTAATCTGATCTTGTTATTCACTTACTTAAAATTTTACTAACCTCCTGTAGGCCTCACAATCAAGTCCAAACCCTTTAGCATGTCATATAAGGCCCCCTCCCTTAAGGTAGTCACCTTCTACCCCTGGAGTCTTAGATGTGGGTACAGATCTCTTTCCCCTCTGTTCTAGTTAGAAAAAGCTTCTGGTAGTGTCTGCACAGGCCAAGTAATCATTCCACGTAACATCCATGTCTCCATGCTTTTGTTCATATGCTTCCTATGCCTCATTTCTTTGCTCATATACTGGGCAAGTACTTATTCATTTTTAAAGATTAACTCAATATTACTACCTCTAGCCTTTCTTCCCTCCCCATTCCAACCAAGTAGAAAAAAATAATTATTTTCTCATATACAGGTATATTCCCTCATACTTTTAACTTGGCATCATTATATGAGTATATTTATTCATATACATGTTTTTCTTTTCCCCTATAATAATATGAATGTTTTCAGGGCAGGACCATATCTTATTAAGTACCTAGCATAATCGTAATAAATATTTGTTGAATATTTATTCAACAAATCAGTATAAAACAACAACCATCAAATTATATGAGCAATCATCTGATTTATAAAAAGATGCAATAATATTTAAAATGATACAAAATATCATCAAAACAACATCAAAAAGTGAGTGTATTTAACCATACTCAGCTCATAACAGAGGAAAAGGGTAAGAAGAATAATTCATGCTATAGCATGTTGCTAATATGAACCAGCAACAGGAAAAGTTAGTAAAGGAAGACAGAGGAACTCTATCTTTTAAGAATTAGAACCGAGGGGCTCCATAATCATCTGGCATCCGCTCAATGTTGTACCTGATCAGGACAAAAAGTTAACACTGGTAAGAAACGTGGGTCCAGAACTCACCTAAAAACCCATCCTTTACTGACCGCAACACTTTCACCTCCCCGCTATGAATCCTTTTTGTCAGTGGGAATATTTTAAAGGGATATCGTAATGAGTGGTTTTTAGCAAAATGCTGACTTTAATATATTATCTTTATTCTTCAAAGTCAGAGAGTTAACAAGAAAGGGAGCCAGGCACTAAGTCCAGGTAACCCCAACTCCTCCCAGTCCATATTCTGCCCACTGTTTTGCATTCTTCCCAGGTTGAAAGCAAGACAGTAATAGACTGAGCACCCACGTGGGAACATCCAAGCAGGATAAAGACCAGTTTTTGTCTTTTAATAAGCTTTTAGTTTCCCAGATGAGGTGCTGACCACATATACTAGGCTTTCAAAAAAATATCTATATATTTCTGGCCAAAAAGATTAGCTTAATTTAAATTACTGCTTTGTATTTAAAGCTACACATCTCTATTTCTTATAGTAATCTTACTATAGCGATGGGAATGTCTGCCTTGTCCCTGAATCCTAGTTTTATCTTTTTCCCTTGTTCTTGTTACTTTGTCTCATTTCTTTAAACGTAACTATGTGAGCATTTGATACAACAATTGCTTTCAAATCTTCCTATAACCTGACCTCATTTTTAATTGATATCAGCTATATACTTTTAATCGCTTCCCCCAAGAGACAGTTCTCACCTATGGTTAGAAATGTACATGATGGGAACTCCAGGGATCTTCCGGATCCTTCGTTTAAGGTCCCGGTCAACTGTGGCCACAATGTAACACTTGTGCTGTAAGAGACATCATTGAGTGTTCACACATTGAGTCTACCTAGTGACACTAAATAATGGTACACTGGCTAATGTAGAGAATTACTCATTTTCACAGTAAATAGCAAAGGAAAGGTTATAATAATCTGTTGAGTACCTACTATGATCTAGGAGCTCAAATTTATAAAAGATATAACAAGTTGCCTAGGGGGAATGTAGCTCTAAGAATCTTGAGGGGGAGAAGGGAGAAAAACTATTTAAAAGCAGCAAATTGTTTTTGTCTCATAAGTGGAAGGGACTTTCACATTTAGAGCAGGCAATTTCTTGGTTTGGGGAAGCACCCCAAAAGACTCAAAGCAAAGGCCGAGTAAATGTCTTAGATCTGAGGGCACAGCTTCTGCCTTTCCTGCAATCTCTGGGCTTGGGCCTACTCTGAGACCTCCTACCGGTGGCGGTAGGCCACTTCCTCAGCCAGAAAGCCAGAATGGATCTCTAGAACAAGTCTGAGCCTAGCAGTTCTGAAAGCAGTACCATTTAGCTGCCAGCTCTATTAGATTTTACTTCCACCATACCCCAATCTCCCATTCAATTTAGAAAAGAGTTGTAGCCTGGTGTCAGCTGTGCTGTGGGAAGTTAAGGCAATTGCTGTCTTCACCCAGGGGGTGGGGTGGCTAAAGGGATGGCAGTGTGGCCACCAGTGAAGATGGTTATCCCCCAAGAGGAGGCCCCAGGAAAGGCAATCAATAGCAGTTCTTTTCGTGCTTGATAAGGAGGCCAGAACAGAAGAATCAAAAACCTAGTTATTACAGGGTACTTGTAAGACAGCATCCTGGGACACTCAGATGTAACCGAGAAACACTGTTGCTTAGGCATGGTGGAGGGGAAATTCCTGCAGGGGTAATAATGGAAATGGATGATTTCTGATTCACAGGAGGTGACCTGATATTATATGTACGGTCACTCACTTAAAGCATTTTATAGAGATGATTTGTGGAATAAAGAATCAGTAAGTGTCCCAAATCACATACCAGTAAATACAGGTGCTGAGATTTGAAACCCGTGTCTCCTCCCCAAGCCTGTGATTTTCCCATTATAGTTACAGTATATATTTCCAATCTACTTCCTCGAGTAAATGAGGGCACCTACACTTCCCGTGAAGCACAAAGTGAACATTTAAAAACTGGTGATACCTGAGTTACTCTCTGTACTAAGCAGTCGTCTGCATAGGTTCCTTTGTGTGTGCATGGTAATCGTTCAAATCGTGGGTCCTTGGCAATCCTACAGGGTTACAAAACTGGATTAACAACAACATTGGATAACTTTCTGACTTGATCTGAAAAATGAGTGACTTGATCCATGTGGAGATTTTAAGGCACCCCTTGCCTCCTGCACCCTATCTTCTGATTGGAAAGACAACTGAGAGAGAAGCCGGTGTGCCTTAGGTCACGCAATCTTCACAGAACTCTGAATTAATTATGTTTCCATTTTACAAATGAGGAAGCAGATTTCACAGACATTAATTAATTTGTTCAAAGTACACAGGTAGGAAAAGCCAGGATTCAAAATCAAACAATTTTAACCTAACCATTTCACTTTCAGAAGCTGACTTACAAAATGTGCAAGAATATAGGCACAAGGACGGCCATTATAGAACACTTTATAATAGTGAAAAACTGCAGATAATCTGAATATCCATCAGCAAGGTAAAAAACAGTTAAATACGTTATTTAAAAAAAAAATGAGGTAAGGCTGTCTGCACCAACATGGAAGGCTTGCTGAATAAACAAACTAAAAAAAATTCAAACTGTTGAATAAAAAAAGTCATTGACCATATATGATTCAATTAAGAAAATACAAATCTCTTTGTCTTTCTCAACACTTGCATTTGCTTAGAAAAAAGGTCTGGAAAAACATACACTAACTACACACTAACCCTTTCAGTTGTCACCATTACGGTGGAAGAATGGACAAAGTGTGAATATGCTGGGGGACTTTTACTTTTATTGTACGTATACATTTATGTTGTTTGCCATAGGGACACCTCTGTGGCTCAGTTGCTTATATTGTTTGCCATAAATAAATCAAACATGTTATTTTCATACAAATTTGAAAAAAGAAAAACCCCGAGTCTGTGATTCCCAGAACCATGTTCTTCCTATTACATAATGATGAGTCACAAACGGAATAAAACTACAAGGCAGCACATAGGTAACAAGTGCAAGAAAAATACTCCACATTGCAGTAGTTCAGAGCTAAGTCACTGTGAATTTGGTATACTTAAAAACAATTACATGGAGGTTAAACAAAGTGAAGACGGAAGAATATTCCACGCAAAGTGAGGGCAGGCACGTTCCAAACAGGGCACCAAACATCGATAAAATGGCTCATTGGTGTTCAGGGAAGAGCAAGCACCTCTTTCTGGTAGGGAGAGAGTGTTTGTGCAGAGAAGAGTGAAACAGGGCTGGGAAGACAGAACTTTCTGCAGTGATACTGCCGAATGGCTCTCCAAAGTGACTGTCCACTTTACATCCTTATCTGTTGAATATGAGAATTCCCACCGGTCCCCAGTCTCAACTATTCATGGCATTGTTAAGCAGACTTTTCAATTCTTGCCAATCTGCTGCATATGAAATGATATCTCCTTGTGAATTTAAGGATTTTGTGTTTTTCTTATGGATTTGTAGTTTTTTGATATATTTTGAAAATAAGCCCTTTGTTGATTATATGCATTATTAGTATCTTCTGTCCATGACTTGTTTTGCTTTGTTTATGCTGTCTTTTGTTATAAAGTAGTATTCAATTTCTCTCTCTCTCTTTTTTTAATGATTTTATTAATTTATTTGACAGAGAGCATGAGAGAGCAGAAGCAGAGGGAGGGGGAGAGGCAGAGGGAGAAGCAGACTCACTGCTAATAAGCAGGGAGCCCGATGCAGGGCTTGATCCCAGGACCCTGAGATCATGACCTGAGCCCAAGACAGATGCGTAACTGACTGAGCCACCTGGGTGCCCCAGTATTCAACTGCAATACAATCAGACCAATTAGTTTTCCATTATGGTTTGGCCGTCTTCAGAAAACCCTGCCCACTCCAAAATCATGAAAATATTCTCTCCATTTTCTATAAAAGTCTAGATACCTAATCTACCTGGAGCTGATTTTTGTGAAAGAGGTAGGAATCCAGTTTTGTTTCTTGCCACAGTGATAATCAATATTTTAATAGTTTATCACTTTCCCATTCAGCTAAACAGCGCTACCACTCTTACACATTGGGTTCCCATTTTTCTTTGCCTTAAAAAAAAAACAAAACTAGCTTTATTAGGTATAAATGAAATCTAATAAAATTCACTGATAATACGTGTAAAATTTGATGAGTTTTGAGAAATTTATATATCCACGTCACTATCTCCACAACTGAGATCTAAAGCATTTCGGTCACTACGAAAAGTTCCCTGTGTCCCTTTGCAGTTAATCCACTTTTCTCATACTCAGCTCCAGCTGACCACTGTATTCTATTAGCATAGTTTTGTCTTTTCTGGAATTTCACATAAATGGGAACACACTTCTGGAATGATGGACATGTTCTATTTCATGACTGTGATGGTGGTTCCATAACTGTACACATTTGCCAAACCCATCAAATTATACAATTAAACTTGGTGAGTTTTATAGCATGTAATTTACACCTTTATAAGGTGACACCCACAGAGACGCCAGATTCACTGGTACATCTTGGACCTTGATTGAATCTTTTACCCATGCATGATTTTGTAATATTATTCACTGATTGTTTGGAAAATACCAACTCACTGAATTATACAAATCTTTAAAGTATTAATGCATTTCATTATAGAATTACCAAAAGAATCATACTCAGTATCTTCACTGGTCTCCACAGAAAGGTCTTTAGTATTGGGAATGTGATAAGCTCATGATTTTTCAAAACTCTTAATTTTCACTTGAAAGCTTGAATTTTATCACTGGCAGTTAAAAATACAGTTAAGGTGTTTTCCTTGGAGTAAGAGATTCACTGCATTAATTTTTGAGAAACTATCTGCAAAATATAGCCTGAAAAATCAGTGTTTGTTCGTTATTCTTCACATAAAAATGACATTTCATGAAAAAGCAGCTGGTTCGGCTCAGAACTCAAAACGAGCACACAAATGCTTTTCACTGAGGCAACCTTCACTCTTGCGATGCGGCAGAAGTGCTTTAGGTGTATTTTATACTTCATCACAGGGAATACTGATGTGTACTCTGGGGTTGAGATTTAACAAAGTCAACAAATTTTACTGCTTCATCAAGAATATTCTTAAGGAACTCTGTTTTTGTTTTTTAAAGATTTTATTTATTTATTTGACAGTGAGAGACACAGCGAGAGAGGGAACACAAGCAGGGGGAGTGGGAGAGGGAGAGGCAGGCTTCCTGCTGAGCAGGGAGCCTGATGCGGGGCTTGATCCCAGGATCCTGGCATCATGACCTGAACAGAAGGCAGACGCTTAACGACTGAGCCACACAGGTGCCCCACCCCCTTTTTTTCTAAGATTTCATTTTTTTTAGTAATCTCTACAACACCCAATTTAGGGCTCAAATTTATAATCCCAAGATCAAAAGTTGCATGCTCTGTTGACTAAGCCGGCCAGGCACCCCTGCGTTGTTTTCGCTGTTTTTGACTGCCAGTGAGTGGCAGTGAAGGATACAAAGTCTACCAGCACTATTTGGGTCCACCGTCTTGATAGGTACTGAGGCACCAGCATTTCTGCCCTCAGTATAAAGGTCAGCACAGTGACAGAGACAACGTCTTCATATTATTACGAAAATAGTTTTGTTAGGCTCCCTGTGCAAAGGTCTGTGGGACTCCTAGGGGTCCATGGAATCATACTTTGGAAACCACTACTTTTAATTCAAGTGTACCTTCTAGATTAAGCTCAAAACTCAAAATGTGAATCCTTTAAGTGTGAGATTCTAAAAGAGATATCTAGATAACTAATAAAAAGACACTTTCTAATTGAAAATCTAGAGGAACTTAAAAGGAGGCCTGCAAGACAAATAGGACTAACTAACGTCATTCAAAAAACTGCAGCTGAGGAGCGCCTAGGTGGCTCACTTGGTTAAGTGTCTGACTTCGGCTCAGGTCATGATTTGGGCCTCCTGGGATAGAGCCCCGCGGCCTGACCAGCTTCCTGCTCAGGGGGGAGCCTGCTTCTCCCTCTTCCTCTGCCCACAGTCCCCCTCGCACCCCGGCTCATGCTCGCTCTCTCTCTCTCTCTCTCAAATAAAATCCTTGAAAAAAAATTTCAGCTTAAAATTCTTTAATCTTCAAATGTTTGCTTTCTTGATCACAGTAAACTAGTTCTGTATGGTTTTTATTTAAAGTAATTATCCAAGAAATCTTCAGACAGCAAATAGATGAAGGAGGATCAAAAGAATCTTTGGCATACCAACCTAGACCAGCTCCTTCCTACCTTAGAGCCACTCGATACTTCTGCCCCAGTTTCTCAATTTCAGCCATTACACAGTCAGTGATACAAGGGATACCTGCCAGGAAAAAAAATACATATTGATAACAGAACTTGTAAAGAAACTGGTTTTACTCTCTCTGAGTTATATCCCACTGAGAGTCTTTAAAAGACCCATGAGGCTTCTGGAATGACAGCAGAATAACACACTGAAATGAACAGTAAGAATTAGAGGTAAATAAAATCCCTATTGATGAGGAAACTAGAGAACTGAACTGTCCCAACCCCACACTACAGATTCATAAAGTGTCATGAATGTGCCTGGGGGAAAAAATTAAGCTAGATCCCTGTCATCCTTTCTATATTAAAATAAATTCTAGATGGGAAAAAATTTAAATATGAACCCAAAGAAACAATGTAGTTTATCAGAAAATGTAAATTTGATCACATAAAAATTGAAAAACTTCTGTTCGACAGCTAGGGAAGTCATATTAAAATAAAAATAAACAGGGGCGCCTGGGTGGCTCAGTGGGTGAAACCTCTAAGCCTCTGACTTCTTCTCAGGTCATGATCTCAAAGTCCTGGGATGGAGGCTTACATAGGGCTCTGTGCTCAGGGGGGAGCCTGCTTCCCCCTCTCTCTCTGCCTGCCTCTCTGCCTACTTGTGATCTCTCTCTGTCAAATAAATGGACAAAATCTTTAAAAACAAACAAATAAATAAATAAAACTAGGAAAAATATTTCTACACCTTCATCAAAGGGCAAATTTCTTTAACATACAAAGAGCTTGAATGATAGCTTAAGTTATGTGCTATTTGCCAGACACTGGGCCAAGCACTTTATGAGGATATCTCACTTCACATTCAGAATAATTCCTATCAGGTAGCATTGTTATTATTATCATCCCCATTTTATAGATCAGGAATCTAAGGCACAAAGAAGTAAGTAGAAGCAAATGGTGAAGCCAAGATTTGAATGGAGACTGTCAGGCTATAGACTGGATTCTTTTTTTTCTTTCCTTAAGAGCAATACTTAATCCTGGTACATCGATAATTACCTCTTGCTCCCTATGTGTTGAGATTTCTTTTTTTAATTTTATTTCTTTAACATATAATGAATTATCTGTTTCATGGGTACAGGTCTGTGATTCACCAGTCTTACACAATTCACAGCACTCACTGTAGCACATACCCTCCCCAATGTCCATCACCCAAGCACTCCATCCCCTCTACCCGCCACTCCAGCAACCCTTGATTGTTTACAGACTGGATTCTTAACCATCACGCTACATTTCAGTTCATACACTTCAGGTCATAGAGGAAGACATACAATGGTCAACAAGCATAAGGGTACTCAATCTCCCTCCTAATTAAAGAGCTATGATTTTTTTCTTAATATATATATATTTTTTTATTGATATATATTATTTGCCCTAGGGTTCATGTCTGTGAATCATCAGGCTTACACATTTCACAGCACTTACCATAGCACATACTCTACCCAATGCCCATAACCCAGTCACCCTATCCCTAAACTCCCTAGCCTCCAGCCACCCTCAGTTTGTTTCGTGAGTTTAGGAGTCTCTTATGGTTTGTCTCCTTCCTGATCCCATCTTGTTTTATTTCCCTCCTCCACCTTTCCACGACCCCACTGCCCTGCCTCTCAAATTCTTCATATCAGAGAGATCATATGATAATTGTTAAAAAGCTATAAATTGAAAAAAGATTTCATTTTCTACCTATTAGAATGGTAAAGATTAAACAAGGAAAATACCCAATATTGAGGAAATAGGTATTCTCACACTAAGTTAGTAAGTGTAAAAATGTGAATTACTATTTTAGGGCAATTTTGCAATACGTTAGAGTAAGAAAATACACATACCCCTTGATATTGCAATAGTTTCCTAGAAATGTATCCTAAAGAATTACTCCACACTAACAGAGACATATGCACACTGATATCCACTACAGCCTTACTTATAGTAAGGTAAAGACTGCAAGTAAACCAAGTATCTAATAGGATATTAATTTTTAAAAATTATATAAATACTATGTAAACTTAAAATAAGAATGAAGTCCACTATATATACACTGACATAGCAAAATGTTCAAGATATAATTGTTCAAGGAGCACCAGGCTGGTTCAATTGGTTAAGTGTCCGCCTTTTGGATCAGGTCATGATCCCAGGGTCCTGGGATCAAGCCCCGCACTGGTTGTGGTGGGGAGGGTCACTGCTCAGTGGGAGTCTGCTTCTCCCTCTCCCTTCTCCTCACCACTCGCGCGTGCATGTGCTCTCTCTCAAATAAATAAGTAAAAAAAAAACTGTGAAAAATGTTTTGTTATTTATTCAAGGTAAAAAGAAAAAATGGATGAGTAATCTAGCCATACAATGGAATATTATTTGGTAATGAAAATAAATGATACATGCTTTAACACAGACGAGCCTTGAAAACATGCTAAATGAAAGAGGACAAAATATTGTATTATCTCATTTTAATGAAATGTCCAAAATAGGCAAATCTATAGAGACAGATTGCAAATTAGTGGTTGTCCAGTGGAGGGAGAGGGGAAAAGCTGGGGATGATGGTTAAAGGGTTCAGAGTTTCTTTCTGGGTAATAAAATATTCTAAAATTGATTTTGAATACGCTAAAAGCCATGGAATCATACACTTTAAATGGTATGTGAATTATATCTCCAAGCTGTTAAAAAAAGGCACGAAGACAAATTGTAAATAACCTATGATCCATTTTCATTAATTAAAATAAACAAAAGTAACCTATAATTCACAGAGATCGTGTAGGAAGTTTTGGAAGGGTACCTGGGTGGCTCAGTTAAGTGTCTGACCCTAGATTTCAGCTCAGGCCTTGATCTCAAGGCCATGAGTTCAAGTCCTACATTGGGCTCCACACTGCATGTGGAGTCTATTAAAAAAAACATAAAAAATAAATAAAAATGAAAACTGTCCCTCTCTGAGGAAAGGCATTATAGAGAGCTTTAATGTTTTTTGCTAGATTTTTTTTTTACAAGTATGGAAATATTTTTGAATGTGGAAAAAGTTAAATTTTAAACTACAGTACAATGTCCAGAAGAAAAGGCAGTTGTAAAATGGAGGTATGAAATCAGTTAAAATCAGACAGTCATGGAATCAGAGGGCAATATGCAACTTAAGAGGGTCAATTTCAGACCCACATAGCAGTAAAGCAAGAAAGGGCTTGCATCTGGAGCAGGAAAGTAGGCCCAGGAAGAGGACTATCAAGAAATGGAAGGTAACAAGAAAGAGCACTCATGGGCAGAATAGAAAGCTGACAGAAAGCTAACTGTCCTCCCTTGTTGGAATATCAGGCAGAAATGGGGCTGGGAGCTATTAAAAGATCAAAGAGGCATCTTCAAGGGAAGAGGAAGATATAGATCTTTCTTCGGGTATAAAGGCAAGTGAGGAAAAATTAAATAGATAGAGCTTAAAAACAGTTAAGGAATCTCCTAGGTAACTGAATTTGTACTGTACTTGAATGTTTCTTCAACCTCTCCTTTGAGGTATTATGTTACACAGAAGAATGCAGAAAGTGGTATTTTCCTTAATAAGTTATTATTATTATTATTATTATTATTTTTTTTAGAGAGGGAGAGAGGGGTGGAGAGGCAGAGGAAGAAGGGGAATCTTAAGCAGGTTCCGTGCCCAGCACGGAGCCCAATACTGGGTTTGATCTCACAACCCTGAGATCATGACCTGACCCAAAATCAAGAGTCGGATGCTGAACTGACTGAGCCACAGGTCAGTTTGAGGTGCCCCAATAAGTTTGTTTTTAAAAAAGGCACAGTGAGAGGATTTAGCTGTACACATTACAGCTGTTATCCCAAGGTATCCATATCTAGAGAAAGCACTCTTCTGGGACACAAGCTTTCCTAAATGGTTACCATTTAGATAATAGTGATGGACCTATAGAGTCAAGGAAACAATTCACCCTCAAAGTGCTATGCCTGAACCCTCCAACCATTTCATTTATAAGTAGGTCACAGCATTCCTAGATAAGCAGCTAACACACTTTATTTATAGTCATAAAAAACACCATGGGAATACAAAAAGTCTACCAAGTGTAGTGTTTTCCCTCATTCAAGGCCACCCTAGTCCACTCTCACAGGAGGGTAGGGCCCCCATTTCAGGTTATTCTTTATTATTCCAACAAGCTTAAAACAATTAAAGTATGACGTGTACACAGCTTAAAAAGAAATATGGAAAAGTCTGTGTGAAAAAATTACTGTTCTTTGTTCCTTTCCCACCCCACCAACTCTGATCCTTACAGACCACTATTCTACTTCATTAGCTGTTTTCTCATTTGGTGGTTACCTTCATATCTTGATATAATAAACTTACGCACTTTTATATTTATTAATTTTATGGCATTTAAGGAATTTAGATCTCTTACTCATCACATTTCTTACCCCATCTTCCCAACTTGTTAGTTTCAATCAATCAACATTTACGTTACTATCGCTCTATAAATGTTCATTATACAGCATCCTTTAAAAGTTAAAGGTCGTGCAGATTTTTTCCTTCAATTTATTCTTTATGGCAAAGAATAAGTCTAGTTTTCATTTGTATATTTAACTAGATGACTGGAAAAAATATAAATGTAAATCCATCACAAAATGCAACAGATCTCACTATTAGGAAGTGATTCCCTTGTAGATGGCCTAGATTTTCTTCTTCTTACTCATGGTCGTGAAGGAAGATCACTTGAAGGAGGGGACACCCAAACACAAGGGAAAGCTACTAATGGTAAACTGCATACCTAGGTGTAAATAAACTACTTCTGGTCCTTTGTGCTACAAATAAATACCAAACTGAATAAACTTAGGAGTCATGAAACAGTATCACTTCTAGTTTTGTGACTGTAAATGGCAAAATACCTTATTTAGCCTTTCCACAATGGAGTGGAATGGAGAACTGACCTAAAAGAATTCTGAAAAATGTGGCAGCAGACCTATCCACAGAGACCTGGCAGGCCAGAAAGGACTGGCATGATATATTCAGAGCCCTAAATGAGAAAAATATGCAGCCAAGAATACTATACCCAGCCAGGCTGTCACTGAAAATAGATGGAGAGATAA
>CM052797.1:102095355-102143507 GCA_028533885.1 Nasua narica | reverse complement strand
ATGTATTTGTTGAGCTCTCATTCTTCTTATCCCAAGGATCTTTTTTTCCTTTCTTGGGGCTCTTGACACTTCGGTGTTCCTGGTTCAGAGGATAGGCTCTGGAATCACATTGCCTGGCCCCTTCATTTGTGAACTGGATGATAGTGGGCAAGTTATTTTAGCCGTCTGTGTTTCATGCGTCCTAATCCATAAAACACGGATAGCAGTATAGGTACTTAAGTGGTTGCGGCGAGTTAAGTGAGATAACATGGGAAGCACTTCAAAGGGTGCAGGCCCGTAGTGAGTTCTCAGTAAAAGGTAGATTTGCTTTGTCATCAATTCTCGAGAAAAAACCAGAACACTCGGTATTTTGGATTGTTGCTGTGGTTGTTTCCAAATAGGACTTCTCTGGAAAACCAGTTAGTCCATCAAGTACACTCAGTGCCATCTCCCGGATTTTCTGCAGGCTGGGATCCCATCGTGGCCTGGACACAAACTACCATCGTAAACTGGCAAGCGGCAGCCTGCTTTGCACATCCAAGCCGGATCTGCTGAGGCACTCCTGCCAGGTCACCTGGGGCCACTTCCAGCCTCACTCAGTCCTTTCCCTGACACCCCACGCCTTGCTCTCAAGAGCCGCCGAGTTCCTGCCTTTTCTTCATACACCTCCATTTTGAATCGGAGGCAACTGAAGAGAAGTCGCTTGTCCAAAAGTACTCAGTAGTAAGATTCGTGCTCCTGAATCCTCCACCCTACCGTGCTGAGAATCAGTCACCCTGGTTTGGCCCCAGGTGATCTTTTTAAATGCTTTGCTTTCATAATGCTGACCTTTTTCATCACTCCCTTTCTTGACTCAACTTTGGCTTATGCTATTTTTTTTTTCTGCGTGGGGTACTAGTCCTTTTATTTCTGCCTTGCAAATGCTTGCTCAGTCTTAAGTAATAGCTTTGTTGTCTCTCCTGTCAGTGCATCCCCACTCTCAGGCAAAGCTACCTTTCTCCTTCCTTTGCCCTCCACACATTGTTTATCCCTGTTTTTGTGGTACTTGCCACGTTGTCAGCCCCTTGGGAGCGGCCTTTCTACCTCAGGTATCAAGAATCTGCGTATTCCGAACATACCCATATTTTGCCTTTAGAAATTCATGCAAATGTTGCATTCTGTGTTATTATCTCTGAGTGCTTTAAGGTGAAAATACCTTGTTCTCCCCGCCCACCTCATCCTCTAGTGAATGGTTGCTGCAGGAGCTTGTGCCATTTATCCTCAGGCTTCCAGCACCTCGGCCTGCCCCCAGGGTTACAGTCTAATATGGCAGTGTTCTAGCTTGCTGTGATGTGGGGGGATTGTCTACGCAGGAGTATTATGTTGTGGAACCGAGGAGGGTGAGCTCATCTTTGTTCTAACGAGGCTATTCCTGGAAGTCTGCAGTCAGTTGGAGGCACCTCATTACCAGATCGCTGGGGACCAGCTGGAGAGAGTTCACAGAAGACCCACAGGAATGATTAAGAGACTGGAGGGGCTGACTGATGAGGAAAGAATATAAATGAAAACCGGATAACTTGGCTGAACCGAGATAGCAGGAATACACAACTGTATAAATATCTCAAGAGAATAATCTTGATGGGGGGGGAGGTTGTCTCTTAGGGTGGGATTTGGGGGAGAATAAACCAAGGCTGAAATTAAGGAAAGGGAAACATAAACTAATAATCTAAAGTATCTGATGGTGCACTTTATTTCTTGGAACCAGCTTCGATCACTCTAAACCGTGGGCCTTTTGTTAATTGAATGATTTGGGTTTTTTAATTTAATTTTCCTAGACTTGCGGCTGGCGCTTCTGTAGAATCCTGAAGACTCCATCTTTCAAGGCCACCATCTTTCTTTGTCTTGTCCTTTGTGGGACTCCATGGGCCGTAGTTGGGGTGACTGTGCTGCCATTGCTTCTTTCTTTCTTCACCAGAATTCCACAGTGGACTTTCACATCTTTTTTTTTTTTTTTTAAAGATTTTATTTATTTATTTATTAGGAAAGAGAGAGAGTGAGAGAGAGCAGGTCAGAGTGAGAAGCGGACTCCCCATGGAGCTGGGAGTCTGATGTGGGACTCGATCCCGGGACTCCAGGATCATGACCTGAGCCGAAGACAGTCGCTCAACCAACTGCGCCACCCAGGGGCCCTCACATCTTTTTTTTTTCATGGCTTTTTATAATAGCATTTTAAAAGTAGACACTGAGTCAGTAATAGGTATCATAATAATTTTCAAAACCTGGATATGGGATTGGTCCCTGAGGTACTGGTTTTAGGAAATTACAGCCTTGATGAAATGCAAGCATAATTGTAGGAAACATGTACTTTGGGAAATGACTGTATAAAATTCTGACTTTGGGGTATGGGAGGCATAAAACTTTTAAACAACAGTTGAAATTAGCCAGGAGAAATATTTGCATAATGTTGCCAGTTTTATAGCTCTTTTCCTAAGAGGGAATAGGAGAACTGGAAGAAAATGATTTTATGCTTTCTTCTTGAGTTATAAAAATGAGTTCACTTATACAAAGCAATTACGTAGCTCTAAGACTGAGAGCTCTGTGTTAGAAAAGGGTAACCTTTGTCAAGGGTCAGAGAGGAAAGCTTTGTAGACCATAAGTCGCTGTAGCTACTTGGCTTTGCTCTTGTGGTACAAAAGCAGTCATAGACCATGTGTAAACGAATGAACTTGGCTGTGTTCAGCTTTTTTTTTTTTTTAAAGGCGACTGTCTGGATTTGGCCTACAGGCTATGGTTTGCCAACTCCTGCTCTAGACCTTTGCTCCCAAAAGCATGATCTGCAGACCAGCAGCATCAATACTTCCCGTGAGCCCTGTTAGAGATCCGGAGTATCGGGTCGCTTCTCAGAGGGGCTACCCTGGAGCCAGAACCAAGCTTCTCAGATTTTACTGTGTGTAGGAATCTCTTGGGGGCACTTATCAAAGTACAGTCTAAGATAAGCTGAACAGCATACTAGCTACTAGGAGACAAAGATGAGTAAGACCCAGTTAGTGTCCTCAGAGATCCCAGAATTAATTAGGAGAAACTACTGTCTAATAAATGGTAACAGACTAATAAATGCTATAATAGAGGTATTTTCAGCATGAGAATATCACAGAGGAGAAAGTGATTGGGTCTACGGGCATGGGGGCGATCCTCAGAGGGGCCTGAGAATTAGACCAAGAAAGGGGACAGTGCTTGAGTTGAATTTTTAGGCTTACTAGAGAAACTGAATGAAGCATTGTCAGGGGTAGGCATGGTAGTTCATGGTGGGGTGTAGTAAAAATGATGTTAGAACTAGGAGTTATTCAGGTGCCTGGGTGGCTCAGTCAATTAAGCGTCTGCCTTTGGCTCAGGTCATGATTCCAGGGCCCTGGGATCGAGCCCCACATTGGGCTCTCTGCTCAGCAGGGAGTCTGCTTTTCTCTCTCCCTTTGCCCCTGCTGTCTCTCTAATAAATAAATAAAATCTTTTTTAAAAACCACTATTAAAAAAAGAACTGGGAGTTATTTAATTTAATCACCAAATGGCGGATTACAGGGCTGGAGACCCACTAAGATCATAATGAATAGAAATAAAATTTCAGTACATTCTATTATTTTTAGCTAATTTTTTATGCTCTTGCCCTATTTGAAGAAAGGATAACTTGCCTGTTCTCTCCCCAGAAGTTATTTGTCCTCCAGAAATAGAAACTTTTAATATGTTCTTACATCAGTAAGAATTTAGAAAACACTGAAAGGTATAGGTAGAAAACGAAAATTATTTATAATTCCAAAAACCAAGAGATGTTGGCTATTAATATTTTTATGTTGTTCCATCTAGTTTTGTTTATGTAATGTAACATTTTAAAAATTGGGCTCATGCTATGTAAATAATTTTGTGCTTGCCTTTTATTTAGCATTTTATTTGTGAGAAATGTCTTTCGTTATTCCTTAAAAGGTGTCATTTTTTTAAGGCTTAGATAGCATTCTAATGGAGCTCCTATCGTTTATATATAACTCTTATCTTGTTTCTGGATCCTTGAAGCTGGTTCCAGTTGCTAGTTTGACCCAGTTTTTGGCTCATGTTCTTGGCAATTCTATCACCGTATTTTAAAATAAATATATATACTTGTTTCTTTTTAATTATAAAAGTTTGCTAACTTGTTCGATCTGCCTTCACTCTTTCCGTTCTGCCATCTTTACTAGCATCGTGGCTATCCTTTCTTGGTTTCCCAGGGTGGCAAGGCCGGGGAGGAGTCGGTAAAAAGCATGGATTCTGGGTCCAGGTTGTCTGGGTTTGACTCCCCTCTACTACTTACGGTGCATTATCTTGAGAAAGTACCTCAATTTCCTCATCTGCAAAATAGAGATAATTTTATTTGTGTCCTGGTGTTGTGAGTTAATACATATGAAGCACTGAACCTCTTCCCAGACCCTGTGCTTCAGCCCCACTAAACTGGAACTGGGCATGTGGTAGTGATGAGGCTCACACTTTATTTTTTCTTTTTTAAAGATTTTTATTTATTTGTTAGAGAATGCGCATGCGGGGGGGAGGGGCAGAAGGAGAGAGAAGCAGACTCCCCAGGGAGCAGGGAGCCTGACACTGGGCTTGGGGCTCATCCCAGGACTCTGGGAGCATGACCTGAGCTGAAGGCAGATGCTTAACCAACTGAGCCACCCAGGCGTCCCAAGGGTTACTCTTTAAATCCGTGCCCTCACTGCTTCTCTTGAAGGATTAGAATTACCCGAAGTGCTGGAGCTTCCTTTTGGGGATCGACACAGTTAAGGCAGTGATTTTGCCACTTGCCTTTTTTTGTGGCTTTTTAATCGGGAAAGCTTGGTCCAGGTTTACCAGGCCTTGCTTATTTTTAGGGCCCCAGAGTTTGCTCTGCCGGCCCTATCTATCTCCTCTTTGTTGTTTTCTGGGCATTCTCTTTCAGAAATAAAAACCTCTTCCACTGACCCTTTTTTTCTCTGTTGAGTAGGATCCCAGGACGAGAGAACAGATGCGTCCTTTGGCGGTCAGTTGCACCCTGCACTAGAGAGAAGCCCAGCATAATAGCTTTTGGGATTATATTTCCCCACCCTGGAATTCATCCAGTTCGTTCCAGAAAATTGACCCTCTGCTTCCGTGACACATCCTCAATGAATGTCTGATGGACAGACACTTTCTGTTGACCTTGCAGCAGTTTTCTTTCCTGTGGAGGTTGGAGGACAAGGTGAATGATGCCAAAAGTTGCCTGCTTTGGTGAATAGGAGTGTTCCACTTGGTTCTCAGAACATGGGCCCTCGTTTAAAGGTAAGAGCATAGACTAGTTCAGATTCACTTGTTATTAGGATCAGAACATGGACTCAGTGACCAGTTCCTAAGCCTTTCCAGCAAGGGGTAGCTGTTGAAGTGCACAGTTGCAGTTAGAATGGGTCCCCCCTTCTTCCTACCTCCAGAGCCCCTCTGAGGATGAAGAAATCAACTCTCTGTTTCTGGGAAATGACTTTTTCACAACTGATCTTAATGTCTGGATTACAGACATTATTTATTTAATTTACAAATTAATTAAAATTACGAATTAATTACAAATCTTTAGACTCCTTAAAAAAGCAAAGAGGTTTAGAATATGTATGTTAGTCAACTTTCTAACATTCTCTTGAGACAGGCACTTTAAAGTATCCCCCTCCCCCGCCTTTTGTAGGTAACGTGAGCCAAAGTACTGTAGTATTAAGCAACTTGCCCGGGATCTTTTCGTAAGCAAGTGATATTTCTGCACTAGATAATTGGTACTGCATTCCATTTTCCTTTGTCATGCTGTATTTTTATTTCAAAAGATTTTAAAAAGGGCCATAAGCATTTATTTTTCTAATTTTAAACTCCTGGTGCGACTCCTCACAGTAAGATTAAGTAATAATGTTTTTCATACTTATTTTTACCTGTTTTTTTCATTCTTCCTCCTCCCAAATTCCTCACTATCGCTGTGACTCTATTCTTTGTCATGACTTTAGTGTTGTATGAGACTTCGAACATTGGGTTTCAGAGCTAGGCACAGGCTTGAGTCTCAGCTCTGTCACTTAACCAGCTGGGAGATGTTCAGCAAGTTAACTTTCCAAGCCTAGCTTTTGTGCGGATGTGTGTGTGTTTTTTTTTTAATCTGTAAAATGAGAATAATAGTGTTTATTTTACCAAGTTATTAGGGAGACAATTACTTGGGTTGGCACATACAAGCACATAGTGCTTCACCTATTGTAAGTGGCTCCGTAAGGGTAGGGAGTGAGTATTACTTTACTACTACTGTCATCCTGCTAGCTTAGCGAATCACAGTTTGCTGAACTGTATAAGAGCAAGTCACTAAAGAGATGAACTTGAAAACAAAATACTCGTGTAGCCAAATGGCATGAATTAGTATGGTAGAGGCTTAATGTACTGCTTCTTTGTGCTTGAATGAGACTCGGAAAGAGTCCCAAAGTAATTTTATGAAGAAGAAACGTGAGCAGCAGAAAGTGGAGGGCGCTATAGAAACTTACAGAAAAATAAGTGCTCAAGATAAGGAAGATAGAACCATAAAACCAGATAGCATGCCTTGCATAAGAGGCTATGACTCTGGTTGTAGGCATTTGGTACAGATTTGCAGAACTGCAGTACACTGGTAACTTGTGGCCGGAAGAGTTTATAACCCCTGGCTCAAGTGAATGTACTGCCACTTAGGAAGTGTTTACAAACTGTATTGGAAGGGCGCCTGGGTGGCTCAGTCGGTTAAGCATCTGCCTTTGGCTCAGATCACGATCCCAGGTTCCTGGGATCAAGCCCCACGTCAGGCTCCCTACTCAGCGGGAAGCCTGCTTCCCCCGCTCCCACTCCCCCTGCTTGTGTTTCTGCTCTCACTGTCTCTCTCTCTGTGTCAAATAAATAAATAAAAAATCTTAAAACAAAACAAAACAAAACAAAAAAACGTATTGGAAAAGAGGTCCCATCTAGAAAATTCCTGATCCTTAGGCATTCTGGACAAAGGAAAGAACGGACATTGGACTCTATCTGTTCAGATACTTCATTTATATTTATTGCAATTACTATATGCAATTATGTTGGATGCCATGGAGAATTTTGAAGACTCGTCTTTGCCTCATGTTATTTACCACTCTGAAATGGAAAATAAAACAAACGTGGGACTGAAGTGAGAGAGAATGTTTTATAAGATAAATAACAAAGTTCTGAGGGAATTCAGAGGGGAGGCGGAATTTCTAAATTGAGGCTCAGGGAAGATTTCAGGGAGGGGAAGACAAGATTTTCCCTAGACTTTCCGGTTAGGAGATTTCCCGCGGGTGGAGACCTGACAGGGGAGTGGATATTCTAGGCAGAGGAAGTCACTTTTGGGAAGCATGGAAATGCGACGTTTCAGAGCTTAGATATAAAGGTGGAAAGGACGTGAGTTGGGTAGATTGTAGGATGAAAACAAGGTACTGTGGGAGATGGGGTCAAGGAGATCACTGTGGGTGGGGATGGGAGCAGAGACAGAACAGAGAGAGCCTTGCTGGGTTCAGGAAGAGGACAGGAAATGCTAACAGAATAGAAGTGAAATCTGGAGTAAAAGTGATAAGAGTGACAAGGATCAGAAGGTTTGTGACACCATTCAAGAGGAACAAGACAGGGTGCCTCGGTGGCTCAGTTGGTTGAGCGACTGCCTTCGGCTCAGGTCATGATCCTTGGGTTCCGGGATCGAGTCCCACATCGGGCTCCCAGCTCCACGGGGAGTCTGCTTCTCCCTATAACCTTCTCTCATGCTCTCTCTCACTTTCTCTGTCTCTCAAATAAATAAATAAAATCTTTAAAAAAAAAAAAAAAAGAGGAACAAGACAGGAAGAAAATGCAGAAGGAAGGCAAGTTCAAAATGTGACCAGTTGATAGATGGTTAGATACTGTTGGGGAGGTTTTTGAGAGCTATTGCAGAGAAGTGGGATACTTTGTAAAGGTCTGATCGAGGGGTAGTGAATTGACAGAGCTAATTCCCTGGCCACAAAGAGGTTTCCAGGAGAAGAGAGAAGAATTGTTTGGAAAAAACTAGTAATAGTTATGCTGAGTTTTAAATAATAAAGGAAATTGGTGTGGAAATGTAGACTTGACCTATTGGAAAAAGTCGAGGTGTTCTAGATCAGTGGTGACAATTTGGCTGAGAAGTAAGTGAATGGGGAAAAAACGGACAAGGACTCAGCAAGGTCGAGCTCGTTACTGCCAGCTTCATGAGGACTGAGACTGGAGCTCCTCACCACGGCTCCCCTGGCACCTGGCACGTTAGGTGGGTACCCAGTGTTTGTTGGACAAATTATTTCAGGATGAATTTGAACTCTTCATCATAAAAATTTTTGGTCATAAATTTAGAATAGTATGAAGAACCCCCATGTAGGCAGAGAATTGAAATACGGTAAGAGAAGCCATGCCACAAGAAATTGCAGGCCAGTAGAGAGGTTCCCAGAGTCTCCTGCTGGCTCTGACGCAAAGGGGTAGTGATGCTACTACCACTACTGATAATAAGTGAAATTATAATTCAAACATTCAAACTGACAGTTCACTGTGTGCCAGGCACTTTTCTAGTATGTTCACATGTGTTAACTCATTTCATCCTCATAGACACCCCAGTGAGGTACACACAGATGTGCCCGTTTGACAGTTAAGGAAACTGGCTGTCCCCAGAGAGATGAAAGAACTTGTCCGTGGTCACACTGAGCGGCAGAGAATGGCTTTGAACCCAGGGAGTCCGTGCCCTCATGCTCTGTATTGTCCTCTTTGCTATACTGTTTGACTTTAGAGTCCTGATGGCTGTGGGGCATTAGACTGAAGTCCTACCACACTAAAGGAGACAGCGCCACAGAAGCGACTAAACCTCAGCTCTTCCTGGCGGGGAGAATTCTGAAGCCTGGACAGGTCACGCACTTGTAGCCTCGGAACTGGTCTGCAGGCCTCTGACTCACTGTGCTCCACTGCCTCGCCCGGAAAAGGTTGTAGTGGTCAGAGATAGCACATTGGAATTTTCCTGGCCCTCGTGAAATGTGCTGCAAATCTGGCAGGCCTCTTGTTCTTCCAGGAACTAAGAGACTCGAGACCCCAAGTCCTGTAACATCAGTCACATGCCCTTTATTTTCTGCCAAGTGTTAGAACTTTGCGAAGGACCAGATTTTCATGTCCAGGATCGGATTGGATGACGTCCAACTGAGGGCGCACTTCAGACAGTTACACTGCTGGTGCGGGTTCTACCAGGTCATCTAGGAAGTCATCTGCATCCTGGAAGGTGCAGACAGATGCTTTTTTGAGAGATGAAAGCAGCTTTCAGCATAAGGTCCCAGCAGATGAGATACTTGTTTGGGAAGGAGGCTCAGTAGTTGTGATCCCAGATTTGAGGTCTCTATATTGCCTCTTTTTTTTTTTTTTTTTTTAAGATTTTATTTATTTGACGGAGAGGGAGATCACAGGTAGGCAGAGAGGCAGGTAGAGAGAGAGAGGGAAGCAGGCTCCCTGCTGAGCAGAGAGCCTGATGCGGCACTCGATCCCAGGACCCTGAGATCATGACCTGAGCCGAAGGCAGAGGCTTTAACCCACTGAGCCACCCAGGCACCCCTCTATATTGCCTCTTTATAATAGGCCCTTCTGGGAGCAGCCTAATCCATGGATATTGACTGTGCTAGTGTTCCCTGTGTGGATTTCTTTTCTAGGAGGACTTTAGACACCAGTCTAAAGAGGGATTTCTTTGCAATGTGACAAGACCATTCCTCAAATTAGCCTACTGTCTGTGGATTCCGTTGGGTATATTGTTGCTATCAGAGAAACTAATGGCCATGTTCTGTCTCCCTTTTAAATTTTTCCAGTACAGTTAGATAGAAAAGTATATCCTATTTAAAAAACAAAACAAACAAACAAGAAAATCCCAAAACTTGTTTAGGTCCCTCCCAGATCTGAGCCTAGAAATTTTCAGCTGTCTTGTCTCTAAGTAATATTCCAGTGCTGATAAAAGGTACTGGATTGAGCTAATGTTGATAACCTTTATATACCTTGACTTGAAAAACATGAATTCGCTACATTGTAGAATGGAGAGCTTTTACAGCCTATGTTAAGGTCAGAACTCAGAGATAAGATACCAATGTCAACGTACGTTGCATTTTTCCTTGGTAATACCTTGGGTGGTTCAAACAAGTAACGATGATTGAAGTCTTATTCTGGAAACAAGGTTAATAACAGTGAAAGTTTCCCCTCAAACTCTGGCCCCTCTTTGAGTGGTTCTGACCTTGCCAGGTATCATTTCGGAGAAATCCAGTCTCCTCCTTTTGTTTCTGTCCTTGGCCTTTCTGCTGCTTCCACAGGACCTGTTGTGTGAGTGGTAACAGCAGAAATGCCTTCTCTTACATGCCCACTGCTTATTATTGGGATGACCTGTGGTTCACTTTAATTATGTAATGCCAACATGATGATAATAATACTTGCTTTTTAAAAAATCCGCATTTGATACAACTATTTCCACTCAGATGAATTACTTCCAGAAGGCAAATGGAAGGGGAAAGTGATTCCATTACCCTCTTTGCTTGTGTTAATTAGCACTACTTTGCATGGGGGCGGGAAGCGGTCTTGGGGCCCTGGATCTAAGAAGATGAAAGCCATGTTACTGCATTTTGTAATTGGCACTAAAGCAAGTGGCTGTTTGTGGTATTCCTAGGGCGGTCATAGATGGGAAGTCTTCGGAAGGACCGATGCAGTCACTGTTTTGTTGAAATTTGTCATAGGGCACCTGTCAGGCTAGAGAGAGAGGGGACCGGGATAGTAAGGCTCGAGTCCGTCAACTCAAGCTATGTGTTCTTTGTCTCTCCCTGAGATGGCTGTTAAGGAAGAGTTGGAGGAAAAAACTAAACAGGTTTTCTTTTGCAGCTGCAGCTGTGATCCTCGGCTCTCTGTCGGCATTGAAGGGACCTGATGTTTTACGTTATTGGTATGTTATGGAAAGAGCTCTCTCTTATCTTTTTGTTAGGGTTGCTACATCCGTTTTGCCTCCCTGTCTATCCCCTTTCCTCTTGAAAATAGAAATATTTCTGCTCGTGCCAGAATGTACCTTCACAGATCTGGCAGTGGAATTCATTCATTTGGGAAATATTTATTGAGTAATTCTGGGCCGTGCCAGACACCGTTTCCTGCCGAGTCAAAAGGCGAATAAGGCAAAAATCTGCCTTCACGAAGTTCATAACATGAATGGGGAGATAGTCAAGGGGGAGAAGAGCTATAATACGTGAATATGCAGGAGTTTGAGGGAGCCCAGCAGGGGGAACCCCTAATACAGGTGAAGATTGGAGAGGGCTTCTGCCAAGTGAACTAGAGAGGGGAAGACTTTGAAATGGAGAGAAGAGAATTCACCTCCTTTCTAAGACTCTTGTGAGGGCCTAGCCCACGCAAGGAGGTGGTGGGTGGGCATTGTATGTGGCCCGTGGTATGGAACCAGGGTCGCCAGACTTATTTTGTAAAGGGCCAAAGAGTATTTCGGCTTCTCCCAGACCATATAGGCTCTGTTGCAACTACTGAATTCTGCCAGTTTAGGGCAAAAGCAGCCCTAGACAGTATGTAAATCAATAGATGGGGCAGTGTTCTAATAGAACTTTATTTACAAAAACAGGCAGTGGATGGGATTTGGCCCATCATTTCCAACCCCTGGTATAGAAGTTCTTCTCTTTGGGGCGCCTGGGAGGCTCAGTCAGTTAAGCATCTTAACTTGGTTTAACCATCTTACTCTTGGTTTCGGCCCAGGGCATGATCTCACGGTTGTGGGACCAAGCCCTGTGTGGGCTCTGTGCTCAGTACGGAGTCTGCTTGAGATTTTCTCTCCCTCTCCCTCGCCCCTCCCCCTGCTTGTGCACAATAAATAAATAAGTAAATAAGTAAATAAATATCTTAGAAGTTCTTCTCTTCACCCACAGAGGTAGTGACCCAGTACAATGTTTCTTTGGAAGTCTTGTTCTCTCATTCTGACTTCTTTTAATTTTTGAAAGATGACTGGCCTTTTCCACAGTGAGAAGCTATAATGGCAGGTGGTATGTGTGTTCTCTCTTTTACACAGGTGGAATCACAGTGTCTCTGGTTGCATTCTTCTTCACAATTAAGTTCCTCTTTGAGCTTGCCGCACGCGTAGTCAGCTTCCTCCAGAATGAGGACCGTGAGCGCAGAGGGGACCGGACTATTTATGACTACGTGCGGGGAAATTACCTGGATCCCCGGTCTTGCAAAGTCTCCTGGGATTGGAAGGACCCCTATGAGGTGGGCCACAGCATGGCCTTCCGAGTGCATGTAAGGGAATGTTTCTGTCTCCATACCCATCAGGTTTTCTCAATCACTTGCTTTCCAGAGCCCCGTTCAGTCTGTTGGTAGCTCTGGCCTGGAATGGTAACATGTTTCCTTTTTCAGCCATTCCCAGGGACTTAGTAATTGTTACTATTTGGAAGGGTCACAAATTTCTCTGTCATTTTGGTTTAGTAGGTGCTTAGCTTTGAAGGTGTATAAAGTTTAATGTTACTTTTTTTTTTTTTAAAGATTTTATTTATTTATTTGACAGAGAGAGATCACAAGTAGGCAGAGGGGGGGGGGAAGCAGGCTCCCCGCTGAGCGGAGAGCCTGATGTGGGGCTCGATCCCAGGACCCTGAGATCATGACTTGAGCCGAAGCCAGAGGCTTCAACCCACTGAGCCACCCAGGCGCCCCTAATGTTACTTTTTTGAAAGAAGAAACCTATCACCAGAAGGAATAGTTGTTATAGATTGGGGGTTGGCAAAGTATGGCCTGAGGGACCAAATTGGTCCCACCTCTTGTGTCTGTAAGATGGTTTTATTAGAACACAGCCACGCCCGTTCATCTTCCTGTACTGCCTTTGGCTGCTTTTACGCTTAAGTAGTTAACCACAGTTGAGTCGAGTAGCTCTGTATGACCCATAAAGCCCAAATATCTACTCTCTGGCCCTTTAAGGAAAAGTTTGCCTGCCCAACAACCCCCCCCCCCCGCCACCGCTGCCCCCAGCCCTGCCTGGTGCTTCAGCTCACTCTGCACCAGTGGTACCCACTGACTTACCTTCACATCTGGGTGCGCAGTGATAATATAATAAGAAGGGCCAGGTATACAGAGGGGGAGAGGGGGCAGCATTTGTGGTTCAGAAATGTCAAGTTGAAATTCAAGTTCAGAATGTCAAGTTCAGAATTCAAGTTCTGAATGACTTCAGAAATGTCAAGTTGAAATGGATTCAGCAGTGTATTTTATCCCCGTCTTCCAAACAAGTTAAAAATTTGTTCATGATTTAGTGTTTTCTCTGAGGTGCAGTGTTTCTCTCTGTGTCTGCAAGCAGAACTGTAGGAGCAGTGGGTACTGGGATTTGCCAGCCGCCTCCTCCCTGCCCGCACTCTCTCGAATCGGGTGGGGAACAGTTGACTCCTGCTCACTGACGACTGCCCCCTCGTCTCCCCACCACAGTTATTCTACAAGAATGGGCAGCCTTTCCCGGCCCATCGGCCTGTGGGACTGAGAGTTCACATCTCTCATGTCGAGTTGGCCGTGGAAATTCCAGTGACCCAGGAAGTCCTCCAGGAGCCCAGTTCCAACGTGGTCAAGGTGGCCTTCACTGTGCGCAGGGCGGGGCGTTACGAGATCTCGGTGAAGCTTGGTGGATTAAACGTGGCCTACAGTCCTTACTATAAGATTTTTCAGCCTGGTATGTTCTTTCTTCTTTTTTTCCTCCCTTCCTCCATCCAAGCTGATGAATGGATAAATAAAAAGCTGACGGACCTTTGGGTTGTTTTTGCTTTTGGCTACTGTGAATAATTCTGCTGTGAGCCTTTGTGCCCAAGTTCTTGTGTGGATATACGGTTTTATTTCTCTAGGAGTGGAATTGCTGGATCATCAGCCTAGTAAGTTCTTAAGGGGTAAGGGTGCCAGGTGAGACAAAAGGTCAATTCTTCCGATTTTTGCAATCTTTTCAAGTAAAAGCCCCTTGATCCGAACTCCACCCTTACTGCCCCTATGTGTTTTTCTTCTCATGGTAGAGTGTCTGCCTGAGCTGCTGATATCTAAGAATTGAGACCTCTCTCTTTTGTCCACTCATAGCCTTTATGCCAGGTAATAGATGCTCGCTGAAGCCTAAAGGTGTAATCTCTGACTTCTGATTCTGCAGCCAATTTGTTTAGTGTGTTAACCATCCTGTCTGCTCTGTGCGCCCTCCCTTGGCTTCCTTTCGAGGGTGTCATTAAGTACTGGCCAGATCGGTATCCACAGAAAGGAGAGGACTTTGGGAGCATTTTGGAATCAAAGGACAAGAAGAGGAACCTTAAGAAGATTTGTGGATCTTCACTTGACTGGTCCTTAGTTTTCCTTCTCTTTATAACAGTGGAAGGCTGTGGGCAAGCCGGCTCCCAAGCCACGCCCCTCTCCATGTGGCTCCTCCTCTACGTCAGTGACGCCCTCACAGACTCCTTTCCGCTGGAATTAGCCTCGCCCCACCCCCCTTGCCACCAGTCAGATCCTCACAATATGTCTCAGTCTTTTATTTTTAAATTAAAATTAACCTCTTAGTTTTGAGATCATTGTAGATTCTCCTGCAGTTTAAAAAAATAACACAGAGGGATCTGGTGTACCCTTGACCCAGTTTCCCCTAATGGTTGTGACTCTTACAAAACTAAAGTACAACGTCACAGCCAGGTTATTGACATTGATGCAATCAAGGTAGGAAACAATTCCATCACCACAAGGATCCTTATGTTGCCTTTTTATAGCCACACATTTTCCCTCCCTCACCCACTTGTTTCTTAACCGGCCCCCCCCCCCCCCCCCCGGCAGCCCACCAATCTCTTCTCCTTTTTTATAATTTTGTCATTTCAAGAATGTTCTATAAATGGAATTATATTGGGCGCCTGGGTGGGTCAGTTGTTTAGGCATTTGCCTTCAGCTGGGGTCGTGATCCCAGGGTTCTGGGATTGAGTCCCAGGCCCTGCAGGGAGCCTGCTTCTCCCTCTCCCTCTGCACCCCCTCCACCCCCGCTTGTGTGCTCTCTCTCTCTCTCTCAAATAAATAAAATAAAATAAAATAAAATAAAATAAAATAAAATAAATAAAATCTTTAGTCAATGGAATTATATTTCACTCGGTCTAATTCCCTGGCGATTCAGCCAAGTTGTTGAGTGTACCAGTAGTTAGTTCCTTTTTATTTCTGATTAGTATTGCACAATGTGAATGTACCCTAGTTTGTGTAACCATCATCAGTTTAAGGACATCTGGGTTGTTTTCAGTTTAGGGCTGTTATCAATAAACCTATGAGAATTCATGCATAGGTTTTTGTGTGAATATTCGTTGTCATTTCTTTGGTGTAAATGCCCAGGAACATAATTGCTGGGTCATATGGTAGGTAAACACTAAGTATTTTTTTTTAAGGATTTTATTTATTTATTTGTCAGAGTGAGAGCACAAGCAGGGACAGGAGGCAGAGGGAGAAGCAGGCTCCCCACTGAGCAAGGAGCCCGATGTGGGACTCGATCTCAGGACCCTGGGCTCAAGACCTGAACCTAAGGCAGATGCTTAACTGACTGAGCCACCCAGGTGTCCCAAGGGTGTGGTAGTTTTAATCTGCATTTCCTTAATGGTTAATGATGCTGTACATCTTTTCATGTACTTATTTGCCATTTTTTTCTCTTCTTTGGTGAAATGTCTTTTGCCTGCTTTCTAATTGGATGTTTTTGTTTTTTTACTATTGAGAATTCTCTATATATTCTATGTACTAGTCCTCTGTTACATAGTTTGCAAATATGTCCTATTAATCTTTTTTATTTTTATTTTTATTTTTAAAGATTTTATTTATTATTTATTAGAGAGAGATTGAGACTGAGAATGAGAGGGGAGAAGGTCAGAGGGAGAAGCAGACTTCCCGCAGAGGCGGGAGTCCGATATGGGACTCGATCCCGGGACTCCGGGACCATGACCTGAGCCGAAGGCAGTCGCTTAACCAACTGAGCCACCCAGGCGCCCCTATTAATCTTTTTTTAAAAGATTTTATTTATTTATTTGAGAGAGAGAGAACATGAGTAGGGAGGGGCAGAGGGAGAAGGAGAAGCAGGCTCCCCGCTGAGCGCAAAGCCTGCCGTGGGGCTCCATCCCGAGCCTGGGACTGACTCCAGGATCATGACCTGAGCCGAAGGCAGATGCTTAACCAACAGAGCCACCCAGGCGCCCCTGTTCTATCAATCTTTAGCTTTTCTTTTTATCCCCTTCAAACGTTCTTTCACAAAGCAAAAGTTTTTAATTCTGATGAAGTCGGTTTATTAATTTTTTCTTTTAAGGATCATGCTTTAGGTATCTGAGAACTCTTTGACTAGTTCTAGATCCCAAAGATTTCCTCCTGTGTTCTTTCCCCAAAAGTTTTACATTTTATATTTAAAGCTGTGATCCATTTTTGGTTAATTTTTGTATACTGTGTCAAGGTTTTTTTTTTCTTTTTTCTTTTTTTGCTTATAGATGTCTGGTTGTTCCAGCATCATTTGTTGAAAAGGTATCTTTCCCCTATTCCATTGCCCTTTTTTGTAACTTTGTTAAAGATTGATTAGGCATATTTGCAGGGGTCTTTTTCTGGGTCCTCTGGGTCTCTCCCTCCATCAATACTACAGAATCTGGGTTATTGTGACTATATAGTAAATCTTGAAATTGGGTAAATTGACTTTTCTTACTTTACTCTTTTTCAGGATTGTTTTTTGCTACTCTAGAATCTTTCTCTTTCCATACAAAAGAGAACAATATTTTCTATATCTACAAATACTCTCCCTGAGATTCTAATAAGAATGGTGTTAAACCTGTTTATTATTTGGGGAGAATTGACATCATTACTATGTTGGATCTTCCAGTTCATAAACGTGGTAACCTCTGACTTTATACAGACCTCTTCATTTCTTTCATTTGCATTTTGAAGTTTTCAACATAGGAGTCTTGTACATTTGTTCTTAGATTTGTACCTAAGTGTTTCAGGGTTTTTTAAATTTGTTTCTTTGTTTTGTGGTTGTTTAGCACTTATTTCTGAGACCTGCCTCACTTGTAGGTTCCCAGTGGGACTGTGGGCACTATGGAAGTCTCAGTTCTGTTTTCTGAGTCCTTTTCTTATTTTGTTTAGCAGGGCAGTAGTTGGAAATTTGTGAAAATGAGTCCCCCAGTTCGCTTGAATGAATCTCTTTTTCTTTTTCTTGTTCTCTTAATGGTGGTGTTTATCCCTAGGAATTGGGTGGGGCCCAGCTCTCTGGGACTCACTGATTGAAGAGATCTTTGTGCTCTGAAAAGTCCCCACCTAAGGATTAGATTCCGTTGTCTGTTCCAGGAATGGTGGTTCCTTCTAAGACCAAAATAGTGTGCCATTTTTCTACTCTGGTGTTGACCTGTGGACAGCCTCACACCCTTCAAATAGTGCCCCGGGATGAGTACGACAACCCTACCAACAACTCTGCATCCTTGAGAGACGAGCACAATTACAGTGTGGCCATTCACGAGGTAAGCAGCTTCCCTTCCTCTGTGTGCTCCTTCTCTGTCATTCTCGCCCTTCCTCATTCACTTGTGCTCGTCTCTGCCCTGTCTTCTGTGCCATCCTTCCTTCGTCTGACAATGCCCATCTCATGAGTAATTATGAGACTTAGGTAGGACAGTTCTTTGTCAAGAGTAAATTGCCATGCAGTAGGGAAAATTCTCAATGTTTAGTGGTGCTCTGTCTTCCTCCTACAGCTTGGTCCTCAAGAAGAAGAGAGCACTGGTGTCTCATTTGAGAAGTCAGTGACCTCCAACAGGCAGACCTGCCAGGTGTCCTTGCGACTCACCCTGCATTCTCGCGGCTGCTTCCATGCCTGCATTGCATACCAAAATCAGCCAATCAATAATGGTGAATTTGACATTATTGTCCTAAGTGGTGAGTTGAAAGACAAGCTGTGATTTAGTCCCGTTCCCAGACCACTTGTTCTTTGTGCGTCTGCATTCTTCTGCCCAGCCTCGCACACATTGGGTATTTGAGCCAAACTTGGCTCAAAGTCCTGTGGACTAAAGGTCTAGTGATAGGTCATTTCTTTTCTCCCCGCCCCCTACTTTAAAACCTTATTCCTTGTTGTGCTTCAGAGAATGAGAAGAATATTGTTGAACGCAATGTGTCCACCTCAGGAGTGAGCATTTACTTTGAGGCTTATCTTTATAATGCTACCAACTGTCCCGGCACACCCTGGCACCTTCCGCCCCTGCACATGAGCTCCTCCCAGCGCCGGCCTTCCACAGCTGTGGAGGAGGAAGATGAGGACTCACCCTCTGAGTGCCAGACCCCTGAGAAGGTGAAGAAACCGAAGAAGGTGTACTGCTATGTGTCACCAAAGGTTGGACTTTCTGTTTTTTTTTTTATTTATTAGAGAGAGAGCATGAGAGAGAAGGCACAAGCAGGGTTAGAAGGAGAGGGAGAGGCAGGCTCCCCACTGAGCAGGGAGCCTGACACAGGGCTCGATCCGAGGACCCCCGGATCATGACTTCAGCCAAAGACAGATGCTCAACTGACTGAGCCACCCAGGCAGCCCTGGACCTCCCATTCTTGTCTCAAAATCCCCCTTCCTGAACCTGCACGTAATTGGCCGTTGGTTAAAAAAACCCACAAAGTATTAGTGCGAGAATCAGGGCAAGATCATTGACATGTAGGGTTTCTGGGATACTCAGAGAGGCTACTTAAGGTTGAGCAGAAAATTATGCCCCCTCTTTTTTTTTTAAGATTTTATTTATTTATATGATAAAGAGGAGAGATCACAAGTAGGCAGAGAGGCAGGCAGAGAGAGAGGAGGAAGCAGGCTCCCCACTGAGCAGAGAGCCCGATGCAGGGCTCGATCCCAGGACCCTGAGATCATGACCTGAGCCGAAGGCAGAGGCTTTAACCCACTGAACCACCCAGGCGCCCCTATGCCCCCTCTTTAAAAAAAAAAAAAAAAAAAGAGAGATTTTATTTATTTATTTTAGAGAGGGAGCAAGAGCCAGGGGCAGAGGCAGAGGAAGAAGCAGGCTCCCCGCTGAGCAGGGAGCCCAATGGGGGACTCAGTCCCTGGACCCTGGGATTGTGACTGGAGCCGAAGGCACACACTCAACTGACTGAGCCACCCAGGCGCCCCTGTGCCCCCTCTTTTCTTGCACCTGTTTGGCTTGGACTAGATGGAAACTCCGTCCGGAGATTCTGTGTACTTTGGTGCTTTAGAGCCCAGAGGCATTCTGCTCTTTGATGGCTCCTGGGAAGATTTTTCAAGGCATGGCTCTTAGAATTTTAAAGAAAGTGACTTTTGACCATTAAAAATTTTTCGCTGGTATAAAAATTACTGTTGACCCCTTATGCTGTTTTGAAACAGTTTTGAAACAGTTTGATCTCTCATTCTGTGCTTTGGGAAACCACAATAAATGCATGTCACTATTAGGCAACAAGAATGAAATAGAGAAATTTTGGCAGAGGCGAAGAGGTGAGCTTCCCAAGGCCCCGGAGCTAAGAGGCACTTTGTGTTAGGAATTTTCTTTTTAATATTTGTATTTTGCTTAGTCATTCACATCTCAGAAAAAAGAGCTCTTGAAACATCTTGTTACAGCCCTTTAATCTCATAACCAAAACAGAGTTCTCATTTTGTTCTACTTCAAACTTTGCTACGTGTCATTTATCATTTAAAAATCTAGCCCTACTTTGGACTGAGGGAATGGGAGTGAGGGCCAGAGCGAGTATAGATGAAACGAGATTGACTATAAAGTGATAACTGTTAAGGCTGATGATCGGTTTGTTGTTGCGATTCCTCTTTTTCTGTATGCGTTTGAAATTTTCTTCATGAAGAGTTTTTTTAAAATCAAGAAAAAGTCTGATCTACACATTTAGAGAACAGGCTTTTTGGATTAAAAGTTATTGCTTGGTCTTTTCCTTTTTTTATAACAGTATAAAGAGACCCTTCTTTGTTCTGAAAGTATTTTTATGAACTTTTTTCTTTGAAACCACACCACCACCTTCACACACACATACCCCCCTCTGACCTGCCCTCCCGCGGCAGATTCTTGGTCCCATTCGAGTAGAGATAAAGCAGTGGGTGTAGGTCACTGATATCTCCTGGCCATTGAGGAAGTCCGAGCGGCACCCAGCTGAACAGAGGGAGATTTTGTTCATTTCTAGGTGAAATGTTTATTCATAAAGTGAAAACCTGATCTCAGACATTTGGAAATGGTAGTAAGACTTGAGTGTTTGAGATTATGAAATGTCTCTGTATGAAATTGCCTTGTCAGAGTAATAATTTTGATTTGCCTATTTTAACATAGAGTTGATGTTACTGATTTGGTGTTAGTACTAAAAAATTATCCTCTTTGTCCCTGGAGGGAAAAGGTTATGAGGAATGGAGGTAGGGACTCTGATTTTTTTTATTTCTTATTTTTTTAATTTAATTTAATTTATTTATTTTGACTGAGAGAGAGATCACAAGAAGGCAGAGAGGCAGGCAGAGAGAGAGAGGGGGAAGTAGGCTCCCTGCTGAGCAGAGAACCCGATGCGGGGCTCGATCCCAGGACCCTGAGATCATGACCTGAGCCGAAGACAGAGGCTTTTACCCACTGAGCCCCCCAGGTGCCCTAGGACTCTAATTTTTTAATTTTGATACCTAAATAGATCCTTTCTATTTCTCTTTCATTTCCTTTTCTGTATTTTGGTCCTCCAGCAATTCTCAGTGAAGGAGTTCTACCTGAAAATCATTCCCTGGCGCCTTTATACCTTCCGAGTGTGTCCAGGAACAAAAGTAAGTTGAACTTTACATCTGGTTCATGCTGAGCAGACTTCAACCCTGGAATGTTTCTGCCTTTTCTTTTTTCCTAGAAGGGCTTTTGATGTTTCTGGAAGTTCTTATTGTGCACGCAGGAGTCATTGCCAAATAAAGAAAGGGTTGTTTTCTCCTCACAACATGGCATGAAGAATATAGAAGTTGTAGAAGGGCACATGCCTACAGAAATAGGAATTAGTAGCAAGTCAGAATTCTTCTTCAACAGTTATCTTTTGCCACTGAGACTAAGTTCATGGAGATGGCCTTGGCAGTTCTGGCCCAGGCTTGGTTTCCCAGTTTGCTGAAGTTAATTCTTTTAGAATTAGCATTCTCATATATTAAAAACACTTGTTTTAACTTCTCTGAGCTTTTGGAATCTGAAGGTGAATTGCTTTCCTCCAGCCAGTCTGCCCAATGTCGTCAGGTAGTCATTTGCATCTTATATATATCTTTTTTAAAAAAATATTTTATTTATTTGAAAGAGAGAGCATGTGAGAAAGAAAGAGAGAAAGAAAGAAAGTACGAGCAAGTGGAGGGGCAGAAGGAGAAGCAGACTCCGCACTGAGCAGGGACCGCAACCCGGGGCTCGATCCCAGGATCCTAGGATCATGACCTGAGCCAAGACAGATGTTTAACCGACTGAGCACTCAGGTGTCCCTGTATCTTCTATATCTTTACTGCCTTTGTCCTTCTTCGATTTTATGTTAGAAGCTGTAGTGTTGCCTGTGATCCTCACTAAATTCAGTTTTTGTAACTCAAATAATGTAAAGTACAATTGGATTATAGAGCACTGAGATGAAAAACAAAGTGATCGACTCTTAGGAGATACTCGCTTAGAGGAAGCAGGCTTAACTTGCTTATTGGTTGGTACCGAAGGTTAGGGATATGCAAAGTTTTTGCTGGATTTGAGGGTTTTATAGGTTAACGTCTTTTTTTTTCCTTCGTTAGTTTTCATACCTTGGCCCCGACCCTGTTCATAAGCTCCTCACGCTGGTGGTAGATGATGGCATTCAACCACCTGTGGAGCTCAGCTGTAAGGAGAGGAACATTCTAGCAGCCACTTTCATCCGTTCCCTCCATAAGAATATAGGTAAGATTGGACGGGGATTCTGACAGGAAAGGCAGCAACCCCAGCCCCCCGCCCCCACGTGACTGAGGATGTGGGGCGGACTCCACAGATGTCTTGTAATGAGGCTGTCATCATGACGGGTCTTTTTGCTCCTCAGGAGGCTCTGAGACCTTTCAGGACAAGGTGAACTTCTTCCAGCGAGAGCTTCGGCAGGTACATATGAAAAGACCACATTCCAAAGTCACCCTGAAGGTCAGCAGACACACCTTGTTGGAGTCGGTGCGTAAAGTTTCATTTCCATTGTCAGTTGTCAGGGTTTTGCAACTAGAAACCTCTTTGGTGTTGGGTTATATCCCCCAGGTCATCTTTTTTATGAAACCCAAATGATGTCCCTTCTCTTTAAACTTATCAAAGACTGCTCTTCTCTGTGTCTGATTATACTAAGTTCGGGATGGATTTGTTCCAGACACATTATTGAGGAGAGAGGCTAGTTGACACAGTGGCTTTCCAGTCTGAACTGAACTAGTTCCTGAACCTTGGAACCTTGGAACCTCTGTCTGGGGAAGGTAGAAGCAGTTGTCACAGAGGAGCATTCTTGTTCTTGAATCCCTGGGAAGAGAAGAGCTCTCGTTGGGTTAAAAGGAAATGATTTTTGTCGTCAGTCGGGTCTGATGGAAAAGGAACACCTGACTTCTGTCTGTCTCCTCAGCACAGACACTGGCATGGTTCTTGCATTCCTCAGGGATGAGAACGCTTGGTCCCTGTCCAGAAAGTGTTTGTGATGTTTGGCTCGGGTAGGTGTAACTGGAAAGCCCTTTTCTCAGCCACATTCTCTGTGTGGCTCCCTGTGTGAATGCAGCCCTGTGGACACAGAGCTCCCTTGGACGCTGTACCTTATCGATAACCAGGGCTTCTTGGTTCTCTTGCTGACAGCTTGCTAATATGAGTCCTTTTATTTCTTTCCGTAAGAGTTTTCTCAATAAAATGAACATTAAAAAAAAAACCCACTTCAACTTCCCAATAAAGCAATGGTGAATGGTGAATTCATAAAAGATGAATTAAATTGTTTTTTAGAATCTTAAATTTCTTCTGGAGATATGTTCATTTTAAATATGAAATGGTATGATTAAAGTTGATGAGTACTGCATCTCCTCCAAGTACTAATGGTTGAAAGGGACAGGGCCAACGTTCTTGTGTTTTTGTCTCTAATGCCCCAGAGGGGCCCACCAGTCTTCCGACACTTTCCTTCCCTTCACTGCTTTTCAGTCCCTGAAAGCCACTCGGAATTTCTCCATCTCAGATTGGAGCAAGAACTTTGAAGTGGTTTTCCAAGATGAAGAAGGTCAGTTTTAAAAGTTCGTTTTCATTTTCTTTAACTCTCTGCCCCACTCCTCCCCTCCTCCTTATCGGCTCTCCGCAAATCACAAAATACCCTCCCCCCCTACCCTTGCCCCTGCCCAAGCTTATTTTTCCAAAGGAAAAAGAAGTCATGAGTCAAAACAGAAAAGGTGGTGTTTCCAGGCCAGGCGGCTTGGTGGAGCTTGTAGAACACAGACACGGGGACTGGGAGGGCAAGCTCTTAAGTGTCTGGACTGGAAGGGAAAATACCCTTTGTAGGAGAGAAATGTCAATTTCCTGGGACCTCTGATCTCCTGTGTTTCCATACTAGAGGGCATTAACGTAGTGAGTAGAATATCTCGAATCCTATAATCCTACAGAAAGGGGTGGGATTTCAAAAAAAAAAAAAAAAAAGCCACAGTTTAGTGGGTTGGAGTGGGGTAACACTAATGTAGTGGAATTGAAGGAAAGTGGAGAATGTCGAACGATGAATCAATGAACATAAGCAATAACAGGTGGTAGGTCAGAATCTTTTTTTTTAGATTTATTTATTTAGTTGTTTATTTTTATCTATCTATCTATCTGTCTGTCTGTCTATCTATCTATCTATCTATCTATTTATTTATAGAGCATGCACGTGCCAGCAGGGGGAAGGGCAGAGAGAGGAGGAAGAGAGGGAGAACATCCCAAGCAGACTCCCTGCCGAGCTCAGAGCCCAATTCGGGGCTCGATCTCATGACCCTGAGATCATGACCTGAACCGAAATCAAGAGTTGGACGCTTAACCAACTGAGCCACCTAAGTGCTCCCATGTTTTATTTTTATTATACTTTTCAGCTCTGGACTGGGGAGGGCCTCGCCGGGAATGGTTTGAGCTAATCTGCAAAGCACTATTTGATACCACCAATCAGCTCTTCACCCGATTCAGTGACAACAACCAAGCATTAGTGAGTTTGTGACTTCCCTGTGGGTGGGTGGAAAATGTCAGTTGTGTTATCATGGATAGTTTAAGAAGGATTTGAGATCATGAAGGTGTCCTGGGAATTTGGCAGCCTGTGTCTTGTTCTTAATAAACCCAAATTAGATTGCCTCCCTCCTCTTTGCCTTTATTATTTCATCTGTAAAATAAGAGAAAATGCAGATAGGTGAGTATTTGACTAAAATATAGTGCAATGGCTATAATTATTAAAACGACTAGGCCACTTTCTCAGACCATACCTAAAGCCATCAAATGTTGTACTAGATCTTCGACTAGGTAGAGGTATCAGGAATAGAGAAGTAGACTTCGTTTGAAAGAAGTTCTGGTTTAGGGGAAAGGCATCACACCATTCACTGGTTAACTTCCATACTCAGCCAGGGACCACAAACTTAATGTAAGATTCTTCCACTTACTCTAAGTCCTCTTTGCCCTCTGTCTTTTCTAGGCACTCTAAATTACTCACAATAGCTACCAATAACTAATGCCATTTAGATGATTCTTTGATTCCAACACTGAAATTCTTGATCCCTTGCGATAGAGTTGGTGAGGAGGGTCTTTCCAGAATTAAGCTTGAAGAAAATGGTCCAGAGCCTTTTAATCTCTTTCTTTGACAGGTACACCCTAACCCTAATCGCCCCGCTCATCTACGCTTGAAGATGTATGAGTTTGCAGGACGGCTGGTGGGCAAGTGTCTCTATGAGTCCTCTCTAGGAGGAGCCTATAAGCAACTGGTCCGAGCTCGCTTCACCCGTTCTTTCTTGGCCCAAATCATAGGACTACGTATGCATTACAAGGTAAAGTCTTAGGTGTACATTTTTTTTTAACCAAGGCCTCTGGCCATTAATTCTGGAATCCCTCTGCTCTGAGCTCATTATTCTTAAGGTTGAAGGGGTAAGTGATTCCAAACAGTTAACAGATTTCATTTCTGCCTAAGAGTATTCATTTTCTGTTCTTTCTGTCTCCTCAGTACTTTGAAACAGATGACCCAGAATTCTACAAATCTAAGGTTTGCTTCATCCTCAACAATGACATGAGTGAGATGGAGCTGGTCTTTGCAGAAGAGAAATATAACAAATCAGGTCAACTGGATAAGGTGAGAAAGAGAAGCAGAGCCTGTGGGTCCCATGGTTCCCAGTCCCCTTTAGAGCGGCACTACCTGAGGGAACTTTGGCGGTGATGCGGTGTCATCTGTCTGTGTGTGTTTGAACACCCACAATGTGCCTGGTTATTCACCAAGTGACCGAATTTTTCACTCTGTTTTAGTCTCATTACATGTACATAAGCCCGTGAGGCTAGTGGCGACCATATCAGGACATTGTGTCCCACACGGGATGATCTTGGCCCGTACGATAGAGCAAAAGACACACGTACCCATATATCCCCCGCCCCCCATTCCTACTTTCTAGTATAAAAAGAACTCAGTGAAAATCAGGTGTCACCGCACATAGCAGCTTTAGAAGGGACGGAAGCTTTGTCTTTCTCAACTTCAGTGGTCGTGATATAGATAACTCCTATTTTAACACTGTGTTTGTATTTTTTTTTTGGCTTTCTTACTAGAAAATTATTGGCAGAAAACATTTCTTTTTAAATTTAGTTTAATTTAAAATTTTTTTTAATTAAAAAAATTTGGGGAGCGCCTGGGTGGCTCAGTGGGTTAAAGCCTCTGCCTTCGGCTCAAGTCATGATCTCAGGGTCCTGGGATCAAGCCCCGCATTGGGCTCTCTGCTCAGCAGGGAGCCTGCCTCCGCCCCCCCGCCTACTTGTGGTCTCTCTCTCTCTCTCTGTCAAATAAATAAATAAAATCTTAAAAAAAAAAAAATCACAAAGTAGTGATTTTAAAAAAAAAAAAATTGAGGGGGCTCAAAAACATTTCTGATGCAAATTTGGTTCTGTTTCTGTTGTGGGGTTAAGTGCTATTGGATGATAACAATGACAGTAAAGTTGCAGTGATATTAGCACTGAAAGCAAAGTAGCAACAGCTAAAAAATTGTGACCACTGTTACCATTGTACTGATGATCATGTGGCCTCTGGACACATTGGGAAGATAAAGGAACAGTGCTTCCCATCTTAGAATTTCTGAAATCTTTTTAAGATTTTACTTAATTATCTGAGAGAGAGAGAGAATGAGAGAGAGCGACCACGAGAGGGGAGAAGGTCAGAGGGAGAAACAGACCCCCCGATGAGCAGGGAGCCCAATACGGGACTCGATCCTGGGACTCCAGGATCATGACCTGAGCTGGAGGCGCTTAACCAATAGAGCCGCCCAGGCGCCCAGAATTTCTGAAATCTAAAAAGACTTCTTCACTACTTAACTGGCCTTATTTATTCTCAGATAAGTTGGTTCAGGGCTGTAGGAGACAAGGTCACGAGGGGCTTAGTTTGGGATCATTAGAGCCGTTAGCATGTTGCTAACAAGGAATCATGACATCTTGCTGCTGCATCACCACGGTTTGACCTGGTCGGAGAAGACTCACTCTGATACCCTGGTAGCCAGTGGAATAGGCCACAGTGGTAGACCGCCGCAGCGTGGTATCTGTATAAAACCAGAAGTGTTGTGTGGCTGAATGTGCAGCAGAAACTCACGACTCAGGCCGGGTTCACAGGACGTACCGGGCAGGTTCATCTGATCGGCTCCCATCCACAGCCTCCCCCGTCTGTCTTTCGCCTCTTCTTTCAGGTTGTAGAACTCATGACAGGTGGAGCTCAAACTCCAGTCACCAATGCAAATAAGATCTTCTACTTAAATTTACTGGCCCAATATCGGCTGGCCAGTCAAGTGAAAGAGGAGGTGGAACACTTCCTAAAAGGTGAGAGCCCATCTACTCTTGGCCTCGAGAGAGAGAACCTCCGTATCCGTGGTGTGGGTATGGCTTTAACTCGGCCACTTTGTTTCAGGCCTGAACGAGTTGGTCCCTGAAAACCTTTTGGCCATATTTGATGAAAACGAGCTTGAGGTAAGTGCTTCCAATTACAAGACACCCCCGCCCCCCCAGTTCTTGGCCGGGTATGTGAGTGTGCCCAAAGGAACCATTACACCTCGTTACACCTCCTGTTGTGAGATGCAGTGGGAAGTCCTTCATGCAAGAGTTGGTTTCTCTTTTGTCACTCTTCCATGCATTGCCCTTTTCTCCAGCTTTCAAAATATTAGTATGTGAACATTAGAAACCAAATAACTAATTATTTTTGAAGAGTAATAATTAATAGTCCTTTATTCATCTGGTATTACTGATACTGGTTGAAGAGTAAAGAACATTGGCATTGTGTACAGTCCTTATAAGTCCTGTGACATTTAAAGTCGATTTATGGGAATAATAAGAATTTATTTTTTCAGGGACTATTTATTTATTAAGTGTCTCCCATAAGACGTGGACGTTTGAAGCACTGGGGAGCGCAAGGAATAGGACAGAGTCCTTGTCCTCATAGACCTATGTTCCAGGGAAGGAGACAAACCAAAAGATGTGACTTATTTCAAAGTTTTGGGCTAGGACACTATACAGTCAATATATTCCTTTTTATTTTTATTTTTAAAGATTTCATTTATTTATTTGACAGAGAGATCACAAGTAGGCAGAGAGGCAGGCAGAGGAGGGAGAGAGGGAAGCAGGCTCCCTTCTGAGCAGAGAGCCCAAGGCGGGGCTGGATCCCAGGACCCCGAGATCATGACCTGAGCCACATCGCAGAGGCTTTAACCCACTGAGCCACCCAGGCGCCTCCGGTCAATGTATTGTTATCGCAGATCCTGTACCAACTGAAACATGGACCTAGGATGGTTGAATACCATTCAGTAATTATCAAAATAGAAGTTGTGAGCGAAAAATGAAACCAAGTGGTCATTGGTCTTTTGCTCATAAATGATAGATACAAGGCAATTCTTGGTTCCGACTTGCCACAGCCTTTATGAGGAGTATGTTTTTTGCAGACTGCTTCCTGTAAGGAGATTCTTCTTCAAAGATGAGAAAACAAAAAAGTAGTTTCGGAGGGTCTTACACAGTGTTTATTCTTATTAACCAAACTGGCCTCGAGAACAAGGATCAAAGTCGTGTGCAATTTTCTTCACATTTGTACCTTCAGACATGAAAGTCAAGCAACACGAATGCTCCCTCTCGCTCAGCTCAAGTTTCCACAGACCTGTCACTTGGTGCTGTTATTTTTTGGGCTGAGGAACGGCTGCTGGTGTATTTCGGTTTATCATGAAGCATAACCTTGGTAATAATCTGTAAAAGTGAGGAGGAAGGAAGGACACAGTCCCTTAAGAGTTGTTCTACACCCTACTCTTACTCATGAGTTTAGCAGGTTCTTTTTGAAGGAGCCAAAGCTCCTCAGGCTTAATTTGGGCTTTTCTTGTCTCTTGATGAGGACACATCATTCGTTAGAGCTGTTGAGTGAGTGCTCGAAGTTTGCTCAGTCCCATGCTGGATCCTGAACCAAATTGGAACATCAGCGAGAGGTTCAGGCCTCTGATAGCACTAATTTCTCATTTTCTGGTATGCTTTTTTAGTTTATCTGATCGAGTAGAGGCAGGGCTGAAGGGAAGGTGGTAAAAGTTCAAGCCACAAAAGAAGGAAGGATCCTGGGAACCAGGAAGGGCCGTCTGACAAATTCAGAAATGGAGATGGGGGTTTTCATCAAAGGGGAGGTCCCTGCCTTTTCTTCCTGGTCTTCCCAGGCATGCCCAGAGCAGACTCAGTAAATACTTGGTTCTCTTTCTGTCTTTTGTTTCAATTCAAAATAGTCTACAGCAGTAGTCCTTTTGTTGTTGTTGTTATTGTTGTTGTTTAAAGATTTATTTATTTATTTATTTTAGAGAGAAAAGAAGGAGCGAGCTAGAGTGAGGGGAGTGAGGAGAGGGAGCGGAGGGATAGAGAGAGAGAGAGAAACAGGCTCCCATGGAGCACAGTGCCTGACATGGGGCTTGATCCCATGACCCTGGGGTCATGACCTGAGCCGAAATCAAGAGTTGGACGCTTAACCGACTGAGCCACCCAGGCGCCCAAGCAGAGCAGTAGTTCTTAGTTAGAGGTGCACGGTGGTAACAGGAAACTTTTTCAAAGTACATAAATTCCTAACCCATTCCTGGAGATTTTGATTCAGTGGGTCTAGGGTAAGGCCACAGGCATCTGCATATTGTTTTAAAAGCTGGTTTTTACCACACTGGTTAGGAACCATCGGCCTGTTATCATTGATTTTCCTAACGCAGAGTTCTGGCATTATGATCTCTCCTTACGGTCTTTTTCCCGGTGTTTCCCTGAGCCCGTGTTCTGCATGTTTGGGCCCTCTGTTGGGTGTTTGTCCTCTGGCCGTCCTAGTAACGCCTGACCGTCCCCTCCAGCTGCTGATGTGCGGGACCGGGGACATCAGTGTGTCTGACTTCAAAGCCCACGCAGTGGTTGTTGGCGGCTCGTGGCACTTCCGAGAAAAGGTAAGTGGGCCAAACTTCTTTTCCCTGGATTTGTGCCGCATCGCAAGGAGAGACTTTCCGAAGAAAATTGCCAAGGAGTCAGAGAGGCAGACACATCAACTGGGGGGGAAATGGTACACAAGGGAAAGCCAGGTGGTTGTCCGAGCAGAAGGGAGCCGTGGTCCCTGAGGGCTGTTGCGCCGGCTGCCACAGGAGCGGGCCGGTAGAAAGGCAAAGAAACAGAACTGACCAGTCAGAGGCCGCCCTGCTGATGATGCGACAGTGTACGTCGCTGGAGTTGTTGGCTCTCCCCATGGCTGCCCATGTCCCCCACTTCTGGGTATCCTCTTCTCCCCCAGGGTCCAGTGCTAGGCCACACACTGAGCGTGACCCCGCCTTGTGCTCTCCCTGCCAGGTCATGAGATGGTTCTGGACCGTGGTGTCCAGTCTGACCCAGGAGGAGTTGGCTCGGCTGCTACAGTTCACGACGGGCTCCTCTCAGCTGCCACCCGGAGGTTTTGCCGCCCTCTGTCCCTCGTTCCAGATCATTGCCGCTCCGACCCACAGCACGCTCCCGACTGCACACACGTGGTAGGTCCCACGCCGCTCAGGGCACCCCGTGGAGGGGGAGGCTCTGCCAGCCCTGGCCCGTGTTTCCGGCGGTGTGAGTTAATTGCTTCTCCCCTTGCCCTTCCAGTTTTAACCAGCTGTGCCTCCCCACGTATGACTCGTATGAAGAGGTTCACAGGATGCTGCAGCTGGCCATCAGTGAGGGCTGCGAGGGCTTCGGCATGCTCTGACCACCTCCCCCCTACCCCCCTCCCCCCGGCCCCGTGCTTCCTGGAGCACCTGGGTGCATGGAACACCGTGAGAACCACCGACCCTAACACATCTCCGCCGGCCAGAAGCTGCTGCATGCTCCCCGGTGGCTCACCTCCCAGCTGGGTCGCTCCCTCGCTGCCCCCTCTACATCCCCCCTCCCCAGGCCACTTCGGCACGGCGTGGAATCTGCGCTGCTCGCTCATGAGAAGAGGACCGTGCTGCTGTCACTTCAGTTGGTTCTCAGAAGAGAGGAGCGGGAGCTGCTTTAGGAGCTGAGGGAGATTACACAAAGGGCCCTGCCTTGCTCAGCTTCCTATGCTGGTGCCCCCGACAAGTCCCTCTGCAGCCCTCACTGCTTGCCCTGCGGTGACCTGAGTCCCTCCTGGGTGCAGGGCGATCGCCTCCTCTCACCGGAAGCCGGAAGGAGCGCAGATAGGAAGTGGCCCATGTGAGCTGTCTTCATTTTCGTCCTTCTGCACCATAGCGGGCTCAGGCCATGGCGCTGGACTACCTCTAAGGGGGGACTGATGGCACAAAAGGATCTTTTTCTGTGGTGTCAGAACTGGAAAAGGAGCTTTTTCCCTGAAGGCATTTCTGGAAATGATCATTAATCCATAAAGAACTCTCTAAGCTTTTTCTTGAGTTTGAGCCAGTGAGAAAAACAGACCCAAGAATGTGAAAGATAGCTGGGCCATAGCTTCCAGTGCTGAAAATGATTTTCCTCTAGGGCATGTCTAGGCCTGTGGCTGGCTTGAAGACTACTGATGTTTGTCCCTGAGTTAGTTCTGTACACTGAGGTATGGCCGGGCCTGGCCGCTTACCTCCAACTTCTGCTAAGAGTTAGGGATTCTTGAGCTTTCTGTGGAAGAAAACTTTTGTAACGAGGGTTCGGGGGTAGTGAGAATAGCATGCTGACAATCCCTGACTCTCTCTTGGCTTGGTATTCTCTGGCAGCTCTGAGGCAAGGAAAAAGGGACCCGTGGTAGAAGTGCTCGGTCACAGGTCCGCAGGGTCAGGGACTGGGAACATGCAGAGAGAAGCTGTGTCCGACACCAGGCACTCAGCTGCCCACTGACTTCCTTCCCTAAGTTGCCAGCAGGAGCCCCCCGTGGAGGGAGGACGATCTCATAGGTTCACCGTTACACGGTGATTGCAGAGAACGTGCAGCTGGCTCTTGGAAAGTCACCCCATCCTTTTTCATGACAATTTGAATGCAGACATTTTCAAGACTCAAAGTCTCATCAGCTTCCCAAATTTTTGTTTTTAAGAAGGCTTTGCTGCAAGCTACCATTCTCAACGGGGCATTCAACTCTGAGAATACTACAAGCCATCTTTACTGCCAAAACCAGCAAGCCCACAGAGTCTGGAGATGAGGCGGGACTTGTGGCCATGCCTCGGCCTCCTGGAAGCCTGTCTGAGCCCTCTTGTTCCCAGGGATCACGAGGAACCAGCCCTCCTGAGCTGCTCCCGTCGTGGCCTGACCTCACGCCTTCGCAGTTGTCATTTGTCCTTCTTGGCGTGGGTGCCGACCTCACTCATTCTTGGGGTCCAGGATCTTGCTTCAGGGCCTCGACACCCCTGCCAGGGCCCTCCATGCCACACGGTCACTGCTGTCCTCAGGGACCAGGACAAGGTGCTGCTGCTTGCCCCAGCATTTTCCCATCGGACGAATGCAGGCGAGTTTCGTCATCACCCTGGAAACACCCTCGGGCCCCGAGAGGGGTTTCCAGCCGGGGGCCCAGGGGCTGGTTCTGCTGTCTTTCGCAGCTGCTCCCTGGATTCTGCATTCTTCCCTCCAGCGGCCCTCTAGACACCGAGGCTGGAGCTCGGCTTGATTTTCTTGGCAAGATCTGTCGTTTTCAGCTCTAGTCGTAGCACTTCTCGGGGCATCCCCGGGGCCACTGCGGCTCGGCTGTGGCAGTTCGCAGCCCCATGGTCGTCCTCAGCCCCAGAGACTTTGCTGAACAAAAACCCTTTGGTACCGTTGTGGTTTTCTATTCTTCCAGTGTACTGTGTCTCCTAAGTCTGTTCCAAAGTATCTTTGCTCAGTTCGGACTTCTCCTTTACCTTTTCTTCTAACCCTGCTTTGGTACTAGCCAGGATGGAGAAAAGGTACGCCATGTCGGAGAGAAGGAAGAGCACCTGCTACTCCTCGGGCGATCGGGAATCTCATGTTTCTTATTTTGGCCAATTCTTTTCTTTATGCCCCGGTGGCCCAGGTACTTGGGGGGCCAGGTAAACGCCTGGCCTTGCAGTGCTTGGAAGGAGACCAAGCAAGCACCGAGTGAACACCAAGGAGAGCGTTAGCCGGTTTTCTAGAGACCAAGCACTGCTGCAAATCCGTCAGGCCTGGCAAAGGGGCCAGACTGCTGCAGCGGTAGTGTAAATATTTTGTACAGTAAATAAATCAATATTAAAAAGGACTAAGGAGCAAGTGACTTCTTTAAGTGGCAGTTCAGGGCCCAGACTAGAGGCGGGGAAGGAAAAGAAAGATTTAGAAATGTTTTTGCACTTCCCCAGGTAATGCCTTCAAAAGCCATGAGCTTAGGGTAGAATGTACCTGCAGAGCCCTGGCCCAGGCTTCTCGCACTTTCACCCTTCCCTCATCCTGTCCCTGATGCCAGGCGGGGCCCACGGGGCAGGACACAGGCTTATGCTCAGCTCGTGAAGAAGAAATCCGTTTATCAAGAGCAGAGGATGTCTGTTCTCCGGAGTCTTTTAAGTCTTCATTTGTTGTTTGACATAAACTCTGCAAAGAAAATTTGGAAATCATCGATCTGCCACCCAGAGCTTGCCACTGTTAACTGATATACATAGCCTTCTGGTTTGCGTACGATCATGTTTATTTCCACACTTCCTCCTCCCAAGCGAGCTAGGCATGGGAGACAAAATCCCTGCTTCTCAGACCTTTGTGGGTGGCAGGCAGCACCAATTCTTTTCCAGCCTAAGGTAAGCTTGGCAGAGAGAGAAAACCAGACCTCTGATTTGGGGCCTAGAGGGAAAAGTAGCAGGGACCCTGGATTTGTTGGGAGAGTAGTCACGGTGTCATGACATATTGGTTCCCAATTGGGAAAATTAAAAAAAAAAAAAAAAAAAACCCTTTGGAATTATTTTTAAAATACTGTTTTGCCCCATCTCCCAGACCTAATGATTTGGAATCTTAGTTTGAACACCTCTCTTTTAAAGAGTGCATTCACTCTACTCCACCTCCTCAAGCTCCTCAGTGATACGTGATGTCCTTAAAAAACCAAATTTCTGTCCCTCTAACTTCATATTTTTTAGGTTAACAGTCCTACATCTCTTAACATTTGGTGCTGTTGTGGCCTTCAGTGGCCATGAACATTCATCATTGATTCATTTCAGCCTATCATAAAGTCATTCCTTTCATTGATTTATTTATCTAGGAGAGAGAGAGCAGGGGCAGGGGCAGAGGGAGAGGGACAGGCAGACTCCACGCTGAGCATGGAGCCCAACGTGGGGCTCGATCCCAGGACCCTGAGATCATGACCTGAGCCAGAACCAAGAATTGGACGCTTTAATGGCTTGAGCCACCCCGGCGCCTCCTGTCATAAAGTTAATTCTTAAGACTCAAGGCAGTGGGAGGATTGTTCTTGAATTCACACTGTAGATACTAGGCTCGGCCTCTCAGGAGCTGTCCCCTCTGAGCCACTGAGGGTAGAGCCATCGGACCTCCGCACAGCCACACGTCTCTTGTGGGGGCACAGCCAAGACTGGCTAGCAGGGGGCGTGAAGCAGAGGCTCTACTCATACTTCACATAGACCCTCGAGCATAATGGAATGGCTCCAGGTGTGTTGGAATACTTTTTACTTAAAACTGAATTTCCTTCTTTCTTTTGAGATGTAACATAGATTAAAAAAAAAAAAAAAAAAGGTCTGCAGGCATGTACCATTTAAATAAGTAATTATAAAGGAAACACGTGTAAGAAATAAAACTACAGCACTGCAGAACAAGTCTCCCACCCCTCCAGAGGTAACTATTATCCTGATTTTTATGGTCCTTGTTGTGTCGATTCCCTTTTTAAACAATCTGTCCTAAAAGTCACAGTGGGGAGGGGAAAAACAAGAGGCCGTGTGATCTCCCGATAAGATACTAACCAAGGTTAGTTTCTCTATGGTAATTATTACAGTACTACTTCATAGTTAGTTTAAAGAGAAGTTGAAGGTCATTGTTGTGCCATGAGGATCTAGGATCAAGCATCTAGATTCTTGATGCTGAACCTGATTCATCACATTCAAAGACAACAAGGTCTCTCTGCAAAGACTTTCCCTCAGGTATTCTAAATTGAATATTCCTTGGCTTTTACACCCTGAACAGGTTTTGGGGGCTGGTCTAATGTGACCGTGATTCCCTTTGTGGCTCAGCAGCAGGTTCTCAAGTAGCGTATAAGTGTACTATGGAAAATGAACCCGCGCTAAATTGTCTCAGAAGTTGTGAAACAGGCTAATATTTCTGACTCAGAGTACTAAGTCTGTGCAGCATCTAAGAGAATACCATTCCAGAGTTACTTAAGAGCTTAGTTGTTTTGGTTTGGAGAGTACAGGGGGTGGATTTAGAAATCCATGGGAGGGGGGTGCCGTGATGATTTGGGTTCGTGAGCGATCGAGCGGTGCCACCTAGAGCTAGCGGTACCTTGCTGTGAATACTTCTCCGCCCCGACCCCAAGTTCGGGTCCCTTGAATTCTGCTCCTATCAGAACACATGGTGGTAGGCAGAGCAGCGACCTGGCTCAGGTGCGGTCTTTGCAAGATGCTCTGTGAATTCCTGACAAGAAGATGTGGAGGACATAGTCTCTTTCCCGGTGGCAGAGCAATGATAGCTGTAGGGTTTCAATACGGCATCAGAAGTCACTTTGGCAAAGTTGTCCAGATTATCAGAGCCCGCCAGCTGCAGCGGCTTCTCCAGTACAAGGGAGTACGTCTGGGAACAGGGATCAAACACATCACAGAGCCGTGATAGCCGTCACCTTACAAGAACATTGTGGGGTTCCCCTGCTGGTTCCCTTTGTAGCCTGCCTTCAGGGAAACGACGGACGGTTAATGCATCCAGGATGAAAACTTGGGTGTGGTTGCTACCCAATTAGACCAACATGGTCTTCATCATCTTCCGTGGCCACGGATGCCTGTAGACCAGGGCTGACAAACCAGGCAACTTTCTGAGTGAGCAAGGTCTTAGGACTTCATCTCTTAGGGATGACTTTAGGAAGAAGTGAGGCCGGGACTAGTCAAGGAGCTAGGTGAGGAGCTAACATCACTGCATCCTTGACCAGGTGGCCCGTCCGAACTTGTTCGCTGTGTCTCTGACTCCAGAGCCTCTGGGCCTACAGCCTCCCCTGAAGCAGAGGCATCCATCATTCAGCCCCTTCTCAAAGATGTTCCTAGACACGTTTGCAAAAAGTGGGCAGAACGGGCCCTCAAAGGATAAAGAGCCATAAATGCATGAGTCTGAATGTTTCTGTTTTATTTTTAACTCCATGGTTCAACTGGGCAGGACAATCTTTCAGTATTAGTTTCCTGACCTGGGAAATGATGTAATTAACTAAATAAGAGAATTGACTAATAGCTTCGAGCTCTTGGAAGGTTTTCCTATATATAGTGTGTGTGTTATCATATTGACCATGGCTGAGGGCCCTGGTAATTTCCATGGCAGGAGGCTATATGGATCTAGGGGCACTGGAGGATGCTAGTGTGGGTGGTGGGGAGGGAATGGCGGCTCCTGTCCCTGCTTGCCGTGTTCAGGCAGGTCAGAGAGAATAGGTATTCAAGACATCTAGTCCGCCCATACATCTGTGCAAAAGCCCTAGGTCAGAAGAGACTCCTCTCCTTCCTACATATAAACCTCTAAAGGCCAAAGGAGTCTTTAAGGGAACTGTATTTCAAACCTATTTTATGTAGCATAGGCAACCCAGGGATAAGCAACCTAATACCCTTGACTTCCTTAGCTCATCTGATTACCAAATCATGATGGTAGCTGCCATTTTTTTTTTTAGTTCCTCCCTTATGCTAGGAGTTTAATTTATCTTACACTGACGATGACCCTGCAAGATAGGTCTTGTTTTCTCCATTCCACAAAAGACACAATAGACTCAGGACAGGTTAACTGTGGAGGTTCCTTAGTTAGTAAGTGGCAGAGCTGTACTTGAACGTGGGCCTGGTTGATGACAGGACCCAAACTCTTTTCACATTGCGGGTTTGTCTCGGGCGGATTAGCCTAGACTAAGGAACAGGCATTGACTGGGCCACCAGAGCTCACTGACTCTGCCTTACATTTGTTTGGTGACACTGTGTGACAGATGAACATTTTCTACCCATGTCTTATACCTGTCAGTCACTTGAGGATTTGGGATTTACAGGGGGAGAAGGCCCTACTCTAAGAAATGTAACTATTAAGGGGGCAGCTGGCTGGCTCAGGTGGTAGAGCATGGGGGAACCCACTTTAAAAAAGAAAGAGATGGGCCCCTGGGTGGCGCAGTTGGTTGAGCGACTGCCTTCGGCTCAGGTCATGATCCCGGAGTCCCGGGATCGAGTCCCACATCGGGCTCCCAGCTCCATGGGGAGTCCGCTTCTCACTCTGACCTTCTCTCTCTCACTCTCTCTCTTTCCTAATAAATAAATAAATAAAATCTTTAAAAAAAAAAGAAAGAAAGAAAGAGAAAAAGAAAAGAAAAAAAGAAAGAAAAGAAAAAAAAGGAAAGAAAAGAAAAAGGAAGGAAGAAAAAGAAAGGTAATTATTGTTAGTGGCTTTAAAATCTTTTGCATGTAGAAAGTTCCACAGAATACCAACTAATGGCTTGAATGAAGTAACTTCCAAGTTTAAATGAACGTGCATCAAGAATACGAGAAACTCTTGAGGATATAACTGAGGGGGGGAAATCCTGGAATTTTAATATCCCCACTTTGGTAGAAAAACCATAGGTCTCACTCAAATGAAATCATTAGAATGAGGTCAGACATGCCACACAATACCCTGATGCTTATCTCTGGTAACTAAGTCTGCAGAAAAAAGCCTCATTTAAATGGATCTTTTGTCTCTAAACTTTCCTTACATGAAACACAGCACCATTTGGTAAAGGCCAAATTCCTGGTGGTTATCTCCCTGAGGAAGCAGACATTTTCAAGAATGCCAGTTAAAGGGAGACCTACCCCTCACACAAGACTGATTCTGTTGAAACTATCAACATAGCATCTTCCCCAGGGTGGGGGTCCTGTACCTCTCTGAGACAAGGTCACCATTTCTACAACCCCCATTTCACCTGCATTATGGGTTTTGCACATGAAGGAATCTTTCGGAATCTTCCCACCCTCCTCCTACAGACCAGCAATGTTCCCTCTCTCCTCAGAACTCCCACTCAAAGGAATTGCCAGGACATTCCTCTGCTCGCCTATTACCAGAGTCAGGCATATCAGAGTATTTGCAAGCCAGCTAGAGAGCCTTTGATGGTTTTTATGTTCCGTTGAAAACAAAATGTTGTGTTATTGTGTAAGAGGAAGACTGTGTGTGTGTCATCATTTTGTGCTAGATCTCATGAGTTCTGGGTCTCATCCTGCTCCAAGTTGTCATTTCATTTTCTGTAAATGTACCGCCCCTGCCACAACCACCACAAAAAAACCAAATGCCAAAATCCCATCGCTGGGTCTGTGGTCTCCCTTTTCCCTTTTGTTCTTTGCACCTCCGCGAGTTAGCAGACTTTTCCTGGGAATCGGGCAGGCACTGCACTGCGAGCGGGGGGCACACGAGACAGAACATGATCCCTGCCTCTGAGCAGCTCACAGTCTTGTCTGGGGAAGACAGACATATAAAAAATCCAGTTTCCTTCGTTTCTTCCCCCAAGGCTTGAGCACCCAAACCCATCGCCACCCATCCCCATAATTTCATTCTTGTTTAATTGGGGTTGGGGGGAACATTTCTGTTTATGCATTTGGAGACTTTCCACAGTACAGGAATAATGGCTGCCAGTGAAATTTGTCTAGCTCCCAAAACATATACAAAGGGAGGGAATTTACATTCCCTGTTGATTTGCAGAGAAGCAAGAACCTTTGGAAAGATGGATGCCATACCAGGAGACCCTGCACTGTCCCATAAATAGCCCATCACCTTCACAGGTCCTAGGGAAGGCTGGGAAAGGGATCTGTGATCCCTCCAAAGGGACTCTGTGATCTCAGGATCCACTCTCCCCTTAACCTCCTCTTCCAGACAAAGCAGACCTGAAGTGTTGACTTTGGCAGTGGGAAAACTGGCCAGTAGCCTGCAGCTCAGTGAATGAAATTAAAATCTCGAGTGGATGGGGAGAGGGAGGTATCTCCAACGCTAGCAGCCATCAGAAGGGTTTGTACTGAGGTGGCAGAGGAAAGAAAGTAATTCCATTTCCAATGAGTCCGGAGGCATCAAGAGGCAAATCAAATCCATGAACAGCCATGAAATTGGTTGGTTGAGACCATTAGGGGTGGAAACCCTAAGCTTCACTCCAATTTCCCTTGATGTTAATCACACCCAGGAAACTGAAGTCCTTCCTCATCTCTGTAGTATGCGATAGCTGATGCCTATTCCCCTCTAGGGTTTGGACAAGCCATGGCGTTGATTCCCCTAAGCTTCTGAGCTGGATCACAGCTGGTCCTGGGGTCAGGCCATGGCCTTTAGGAAAATCTTCAGTCTTCCTTTCCCGGAGGGATTTCTCCTCTGATATTTGGTTTATGATAATGCTGGCCGGTGTCTCCTCAAATACTCAAAGCCCCAGAATTAAACTTGGGTGTTCTCCCCTAGATCTGGCATTTGCTACCCCAGTCAGGGCAGACATGTTGTTGGATCCTGACAGGCTCCAGAGTTGGGTGTGGGTCCGGCAGCCGTGTGTGCATCCGTCTACTCCACAGTGGTTCTGGTTTCAACAGTTCTGACTTCGGATCCCCTTGAGATCATACACCTCGAGAATTGTATTGTTTTGGCGTCCAAGCCAGGCTTCCAGACAGCCTCTCATACCCGGAAGCAGCGCTTTAAAACTCTTTTTGTCAGGCCATATCTGGAGTTTTGGCTCCAAAAATGACATTGTGGATTAGCTATACAGGGATTAAAAAAAGCACAACTCCAGTCCTGCTTTTGGGGTGCAGGCTGGACTCAGGGGCTTGGCGTGGTGGGAAAAAGGGGCCAAGATAGTGGTTGGCACAAGGATACGGAGAACTCTGGAAGCGGAGCCAGAGACTCTGAGAATTGAGGCCCAGGAAAGTTTGGCACGAGTAAAAGCTGGGTATTTAACCAGGAACAGTCCCTCTATTTTTCTCAGCCTTGGCAGCAGGTCTGAGCAACAAGCAGTTCTAGCAAGGTCCACATCCTTCCTATTGTCTCCACCCCAACCTCACTCAGCGGCCCAAACATCTGCTTCAGATTTGGGCCCTTGCCTTCTCCCTGATTCCTGTACCGAACCGCGGTGGCGAGGGTGAGGGCGAGGGGCAGGTCTGCAGGTGTGGGATGGGGCAGAAGAGGAGGTGGACGGCTCTGGGAAAAGTCCTTTAAAGGTTTTGTTTCAGGTGCTGCCAGAGGAAGAAAGGTGTGACCTTTTTTTTTTTTTTATGTGCATATATATCACCAAAATCTAACCAGTAAGTTGTTTCACTTTCTGGATACAGGGAGCAAGGGAGGGAGGGAATTGGGACCAGCTGGGGCCGTCTTCGGGCCATCACATGGTCTGCTTTCCAAGGCAGTTCGGAGTCCCTCCCGGAGGGAGCAAACCGAAGTGATTAATGCCCACAATGAACAGTCGGGAAGTGCTAATGAGGTAGTAAACATTGTTCTCCAGCTGAGGCTAGTCGGGGGACTGGAGGAACAAGCCAGAGCCAACGGCCTTACCAGCCCTACCATGACGAAGTCAAACTTTCTCTAGTGACTGCCCTGAAATGCTAGTCCATTTGATTTTTTTTTTTTTAAGAGATTTATTTATTTGACAGAGAGAGACAGAGCGTGAGAGCGAGCATGGGGGAGAGACAGAGGGAGAGGGAGAGAGAATCCCAAGCAGACTCTGTGCTGAGCGTGGAGACTGACCAGGGACTCAGCCTCAAGACCCTGAGATCCTGACTTGAGCCAAACCAAGAGTCAGATGCTTAACCAACTCTGCCACCCAGGTGCCCCTGTCAGTCCATTTTTAAGTGACAGAAACTCCCCAAGGGAAAATACTGGGGAACCTTAGGGAGTAAGCTGCGAACTCTCAGAATAATAACAGCTAGTGTCTAATCCTAGGCCCTGCATGCCCTCCCTGCCCAAGGAACTGCCTGTGGTAACTCATTTCATCTTCACACCAATCTACAAGGTAAAGACAAGTACTATTTCCACGTTCCAGATGAGGAAACTGAGGCAGAGAAGCAACTTGCCCAAGGTTGCACATCCAGTGATGCAGCGAGGTGTCAAGCTGGCCCCGACACTTTACCTCCCATGAGCTCGCAGGAGGTGGAGTTTGAGGGCAGGCGAGTCAAATCCGGAGAACACTGGGAAGAGAGCGGCTAGTCTTCTGCTCGTCTTCCAGCCCTGAGATGGGCTGTGTGGTCCTGTGACTCCCGGGGCCACCGGGAGCCTGTCTGGCAGGCGCTTCTCCATCCTGTCCCACTGTTGGGCCTCTTGAAGCTTCTGCTGCCCTCCCAGGGCAGAGCTTACACTTTCCGCCCTCTTCTCGGACCAGCTGGGGGGTGGTCCCTAGAGACTTGGCCAGGGCTCCAGGCCCTGGGGGGAAGGGGGGTGGTGGAAGAGGCGCTAAAGGCCAGGAGCTGGCCAAGGCCCTGTGGGCTGCCAGGAGCACCATTAAACTTCAAAGCTGCGGGGTGGGAGCCAAACCCATCACTTGGCTGGGGAGTTGGGAGCCCCAGTGACATACCTCACCCTGGCAGGCCTCTGTCTGCAGAGAAGCCACCGTATGGGCAGCGACAGGCTGAGGGCCGCCTCCGGCTGCTGCCGCCCAAACTTTGCAGAGCCCACTTCATGTCCTCTTTCCATAGGAGAGGAGAGTGTGCTGGTGAGAGGTCACAGGGCCCTCGCCTGACTGGGCCAGAGCCCCACAGACAGTGGGTCGCAGCATGAATTGAACAAGCCCAGGTCAGCCCGCCTTTGAGCCTTTGCTTATGGTGGGCACTCTGGAAGGACGGCCGCCCACCTCGGGCCCTCCCACCGCCTTGCCCTTCAGGCCCAGCTCAGGTCAGAGCAGGTGAGGATTAAATAAGAGAAGTTAGAAAAAGTACTTGCACAGTCTGACACACATGAAGCCTAAAAAAAGTGGCTATCATATCCTTTCTTTTTTTTAAAGATCTTAGTTTTTTGACAGAGAGAGAGAGAGACAGCGAGAGAGGGAACACAAGCAGGGGGAGTGGGAGAGGGAGAAGCAGGCCTCCCGCCAAGCAGGGAGACCGATGTGGGGCTTGATCCCAGGACTCCTGGATCATGACCTGAGCCGAAGGCAGACGCTTAATGACTTAGCCACCCAGGCGCCCTCATATTCTTATTAATGACAGCAAATCAATAAGCACAGCTATCTTTGGCTTTGTTGTAGATTTGAAGTTGGAAGATCTGAGTTCCAATCGTGACCTTGCCCCTTCTTAGTTGATGTCTCGTAACTAGAAAATACCGATTCTAACACCTACATAGTGTATCCCACAGAGGGAATGTGAAGCTCAAAGATAATGGTGGTAAAAGATGTTTTGCAAAATCACAGAATGTCCTATGAAAGTTGGCATTGCCTTCCCACTTCCTCTGGCCCACATGGGGCCATTGGCAAAGCTCCTTTCCCCACCGTGCCTGTCCTTTGGGCGATCTGACCCCTGCCACTGGCCTGGGTGTCGTTAAATCCCTTTGCCCCTTTCCTCAGCAAAGACAAGCCTGGAATGTTTTTCAAAAGAAACTTTGGTTTAAAAATGAAAGGGATAAATTAAGCCAAGCAAACGCAAAAGGAGAGCAATTGGGCTTACGAATCTGGTGTCTCCTGCTGTGAAGTCCAAGCTTGAGGAGCAAATTCACTTTGAGCCGTGACCACAAGCATCACCGGCTGTCCCTCCTTGGCTTTGCCTGGTGGACTTGGGGTTGAGGGGTACCAGAGAAAAAGAGAGCCCAGAATAATAGCCACCTTCTCTTTATCTCTTTTCTCTCTCTCTCTCTCACATACACACACAGAATGTGGCTAAAACCCACAGGCCTTCAAATATGATGTGTCTGAGCCTCACAGTGGGTCTAGCCTCCAGAGGGAGGCGTCCTGAAAACTAGGAAGGTATACACCTGGGGGATCCTCACTTGCACCAGCTCCTTCCAAGGTTATATGTATATATATATGAATATGTAATATTCATATATTATATATAATATATATGTCATATATGTATTATATATATAGTTGTCATATATAAATATATTTAAATATATATACGGCAAATATATATGTCAAATATATAAATTTGTCAAATATATATATATTTGTCAAGCTCATATATCGTATAATGTCTGCTATGGTAAGAATTTTTAAACTATAGTAGTTTTACTCTCTCCACCATGATTTCTCCTGTCACATCCTTTGCATCAGTTAGGGGGAGGTGGCTGTGGCATTTGGGGGCATAACTAAGGGAACTTGAGTTAGGAATGCATTCAGTTGGATTTACCGTCATATAATCGTTTAGTTATGTCAGGAAAACATTCGGTTGGGTTATGTGTAATGCACTTACGCCATAGTAGCTGACGTAGTTAGAAGTGGCTTTCTGGAATGTTCCCCTGGCCCACTGTGGGGATTCAGCTGATGCAGTGACAGGTGCAGGACCTGAAGGTTATCACATCCAGGACAAGAAGTACTCAGGTAGGAGAGGAGAAACAAGGGCTGAAATATACAGATTCAGAAGCCAATCTGTGAAAATTCGTTTACTCATCAAATGGTCAAAATATATTGAGGTTTCCTGTCATCTGAAGCTACTAAAATTTGAGGATCCCTTGTTAAGAAAAATAATACAAAATTAGGTACAAAGGAGGGTATTTATTTGAAATAAGAAAAAAGTCATAAAAAAATTTTAAGCTAGCAAATAGCACAAACATCACAAAGTCTAGAAAAGTAATCTGGACCAGTGTCTGGATCTCCTTTGTCAGTGCTGTGTCTCTCCCTCTGTGGGTCTGCCATCTCCCCTCTGATGGGATGTGGAAAGAGGAACAATAAAGGATTAACTTCCAGATAACCATTTGGGGTTCCCAGAGACAGAGAAAGGCAATAATTAACTATGAATTTCATGCCATCTTTTGGTACCTTGTGCGGGACCCTGGAGGGAGGACACAGCCCCAAAACCAATGTCTCAGTTTCTTGGGTTGAGGGCTGAGAGCTACAGGCCAGGAGCTCTCCTGCCAGCTTCCAGCGGCCCTGACCTTTGTGTGTTCAAATACAGAGAGCACAGATCTCCTCAGAGTTAGGAGCCTACTGTCGCGGATTCCTTAGGAACTTTCGAGAACGGACCTTGACCAGAACGTAGCTCTGTAGGAAGTGGGGGAGGTGGGACTAGAAAAAGAGAAGGAGACCAAACAAGGACGTGCCGTCCAGCAAAAGGCCACAGGAGGAAGGGACTCCACGTGCAGGGCGCTAAGGAGATGGAGCTGTCGGTTAGGGCTGCCCTTGGGGGCCAAAGGCAGAATTGCACAGACACCTCCCTGACCTCCATGCAGGTGGCCAAAGCAGGTTCTAACAGCAGGAGACGGCTGCTGGCAGGTGTCCTGAACTGGTACGGAGACCAGAAGATTTGTGGGCAGAGTTCCTATGGCACCTGCTGCGTCCGCACCGCCCCTGCTTTAGCTGGACAGGCCGTATTACCTCTAGTTCCCGGGCATCGATGACGTCATCAAATCCTCGGATAGACCTGGTATCACTCCCAATGTCACGGGTGAAGCAACCGAAGCTCAGAGACAGGTGCTGTGACCTGCTCCCTCTGCCATGCGCTCTCCCCGGCCCTACCTGACTGTCACCCCCGGTCTCACCAACCTTCGCATCCTTGGTGGCCGGCGTCACCCCACGTGGTTTGCTCACGGCTCACACGCCCCGCCTCGCCCAGCGTCGGCACGCAACAGGCGCTCGATGCGTAGGTTCCCCACGGAGGCAGCAGCCGCCACAAGCCTCCGGAGTCCGAGCCTGGGGCTGGGGGGCTGGGGTGATGCCCGCTCGGTGCCAGCGCGGTGCGGGGACCCACGGAGCCCCCTGGGTGCTGGGAGGAAGAGGCAGCCCCGAGCGGAGGCTTGGAGAGTGCCCAGGAGACAGGCCCCAGCTGTATTCTGACAGCATCCTCTTTCACAGCCGCGGAAGCATTTGTGAAACTGCTCTCTAAACAATTCCAGTTTCCTGGGAAGGACCGCAGCCTGCTTGGGGATGGCTTTCCGGGCGTCCCTCAAGAGCCCCTCCACCCCTGGAAGTCGTGGAGCGTTCACAGCCTCTCCATGAACTTAAAGTTACTGTGTGAGATCACTAGTGGTCCCGGGGATGTGCCACGAATCGTCCTGAGGCCCTGCCTGGGAGCTCAGAGGGCCGTGGACAGATTCATAAGCGAAAAACTGACAACTGAATGTGGAGCCGATATCAATTGGATGAAGTATTTAGACTGTACACAAGCCAAAGAAAAAGCACATTTGCCTTCGGAGACTGCCTGAGGCCCCGCAGGGGTTGAAAGGGAAGGGCTGCTCCCAGCTCTCGGGAGAGCTGGTGGGGGATGCAAAACACAGCCGATCCAGTCCTGCCTGCCCTTCACCTGGGCCCCTGTCCTTGGGGGAGACTGTGCCCGCAGCGCTCATCGCTCATCGGTGCGCCTGTCCCCGGGCCTGGAGGCAGACAGAGCCAGCGCACCGAAGGGGACCTCACGCTGGAGAGGGGCTGCAGTGGGGCTGCTCTTGCAGACTCTGGAGCTCCAGGCTGGTTGCCACCTGCCCTCCCCAACTCGGACTAAATATCCAGCCCTACGGGTAAGTGAGAAATTCTTGGCCTCGGCCTGCCTAGGCCTCTCTGGCTTAAAATCGCCTTCTTTCATGGAATAGGGTTGTCAGTCCTTCCCCTGTTCCTCCTGTCCCTCACCCCGGGGGCTCAAGCTGATTGGCAGATTTATCCAGGCATGGAGGGTAGGGGCAGTGGCCTTGGTCAGCAGCCAGGAAGAGGGAGGGAGTGAGAGCCGGAGACAGAGGACAGACATGGAGTCAGAGACAGACCATCTGAGAGCAAGAGACAGCGGGGACATGAATACCGAGACAGAGTGAGAGAAACAGAGAGACTGGGAGACAGAGAGGGAGAGAGAGAAGCTCAAGTAGACAGAGGAGAGCAGGCAAACAAGCATATCCTGTAGGAATGCAAGAAGGAAATGCAAATGGACACAGAGAGGGCCCACAGCTGAGCAGACCCTGCTGGGAGTGTGGCTCCCACTGTCGGGGTTGATCCCAGTGCAGGGAAAAGGGATCCCAGTGCACTCCAAGGTGGGCCTTAGAGGCCGGAGCGGGGACTTTCCACATCCCACATCTGCTTCCCATCTGCATCCCACTCATGGTGGATTTGCATCCGAGGGCTCTCTCTCCAGAGCCACAGTCCATTCAAAACAAACCTTGGCTTTTCATTTGTAGCTGCAAATCCGCGCAGACATCTGCAGCTCTTCTGGGTCCTGTGGGGCCCTGCAGGCACAGGCAGTGCCAGTGTGGAACCAGGGATGGGGAGTGGGTGGCAGAAGGCAGAGAAGGGGAGCCTCTGGAGGAGAGACGGCAGCCCTTTGGCTCTGACCCGGAGAGGACTTGGAGTCCTCGCCGAAGGGCTCTTAGGAGGCTCCTCAAGTCCATCGGACCTCCCAGGCCCTTCCCCAGAGGCTGCACCTGGTGTGCTGGCCATGTGACGAGCTTGTCCTTCCCACATCTGGGGGAGGGATACGTCCGAGCAGAGTGCTCAGCCATCAAGACTGGCCATGTCTAAGCAAGATGCACGATGTCCTCGACAAATGGCATGTTAAAAAAAAAAAAAGTTTTAAGATGCTGATAAATGAGCTCTGTAAAAGGCCCAAGCTCTGGGTTTTTATGTAAACACTGGAAGATCAGACGGCATCTGTCTCTCTCCTGCCCCGTCCCTCCTATCTGTCTCCTTTCTCTGCTCTTCTCTTCCCTGGGCCCAAGCCCCACCCCCTCCAGGGTTTTTGGATCCTTCTGCCGCTCCATTCCAGTCCTGTTACTCTCCTTATTAGCCTATTGGTTTATTCATTCATTCACTCATTTCACCGTCCATTCAATAATTCTTTTATTGAACCACTGATTTCTTCATCCAGTGTTCATAGAGCACCGTGCTAGGCTTACAGTCCAGCTGTGGACTGAATGTTGGTGCCCCCCCCCCCCCAAATCCACATGTTGAAGCCCTAATCCCCAGTGTGATGGTGCTTGGAGGTGGAATTTGAGAGCAAATTAGGTTGAGAGCAGGTCATGAAAGTTGGGGCCCACGATGAGATTAGTGTCCTTAGAAGAAGAGGAAGAGACCAGTGCTCCCTCCTGCTCTGCCATGTGAGAACACAGCAAAGCAGAAAGGCTCTCACCAGACACTGAATCTGCTGGCCCCCTTGATCTTGAACTTTCCAGCCTCTAGACTGTGAGAAGTAAATTTCCGTTGTTTAAGCCACCCAGTCTAGGACATTTTGTTATGGTAGCCTGAGCCGAGATAGCAATCCGTCAGAGGCAAATCATATACTGAGTAAAAGCTAACACACCAGGGGTTAGAGGACAGTACGAGAAATTTTAGTGTAGTGGTGGAGACATGGAATTCCCTAGACTTTGGAGATGGAAATCTTCTCAAAGGAAGTAGCAGTTTGGGTTCTTTGGGTTTGCCCTTAGGACATGGCTTCTACCAGGACATGGAGGTAGGAGCGCTCAAACATCCTTGAGCCAGCTGCGCAGGCCTAGATTTAAGAAAGATCCTGGAGACAAATTAGGTAATGAAAAGAGAGTCTTCTAGGCTGTGAGCTACAGTGTGACTCCTGAGGTTGCATGGTGGCCTCTCTCTGGCCATCGGAACTGAGCAGTGCCCCTCGGTCCTGCTGGAGAGGAGGCGGGGCCACAAAAGGCAAGACTGAGGCCTGGGGATTCAGCCAGACTTGCCTCCGAAAGAGGTGCTCGGGCATAAGGGTTGAGAGTCGTGTGTGTTGGGGGTTGGGCGTGAGCAGGAGGGAGAGGCTCCAGCTCTGGAGAATGAGGGAGGCTGGGCTGATGACTGTCCTTCGGAAGCAGGAGGGAGTGCGCCAGGGGTAGGAAGCGGGATGGAGTGTTGACGTCTGTGGGTGTGCAGGGGCTCCAAACAGGGTCCGGCTTCCTGCTGAGGCTTCAGCTTTGTGAGGGATTGAAGTAAGCTCAGGACCCTCCCCAAGGCCCATCACCCAGCCACCGTATCCTTACCTCCCCACCCCCCAGCAACCCTCAGTTTGTTTCATGAGTTTAGGAGTCTCTTATGGTTTGTCTCCTTCCCCATCCCATCTTGTTTCATTCCCCCCCTACCCCCCACAACCCCCCCGCCCTGCCTCTCAAATTCTTCATATCAGAGCGATCATGTGATAATTGTCTTTCTCTGATTGACTTATTTCGCTTAGCATAATACCCTCTAGTTCCATCCATGTCATTGCAAATGGCAAGATTTTGTTTCTCTTGATGGCTGCATAGTATTCCATTGTGTATATATATACCACATCTTCTTTATCCATTCATCTGTTGATGACATCTAGGTTCTTCCCATAGTTTGGCTATTGTAGACATTGCTGC
>CM052797.1:102076214-102094855 GCA_028533885.1 Nasua narica | reverse complement strand
TTTGGATGTCCCTTTGCAGAAATATCTGTTCATATCGTCTACTGATTTCTTTATTGGATTATTTGTTCTTTGGGTGTTGAGTTTGAGAAGTTCTTTATAGATTTTGTATACAGCCCTTTATCTGATATATCATTTGTGAATATCTTCTCCCATTCTGTCAGTTGTCTTTTGGTTTTGTTGACTGTTTGCTGTGCAAAAGCTTTTGATCTTGATGAAGTCCCAATAGTTCATTTTTGCCCTTGTTTCCCTTGCCTTTGGTGATATTTCTAGGAAGAGGTTGCTGCGGCTGAGGTCGAAGAGGTTGCTGCCTGTGTTCTCCTCAAGGATTTTGATGGAATCCTGTCGCATGTTGAGGTCTTTCATCCATTTTGAGTCTATTTTTGTGTGTGGTGTAAGGAAATGGTCCAGTTTCATTCTTCTGCATGTGGCTGTCCAGTTTTCCCAACACCATTTGTTGAAGAGACTGTCTTTTTTCCATTGAATATTCTTTCCTGCTTTGTCAAAGATCAGTTGACCATAGAGTTGGTGGGACCCCGGTACTCTTTTTTTTAAGATTTTATTTATTTATTTGACAGAGAGAGAGATCACAAGTAGGCAGAGAGGCAGGCAGGGAGAGGAGGAAGCAGGCTTCCTGCTGAGCAGAGAGCCTGATGCGGGGCTCGATCCCAGGACCCTGAGATCATGACCTGAGCTGAAGGCAGAGGCTTAACCCACTGAGCTGCCCAGGCGCCTCAGGACCCCGGTACTCTTTTTGTGACTTTTCTATAAGTCTACAATTATTTCAAAATAAAAAGTTAAGACATATTTATTGAGCACCTACTTACTGCCAAGCAGCTGGGATACAAAAGCTTACTTGTACAAAGATCACTTTGGCACAGATAACTCTTGCTTCCAAGAAGTAGTGTTTTTCAAACTGTAATGTGCATTCAGAATTGCTGGGGATCTTATAATACCCCCTTAGTCATGGATTTGCTTTCTGTGGTTTCAGTTACCTGAGGTCAACCACGATCAGGTCTGGGAGCAGAGGTGCCTCCTTTGTCCATATCATTAGAGGCTTACTAGTAGCCTAACACAGTGTGACAATTCCTGAATCTTTCCCCTCACTTCATCTCATCACCAAGGCATTTTGTCCTCTCCCCTCATCACACGAAGAAGCGTGAGTACAGGACAATAAGGTAGTTTGAGAGAGAGACCAGAAATCACATAACTTTATTACAGTCTATTGTTCTATTTTATTATCAGTTCCTGTTTTTCATCCTTACTGTGCCTAATTTGTAAGTTAAACCTTATCATAGGTATGTATGTATAGGGAAAAAATTGTGTCTATATAGGCTTGGTACTATCTGCATTTTCGGTATCCACTGGGAGGTGTTGGAACGTCTCTCTCACAGATGGGGGGGGGGGCGTGGGAACTACTGTTTTCAGCCTCTGATCCAGTATTCTGTGATGAGAGTCAACATTTCTTACGAGCTCCCAAGTGATGCTGATGCTGTGGGTCTATGGGCCACACTTGCAACAGCAACTTGAGATGTAATAGAATAAAACAGGCACACCCATGGCCACAATAGAAGTCAGCAAGGGCACCCCGCATGCAGTGGGGGCTACAAGCACAGGTGATGGGAGCCAGGGGCTTGTCACACAGGTGCCTGCTCTGAGAAGAATCCTCCAGGCTTTGCACTTCTCTGGCCTCAGCCTGGTTCTCAGAAGAGTTGGCCATTTCTTTCCAGGCTGCCTCTGGCTGCAGGCTTGCCAGGCCAGGCCAGGCTGGAGCTAAGTGAAATTCCATCAGCGCATGTGAGAGCCAGGACTGAGCTTGGGGTTGTACTCATATTCCCATCCAGACCTCCGCGGGCCGGCAGTGGCCCTTCTCTCCCTGGAGCTGGCCTTCTGACCAGCTCCTAGGCAAGGAAGTACTTGTGTGACCCATTGGATGAAATCCTCCCCTCACTGCAGCTCCCATATTTTTATAGCTTAAGTGAACCTCATGCTCCTCCCTAATATTTCTGTCAGTTTCTACGGACTTGTGGGCCCGTGTCCATACTCGCTGGGGCAAACCTACCACAGTCACAGCAAAGCAAAACATCTTCCTCAAAGCAAACCTCGTGGTCCATGTGGAGATGGTGGGGGGCGGAGCCCATCTGATTCTGGCCAACCCTATCCCCAGGGCCTCCCAGGAGAGCTACTGCTGTTCTCTGTCTCCATTTCGTTGCCAGAGAGCCCATAGGTTCCTGGCCAAGCCCCGAGTCCTTTGTTGGACAGCCAAATGACACTGCCTTAAAGGGGTAGCAATTCTTGAGTTCCAAGGATGGGGGACCTCCTGATGTCCCACGTGTGGGTCCCCTGAGACTTCAAGGATCATCTTTCAGCCTAAAACATACCTCTCTTTTGCTTTACCTATCTTGTTTTTCCTTCAAGACAGGCCCACTCCCTCTAAGATGCTTTCCCTCTCTACCCCACCACACAACAACATTTCCCTTCCTGGACCCCTGCCCTGTAATCTTCTTGTCACACTCATCATCGAGACTGTGCAGTATGGAGGTTAGCCATGCACGTTCTGGATGTAGCTATCTAGGTTCCAACCCAAGACATGCCATTTGGGAACTCTGTGATCTTGGGCAAGTGATTAAATATTTCCAGGCCTCAGTTTCATTGTCTGTAAAAGGGAAGTAACAAAAATAATTTCTACCTTTCTGAGTTGTTACGAAGATGGAAAGAGACCATGTAGGCAAGCTACATAGTCTAAAACCTGGCATGTAGCAACCGCTCAGTAAATATTACTTATCAATAACTATTGGTATCAACTATGCAATTAGTAATCAATTCCATATTGTCTTATGCCAAGGGAGTCAGGGCTAACTTGCTGATTTGGTCCCAGAAAGAGGTCTCCCAAAGGTGGTCAATGAAACAACAACAGGCCAAGTACTGGTTATGCATCTGCCCCTGGGTTAAGGGCTCACTCACATTAGCTCTGCACTTTAGGAACCTTCTGCCCAATGACTAACCAATGAAATAGTGTGGAAATTATATCATGTCATGAGGGTAATGTGAAATGAAGGACAAGTCCAAATTCAAGGGTTTTGACTTACCGATTTGCTTTGACTGTTTTGTTTTGTTTCAACCTGCCTCAGTGGGAGAAGACAGAGAACTGGAAGGTACAGATCCGCCAGGGTTTTTTTCCCCCCACTTTGTCCAGGAGGAAAAGCGTTCTGATTCTCTCCTGAGCAATAGCTGAACATTTATCAGATGGAGCAGTGGGGCCAAGCGGAAGCCCTTCAGGCTAGGATCTGGGCGGCTCAGGCTGGTAGCTGGGAGTGGGGCACCCACCATGCCCATCTCATTCATGTCGGTGGTTAAGAGCAAAGGTCGATTTGACCCCCTGCTCCATTCCTTACAAACTGTGTGACCTGAATAATTGCTTATCTTCTCCGAGCATCTGCTACCTTATTTGTGAAATGAGGATATCATGCTTGTCTCAGTGGGTGCCCTTAAGGCTTAAACAAAATAACATATACCAGGAGCATAGTACAGCATCTGATCCGGGGCACAACCAGTAGCTTCTATTACTTTCCTTATCTTAGGACATGAAAACTGCTTTATAAATTCATCTCTTCCCAGATTCTTGGCTTCTTATATTTTCATTTTGTTCTATTTTCTTCTAAGTTTTCTAGATAAGCTCCTTTTGAAAAAAGTCTCACCATGCCTTAGCTAAACTTGGGTACATGAGCATGACCATTCCTAGACAGGGAGTGACTGCTACCCTTTGAGTCCAGCCACCACAGTGGCAGCTGGAAATTAAGGGAAACTGAGGTAGGTGGTGAAGGAAACCTGAGAAGTAGGCTACCTGTGACGGTGGGGAGGAGTTCATATTTTTTTCCCTTCTCACGAGGGGCGTATTAGCCTATAGTCTTGCCTCCCCAAAGAATATAAGCCCCTTTGTTGTGGTACTTAATTACACTGTGACTCAGTTTCTCTAGCTCTGCAATAGAAACAATAATGGTATCGATTTCATAGGGTCGTTATGGGGATTAAATGAGATAATATGCTTTAGTGCTGAGAACAAAGCCAATAGTGTGTGTTCAAGACATAGTAGCTTTTTATATTTTACGGTGTCCATGATGCTTAGCATTGCTGGGCACACAGCGAGGGCTCTGGGTCCTGGATTCCCTCCCAGGAGTCAGAGCTCTGCCCTGACTTCTTGTAGGCGGCCCTAAGTTTGGCCCCACCTTGTTGATCCATCCAGGAGGTGATGTTGAAGGCGGCTGATGCTGTCTGGGGATGAATTTTTCTGGACCTTGTATCAGCAGTGTAAAGGGGACCAGATTACAGCCATCCTTAATGAGCAAAACAGGAGCTACTTGGCTGCCAGGGGGCAATGGAGCGGAGAACCCCAGCCCTTCCTCTGGAGGAGACACCGTCTGCCCAGGCTCTTGGCTGACGCGTGTGGTGAGACCTGACTCCCCTTTTCTCATTTTCTTTATCATAGAGAATACCCACCCACGATCCAGACCAGCCTCTAGCTTGGAAATGAGGTGTGAAACTTTGTGAAGCTTCCCAACTTATTGAAAACTCCCAACTTGAAAATTCTAATGTCCCCTGGTACTTCCCCCATTTCCCCGCTCCTCTCTCCTTGTCTTGTTAGGAGTTATCCGTGGCTCACTAAATAAGAGCGAACAATGATCTTTACCTCCATTTTCTCATCCTGTCATTTCTGCCGTCCTACTGAGGTTTTATTCATCTATTTTTTACAGAAGGGAAGTGGAGTCTCAGAGAAGTTGTGCTTTTGCTGAAGACCGCACAGTTATAATGGGAAGCAGCTAGGACTTGAGTTCAGGCCCTCGGACATCTGTTCCCTTGTTCCTCTGTATTTGCCTTCCTCTCGGGAGGTGGGGGGAGGGCAGCATGACAGGTGCCGACGCTCCCAGAGCAGCGTGTCCGATAAGGGGCAGAGAAGCGGGAAGGAGGGAGGATGTTGTGGCACAGTTTATCCTCAGGCCAGCCTTGGCTAATGAAACCATCTTCTGGACCCTAAGAAACTTCTTTCTCCAGGGCTACTCCTGATCTGGCCCAGAGGGGACTGCCTCTCCCTCCTCCTTCCCGGTCGGAAACTTCCACCAGCCCGACCCTTTGGCCTTTGCCCCCTTACAGTGCTGCAAAGAGGTCTGCAGCGCCTGTCCTGCCTGGCCCTTGCTAGGAGGGTCTTGGTCCAACTGCTGTCTTCGGGCTTCTGCCCAAGAGCTGCAGACAGGCCAGTGAGGGTCTCAAGAGAGGCCAGACCCTGGGGTTTAGTCAGATGAGGGCCAGCTGGGTTGGGGCAGGAAAATCCCAGCCTCGATTCAGACTCCTGCCTTGCATTGTCCGCCCCCCCCCCAACTCCTTTCCGATCACCAGCTTCATATTTCTGCTTTCTCGGCCTAAAGTTGGTGATATGTTTCAGGCCCCTCCTCCCTTGCCTGCTGCTCCTGGTAGCTCTGCTTTGAGAGTGGGCTCACTGCTCTCCTTTCCAGACTGACTTCTCAGTAGCTGCCCTTTCAGCTGAGGGCAGTCGCTGGAGATGTCAGGAGGCGCCTCCATTCCCCAGGGCTTGGGAAAATACCCCACACTTGACCTTGACCTCCGGGTGGAGAGGAATGTTGAGGCTGGAGCTCCAGTGGGATCTGCTATCCTGGCAGGCGGCCTTCCTGTGCCTCTTGACGAGCGATGGGGAGGGGCCCTGGGTGTCCAGGGCTCTCTCAGCATAGGGGGAGACAGGGTTTCAGGGCAGGCAAGGGGCAAAACCCCATCCTCGGGGCCCGTCCCCCATGCCAAACCCTGGGCTGGCCCTTGAGACCGCCCCCTCCTTCTTGCCACATTGGGTTGGGCAGTGTTCTCAGAGTTTGTCCCCATATCCCATCCAGCCAGCCTCTCCCCAGGGAGGCTGGGTGAGGTGCCCAGAGTTGACAAAGAGGGCCCTGGGGGTGGATGACTGCCAAGTCTCACTCTTCTCATCTGAAAATCGCAACTAGGGCCGGATTAATAAATTTCTAAGCTGTGTTCTGGTAAACCCTGTGGTTCCCCCGAGAAGCTTCAGCGCCCACAAGGCAAGGGAATGTGTGTGTGTGCATTTGGCGGGGAGTAAGACATTAGCCCCTTCTCAGCTAGCATAGCCCCCTAGTTTCCTGTTTTCATCTGGAGCTGCCCACGAGGCCCTGGCATTCCGGTCCTTGCATCCCTTCGCCTTCTTGTCCCCCTACCCGCTTGCCACCCTTCACCATGGTGACCATCGGCGATTTCCTCCAACATAAGTGCTTTCATGCCTCAGGGACTTTTCGCATGGTATCTTTTGCCTGGACCCCTCTTCTCCCCATCTCTTTGCTTCTTTCCTATGTATCAGCCAGATCTCAGCTCACATGTCAATTCTTTGGGGATGCCTTCCCCAACACCAGCCCCAAGTCCGTTATCAGGCCACCTAGCAGCATGCGAGTCTTATACCGCTCTACTGCAATTGTGACTCATTATCAGTCCATTGACCTCATTCTTTGTTTCATGTCTGCCTCTCCTGCTAGACTGGGAGCTCTCTGGGGCAGGAACCGTGCTCCTATGGCCAAGGCCATGTCCCCCCACCCCGCACAGCTCTTGGCATACAGTAGGGATCCAATAAATATTTGTTGAGTGCTGAAATACTGCACAAAGCTTTTTGCAAATTTTTTTAGAAAGTTTGAAAATCAACGGGCCTCGAGGCCTCCTTGGGCCTGTTCATTTCTGTACTCACATCTTTAAAACATGGACGCAGTTACTTTCACCACCAAAATATTTCTGGCTCTCCCGTTAAAACCTTACCTGGAATTCTCCTAACTTCTGGGGTGCTCCGAAGGGAGAAGTGTGGACAGGAATGGGAGGAAAAATAAAGGAGTTCTGAGAAAGGCAGGGTAACAGCCCTTCCTCTACCACTGGAGAAGCCAGTGGGGGCAGGGAGAACAGCCATGTGATGGAGAAAGACAGCAGGGCCCAATATTGAATCCTAGGGCTTTTGCTCGTCCCAGGTCACACCTGACCCACATCCATCAAGCTGCCTGGCGGGGGAGGGGTGTGCAGCCGCTCGGGACACAGGGACCACGGCTCTCAGGCCAGCTGTTTCCTTGCCTTTGAATCGGTGGCTGACCCTGGGCTGTCCCCAGCGTGTTCCGAGCAGCCCGGGAGACTTCCAGGCATGTCTTTTGCAGGCCAGATGTGTGTCCACTGGCTGCGAATTCTTGCATGGAGAACAGGTGGGTGGTAATTACTCTAGCAGGAGCCGGGCGTGACTGGAAGCTAAGGAGACAATTCTATCGAGCTGTCAAGAACAGAAACAGTGTTCTTTCCCTGAGCTTGCTTTTATAGGGGGAGAGGGAGATGGAATTCAGGGCTGGACTCAGAAGCTTGGCTCCTATGGCAGATTCTGGAGAGTCCTGGCGATTCCCATACCCCACCCCACTCATCTCCCTCCCCTCTAAATTGACATGCCGTGTGTAGTGAACATCTGTATGTGCCTTTGTCCCGCACTCTTCCTCGGATAGAGGAAACTCAGTTTTCCTTTGGGGAAACCCACTGCGCCCATTCCAGGCCTTCCCGGGGGGGCTGTCAGCCACGGACACGCTCCCACCTCTCCATGCCCAAAGGGGGGCACAGGACCCCAGGTACACTCGTCAGACTCTCTCCTGGGGAATTTGACTCCACTACTGACCACAGAAAACAGTCGGCTTGGAATGACTGAAGCCAGCCAGTCTACGGGTTCCTGTGCCCCAGACGCCCGAGCTGCCCTGGCCCCTGGCTTCCCAGGTCTGGTTGTTGAGCACCTCCTCCAATTCCCTTCGTCTCCTTCATGCAAAAGATACAGGGTGCTTTCCTTCTCCCCACTCAAGTTTGCCCGAGTCAGCTTCCAGAACTTGCCACCGAAGCGGATGTGTGTCCCCTATACTTGTACTAGCCCCTCTTTCCCAGCCCTTGCTTCCCCTCTGGTTCCACTTGGAGATTCGTTTGCGCTTTCCACACCCTGAAAACCTTTTTGCTCCCAACCCTCTCTCTCCTATCCAGGTCTACTCCCAGGCGAATGGTTTTCACCCAACATTTACACTTCAGAGTGAATCAAAACATTGTTTTCACTCTCCTGGGGGTGGATGCATTTCCAGCCCTATATCTAAGTGTTAACTCAGTGCCTTTGCCTCTTGTTCCGGGAATGAGAAATATTCGTGAAGAGGTGGAAGAGATATTTGGGGGGACAGCCTGGGCCTTCCCTCAAACCCTGCAGTGAGCTCTGACCACTTCTCCCCAGCACTCATCAGTTGCATGAGGGAATCGCCTTGTCCCAGCCCCGGGGTGTTCAGCAGCTGATTATGTCTGCCCTCCACTTGTTATCCCCTGGTACTTGTTAAGTTTTGTCCCCACCGGAGTCACCTGCTTCGAGCTGTTAGATCTTGATTCAATGAAACTGAGCACCTATGCAGCATGCGAGCCTCAGAACCAGGTGTATCTGGAGTACGGATGTCCTTAGCGCTTGAGGTTCCCAATCCTGCCGAGCAAACAGATGCTCCCCCACTAGGTCTCCTACGTGAACCGTGACCTGCAGAGCTGAGCCAGCTGCCCTGGGGCCCCAGAGGAAGGAGGTCTGCAGAGAGGAGGGGCCCAGCGCCTAATCCACCTGGCCTCTCTCTCTTGCTTTGTGTGTAAATTAGGGTCCTTTGGTTGCAAGCAACAGCAAGAACTCTAATTTGTACATAAGGGAAAAAAAAAAAAAAAGAGTGGAGTTACCAGAGTGATTTCAGGAGCAAACAAAATAGAAAGAAGGATTCAACAGGGAGATACCAAGAAGGTATCTAGGCTGCGACAGGGCTCAGCCCCAGGAACTCCTCGGATGAAGTCTTTTTTGGAAGCTGCCATTGGATGATCCAGTTGTAACTGTGTGTCTCTGCTTCAGGGTCAAGTTTGACAGAGAATCTGACGGGCCAGTTTGGGTCATGGGCCCCGTGGCAGGTATTGCAATTGGCTGCCCTATTAGAATGATCTAGAAAAGAGAGGGGCAATTCCGTAAAGAAAAAGGGAGGCTGTTATCAGAATAAGCGAGAGGCGGATGCTTGGCCGACAAATGAACAAAGCCTTCCTCAGTCGCAGGCCAGTGGGTGACTGGCCGCCTGCTGGGTCCCCCTTTGACTCAGGCTGTTCCCATGGCAACCGCAGGCTGAGGGAAAGGCTGTACCCATGAAAATCGTTGCATACAGAGCTCGCTCGGTCTCCTCGGTCTCCTCGGTCTCGTGTTTCTGGTGGGTAAACTGGGGCCCCAAGACAAGAGTTGACTTGTCCCTGGTCACAGCCTCAATTCTGGGAAGCCAGCGCTGAACAAGGAGCCCACGGGTCAGACCGGACCCACAGCCTTCTGCTTCTGGTAGAACTTTTGCGTACCAGAAACGGAGGAGGGCTAAGGTCCTCATGGAAGCCACTGGGAGGGATCACGGGAAGGGTTCATGTGGATTTTCCATAAATACTTGTCCCACTGCCCGGGCCCCTCCCGATACTAGAAGGCAGAGTGGGCTCCCCCATACTCTAATACCTCACCTAAGGTCCAAACAGAAATGCCAGGATTGGGTTCCTGGATCCTGGACCGCTGCAGGAGCAAGCCATCTGGGGCTGTATCCAGCTCCTGGCTCGAGTAGGGCTTTGGGAGCTGGTTGAGGAGCCCCCAGAGTGACCCTTCCTCCTGGGCCCCTGGACAGTTCACTGAAGAGAATGCCAGGCTTGGCCCTGCCCTTCCCCTGCCAGACCTAGCCAGGTCCCTGCAGACCCAGACGAGCCCCGTCCCTCTTGGTGTTTACAGTCTGTGAATACTTGTGGCCATTTCTACCACCCCGGCAGGGTTGGGCAGACTCATCCCTTCTGCCTGCCCTTATTAAGTCAGTCGACCTTGCAGGCTTTGCCTCTGTTCAGTTTCTCTCCTCGGGGTCTGTGACTACAGCTGGCGACCCCCCTGGGGACTTTACCCTCTACAGGGTTGGCAGGGTGCCTCTGTAGCCCCCTTGGTCCTCTCTCCCCCTATGCCACTGACCCTTGGCGTCTTTCTAATCCCCTTTCCCCCAGGAGGCCTCATTCCAGCCTTGGCTGATTTGCCCTGACCTCCCAAGTCCCTTCTCCTGGAAGTCTCAGCTTCCAGCTTGAGAATTCAGGGTGTGGAGAGGGGGATGGGCTTTGTTCCCCCACCCCCAGTCTGTCCTCTCCTGTCCAGCTGGCACGGGGAGGGCCTTCCCTTTGCTGGCCTTCACATGCTGGGCTGTTTCCGGCCACTTCCAGCTCATTAGTGCAGGTACGACGGGAACCAGACCGGTCTCCTGCCCACCACTGAGCTCACGGCCTGCTAGGGGCCCCTTCCCGTGACCCAGCCCCAGCGCCCCGGCTTTCTCCCCCAGTCTGGAGCGCTTGGCACAAAGCGTGCAGCCCTCCTCCCCTCGCCCGCCCCCCAGGGGTCCTCTCTCTCCAACTTGCCCTGGCCTGGCTCTCTTCTTACGGTCTGGAAACAGGGAGGCCTTGCTGCTCTGGGATCCTACAGATCCAGCCCCACCTTCCTCAGCTAGCACAGAGCCAGGGTGAAAGTCCGCGGATGGGTTTTGTTGGGGTGAACTGGGAGGTCATGACAGCTAGGGGCTGGAAGAGACCACCTCAAGCCATGCAGACCCTCCCCGTCTTCTGGAAAAAACATTAAAACCATTCCAGATTGACAAGAATTTAACCAGCCTCTAACGACCTCTGCCTTTCCCTTGCCTTTAACAGGAGGAATGTCCTATGAACCTTTTTTAGAGTGTATATCTATCTCTTGCTGCCCTTTCTCCCCACATGTACTCACCTCCAAATCCTGTGTTGAACTGACATCTGAACTTCCCTGCACACAGTCCTCAGCAAGCACGAAGAATAAATCCTCACCTCATCTCTACATTAAACAAACATCTTAATACATATGAAGACCAGATAGAATCTTCCTTTGACTCCTTTTTGTCCGGGCTGAGGGGCTGAAGACCTTTCTTCTGGGGCATAATCCGTGGACCAGCCCAGTCGCTTCTAAACAACTTGGCCCCTTGATTGGCCGAGTTATCCGACTTCTTCAGGCCCGCGGTGGTAGAGCCCATATATACCTCTAGCCTAGGTGAGTGTTGAAACACATTTGTGGGTTGTGAAATCAATCCAGTGAGTCACACCAGCATTCCAAGAGAGAAAAAATGAGAGCACATCAGTCGTCGCCAGAGGAACCGTGGTGTAGCATGTCCTTCTTACCACAAGCTGTGCTCACCAAGTTTGTGGGCCAGCTGACCTGTGCTTCTGGTGCCGTCCCCTCCTTCCTCCTCACTTCTCCAGCTGTGTGGTGGACGAGAAAGACGTCTGGGTTTGATTCCGTGAGGCAGAAGCGCGCACTTCGCTCGCCTTTCTCCAGCTTTGTTACTCACCTGGGCCGGCACGCTCCCCAGGACTGCGGGGCAGGCCGCCTTGTACCTCAGGATGAACAGCCTCCGAGCTCTGTGAGGGGGCTCGACACACGCAAGACGCCCCACAAGTGTTTTCCCGATGAATGAATTGCCTCTTGAGTGCCTGTTTGGGTGGTCAGGCGGCCCCACAGCTTGTCAGGTGCACTTAGGAGCTTTAGGGGCTAAGAGGGACTCCTTCGCCTTTGCCATGGAATCAGAGTTTAGGCCGGAGCAATGCCAACAGCTTCCGTCATGACCGTGGCAAGTCGGGCCATCCAGAAGCTTCACACAGCTTTCCAAGTCCTTGAAGAAAAGATTCGTCCAACTTCCAGATGTTGGTTTTCATTTCTACACCATGGTGGCCATTTTTGACAGGTGGCAAAGATGGGGCATCCAACAAACAAAGCTCCAGTTAAGAAAGCTACATTAAGTTCTTCTAATCCACTCACATGGTGGGTCCCCAGCTCCCTTTTGCCCCTCAGAAGACGTGCATTTACATTTGTGTTTCATTCCCTCCTCTTCTTCCTACCTCAGGGACCCTCCACATGGCTACCATGAACTTCATCTTGCACTCTCTCCCTCCCATGTCTGAGCGCTGGGGGGATGGTGGACAAGCGTGATTGTAAAATGGACACTAATCCCCTCATGTCATCTCTCTGGCTCTTCAGTGTGTTTTACCTGCTCTCCCCGGATTACCCAGTTTTCTGCATTGATGTTGGTGAAACCTATTGTTGTACAGAGTACTGACCCCTGAGCTAGCTCCTGGCTCTGAGCAGCCCTCAGTGGCTGTAGGATGCCTCGGGTTTCTGAAGCAGAGCCACTCTGCTTTCCCAGTGGGCTGTTCTCAGTGTCTGAGGTGAGGACCCAAGGCTGAGAGTGGAGAGGAGGCCTTGGGCAAAGGGAGGTAATCAAATCTTTGATAAAACCTGGGCTCTTCACAGATTCGGACCCTCCTTAGAGGTCTTCCTCCCATGTAGAAATGCTTTCTATGATGCCCATCTAGCCTTTTGTTGCTTAGTAATGGGATCTGTCTTGCTGTTGGACAACTCCAAAAGTTGCATCTGTTATCAGTGGAAATCTGTGTTTTTTGATCCAGGACCTGCAACAACACTGTGAATTCTGCTGTGGCAGAGACAATACTCTTGACTTTCCATTTGATGTGACATTTCAGTAACTTTGATTAGAGTTGCCATGCATCCCTTTTTAAAATCTCCTTCCTTGGATTCTGTGCCACTTCCTTTTTCTACTTTGGATATTCTTATCGCCTTTGCAGGATTATTCTCCTTCCCTCAACCTCAAACCAGTGAACCCTTAACTCTTAAAAAAAATTATTAAAAAAAAACTTAAAAAAATTATTGAGGCATATTACTATGTAATATAATTCACCATTTTCAAACGAAGAGTTCAATTATTTTTTAGTAAATCTACCCAGTTGCACAACCACCACCGTTACTCAGTTTTAGAACAGTTTTATCACCCCGTAAAGATCTCTTCTGCCCACTTACTGTTAACTTCCCTCCCTTTCTCCCATCCGTGTCCCTGGGATCTTCTTTGTCTCTATAGCTTTGCCTTTTTTGGATATTTTGCATAAATGGAAGCATACAGTGTATGGTGCTGTGACTGATTTCTTTCACTGAGGATGACATTGTTGAGGGCCATCTGTGTAGTGGCCTATGCTGGTAGCCCATCCTTGCTGCTGATGAGTAGCATTTCATTGTATAGTTATACCAGATTTCACCAATTGATGAGCACTTAGTCAGTAGCTAACTCTTGGTTTTTATGAATGATGCTGTGAAGTCTACATTACTTACGTGCAAGTCTTCATGTGGATACATTAAACTCTGTGAACTGTTGTCATTCCTAAGGCAGTCTCTTCCAAGTCCACGACTCTAAAGCCCACACCCATAGGCTTTTTCTCCCGGACACACAGTTAGATTACATTTTCCAGCCTCCATTGTTGTCAGGTGTGATCATGTGATTGGATTTTCGTCAATGGAACGCGGATGAAATGGTGCTCGCCCTCTTCCAGACATTGCCTTTAAAAGCCCTGTGCAATCCTCCACACTTTTTTTCTCCTCTACCTATTGGCTGAATGAATCTCTGTACTAGAGCCCTATGATGGAAGGACCCTAGGACCCTGCGTGACCTTGGGAATTTCAGTTTTGCTTGACATGCACAAAAATTCGCTTACTATTTTGAGGTTGTTACTGCAGTAAACCCACTATGATTAATGCAAACACAGAACAACTGTATGCCTCTCTTACCCAATAGTCTTGCAAACAGTTGAACACTTCCAGGCTTTTCTCCAGCATCTCAAGTATTCCTCCTGGATTGTATTTATCTCTGCTCAGGTGACCTTCTCCTAGACATGCTGCCAAGTTGTAACAAGTCATCTAAAACATGGCAGCAGCATTAAACAATCTGCTTAGCCTGGAGTACACTGATACCCTTCCTATTCTAAGCCCTGGATTCTATCCAACATGGCACCAGGCCTTTTAGAAGTTTGCACTGTTAGTTTATTTCAAACCAGTAGTTAACCAGGATCTCCCTTTTCAACAGTCTCTGCATCTCCCCACAACACCCTGCCCAAATAAAGTTATTTCACACAAACTGCTATCAAAGCAAGTATCCCTCATCCTTTAATTATTACTTATTTTGGACGAAGATGCAAGACTTCTTCACTTATCTCTATTAAATCTTAATTTATCTAGATCTGTTTATATCTTGCTTCTATCATCCAGTTTTTATCATTTGTTCCTCCAGTCCTATGTCATGTGAAAATTTGATAAAAATGCTTTTTCTGACTTCATCCAAATTGTGAGCAGTCTTGTGAAGGTGCCAGGCCTGGCTCACGGGCTACTGTAGATCTCAACAGTCTTCCCCTATCCCTCAATGTGGGGAATGATGGTTTCAACGTCTACACACATATCTGGCCGCATTACTGTAAGCTCCGCATTTCTCCAGCCTATCCACATTGAATCTCACGTGAATTTCATTTGACTACCATTCAGAACTCTGGCAAAAACTTCTCTGATCAGCAACTCTGTTGAAAAAGGTAATGGGGTAGACTCTGCTGTGGTTTAATTTTTGCAAACGTGGCTCAGGTATTCCTTACTGTGCCTACTCCTCACTACCCTTTCCTCCTTCTCCAGGCTGAAACCTGGCCTGCCTTCCAGACCCTGCTCAGACAGCATCGTAGGTAGGACCTTCCCTGACCAATTGTCCCATAATCCCAGCCTGGAGGACCCTGTCCTTATGTTCACATTGCACCCTGAACTCATCTCAGTCATTACATTTACCGTGATAGGTGTCGCTCCCTTTCCTCCTACGCCGGACGCTCCTTGAGGATAGGGGCTAAGCCTTCTTCTTCTTGGCAACCCCAATGCCTGACAAAGGGATGATTAATGAATGGTGGCTGAAATGCTCCAGGCCCTCCCCAGCTCTCTGTTTGACGTCAAGCACATACGGCTTATCTACCATAGGGCAAAGCTAAGCTGGAGGCTGCAGAGTGGGGCTTGGAGATGTATATTATGATACTTAGGCATGACATAACTTTAACAACATGAACTTCTGGGACTGGAGAGGAATCTGAGGCCCAGCAAGAATGAGACTGGAAGACAGAAGACTGACTAGGGGGGCCGAGTCTCTGGGACAGTCTAGGTCCAGAAATTCAGGGGAATTCAGGGGAAAGGGTTAGAAAGGGTTGGTGGACCATGGTGGTGGGAGCCCGGGGACAGGTCGAACCTGCTGAGTTGGCAGCTCCACAATTTCTATAAAAGCGGAGCCATGTGGGGGAACAGACTAGTTGGAAGCAGGCCTGAAGGATTGTTTTAAAGCGTGGCAGCCTCATGGGTTTTATGTTGATTGGTATTTACTTGGGGTGGCTTTGGGGGGGTTGACAGGTTGGGAGTACGCTGCTTCCTCCCCACACAAATGACCTCCTGCTATCGACCAGAGGACATCAGTTTCAGAATTCCACATAGTCTGTGCCCTCCAGGGTGATGGCTTTGGATGTGGGGAACAGGTCCCTCTTTCTGGAACAAAGGAGCGGACTAGAGCTAAGCCCCCCATGAATTGATTCCAGCCTACCCCTCCAGCATCACCTCCCCTTCTATAACCTCTGTTCCTATCAAAACTCCAGCCACAGGGGCTACTTTAAATTCCCCCCAATAATCCAGACTTCGTCTTACACCCCTGCCTTTGCATATGAAGTGCCAGTCCTGGGCATATTCCCCTCCCCTACGTGGTGAACTCTCCTTTAGCCTTCAAGATTCGAGGCAAAGTCAGGACTCTGAGAAACTCTTCCTAGCCAACTGCCACCCTGCATGGGAAGAAATTCTTCTTCGGTGAGCCCAAGAGACCGTTAATTCCCCTATTGAAGCATTCACCATGACCTTGGCAGTGAGGATGTCCTACCCAGCCCCAGTGCCTAGCACAGCATCTGGGTGCATACTAGATGCTCAAAAAGGTTTGCAGAATGGGAGGGATCATGACAGGGTGAGCATTAGAAGGTAGTCAGATGTTTGGAGACATCTCTGGCAGTGAAAGAAATTCCAGGCCCCACCAAGTAGTGCCCCTGAGAATATCAATACACATCTTGAGACCAAGGATGTGGAGCAACAGTTTTTAGCAGCTAGGCAGGGAAGGACAGTGTGTGTGTGTGTGTGTGTGTGTGTGTGTGTGTGTGTGTGTGTAGGAAGGAGAGAGAGAGAGGCACCAGCCGTCCACGGAGCAATGGCCCAGTCAGAAGGGGGGCTGTTTCCCTTCAATCATCATGGACCCTTCTCTGTTTCTTCTGGCCAACTGAAAGAGGAGAGATGCTGACAGTTTATCTCCAATACGCCCTCCCTGGCCCCCAGCTTTGGCACTTGCTCCTACCCTGTCGGAGATGTTCCCAGGCTCCGAGACCCTGCTGCTGACATGCACGGCCACTCTGGGCTTTCCTGGCCGAGACAGCCAGATGGCTCCCAGCTTCTTGAGGGAGTTGATAGAGAAGGAGTTGAGAGGTCTGGGAGGCAGGAGGCCGCCGTTCAAGAGCTGAGGCTGCCAATAACCACTCACGTGACCTCGGACAAGCATCTCTCCCCCTTTGGGCCTCAGTTTCCTCAACTGTAAATTGAAGGAGTGGGCTGTCTGATCTCTTGGAGAGGTCCCCTCTCAGCAGTCACACTCTGTGGATCCTAAACTTCTTGGATCCACACCCACCCCTTGTCTGTCTGCTTCTCAAATCAAAATCTTAGTGTTGACATTGAATTTAAGTTCATCCAGTAAAATCCTCTCCCTTTAGAGATGAGGAAACTGACATCTGAAAGAGAAAGGGGGCAGGCCCAGGGGGACCTGGGGACTACACGGGGGACTAGAACCAGGGTCTGTGCTCCTTGCCATCATCTAACCTTGTCTTTTAAACCACTGCCTTGAAGGGAGGAGCGCTTTGTGCAAAAGCTGGGCTAGACGAGGTTGATGTGGGGCACGGTGACTCCTTGGTCTTCTCCGGGCCATCTGCTCAGGGCCACGTGCTTTTGAGCCTGGAGCAGGGGCCGACCACCCTGGACTAAACCCGGGTCCAGAGACCTGAACCCTGGCCCTCTCTGTGTTTCTGACTAGCTGTGAGACCCTGCACAAGTCACACCACCTGTCTGGCTCTATGTCTACGGTTATACGAGCCTGCTTGGACTGTGAGCTCTTGCCCGTTGTGTTTTAATCCCAGGGCTTGGTTTTCAAAGAAAAGTCTATCAGTTCAAATGTTAAACACAGAATCTGGTGTTTCCAGTAACCAGTGATGTCTGCATTCTAGTCAGAGCACAGAATTAGGTCCCTGACCACCAGTTAAAGGGCCCCCTTAGGTCATGTGTTTATCTCTGGTCCAATCCGTTGTGTCTGGAGTTTACGTGGTTGGTAAATAGAGTTGCCCTATCGAGATGTGACACTTAGAAAGACATCTATTATAAGTTCTATTTTATTGGTAAGGAAACCGTGTCTCCAAGAGGTTAAGTCACTTTAACCAGGACACAAAGCTGGTAAATGGTAGTACAGAGTGGAACTCGAAAGCCCCAGGTGTTTCCCGCCGCTGAGGACTGGCAGCTGTGGCCTACTCGTGCAGGGCGGGGTGGGGTACACTGAGAGCTACAGGGGCTCAGTGGAGGGGGCCAGCTTTCCAGACTTGGGGTGGGGTGGGGCTTCTGAGAAGTCTTCTTCTTGGAGCAGTGGCCTCTGAGATAGGAGTTGGAGGGCAGTCAGGCAGGGGTGGGAAGAATATTCCAGGTGAAGGAAATGGCGTGAGCCCAAGTATTTGGGTGAGGAGACATGGGAGAGGCGACTAGGGGGAGTTCTGAGCAAGTACGACTGCGCGGAATACCAGCAGACATGAGGGGACATAAATGAGACAAGCTTGTGTGCCAGGCCTCGTGAGAAGTTTGGGGCTTGATTTGTGGGGCCCTGGGGAGTCGTTGAGGGTTGCTGAGCAGGTGAGAGTCCTGATTAGAACGCTGCTGCCAGAAAATGCCTGAGGAGTTGTTTACAAGTCTGTCTCCCCCCTGTTGTCTTCAGGCAGAGGTGGGGAGGAGAGCGGGTGGCACCACCGTCTTCAGGCGATGACCTGAGGAGTGAGAAGACAGTGGGCAGTGGGCAGGCCTTCACGCCTGGATGTGAGGGGCAGAGAGGAGGGGGAGGAGCCGGAGATGCCTTTCCTTCCTCCCTTGGCCATCAGCCTCCTCGGGCCTGAGGTCTGGTCTGGTGAGGCAGAGCCCAGAGCATGCCTCTGCTGTCTGTGCGAGTTCCTGAGCAGTGAGATCTTTAATTTTTGTCTGCTGAGCCCCGATGGGCGAGGGGCCAGCCTGTGTTACAACCTCCTGGAGGCCCCTGGGCCAAGGCACTCAGACCAGAGTGGACGGAAACAAGGAGTGAGTCATGCAGGCAGGCTGGGGCCCCCTGGGATCTGGCCTCCCTCCTCTCCCACTCCCCAGCCTGGTGTCCGGGCCCTGTCTTGAAAAGTTTTAGGCTCCAGGCCTGTCCCCAAGGGCTTGGGGTCCTAGAGACCAGAGTATTGGGGCCACCAGGGAAAACCTCATGGGGTGTCTGCATTCTCAGGTTATGATCGGGGGGACAATGGAGGTCAAGAGATGATAGCAGAAGATGTTACCCCTTGCTTTGTCCTGATGAAGAATGCAAGGGAGGCCACGTACAGGC
>CM052797.1:101935975-102076114 GCA_028533885.1 Nasua narica | reverse complement strand
ATCATTGCAAGGCATCCGGAGCAAGGGTAGCGTGCTGCAGCAGAAGCAGCAGGGGGTTGCGGGCCCTTCTTTCTGGTTCGACTCCTAGCTGTCTGACCTTGAGCAAGAGTCTTCACCCCTCTGGGTTTGTGAAATGGGAATTATAATGCCTACCACACAGGGGCACACAGATGTTCTATTTGGGGCACTTTTCTAAAGAGAAAAGCTGAGGGGTGAGATGAACCTTCCTTTAGCAGCTGACACTGATTCGATGTAGGGGAAGCTTGATTTCCTTCCCTCTCCCTCACACCACACCACCACACACACAGCCAGGAGTGCTTCCAGTTCCCAGGAAACCGCAGCCGGTGTGTTTCCAGAGCGATGCTCCTCTGGAGGCTGGCGTCGGTTTCACGCCCGGAGCCCGACAAACCAAGGAATGAGCCCTAGCGTAGCCACTTACTAGCTCTGTGACTGCGGGTAAGCCGTTTTGCCTCTCTGAGGCTTCATTTCCTCACATGCTACGTGAGGAAATAGGAGTGCTTCCTTCCTAAGATTCCTGCGAGAATTAAATGAGAAAATGTCTGGGAAACAGCACCACGCCTGCTACATTTTAAGCACTCAAGAAGTACCAGCCGGCAGAGGGAGTAGCGGTAATTGATTGCCCCCAACACGCGCACGGGTTAGCTGGGCTAGGCATCTAATTTGCCCTGAAGGTGGGGGTGCCAAGAAGAGCATCTTTGTCTCCATTTTCAGATGAGAACATAGCTGAGAGCTGAGCCCAGTTCACAGGAGACAGAAGCATTCGTGCCCACCTGCAGAAGAAAGCACCGGCAGACCAAGCGGGGGTGGCAGTGAGCTCTCAGGGGAGGCCAGGCCACGGTGTCTGAGGTGGAAGGGTCTTGGCAGCTCCCGTGGGCCCTGAAGGCCTAGTGCAGGAGCGAGTTGGAGCCTCTCCGTACAGCTCCCACCTTCCGAACAGGAGGCTGAGGTTGCGCAGTGCCGAGGTCCCAGCTCTGCCCAGCGTCTGCACAGGAAAATCTAAGCCCACAAGCTGCTCCAGCCTGGGAGGCCGGGGGCCCAATCAGCCTTCCCTCAGCTGTTCTGCCCACCGATTAACCAGGAAATGTGTTATTTGTTCTGAGCAGGGGAACAAGCTCTCCTGGGGAGAGGAATTTGGGGCTGGAGGTCCAGTCACTTCCAAGGAAGAAAAATCCCTGGAATTCTGTTAGAAGTCTGGGTCTCAGCAAAGGAAACAGGAATTCATCCCTTGTTGTTGGTCCTTATTTACCAACTTAGTTTAGGTTCTCGTAGCCATGTAGCTGTGCGCATTATCCCAACAAGCCACGGGAGAGCAAAGAGCCTGCCCTGGGTGTCCAGCAGCGCTCCGGCCCCTTGTGTGGTGCATGTGTCCCAGCAGACCTTTCCTGCAGGAGTCCTTCATCAGTCCCTCCCGCCTCTCTCCGCAGGGCTTTCCAGAGATGGTTTCCTTCCCCAGACCCAGGAGATGGGTGAGTAGTCTTGGCAGCATTCTCTGCCTCACTAGGGAGGAAGCTGGGATCAGGGGTGAGGATGAGACACACAGTGAGTCAGGGGCCATGCTGGAAACAGTTTGCCCCCCTTCTGGTACCGGGCAAGACGGGGAGAGGGGGAGAGAAGGTTCTGGTAACTCCATCACCAGGGAATTGACTGTGGGCTTGCAGGCAAGGAAGAGGGCATTGGGAATGTGCAGTAGAGGGACTCAGGTGGTGCCAGGAGCAGAGGGGCTGGGAAAGGTACCCCTTCAGCTGTGAGGAAGGCCTGCTGGGGCACAAGCCCGGGGTGAAAACAACATGTTGGAGGCTTATAAGCTTGGGCGCGGTGGGGGTGGGGGAGGGGGTGGGGTGATGATCAAAGCTTGCGTCCTGCATCCAGTACTTGCCAACAAGCCAGTGGCTATTCCTAGCCTCAGTTTCCTCCATTGTCTGTGTAGAAATCATAATACCTCCTTTACTTTGTTAAATGGGCCAATTTATGTAGCATGCTTAGCACCATGCTTGGACCATCGGAGACTCCATAAATTTTGGCAGCTTTAGAAAAGAAAACAAACAAAAAGCTCAAGTGTTTATGGGACTGGAGATTTTGAAGAGCTGCAGCAACAGGTCCCAACAGCTACGGGGGAGGGAGTGATGGGCGGTAAGCAGGAGCCGGGACAGGAGGAAGGCCCCACCCCGGGGCAGAAGGAGAGTCCTCAGGGCAGATCAGCCAGGCTGTAGCCCCAGGAGAGCAGGGTGGGAATTTCCAAGGACCACTTGTACTCACGGAGGAGTGGGCGGGGCGCCTGGTGGTGAGGGAAGTGTGTCTGCAGGAGGGTTTTGGCCCAGGCCAGCGGTGAGAGGCTGAATGGGCGGCAGACTTCCAGAAGTGCAGACAGAGGAGACGGAGCAGTAATAATGACTTGGACACATGGGAGGAAAAAATAGCTCAGGGACAAAGATGACGCCAAGGTTTCTGGCCTTGGGAGGCACATGGGGCTCAGAGGTGAGCATTGAGGGATGAAGACGAGAGCTCCTGAAGGAATGGGGCAGGTAGTGGGAAGAGGAGGGGGGTCCCAAGTTAAAGAGTAGGGTGGGTAACAGGGCAAGGAGGTAAGTGTGGAGCTGAGGCTTTCCCAAAGCCAGGAAAGTGTAGTGTCTCAGGGAGAGAACTGAACATTCTGGAAATTCACATGGCATTTATCTCAAAAATACAAGGCATAAGATTCAAGGAGATCCTTAGGACCAGCCTTGGAGGCAGCAAGCACATGAACTTGGACCAGTAACTACCGCCAGAAACTCCGTTTTTCTTTCTTAAAGTGGGTCTAATGATACCAGCCCTTTTTACTTGATGGAGTCATGCTGTCACTCATTGACTTAGCCAACCATTGAACACATATTTCTTGGTTGTTTGTTGGAGTCAAGCACCGTTCCAGGTTCTGGGGAAACAGTGATGCGCCAGGCAGACAAGATATCTATTCCTTTGTAGCTATTGCTGTGGCTTGGGAAGTCAGACGTGACTTTATAGGTTGTTGAACAGGATTCTTCTGTGATCTTTGAATTTCTGCTGAGGCCGCAAAGACTAGAACAATAAGGACTAAATATTCTCACATTCCAAAGAGAAGTACTAGACACCTTCCTGAAGGCAGAACTGGTTCGACAACACTTGCGCCACATCCCTGGATTCCAGTCTGTACATGAAAGAGATTGAAGGAAGTCGTTGAGGTAGAGAACCGTTGCATGAGTGGGTAAGGCCGAGATTTCCCGAGGGCATGCCTCAGCACAAACCACGCCCCAGAAGAACCAGTTATTGAACTTGGGGGTTCCAAGAAGAGGAGACTAGCATGACTCCCCATAACTCTCCCTCCATGGATGCCATCTGAGTTGCTGGAAGTTGCAAGCACCCCCAGTGCCCCAAGGCACAGCAAGAAAGTTCTGCGGAGAACCCAACACGTGTCTTTAGGAATTGAGGATGCACACAAATGAAGAGACTCGTGTGCACTTCCTGTCTGGAGAACTCTGACTGTGTATCCTGGCCGGAGTGGCTTCTACAGCGGAGTGAGGAACAGCCCAGTCACCAGGGGTTTGCCACGGGTGGGCAAGTCCCACGGGAGGCGGGGAATACAGGAGTCTGCAGGAGGCTGGCCAGAGAGTGCTTCGCTAGAGCAGTGCAAGGTGGAGGTCCCGCAGGGAGACTCCCAAGAGCCCACAGAGGTACCCATGACAGAATGAGCACTCGGCACCTGCCAGCCAAGGGTACCTGTCACATAGGATTTTGCCACTAGTCCTCTAACACCTCTCCCCTGACCGTGACATGAGGGAGACACAGCAGAGAAGGGAGGTTAGAAAAATAAACCATGCGAGGGGTGCCTGGGTGGCTCAGTCAGTTGAGTGTCTGCCTCTTGATTTTGGTTCAGGTCATGATCTCAGGATCATGAGATCGAGGCCTGTGTCGGGCTCTGCGCTCAGCAGGGAGTCTGCTGGAGATTCTCTCCCTTTCCCTCTGTCCCTCCCCCTACTTTCTCTTTCTCTCTCTATCTCAAATAAACAAGTAAGTCTTAAAAGAACAAAACCAAACCAGGATCTCGGTTGGACCAGAGGCTAGGTCCAGGGCGGGGCGGTGGGGGGGGGGGAGTATTAAATTGGATGCAAGCTTGATTAAACTGGATGAGGTTTTGATTTGGACAGAACCAGACTTTTTAGTGCCTGAAAATTGGTCTTAATCACAGAAAGGAGACTATTCTCGTGGTGGTAGGGATGGGCAAGCCAAGACTCCACTTGAGATGTCATTAGAGGTGGAGAAGGGAAATTCACCGCACCATGGTTGAAGGCAGTGAGGGGAGAGAAAAGTAGTTCTGTGCTCATAGTCCCTCTCCAAGTTCAGCCTGTTCCATAAGTCAGTTACACAGGTAAACAAATAAAAAAGATACTTTCATCTGGGCATTAGAGCAAGGAAGGTAAAGCCGGGTGATGTGGTACACACAGGAGGGCTGCTCTAGATGGGAGGCTTGGGGATGGCCACCCCAGGAGACAGGCAATATCTGAGTTGAGAGGGGAAATGATGAAGAGCTAATTCTGTAAAACATCTTGGAGAGAAGTGTTCCAGGGCGATGACAGTGGGCATTAACGTGGCTTGTTCAAGGAGCAGAGAGAAGGCTGCAAGAGGTGAGACAGATCAGAGAGGGGGCCACTCTGTTGGCCCCTGGGGAGCGGAGGTCATAGGCCAACACTAGGTATTAGCGGTGTCATCGTTTGGTAGTGTAGGACGCTATCCACAGGTGCCCTCCTGCTGACTCGGTCACTCTTCCTTTCTAGGAAGCAGTAGGCAGCGGAAATACACTGGGACAGCACACTGGCCAAGCCCTCAGGCTTGAGGGCAGGGGGCCATGGTGTGAATGATGAGTTCATTGTTGGAGGCAGTGGGATGGGTGGCAGTCAGCCTTCTTGCACCCCCGCCCCCTCGCTGCCAACTCAAGGTGTGAGCACACACCGACCGGGTCTATCAGAAACTCACCGAATCCCTCCCACCGCTGTCTGGGACATTCCCAAGGGAGTGCAGAGAACGCGCTTCTGAGCCCAAAGCAGGAGGCCAGGATTTCATCCCCTTTTTGGACACACGCTGTTTCCTGGTGTGACCTTATTCGAGATCCTCTACGTCTATACCTCTGTTAGAAAGACGGTATCTCTTCCAGAATCCGCCATCGCCGTTTCAGGCCTCTCATGGACCCTGACGCAACAGGAAAAGGATTAAGATATGAAGCGCAGACGGCGGGCGGCGGCTGCAAGGTGGCCGAGGACGCAGCCAGCTCCACTAGAGGGCGCCCCCCACCCCCGGCGACCTTCCAGCGCTCACGCACCCCGCGGCGGCAAGGGGGAGGCGAGCTCCCCGCGCTGCCCCCCGCTGCCCGGCGCTGCCCGTCACTCCCCGACCCCGGAGCGGGCGCCCCCAGTGGCCCGGGCGGGAAGCGAAGGGGTCGAGCGCGAGTCCCTCCGGCCCGGCTCTGTCACGCTGATCTTAATACCTCTCCTGGCCTTCAGACCTTCGAGGCCGCAGCCTTGGTCATGCAACCGGGAGTTTATCCCAGAGGCCAGGGGCAGAAGATAAGTCCGGGACGGGTCAGCAGTTCGAGCTTGACCAGGACGAAAGACAGGTGCCCAGGTGCCCCTCTCCCGGCGGGCGCCGTCTCCCCTGCCAGCCGTCGGGTCCGCCCTTCACTGCCCCCAGCTCCTCACGGGTTAACCCCCCTTCGCCGCCCGCTCGCTTCCCGGTGCCAAAGTGGGTGTTGCTGGAATTCCTCTCTCCCTCTCCCGTAATGAGGGGGCTGAGCTGTCCCTCCGAGGAGGGGGCATGGTGTAGATAAAAGAGACGAAAAAACAGGGGGAGGTTTCCAAAAATAAAAGCGTCCGTCTCCTTCAGAAGGCTGCAGAGACGGTAGAAGGCGCGAAGGTGCAGCGGCGGTGCGCGCCCGACAGGAGACGAGCGGACGCCAGACTCGGGGCGCACAGCCCGGAGACGGCTCACACTGCCCAGCCCTCGCCCCGGGAAGGCTGGCTTGGAGCCCCCAGACCGGGAGAAGCGGGCTGCCGGCCGGGGAGGGGAGCGCGGCCGCCGCAAGCTCCCGGGGCAGTTCCCCCACCCCGCTCGCCGCTCTCCAGTGGCCCCCGGCGCCATGAGGCCCCCGACCACCCACCGCTGCCCCGGGCGCGCCCTGCAGAACTCCTACAGGGGCTTCCTGGCCCTCACCCTGGCTCTCTTCGTGGGCATGGGCCATGCTCAGAGGGACCCGGTGGGAAGATACGAGCTGGCTGGCAGGGACGCGAATCGGCTGCGGCGTCCTGGGGGCAGTCACCCCGCAGCGTCTGCAGCCAAGGTGTACAGTCTGTTCCGAGAGCAGGACCCGCCAGTCCCGGGCTTGCCGCCCACGGAGCGGGCCCAACCAGGCTGGGGGAGCCCCCGGAGGCCTGCCGACGCGCTGGCCAGGAGGCCGCCCCGCGCACAGCAGCCGCGGCGAGCCCAGCCACCTGCGCAGACCTGGAGAAGCAGTCCCTCGGGCCAGCAGCAGCCCGCAGCCCGGGCCCGGGGCGCGGCAGCTCTCCCGCGCCTGGGAACCCTCCAGCGGCCCGGGGCTGTGCCCCCAACCCCGCCTCGAGGGCGGCTTATGGGGTGAGCACTGCAGAGGAACGCCTGGGGGTCGGGGTGGGGGGGGAGGGAGCGAGGGCGGGTCTCCATATGCTCATTAGTGGAGGGATGTGCAGCGAGAAGAGAGGGCCTCGGGCTCGTGCCCTTGGTTCCTCCAGGACCAAGGCAGCCTCAGGACTGCAAGGAAAAGCACCGGGGTCCCCAAGCTGAGGCTCGGAGAGATGACCCACTTTTGAAGAGTTGAGGGCAAAAAAACCCCACCATCCTCCCCCTTTGGTACCAGCTCGCCAAGACCTGACCTTAGATCCTTCCCCAAGGCGTCCATGCTTTCAGCTGCCCTCCGCTAACCGGTCCCGCAGATTCCCGCAGCGCTGCGGGGATCCAAGAGGGAGCCCCGAGGGGGCAGCGGGGTGGGTGTTCCAGTCGCCTGAGGCCCCAGCGCAGTTGAGCGGGCTCAGAGCGCAGGTAGGTGGACGTCGGGACTCCAGAGTGCCAAGGCAGATGCGTCTCCGGGAAGGGGGCTGGCAGCGAGTCCTGAACTTGGCTACAAGTGTACGAGTTGGGAGAAGGTCGGGCTGTCCCGCGGGAGGCTGGACATGGGAGAGAGAATGGGCCGGAAGCCCGCTGGCGCTGTAGCTGTGGCGCAGTAGGTACGTGGGAGAGTGGGTTTGTGAGTGGGTCTGTGTGTGCGCCTGTGCAGCTCGGTGTCAGCGACTCGCGCAATCTGCAGGGGGGTTGTCTCCCCCAACCCGGCGATTTGCTTTTTTCCCTCTCCCCCAGCATCCTCGCTGCCCTCTGGGGGCGCCCTTGCAGCGTCGGGAGCCTCGAAGGCAACCCCATCCCCAGTCAGGGATCCTCTTGGCTGAAGGGCACTTGGCCTTGTCTGGGTATGCCATGTGTCTCCAGAACAGCTGGCAAAGGGAGCCCCACGCAGGGGCCGGAGGGGGGCAGGATGGGAGAGGCTGGGAAAGGCTCTGGCAGCCCTTTATGGCCTCGGCCCAATTTACCACTTGATTTTAGTCCCAGTGCGCAGCAAGGACCCTGGTACCCTCAGCTCTACCCTGGAGGTACCCTCAGCTCTTGGCCTTCCGCTCCAGGTTCTCCTTGGCTGCTGAGCTCTTCTTCTTTCCTGAGGATTGCCTCCCTTCATTTGGATCTCTGCTCAGACAGGTCTGCTGGCACTACTCCTGCCCCACCCTCTCTCCCTTCCCGCGCTTTGCTGGTTTCTGCATTTACCGTCTGGTCTCCCAGCCCACACCGATGTCAATTCTACAAAAACAGAGGCTTTGTTTTGTGCGTTGTTATGTTACTAGTGCCTAGAACAGCGCCTGCATACAGTCGATGCTCATTAAGTATCTGTTGAACGAATGAATGAACTCCCTGCTTCCCCGGGAAGACCCAGCTTAAAGCAGGCAGAGAGCAAACCCGCCCACTGCCAAGTTGCTTACACGCAGGATCAGTCAACAGGTGTTGATGCAGCGCCGGCTGTGTTCCAGTGTTTTCCTTTCCTGACATGTGCAAGTGAATACGTGCTTCCTAAGAGCAAGTGTGCAGAGCCTGGGACGGGGGATGGGGGCTCAGAGACAAAGGCATTATTCCTGCCAAGAGAGCAGCTCAATAACTTCAAATGGAGTTGGGGAGATGAACAGATATGTACCCGTGAACGTGCTTTCTAGTAACAGAAGCTTCCTATTAAGCATGAAGAAATGCGACCATTATGGCTGAGGAGCTCAGAGATGCTGGAGTCCCTCGGGCTCAGTGGGCGTATGTGGGGAAGGGAGAGGGGAGGTGGCGGGGGTGGGGCCCAGAGGTGTCGCACTACCCAAGGATGAGGGCTTCTCACTATTGGCACTGGCCTGGGGGCAGGATGGCACCCTGGCGTAGCGAAGCCATCAGAGTAAGGCTGGAGGCATAGGATGGGCCTGATCACGGAGCAGCTTATAGCGTAGGCATTTAGGTGCAAGCTGGGGGAAGGTAGAATAGTGGAGGTTAGGAGTGGAAGGGCACACTATTAGAAGTTGTGAAATGAAGCAGGGATGTGCCAAGCAGATTGCCACCACAATAAAGCTGGTATATGTGCACAGGTGTGTAAGGACACAGGCTGGGTGCCACCCCTAGGCACCTGTCATACGCAGGTGCACACATCGAACCACATGTTGGGTTTGGCTCCTCCCGCAGATTCTTTTCTGCAGCTTTGGTTAAGGGTGGGTTCCTCTGGCAGTCTCAAACAACCACTCCAAGTGAGCTGAGTAGCAGTCTTGTCCATCTGCTTCCTCTACGCAGGCCTATTCTGGCTAATGGCTTCTGGCCAGGCTGACCTCTCTGGCAATTGCCTAGTGGGCTGCTTGGGGCCAAGGACTAAGTGCCACCTGCTGGTGAGGCTTGGAACTGCAGCCTTATTATGGGCGATTCTTCATTTCATTCAACAAATACTTGAAAAGCCTCCTGTATGCCAGGCACTGTGCTGGACCATGGAGATACAGCAGAGGTGGACACAGCCGGTGTCCTCATAGAACTTGCATGTAGTGGGGATTTATTGCACACAACGAAGATTTATTAAGCATGGGCCAGGCACAGTGCTAGTGTGTGGGATACATTGTAAACACAGCAGACGCAGATCCTGCACTAATGGAATTTATGGTCCATGGGGGACTTTTAAAGCCATTGTTTCACAGTATTCAGTCTTTCTTGAACTAGCTTCACAGCCTAATACTTTCATATTTTCCTTGATATTTTCCCTCTTGTTCTATTATTTTTTAAAATTTATACACTGTAAAAATAGCAGGATTTTGCATCTTATCTATTTTAAAGTATTTTATATTATGAGGTTTTGTACATATTAAGAAAAGTATTGGAAATAATATAACTAACGATCCAGATTCTTCAAACCTTAATATTTTGGCATATTTTGCTTTTGATTTTTTTTGTTGAAAATCCCTCCATAAATCCCTTCTTTCTCCCCAGAGTTAACCGCTACCTTGAATTTACTCATCATTCCAGTGTATGTTTTTACACTATGACTATAGATGCATGCCTCCATAAAATGCACAATATTGTTTTGCATATTTTATTTTATTTTATTTTTTTAAACTCAGATAAGTGAGACCATACTGTATCATCTTCCTACAGTTTGCTTTCTCCCTTCCTCATTAGATTTTTGAGTTTAGCCATGTTAATATAATCAGCCCACATTTATTCATTTTAAGTGTGGCATATTATTCGGCTGTCTGAATATACATACCACAGTTTATCCACCCTCCTGTTTTTGAACATATAGATAACATATATATGTGTATTTATTTATTTGCTATTGCAACCAGTGCTTGACCTTTTTCTACACAAATAAATTCATTTTTCAAAGACACTTTGTATCACTATCATAGTTGAAAATAGTACCGCTTGTCATAAAAAGGAGATAATTGTAGGAAAATTGAAATGAAAAGAAAATGTTCTCAAATTCTAGTCATTCTAGCCACCCATATCTTAGGAAGCTCAACGGTGGTGTGTGTTCTTCCCATAGAAAAGGGAGACTGGCGCGTGTTGGGGGAAGGACCTGGCATGGGGACCCAACCTCAGACAGTTTTTTACTGATCTATTCAGGCTAGAAAGATCACTGAAAAGATCACTTACCACGTGACTCGCAGTGTTGAATGCTGCGGTTGTGGAAACCTAAAACCGTCTTTCCTAGCCTGGGTGTGGCTCATCCATTATTTGGGAAACCGTGGATTAAGTGAAACAAAGTAGTATTAAATGTATACCATGTGTCAGGCGTGTGAGGCCGTTGTGTTAGACACAAAGAGGAATAAGAAAGAATTCTCAAGATAGTCAAGATGGGGACACACAGGACCAGTAACCTGGGACAATCAGGACTAAATGATTGCAGTGGATGGGGAATGGGGAAGGCAGAGGATAGATCAGGGGAGGTTTACACAAACGAGGTACCATTGGAGCTGGAAGTCTTGGAGTACGCAAAGCATTTCAATCTGCAAAGAGAGGGAAGGCCTTCTAGGCAGAAAGCAGTTTAAGCAAAGGCATCAAAATGTGTCCCTATGTGATGCCTTTGAGGGACAACACATTTTGTAGCCTTGGAGGATCATAGCCTCGGTTGTGGAAGGTTGTGGAGACAGGGACAGGGGATGGGGACAATTGGACTCACAGGCAGGTGGGGGCCTGGCTGGCTTCAGAGAGGCCAACGGAGGAGAGTAGGGGAGGTTGTTAACAAAGGCCCCGTGTGATCACATTGGTCTGAGGTGGACCAGAAGCTGTTCCAGGCCGTTAGCCAGATGTGTTCCCAAGAGCTTGGCAGATGCTGGCCCCTGAGCGGATGTTTGCCGAGAGGTGCCACCTGGAAGGTTGGGCTCATACGATGTCATGGTGGTGCCTTCCACGGAGTCAGAACCATTGAGTTGGATATGCCCCAACCAGTCGCTCTCACTTGCTCTCTCTAGCTGGCCAGAGCCTGCTGAACTGTTATCTCCCACCCCCTGGGCCTCCGCCCAAGATTCTAATATTAGCCTCAAAAGAACTCTCCCGAATCCCTCTTGAGTGCCTTTCCAGCCCCGGCCTGGCCGCCCTGGCCCGGCAACCTTTGATTCTGACCAGGCCTCACTGTGTTCCTGAAGGTCCTGAGGGCTCTACCACTGGCAGGCGGGGCAGGGCCGGCTGCTGCCTCCTCTAGTCAACTACGAAGCTGTCCCGAGGGCATCTGGGTGACAGCTGGCTCAGGGGGCCTCCTTGGGCTCCATGCCATGACCTCCCAGCCAAGTGGGCCCCTCTGTCTGTGCTATCTGGGTGCTAACGGACCCTAGTTCTTAGAGAACTCCCAGGGGATATGCAGTCTGTTTCCTTTTGAAGACCTCCTAAACCTCTAAGAGGACTTGTCCCCACTGCAAGGGGTAGTGACTTACAGATGCGTGGGTAGTATGCCCACCCCTTCCTCCAGCGGCACACACAGAGAGCCCGGGAATGAGGGCCAGCCCCTTCCTCAGAACCCAGTGACTTGGGCCCTGACAGCAAGGAGGCTGTCACAGAGCCAGGAAGCCACGGAAGGCAGCGGGCCAGAGAGGCTTCGAGGTGGCAGGGATGGGCCAGCTTTTGGCTAGGAGGGCATTCCGGGAGCTCCCTGGGAGGCAGCTCCCCACAACTGTGGGCCACAGGGCTACAGATGGGCTTCAGCTTTTCCAAGCTGCAGGAGTTTATTCGGAATGTTTTGTAAGACTCCAAAAACCACACAAGCTTTGGGGTCCATTCAAATGTCAAATAAATTCATAAACAAGATCAGATGCTCACTCTTCTGTCCACAGGGGTCACCGGAATGGCCCCTTTCTCTGCACCGTGAATCTCCAGCTCATTTTCTGCTGCTTCCCTCAGCCTGATCCAGTGAGTGCTCAGTAGACAATTTCTGATGGTGATAATGAGGCCCACAGGGCCAGGCCCAGGCCCTCAGAACCCTTCCCTGTTGGGAGCCCTTCTAGAAAAGGCACCCAGCTCCAGGCATGTGGGTCTCTAGATGGAGAGTCGAGGCTGGCGAAAGCTGCTGGTGTCATAGGGGCCTCACCACACACCTGAAAGCAAAGCCTGGGTGAGTTGGGTGAGTACCCCAGCAGTTACTACCGACCGATGTCTCCTGTGTGGGCCCTCAGTGCCCCCCAAGGAGGAGCTGGGTACAGGCTTTCCCCCATAAAGTAAGTTCCATTCGCCTGCCTTTATTTAGGCAGGCGGCCTTGCTGTGCTGGAAGCTTAACCCAAGTCCCCAGGTTCATCTTCCTACCAGCCCATCGCCTCAAGCCCCTCTTAAATAGAAATTCTCTAACCCCAGCTCCCTCTGCACCTTGCACCAGCCTGCCCAAGGGCAAGCCTCCTCTCGTGGGCTTTTTTTTTCTGTAGTAAAAAGACTTTATTAAGAAGGCTTTGAAGTCAAAAAATAAAACTCTTGATACAATTTTCTGAACCCTTAAGTCAGCTCAGCAAATATATAATCAGTAATTTAGCTGTGTAAAATTACAGGTCCATTGTTACTTTATTTAAAATAAAATATATTTTGAGTTCTTAAAATTTGTTCCATAAAGTACATACTTCCCTATAAATTCCCTACATTTACACAGAGGTAAAAAGTAAAAGCTTAAAAAAAAACCCATGATTTAAAAAAATTTAAAAACTGACCATAGAAACCACAGCAGAAGGGAATTAATAATTAAAAACAAAACTATAGAGGGGCACGTGGGTGGCTCAGTGGGTTAAAGCCTCTGCCTTCGGTTCAGGTCATGATCTCAGAGTCCTGGGATTAAGCCCCACATTGGGCTCTCTGCTCAGCAGGGAGCCTGCTTCCCCCCCTCTCTCTGCCTGCCTCCCGCTTCTCTGCCCTCGTGTTCTCTCTCTGTCAAATAAATAAATAAAATTTTAAAAAAATGTTAGAAATTTCTGGTTTTGCCACCCCCCCCAACCGCATCCCACCCCCTCCAGCCTGTCTCCCGTGGGCTTTTGTGGGAAGGTGATGCTTATGTATGTCCTGAAGGCTGATTCGCGTGCATTTTCCAGCTTCCCTGAGACAGTCGGGGTTTGTGGGGCAAAGGCCCACCGTGTTTATTTTTTGGTGAGCGGCCGAGTAGGGCTAGAGCATCACTTAAAGGTGGGCCAGCTCCGCTTCAGACCTGGCTTTGACACTTACTCATGGTTGAGCCTCATTGTCACTGAACCTCTCTGAACTTGCTTTTTTCATCATCTGTGTCGTCGCTGTCATTAACTGTCCCAGGGAGTGCCTCCTTTGTGTTAGGCATTCTCTCTCTCTCTCTCTCTCTCTCTCTCTCTCTCTCGATCATGACAACAACCCAACTAGACGGGTGGTACTCCCTCCATCATAGTGATGGAGGGAGTGCGTTGCCCAAGGTCACGCAGAGAATGACAGTGCGGACTCAGTGTTAGATCTGCGGGATCGCAAAGTTCTTGCCCCGGGGCCACGTGGACGCACTCGAGGAAGAGGATGGTCTGGGGGCAGGGCAGTGTTCCCTGGGGCCCCGCCTGTAGAGGGTGTGGGACCGTCTCAGGGGCTCTGGGAATAGGACCTCTCCGAGCACCCTTGTGCTGACCCGGTTCTGCTGACCCCGCAGGAGGAATGTCTGCGGGGGACAGTGCTGCCCGGGATGGACTACAGCGAACAGCACCAACCACTGTATCAAACGTGAGTGCCTCCGCCCCGTCTGCTTTCTACGCCTGTGAGCTGGGAACCGCTGCTCCCAGCACGAAGGCTACTCCCGCGGGCTCACAGCTGAGCATCGGCTCGTGCCCACCACTTGCTGGGCTCGTCGCATATTTACCCTTACCGAGCTTCTCGATAACCCTACCGAGCGGGTGTTTAGTAATCATCCCACATACAGACGAGCAAGCTGAGTCTTGGGTTGACTGGGAGCCACGGCCAAGGTGACTCTACTCCGAGGCCTGAAGCCAGGGCTCGGTCCAGGCAGTTTGACTTCAGAACGCCATGCTCTTCTCTGTGGGGGTTTGTTCCCTCCTAACCCCAGCTGAGGCCGGGGCCTTCTAGACTTTGGAGTCCTCGCAGGTGAAAACAGCTATTGGAGCTTTCTCCTTCACACCCGAGGGCTCCTCCTGAGGCCTCCTCCTGAGGCCTTGTCAGCTGCGCAGGCCTTTATGGAGGAGCCCCGCCTGACTGCCCCCTGTCACGACCTCCCACCAGGTCCTAAGCCCGGCTGCAATGACTGTCTCACCAGAACCCCTTCCTGCCCGGCGACAAGCCCCAGGCCCCACTCAGTGTGAGGGCTTCACAGCTAATGGTCTGGGGCTGTGACACAGCCTGTGGTGTTCCCAGGCCTGATGGAAGCCTGCAGCTCTGATTCTGAGGTTTCCCGAGATCGGGGGGGCGGGGGACACAGCGGGGATGCTTCTGTTTCTCAGGAGATGGAGATGCTCGCTCACCCAGCTCTCAGTTCTGCTTTAAACCCAGGGCCCTGGTGCTCCCCCCACCTGACAGGAGCTCAGGCAGAATCCTGGGTCTCTCTAAGGGTCTCCAGGTAGAGAAACCAAAACCCCCAACTCAAAAACAAACAGCAAAGCAGGTCTTTCCCCTGAAAATTCTTTCCTTTTCTGAGAGCCTGGATTAGTGGGGCTCTCCGAGGACAGGCCATCTGTGGCTGGTGGCAGAGATGGGGGGAAGACACTTGTCCTTCAGAGTTATAAAGAGGAAGACAGTGTGGCTCAGGTGGCTTGCTTAAGGTCACAGACTTGTCACGGAGGAGGATCAGAGATTCAAAATCAGCAGCTCCCCCGGGCAGAGAAGCCAGGGATGTGGGTAGGCAGGGGCTGCTCAGCAGAAGCTCTGAGATTGGCCGCTGGAGCCCGGGCCCGGGTGTGTTTTTAAAGGACCCCAGGCAATTCTAGCTGGGGCTGCAGACCTCTGAGCAGGGTCTGTCATAGGAAGATCTGCCTTGGGGGCCCTAACTCAAATCTGGATGTTCCCACGAATCCCCTGATCTTATTTAAAATGCAGAGTCTGGGACGCCTGGGTGGCTCAGTCGATGAAGTGTCTGCCTTCAGCTCAGGTCATGATCCCAGGGTCCTGGGATCAAATCCTGCATCAGGCTCTTTGCTGGGGGGAGCCTATCTCTCCCTGTCCCTGCCGCTCCCCCTGCTTGTGCGCGCTCTCTCTCTCTCTGACAGATAAACAGAACAAATCTTTAACAAATTAGAAAAAAAAAATAAATAAAGTGCAGATTCTGCTTCAGCAGGCCTGGGGCCGGGCTAGAGAGTCTGAGTTTCTAACAAGCTCCCGGGGCTGCTGTTGCCGCTGGTGGGTCAGGGACCACACTTTGAGTAGCAGAGCCTTGGGGCACCCTGGAGGACCAGGGAGGGATTTGGGGTGGGAGATGGGGAGCAGGGTTGGTAGGTTCTAGTGAGCTTGGCAGAGATGGTGGCTGAGATTCCAGCTGAAGCTGCAGCAGGGCGGCTTCAGAGGGGGCGGGCCTCTCCCCAGCTGCCTGAGGGCTCGGGGCCTGGGCCTCGCTCCGGCCTGCCAGCGCGGGAGGTTCTCTGTTTCCTAACTTGTTCATGACTTTCCCGTGGTAGTCTCTGCCAAACTGGAGTTTTGACACTGGAAACTCAAGGTTGGGTGAGTCTGCACATTGTCAGAAGCAACGTGTGTGTGTGTACCCCCGTGCCCCAGCCGGGGGCTACTCTAGCGTGCTGCCAAATCCCACTCCAGCCTGGGGGTCCTCAGCCCCCCTATTTCCCTCCTGGTCCTCTTGCCCTGCTGTTCCCCCGGTCATCCCTCCTGACTCTGGCATGCAGCCTGGCAGCCCTCCTGGAGGAGTTGCCAGTGGGCATTAGCCTTTCCCACTTGAAGTTGGCTTGCCCACGGAAGGGCTATGTGCTAATTAGCTGGGCCTTATGCTGTTTGCTTGTTGCTATTTTGCTGCTAAAGAGCCTAACGAGAACCACGTGGGCAGTGGGGTGTTGGCTCCGTAGAACATGGGGTTCTTGGCTCCGCACCCCGTCAGCTGGCTCTCCTGCTTCCCCCCGTGGTTAGCATCTTCCTCTCCCCTCCCCAAGCTGCCCTCCCGGCTAGAGCCGAGAGTGCCAGGGCTGGGGAAGGCTCAGGCCTCTTTCCGAGCACTTTCACACATGTGGGGTGCCTCCTTGGCCAGCAGGAGAGGGGGGCTGACAAGGAGGGCTGTGTGACCTGTGCCCACGGCCAAGAATGAAGTCTCGTCCCAGAACCCTGGGGAGACTCAGTCTATCCCCTGGTCACGGCCAGAAATCTGTGGGTCCGACCCACTGCTCAGATAGTGTGGCCCCCTCTTGCCTCCTCTCCCCGAATCCTCAGTTGCTGTGACCTATCGGTCCATCTGCCTGGCAGGCCCCTTCTTTCGTCCCTGTCCGGTCCCTGGACCTCAGGGACCCACTGCCTCTGTGGACGGCCATTGTTGGAACCCCAGCTCCTCACTCCACCTTGGCGAGATGAGAAGTTGGGCGCTCACCTCTTCTTCTGGTCGTGTATCCGCCTTCCCTGCTGTGGCCTTGCCAGCTCTGCCACGGGATTTATGTGTTTGTGGGTTTGTGGATGCAGCTGCCGGGGACCTGCCTCAAGACCTTCCCGGGGCGTGGTGGGGAGCACTGGAGAGTGTGGGCTGACTGGACCCTGTTTATAGTTAGGGCTTTGGGGAGCCTGTCCAACCTCCCCAGATGGGCTCACCCCCATCGGCACCCTCCCCCCACAGGCTTCGGGGGCTTCTGAAGGCTCACACTGGGGAAGCAGATTTGAAGAATTCTTTGATTTCTCATTTTATCTCAGCCTAGATGCACAGACGCTATTCTGGGCAGGGCAGAGGGAGTCCCGCAGCTGTTGCGGGGGAGGGGAGTTACCCCACCATCACCACCACCGCGCGGGAAGGCTCAAGGTTAGGAGCATGTGCTTTGGATTCTGGTGCCAAACCCAAGGCGTCGTGGATCGGAATCCTAGCTCTGTATCTTCAGGCAAGTGTCTGGCCCTCTTCTACCATAGAACCTCATCCAGAAAATGGATATAACCGTCTATATAGTGTTGTGTTTGAGAATTAGTAATAACACGGTAGCTATTACCGCGGGTCGGGTACTATTCAAAGGACTTAATATTGTTGATTTTTAATCCTCACAATCCTATAAACTAGATTCGATCTTTCTCCCCACTGACAAATGAGGTTCGCTATTTGCCCAAGTCATGCCTCCAAGAAATCAGCAGAGCCTCGGGTAGCCCGGCTCTGGAGTACCGGGCCCGTGCTCCCGACGAACCAATGGGCAAGTCTGTGCAGAGAGCCCGGCACATGGTAAGTCTAGCTGTCATTGTAATCCACGTCCAGGAGATTGCCCTGACTACGTGGGTTTAAATGCAAGCTCCGTCACTTAGCTATGTGGCCATGGGCAAGATGGCTTACGCTGTCTGTGCCTCAGTTTCCTGGCCTGTAAAACGTGCCTAGTGTTGGTCTCTACCTCACAGAGTAGTAAGAGACAAATGAGATAACTCAGGTTAAATGTTTAGTTCAAGGTCTGGGCTCCGTACAAGTTTGGCCTTGATGCTGCGGGAAGGGCCTGCGTCACATGGCCCTCGGCTCACAGCAGTGGCCGTTGCTTATTGGACACAAGAGAAAGGCCCAGTAAGCACGCACTCCATAATGCAGGGTCTATCCCAGCACCGTGCCAAGAGGTCCCCTTTTGCCGCCTCACTTCTATCAGCCCTTCCAGAAAACTCCAGAGATCCTGGAGTGGGCCGTATCATCTGTCCCTGCCTTCTTGTCCAGAGCCTCTGCGTGCATGGTAGCTTTTGTTCTGGTCCGCACCTCGGTGCGTTGAGGACGCCTCCCCCTAATGTGCCCCCCCATCTCTGTAATGACTCCATCTCATTGGGCAAAACTATGGCCAGGTGGGTAAGAGCCCCAACTCTGGAGCCAGACTTCGTGGGTTCAAACCCTTCCTCCATCACTTAAGAGTAGGGTGATCTCAGGCAAGCTGCTTGGCTGCTCTCAGCCTCAGTTTCTCCATATGCTGAGTGGGGATAGGAACAGCACTCATCATAGTTACAAGAATGACGAGAAGCCACACATGTAAGGAAGTTAGCCCAGGGCCTCATAGTGGGAAACGCTGAGCAAACCTTAGGGAAAATGGTCACGGCGGGGGTGGGATCTTCACCCCCTGGTCAGGAACGGCCAGGAGCCAGAGTCTGGAGCCTCTGTGTGGCTCGTCTCCGGAAGAGCCATCCTATGAGACTCCATGCTTGGCCGGCAGTGGCAGAGGGGGCGGCTAAGGGGGATGATCCCATGACCCCACCAACATGAAGGGTACAGTCCTAGCAAGAGACCGTCATCTCTCTCTCTACCACGCGCGGGTACCTGCGACTTTCCTGGTGAGCAGGCACATGCCCCCGAGGCTCTCTGCTCGAAGAAGTATTTAGGAGATGTTCTTGCCCAGGGATCCTGAAGCCAGGTGTTGTGTCCTGTGGACCCCGGGGGAGTCTCTACTTGGCACATGTTTGGTGAAGGGCTGAGTAGGCGCAAGATCACATGGGCGGCCTGGTAGTTTCCTTCCTCCATCCCCAGCCTCCTCTTCTCGCCTCCTTGGCTGGCATCTCCTTTTCTGTCCAGCTTCTTCATGTTGGGTTTCCCCTCAGACCCTGCAGATCTCCCAAATCTCCCACGCAAAGAGGGGGGCCACGGGAGCCAAGCCAAGCGTTAGTCGTCCCCTATTACTGAGCACTAGTAAGCACTGTTAACTACCAGTCAGCAACAATAACAGCAACCACGCTCTGTGCCGAGGACCACACAGAGCCTTGCAACCCCCTTCACTCCGTGAGGGGTCACCGTGTGATTCTCTGCCGGGACCCTCTCCCATGTCCCTGGCTGCTGCTGGTCCTCTACCCAACGATTAGGTTTCCCACGACTGAGTCCTGGGTCCTCTTCTTTCTCGCTGCACTGCTTCTGGAATGATCTGATGTATTCTCGTGGATGGAAGCATGCTCTCCGGGCTGACGACGCCCAGATTTATGTCTGTCTTCAGCCAGACCTCTCCTCTGACTTCCAGACTCCTTCCCCGGGGTGCCTACTCTATATCTATCTGCTCTCGATGCTCCCCGGACATCCCCAGCCCCAACTTGTCCAAAACAAGCTCGCGGTTTCCCTCCCTCTGTGCCAGCCCCCCTGCCCAATGTTACTCGACCTTTCAAAGGCATCCCCACCTACCCGGATGCTTTGCTGGCGTCAGACACCTGGGGGCCATCCGGGACACCTTCCTGGCCGCGCTCTTCCTCTTTGTTTCACTTCCTAAGTCTCCTTGGAGCCTGTCTGCTGCTTCCTGCTTCTCCAGCTGCCTCTCCCGTCCAAGGCACCGGTGTGGGCTCCTGGGTGATGGCCGGGCCGGCTGCCTGCTCTCCCCGCTCTCTGGGTCTCTTTCCATACATCATATCTGACCCATCTCTGTTTCCTCCTTCCTGCTGCCGTGCACCCAGCCTCATCCCCCAGAAGCCCCCTCGCCCACTGAATCCAGCCTGGGTTCCTTGACTACACTGCCTCTGGGTGCTGGGCCAGGCTGCTCTGCTTTCCCTCCGCTTTTTAGGCGGCCAGCTCCCTGCCCTCTTTCCTGTCTCTGTTTCAAGTTTCCCTCCTCAGAAGCTCCCGACCACTCTGTCGGGGCTTCTCCATACCAGCCTTGTTATTCTGGATCCTAATCCCTGGGTCTTTCTCTCTCCATAACCCACACCTCCATTTTGGTTCTTCTTCTTACTTGTTTGCTTGTTTCATGACCATCTCTCTAAGTTGGAAGCTCCGTGAAGAAGAGGACAATGTCTGTCTTGCCTACCATCCTGGGTCAAGAGTAAATGTTGATTGCATGACCATTTTCTAGATGACACTAAGGCTCACAGAGGCGAAGGGACTTGCCCAAAGTCACACAGAATTTAAACGCAGGTCTCTTGGAGTGCGAGGTTGTTCTCTCCTCCACGCTTTCGTCCCGGCCTCGGTTGAGTTGTGAGCAGGAGTGGTGTCTTCCCTCCCTCCTGATCTTCCCGGCCCTGGGCAGGGATCTGCTGCTGCTGCAGAAGGGCTTGGTGGCTCCGAGTCAGCCACGGAACTGTCTTCCGTGCCCTAGAGCTGCTCCCCTAGAAAAGGCTGGTTCCTGGGCTCATCCCTGATGGAGTCGGTCCCCAGACCCCATCCCATCCTTCTCTCGTCTCCAGAGGCTCCTTTGCCTCTGATGCCTCCAAAGCCCTCCCTCTTCCCAGACAAGGCCCTGGGCTGTGGGGATAGCGGGGTAACTTCTTCTTCCGGGCAGGAGCTGGAGACAAACCCGGGCCTCAGCCCTGGGCCACGAGCCTTGCGCAGCGGTCTCTCCCCTCATGGCTGCCGGAGCCGGTGGGAATTGGGACTGCTCTCTGCCCTTGGCCTCCCGCCCCCGACTGGCCCAGCACTGTGGCATTTGTTAATGCAATTAGCAGGGCGGTCCATACTGAGGGGCTGGGGGCCAAGGGCTGACTCACACCTCCCCTTCCTCCCCTCTGGCCGCCAAACAGTAGAGGCCCGCTTGGCCTGCCAGACGGCGTCTGCAGAGAGCACTCAAGGGGCCAAGAAACTGCATCTTTCTCTCATTAGAGGCTTTTATGTGAACATAACTGCTATTTTGGAGCCGGGTGCTTGGCTGGCCCCTGAGCCCCAGTGCCGTTTCCAGTCATCCTGACCTGCGGCCCCGGCACAGCTGTGGCGGGAGTAGGGCGAGTCCTTGAGGACCTGGCTTCTCCCACAGCCTGGGGGCTCGGGGCCTGGAGACACGGCCCCTGGGCAGAGCCCGCCTACAGAGAGGACGGGTCCGGGTGGACTCTGAAGACACTTGTGTGGGAACCAGACAGGGATTTCCTTGGCCTCGGGGATCTCTGACATCAGGTCCCTTGCTATAGAAACCAACGGTCAAGGCTGTGGAGAAACTGCTGAAGGTCTAAGTGGACACCCCACCCCCTGTAAGAGAGTTCCAGGGCTAACCAAAACCTCGGGGCGGAGGCCTAAGGTGGGGTGCCCAGGGCAAGGCTGGGAGAAATACTGAGGGGGACACCTCTGGGTGTGGAAAGGGGCAGGGCCCCATCCCAAGGGAGAGATCGCTAACTCAGTGGGTAGGTTCTTTGTGTCCCACTGACAGAGATTTTAGGAAAGATGGAGATTTCATGTAGGGAACAGCTGCGCTTCAGATGTGGGGATGCTGGGCCCAGAGTCTGATCTGGAGCTAAGGGTCATCTCCCAGACAAGACAGCAAGGTGATGGAGGTCTTAGAGGAGGCACAGGGTTAAGGGACCCATCTTGAAGTCAGTGCCTCATCCAATAGGTCACAAGTGAGGGAGAAGGTACCTCTGGGCGGTGGGGGTAGGGGTGGGGGTGGAGAGGGGGCCGGCCGTATCCAGCACCTGAAAAGCAGTCCCACCCCAGCACCAGAGGGCTGGGTCCTTCCTCTTAACCAGGGCCTGTGCCGAGATTGCCTTGCCCTGAGAAAAGCATGGTGGAAGGGACATCCAGAGGCCAGCTTGCCTCTGCCGCTGGGAGATAGATGGTGGTTTTTCTTAAAGCTTTGCAGTGCAGTCCAATAGAACTTTCTGTGCCAATGGAAACATGCTGTAGCCTGTTGTCTAACATGGTAGCCATGAGCCACATGTGGCTAATGTGACCGAGGAACTGAATTTTCCATTTTATTTGATTTTAATCGGTCTCATTTTAAATAGCCTCCTACAGCTTATGGCGACAGCATTAGACCGGAGTGTATCCCTAGCATTCCATTTTGTAGCCTTTACAAACATGACTTCTGCACAATGTCCTAAAATAAGACAATTAACCACAAGCCATTTGTCCCTATCACGGGCAAAGGGCAGTTCAGACATAAGGTCCCGGATGTCAGCAAAAAGAGACCATCAGGACGTTGACTTTAACCTAATAGGCAGACAGGTACATGACCGAAGCCCTGGTTGGCATGACATGGCACACCCTGATTGCTTAAGAAAGTTCCACAGAAGAGCTCATAAAAACCCCTAAACTTAGAAACCCTGGGGGCAACCCTCTCGGGCCCCCTCGCTCTCCGGCAGCTCTCTACTCTTGCTCGATAAACGGTGCTTTGCTGCCCACTAAAAACAGAGAAAAAAGACTATAGTGCCTCTCACAGTCTTGGAGAATGCAATGCCCTTCCATAGCCACAATCTCTCTTGCGACTCACATAACTCTTTGAGGCAGCAATTTTCAGCCCCATTTGATAGACGAGATCATGGAGGCATCAGTCCAAGGTCACATAGCAGGGATGTGCCTGAGCTGGGCTCAAACCAGATCCTTCTGACTCTCAGCGTCATGTTCTTTCTGCTACCCAATAGCTGATGGTAGAGATTCTGAATGGGTGGTGGGAGCAGGCCGTCCGGTGAGAGCGATTTCCAGAATCCCTCCGGGCCTGCCCCTTCGGAGTTTGGTCTCCTCCCCGAGGCAGGGCTTTGTGTGGAAAATGTGAGCAAGTCTCTGCTCGACTGTTTTGGAGCTGAGTGAAGGTAGAAGGGGCACAGCCAGAAGGTGGGGGGTTCGAGGGAACGATGCCTTCTATTTCTTACTTTCAAGGCAATTTGGGGAGTTTTCTTTTTATTCCCCTCTCTTTTGGCATCCCACTAACTGCACAGAGCTGAGCTCCCAAGGCTGAAACTTTCCACATGTCCAATCCTCAGTGAGGAGGAGAGTGCCAGGAGAGTGTGGAGAAGCCAGGGTTCAGGAGGAGCCCAACTTATGAATGGCTAAGAGCTGGCATCGGCGGGTGAGCACAGGGAGGCCCATCCGGCCTTGCTTGCTGGTTGTCTGAGGGCTGTGGCCTCTGGTTGGGGGCGGGGGGCAGTGTGCCCTCGAAGGCTAAGCGTGGGAGTCATGGCATTCTACCTCACAGCCCTAACCAATAATCAATCAATGAATAGTCACTACCGGGCTTGATTTCTCAAGCATAAGGCGTGATCTCTGCTCTCGCGGGAAAACGGGAGAGATGGGGCTCCAAGAACAAAAGATGAAGGCTTCCCCGTTAGCCGGGGCTGGGAGTTTTCCCTCTTAAAATTCTCATAGCTGCCTCTGCTGGAGCCCTCGGCATTCCCTCCTTTGCTTTATACAGCAGCCCCTGCCGTGATCAGTCATTCTGACACAGATGGTTTCCTTTCTGATACTTCAGCTCTGAAATCTGCCCTCGTGCAGCAGAAAGGTTTTGCTTCAGTCTCCTTTCAACAAGAGGCCACATGACCACGATGGCTGAAGGGTCCCAGACTTTGGGATTGCCTGATCCCGTAAAATACCCCCCGGACATCACACGTACCAAATGACAGTGGGCGGCTTCTCGTTTTGCCAAGTGAGGGCGTCAGAAGTACAAACTGTCCTTTGCCATCACTTTTAATTTAAAAAAGAATACCAAAAAAAGTAGGAAAGGTACGATCTCAAAATACAGGATGCTTTTTAAATGGAAAAAAAAATAGCATTACACAAAAAGTTAGGAAACGTTTTACTTTATTTTACAGCAGACCAGTAAAAACTGTCTTAAGAATGTACCCTTGGATAGATAGGCACTAGGAACCGCCACTTGGAGCCATTTCAGGGGAATGGAGAGGGAAGAGAGGAATTAACGCTCCAGTCTCGTGATGCAGATTTTCGGCTCAGACCAAAAGCATGATGGCTTTAGTGAGGATGTCCTGTGGTTCCCCGCTTCTTGCTAAAACACGTACAACTTGAGAGAGGATGCGGGTGGAGGGGGCGCGAGCCGGGTCAACACCTCTGAAAACCTGACACTCGTTGGAGAATCTTCCTTGGCAAATCTGGCCTCTGCACAATTTCAAAAACGACTGATCCAGAAAGGTTATCTTCCCAAGCAGGTTTTGTCCATCAACGTATTGGACTGGCTCGGAAACCTTTTAGAGCTGTTATTTACCACGGTATTACTTACGTATATAAATGCTAGTTTTATGATTTCCCCCAACCACCCAATTTCCCTGAGCTGTTCATTGCACCCACCGAAGTGTGCCAAGCCTGGTCAGAGAGACTAGCAGTCACGCAGCGTCCGTGGGAAACCACTCAGGCCTTCCCTTTTCACTTCCTCCCTAAACTAAAGCAGCGCCAAGACCTGCCCTGGGCAAACCTGCTTCCCCAGTGTTCACCGGCCTTGGTTTGGCTGCCGGGCTGGTCTCTGGTGGTGGTGGTGGGGCCTGGTGGGTGGCCGGGGGGCGGGGGGGGGGGGTGGCGGGGGCAGGTCCGCTTGGGCAGAGGGAGTGGCGGCTGGGCCACAGGCTCAAATCCTGCCGCCCAAGGTTGCAATTCTCTGACCTGGTCTGACCTGGAGACCTGGGGCCTGCCCGGAAGTCAGGCCATGGCACTGAGAAAAATGCTCTCACATCAGAATCTAGCTCATGTTTGGAATCCTGAAGTGAGACCTGGTGTTTCCCCACTCTCCCCTGAGTAGGAGCATTGCCCTTGATTGACATGATGCCCAATCAGCTCGTGCTTTGTGTCTCTGATCAGCATCACCTCCTCCAGGAAGCCTTCCCTCCTTCCATGTGAGACAGTACACTTTTTTTTTTTTTTAAAGATTTTATTTATTAGAGAGAGAGAAAGTGAGAGAGCACGAGTAGGGGAGAGGGGCAGAGGGAGAATCAGACCCCCCATTGAGCAGGGAGCCCAACTCCAGGCTTGTATCCAGGACCCCAGAACCATGACGTGAGTGGAAGGAAGGCCCTTAATGAACTGAGACACCCAGGCTCCCTGAGACAGTACACTTCTTTTTTTTTTTTAAATATACTTGTTTTTAGGAATAACATAATGAAGTATTTTTTTTAAGATTTTATTTATTTATTTGAGAGAGAGATAGAAAGACAGCATGAGAGGAGAAAGGTCAGAGGGAGAAGCAGAGTCCCAGTGGAGTCCCTGATGTGGGACTCGATCCTGGGACTCCGAGATCATGACCAGAGCCGAAGGCAGACACTTAACGACTGAGCCACCCAGGTCCCCTGAGACAGTACACTTCTTAAGAGAGGGGCCCTGTTGGGGCACCTGGATGACTCCGTCAGTTCAGTGGCCGACTCTTGATTTCGGGCTCAAGTCATGATCTCAGAATTGTGAGATCTAGCCCTGAGCTGGGCTCTGTGCTCAGCGTGCAGTCTGCTTGAGAATCTCCTCCCCGTCTTACTCTCCCCCTGCTCATGCCCTCTCTCATTCTCTCTCTAAAATAAATAAATAAAATCTTTTTTTTTTTTAATAAATAAAATCTTAAAAAAAACGAGAGGGGCCCTCTCCCCCGCAGGCCTCACACCTGGTGAGTGCCCTGTGAATGTTCACTGAATGAATGCACGAGCTGCTAAACACGGTCCACCACCATCGGAGATTCCCGGTGTGGGTTTTGGAGAGGGATGGGTGGGGCCCTGAAGTTGCTGTCACCTGCAGAGGGGCATCTGGTGGCCACTGGGAGCCAACAGATCCTTCTGTTTCATCATTGGCTCTGGGTCAAGGTTCAAAAACGGTAGGGAGGAGGGACCATACCAGCCCTGCTGGGAGGCCGTGGGGAGGAAAGAAGCTGACCTTTGTAGTCAAACAGACCGGGATTCGAATCCTAGATCCACCACTGACTGGCTCGGGGACCTCGGGCAAGCTTTTAACCTCTCCGAGCTTGAGGTGTTACACTGACCGCAGAAGAGTGTTGTTGGGGTTAAATGAGGTAGTACAGGCGAAGTGCAGTGCCTGCAGCGCGTAAGCACGCCCCAGGCAGTGGCAGCCGTAATAAAAAGAAGAGTACCGTGTCACGGTCACGCATATCTGGGAGCTAAGGATGCACAGAGGCGTTGAGGGGCAGTCACTGGGCTTGGTCACAGTAGCTGGGGAATGGAGCCACGGACGTGGAAAACCCATCATGCCGACTGCGGCCCTCGGTCGTACCCGATGCGGGCTGTGCGCAGGGCACACGGGTCCTCTGGCTCAGAGGAGGGCGTGCTGGCTGGAGGCAGTCATCAGGGATGGGGAGGAAGCCTTAAAGGAACAGTAGGACTTAGGTGAGTGGAGAGGAATAGGAAAAAGTTCCAGGGAAGGAACAGTGCCCACAAAGGCAGAGAGAAGAGAGACGGTACCCACAGGCCAGCCTGGCTGCCACGGGTTGACTTAGAGGGTGTATAGTTAGAGGGGGATCAGCCCAGGGAAGGTGTTCAGTGCTAGTCTATGGACTTGAGGCACCTGGGAGCCAGTGAGTGTCCCCGAGAAGGAGGTGGCATGGGCCAAGAGGAATTTTGGAGAGATTCCTTCAGACCGGCTGTGGTTTGGACTCTAGGCCTGTTGTCGGAGAGGAGAGTACAGCTCAGGCAATCCCAGGCTCAGGGGATCGCCTGGGATTTTCAGAGGCACTGGGAACAACTGAGGCCCATAAAGGTCTGCATCATCACCTGCCTCTGTTTCCCTGACCTTGCGTGCTCCTTGCTATCAGCAGACCCCAGCCTCCCTGGACCTCTGGCTCCTCCTCGAACCTACCACATTCCCTCCAGGCCCCTGAGCTTTGCAGGTGCTTATCCCTCTGCCTGGAAGGCTCTGCCCACACTTTCACACGTCCACCTCCTTTGTACCAGGTGGGCCCCACTCTTCAGAGAGGCCTGTCCTGTCTTCCCCATCTAAATCAGGCGGGGGCCACTGCATCACCGTGTTTGCCTCCACAGCCCGAGATACTGCCCAGAAGCAACCTTATGCTCTTTTCTGATTTCCCGTTGGTCTCCCCCACTGGACTGCAAGCTCCATGAGGGCCAAGACTTCGTGCTTAGTGCCTAGTACACAGTAGGGGCTCAGCAAATGTTTGTTGAATGGCTGAGTGACAGATGGAGGGGACCTTGGGTTTAGAGGGTCCAGCATGAGCCTGACCATGCTCTCCTGGGTTCGTCCTCGCCCTAGAGGAGGTCCCGGGAAGGGTAGGACAGGACCCTGCACTCCAGCGTGTTTCCCTGCATGGGACTCTCTCTCCTGTGGCTGCTAGTCACTGGAGGGGGCCCAGGTTCTGCAAGGTGAGGGAGGGCAGTGAAAAGGCATGGCTCTGGTGGCCTGTGGCTGCGACACAGCACCAGCTTGGAGGAAGAAGCCCAGTTCCAGTCCCACTCTGCCCCCAGGCTGATCCCAGGGCCTGCGAGGCAGAGTTCTTCCTGCTCCCGGTCCTCTGGGGTTCCACCACTTGCTCAGGAAGGTGGGAGCTTGAGAGCAGATGCTTTCCAGAGAGGAAGAGGAGGAGAGACTGTCAGTGCTAAAGATGCCTTTGAGAGACCCTTAGGACACCCCCAGCCTCCCCAGCCTGCCCCCGGAGTGATTCATAAAAAAACTGGGGCTCAGTGAGATTAAGATCACACAGCTCACAGAAGACAGAGAAACCTCAGCCACTCAGCCCCCCCGCCCTCCAACTCTCAGGCCAGTGTTGAGCCCTTTCTCATTAAAAAAACTCATTCATTCATTCATTCATTATTTATTGAAAATCTACTCTGTGTCAGTCTCTATTCCAAGTTCTGGGGCGACAGGAGGGACGAAAACAAAATGTCTGCCCTCTAAAACTTAACGTCTGAGAGGAGAGGGGCTGACAACTAAAAGTGAGCACAAGCATGCAAAGTCAGGAGTCCTGCTGGGAGTGCTCCACACTTTGGTCCTTCTGTCCATGACAGGATAGCCCCTCCCCCGCCCCCCACCTGCAGGGGGAGGGGTGGCAGATGGACCCAGGGAGCTTTCTGAGACCCAAGTGGCGTTTCCTGCCGGAGGAGGGGAGGAGGTGGCCCTCCTGACAGGACGGTGTCAGGCCCCCCCACTCTGGCCCCAGCCCTCATCCCTCTCCCTGTCTCCCCAGCTGTGTGCCAGCCGCCTTGCCAGAACCGGGGATCCTGCAGCCGGCCCCAGCTCTGCGTGTGCCGCTCTGGCTTCCGCGGAGCCCGCTGTGAGGAGGTCATTCCCGAGGAGGAATTCGATCCCCAGAACTCAAGGCCAGCACCCCGACACTCAGCTGAGGGGTCCCCCAACCTGCGCAGAAGCAGTGCAGCCAGAGAAAGCACCACGACCCCCAGAGCGCGGTCACTGGCGTCCCAGCTGCCACTGGCCAGGTAAGTCCCCTCCTCAGTGGGACTTTGGGTCCCGGGGCACAGTCCCTCCCGAGCGGGGCTTCTTCCTTAGGACCCTTTGGTGAAGACCTCGGTGTTGAAAACCAGAATTATCCTTCCTCCTCCCTGCTCTCCTCCCCTTTCCCTGCCCAAACCACAAGTGCAGTGAGCAGGGAGGTGAGTGTTGGGGTTGGCACAGGCTTTGCGAGGCTGGGGTGGAGTCTGCACCCCCAGGTCCTGGGAGAAAGCTGAGAAGGGCCTAAAGCCTGTGCCCTCTTGTTTCAAATCCTTTCGTGGCCACTTCCTCGCTGGGTGGCCTTGGGCAAGTTATTTCCCTCTCTGATTCCTCACAGCAAGGTGGGGCCAACGATGATCACCATGAGCATGGAATTGTTGTAAGGATTAAGTCAGTTAATATAAAGAAAGTGCTTAGAACAGTGACTGGTACATGGTAAACTCTTCATAAATGCTTTCCTCCTCCCCCTCTTCCTCTGCCTGTGGTCCATGCAGGAAGGCCCCCTCTGCCCGAAGAAGCCGTTGGGTTCACTCACCGCCCAGCAGTAACTTCTCTTCTTGAAGGGAAGAGCAGGAGCCTGTGGGGGAGGGTGTAGAATAAAATGTGGGCAAGGGAAACGTTCACGGGCAGGATTCCCTGGCCTGCTTGCCAGCCAACCTGGCTAGACTTTTTCTCGCTCTGGACAGGAAATCTGAACTTTGTAAACTGGTCCATTTCTAGGGGGCTGTGTTTTCCTTTTGGTTTTTCAGGCGAGTTTTTCCATTCGCTTCCTACTTAAGATGTTCTTTCTGAAATGTTGCAACCTTGTCTTGCTGAACTAAGGGGAAAAAGGACTTGTCTGCTGAGAGGCCAGGAGAACCAGGGAGAGGAGGCTGGCCTCAAGGTCACGGCCCCAGTGGGAAAGCTCAAGAGAGAAGGGAAAGGAGCTCGAGATTATCCTGCAGCTCCGAAGCAGGGGGTGACGGGGGTCACAGTAAGGTGGGGTCCCAGAGCCCCAAGCACCCAAGCAGCTGGTTTGCAGGGGTAGCCAGAAGCACAAAGAACAGAAGGATGAACTCTGGTTGAGGTCTAGGGAGATCCAAATCAAAACCAGAAGAACCAAACCCTTCGGCCAAGGCCACGGAATGCTGGAGCAGAGAGAGGGGCAGAGCTAAGGGCCAGACAGACAGCACAGGGGCCCGGGTGGATGGCCTGGGATTGGCTGTGAGCGGGTGGGCAGGGCCTGGGCCCTGTGGTGATTGGCCCCAGCTAATGGTCCAAGGTGGGCGGGCCTGGTGTCAAGGCCCCTGGAAGACCTGCAGAAGTACCAGCTCCGGGAGCAGCCCAGGGCAGGATGGGGGCACAGTCCTTCCAGCCTGGCATCCCGCTGCAAGCTCTCTTTTGGCTTGTAGGATGCATTCCTTTTATAATGCATGGAACCCCTGTGTGTGCACACTAGTGAATACGGGGGCGATTGCCTGGCAGGTCATTCTGTCCCTTGCACCCCTGAGTCAGAACTGTTTAATATCCCCTGCCCCATCTGCCCAGCCAGTCCCAGTCCGCCAATTCTTCAATACCCGCCCCCCATCACTTCCACCCAGCTCTCTGACCCCCTGTGGATCTGTGTAATCAGGCTTCGTGGCCAGCCCTGGAAGGCAGGGACCCCACTTCTCACTCTTTGGATCTCCCCAAAGCTCCTCCCACGGGCTGAGCATATAGAGAAGGCTCCAGCCACGTTTGCTTCTTCGCTGGGTCCAAACTGAAGAGTTACCGAAGAAAGGGCCCACCCACCACTGAACCCTCGTTGAGCCCTTACCCTGTCCCCGGAACCAAGGGCCCCAGCCCCTTGCTGTTCTCTGTTCTGAGAGCAGGAAGGGGGGTCTTGGCGCTTCCCTGGCAGAGCACCCCACACTCTCCCTCCGGGTGGTCTGTTCGATTGCGCGGCAGGAGCTCCTGGAGAGTAGGGACTGTGTCCTGCTCTTTGGTGCAGGCAGCCTGGGTACTGCAGGTGCTCAGTTTACAGAAGCTAATTGAATGAATGGGTGAGGCCCCATGCTGGGGCCCGGAGGAGGCCGAGAGCCGGTGGAGCCCTCCATCCCCCAGCGGATTCACGCGTGCAGGAGGCAGTGGAGGGCGAGGGCCCACAGGGAGGTCGGTGGCCCATAGCAGGGACATCCTCTTCCAGCCTCACAGGCTCCCTGACCAGGCGCTACTGTGATGTCGGGAATGCGCCGCCGCCTCCAGGCCGGCCCTGTCTGTCTCTGCCCTGGGACCTCAGTGCCATGAAATCTGGGAAAGTCCGAGTGGCCCGCTGTCGGCCCAGCTGTGTTTTGCTTTGAGAGGCCAAATCCCGCTTGCCTGGTGGTGTCAGACATTTCCTGCGAGCTTGGCTGGGTTCCCCAAGCAGCCGTTGGCCTCTTTCCTGATGGCAACTCGTATGGGCCCTTGGTGTCCAGATAGAGGGAGTGACATGAAGCAGGGGGCATTCTAGAAGCCAGGGGTGGGGGGAAGGGACACTGCAAGGATTGGTGATGGCCAGAGATGCCCTTCAGGAGAGCACTAGACAGAGGCCAAGAAACTTGCATTCCAGAAGGAAGTCGAAAGGGAGGGTCCAGGAGAGTCTCAGGGAGCCGCAGCAGCACGCCCTGAGGAGAGCCAGACAAGGGTTGACGTTGTCCAGCTGTGGTCTGGGCTGCCTGCAGGCGGGGCCTGGACACTCCCTCTGAGACCTGGGCCCAGGCTTCTTCCCCAAGGCTGGCTGGAGGGCCCGTGCCACCCTCGGAGCCAAAGCCAGACAGCTGGGGACAGGCCGTAAGAGGTTGGGGGTAGGTGGTTACAACAAGCTGGAGTGGCCAGGAAACCTGCTTTCCCTCAGGGCTTCCCAAACAGCCCAGACATGGGCATCACGCGGGAACTTGCCTGCAAGCAGCTGCTGGCTCCACAGGGCAGGGAAGCGCAGCTCTGACATGGTCTCGGGGGGCGCTGAGGCTGCCGGGCCGAGGACCACACCTGGAGAAGTGAGGGTCCGGCCTGGGCTTTGGGTTCAGATCATCCTGGGGTCCAATTCTGGATTTACTGCTCACCAGCTGTGTGACACTAGGCACGTTTCCTAACCTCTCTGAGTCAGTCGTCCCCACCTGGTAGGAGTGCAGGGGGGATGGAATGAGACCATGTGAGGAGAGCACGCAGTATAGTGCCGGACAGGGGTTGGTCCTCCGTAGCAGGCTGGTGCTTGGACCCACTCTGGGGAGCCATCAGAGCCCGCCCCGCCTCAGGGGAGCTGTGACTAGCACATTCTGCCGTGGCCCCAGTAGTGGGTTGGGCTGTCTGGCTCGTTCAGCCAGGACCCTTCCTACCAGCCCTGCGGGAGGGGTCTGGGGGAGGAGTCCCAGCAGTTCTCCGGTTCTTGCGATCTGTCACTTGAGGGCTGTTCCTAGCGTCTAGAAGCCACCTCTGCTTTGGCTTGTGGCCACCTTCCTATCTTCCAAGCCAGCAATAGCACATGAACTCTTCGTGTTTTGAACCTCTCTCTGCTTCTTTCTTTGGCTGAATCTCTCACTGACTCTTCTGCCTTCTTCTTCCACTTTCAAGGCCGACGTGATGACACTGGGCCCCGCTGGGTACTCTAGGACACTCTCCCCCTTTTGTCAGCTGATTGGCAACCTTAATTCCACCTGCTCCTTCATTGCCCTTTGCCATTTATTTTTTAAGTTTTAATCCCAGTGTAGCTAACATACATTCTAATGTGAGTTCCATTCCTTTCGCCATTTAACGTAACATATTCAAAGGTGTAACACCAGGGAACAAAGATCATGGGAGCCAACCAAACCCACCCACTGCAGCCCATCCCAGCTGGGACCCCCCCCCCATCTGAATTGTAACAGCTCCCCTTGTCAGGGGCTTGCCACAGGGCAGCCTTCCGCGCTCTGGCCCCCAAAACCTTTCTGACATCTGTGAGGTCAGCTTTCACCATTCATTCCCTCCATTCACTCTGTTTCTGCCACACTGGCCAGCTGGTTTTTCCTCAAATATGCCAGACATGCTCCCACCTCAGGGCCTTTGCACTTGCTACCCCCCTCCTTGCAGTACTGTGTTAATAATTCCTAGGATGGCCATAACAAACGACCACAAACCAAGTGGCTTAAAACAACAGGAATGTATTCTCTCACAGTTCCAGGAGGGCGGCAGTCCAAAATCAAGGGTCGATCGGGTTGTCCCTTCCGTGACAGAATCTGTCTCATGTGTTTCTCCTAGCATCCTATGGCTCCCATCAATTCTTGGTGTCCCTTGGCTTGTAGCTGCATCACACGAATCTCTGTCTCCACTGTCACATGGCCTGCTGTGTGTGTATGTGTGCGCACGCACACATGTGCGTGTGAATTTAGGGTCTACCTTAATCCAGTATAAGCTCATCTAAACCTAACTGATTACATCTACACAGACCCTATATCCGAATAAGGCCCCAAATTACAGGTCAAGAGTTAGGACTTCAACACATTTTGGGGGGAGACACAGTACGACCCACATTAAACACTGTTTCTAGATACTCACATGGCTCGCTTCCTCCCCCGTCAGGTCTTTTCTTCCTGGGCAGGGGTGCAGGGGTGGGGGGTACGGACTCTGGTCGCCTGATTTAAAACCGCACAGCCCCAAATACTCCCTACCTCACCCTAGTAATTTTTCTCCATTGCGCTAGCATCCTCTGTGTTTTACTTATTTATTTTATTGTTTTTCTTACCCCGGTGAAAGGTCAGGTCCAGGAGGACAAGGGTTTTTTGCTCTTGGTTTTTTTTTTTAAGATTTTATGTATTTATTTGAGAGAGAGAGAGTTAGTGCACAGAGGAAGAAGCAGGCTCTCTGCTGAGCAGAGAGCCCGATGCGGGACTCGATCCCAGGACCCAGGGATCAGGATCTGAGCCAAAGGCAGACGGTGAACAGACTGAGCCTCCCTGGTGCCCCGGGACAGGGGCGTTCCTCTGCTCTCTCGCCGCTGCATCTCCTGCCCTTGAACACAACAGGCCCCGAATGGAGTTGGGTGAACGCGTGCTGAGTGACAGGCTCGGCTCCCCACCCCGTTACCTCATTGACCTCTCACAGCTCTGGGCCACAGTTCCCAGTGTTCCCGTTGTGTGGACGAAGCCCAGAGAGGTGAGGTGGCTTGTCCCCAGTCCCTCAGCCTGGCCTGAGATGTGGGCCTGTGCCAATCCTCCCTGGGCGTCCGTCTGTGGGAGAGGGCGGTGGGGGCGGGAGGGGGGCAGGTCCTGGCACAGCTCCTGCTGAAGGTCACCAGGCCACTGAGCAGGGGGCGCCTCCTGCCTGACAAAATGGCAAAGAGGAGATCGATGACCCAGACCAGAAAGGAGGTACCTGGGGCCACTTTCCATCCCAGATGATGATGTGTGCTTACTCCCCTTTTACCCATTTCCAAGGTTGTGACAAGGACACATGCTACCTTCACCTGGACAGACCTTCACTGTCCTTGACAATCTGGCCTCTGTCCTCCTTGGCAAGGTTGCAGTGAGGTTAGCAGCCTGTGTCTTTCTTGCTGTGTCACCCCTTCCTCGTGGCCACGCAGTGGCACCTCCCTGCTAGGGCGATTACAGTCCAGGGTGAGTCAAGCGTTTGAGATCTCTGGGGTTAGAGTGCCTTCCTTCCTTCCCTTCCCTTTTCTTTTCTTTCTTTTTTTTTTTAAGGCTTGTTTTTTTTCTGATTTGTTTTTGTAACTCTGAGCCCCAAGCTTGCCCCCTGGGGTTTTTCTGGAGTTCCCCAACCCTTAGGACCTTGAACACACTATTTTGAAAGAATCAGGAGACCCAATTTTGCTTTCAGGCTGGGACACTAAGTAGCTTTGTGGCTTCAGGCTAGCCGCTAAACTTCACCAAGACTTCATGTCTCTATCTATAAAGTAGGAAAGAGAGTTCTTTCCTCACTGGCGTGTTGTGAAGATTAACAAAAACGTTGTGGGCAAAAGATGGCTTTGTGAACGGTAATGTTTATTGCAAGTGCTGGTTAGTGTGGTTAGCAGTCTTGACAGTGGGCTGAGGTATTTGCTTATGCCTCCTATTTATACATGGGTTACTTTCAGGAGAAGCTCCTCACTGAGGCCCTCTCTGACCATCTTTTGAAGGTTTTAGCCTTAGGGTTGACCTTACCTACTGGACACAAACCAGGGGATGTACTTCACGGTACAGATCATAGCATCTCCAGTGGGTACCCCAACAGTTGTGCAGTGTGCAGCCTGTGCAGCTGTATGTGGTGATCTTAGACCTCGTTCCTTCCCAGGAGGGAGATGTCTCTCCTATCTTTCTATTACTTAATATTGTAACCCCCCCCCCACAACTTGACAATCCATCTCATCTTATTCACTTTCTATTTTCACAGTACTTTTTATTTTCTAACATAACATATAATTAACTTATTTGTCATGTTTAGAGTTTATCATCTGTTTTCCCCTAGCTACAATGTGAGCTTCTCAAGGACAGGGATCTTGCTTTGTTCACTGACATATCCCAATCCCCTAGAACAGTGCCTGGTATATAGTAAGCACTCAATAAATAAATATCTACTGAATGACCATCCTTATCGCAGTGCATCCCCTGTGACTGCCTGGTGCAAAGAAAGATGGTCTTGAGTCCATTCCCTTCTGAGCTGGCTCTCAGCCCATCCCCCAGCATGACACTGATCAGGAAAGGGGATCTTCCAGTCCTCCCAGCAGGCGGGTATCTGCTCACTCTGCCCCTGGGCCTGGGGGCTCTGGAGCCAGGGCCAGCTAGGACAATGCTTCTTCTCTAACGGTGACTAGAATGGGGCAGAGCCACACTTAACAGACCCCGAGGGTGCCAGGAGTCTGGTACAGGACTGTGGCAGCTGTGAAGGGGGGTCCTCTTCCAGTTTCTTCTGTCTCTGGGGCCTGAAAAAATCCCCATGAGCCCCCCTCCCTGGGCTTGTGGGTTTGGAAGAGGGAGGGCTTGGAGGGGAGTAGTCAGAGGGAGACGCTCCCTTGTAGGCCTCCAGCCAGAACAAATGGAGAGGGTTTTATTTTCCCAAGTCTGAAATCCAGAAGCCCTGCTGCTGCTTTTTGAGGAGAGTAGAAAAAATCTGTGTCTCAGCCAAGCACTTCCTTTACTGCCCGCGCCCTTCTCCCTGCTGCTCACGGGGGGTTCTGCCAGCATAGATGGGCCCCATGAAGGTTTGTGGAGGGTCCCTCAGCACTGCCCAGGAGACTGCTTGGAAGAAGTGGCTAGGTCTGAAGCTTTCCATTCCCACCAGGGAGAGGAGGGAGACTAGTTATTCTGTGCTGGACTTCTCAGTCACTGGATACAGCAGGAGATGGCCATCACATCACGGGGTCTCTCATAGGTACCCCAAGAATTGTGCAGTGCACAGCCTGTGCAGCTGGTAGTGACCCTAGACCTGGCTTCTTCTCAGGAGGGAGAGGTTTCCCATGTCCCCCACAAAGCATGTTGCTTCAAAGCAGTCCTTTGTAGCTGGGTGTGGCTGCTGAGGTCCCTTCTAGAGTTCTCTTAACTGGTAGTGGTGTTGGGGGTGGGGTGGGCCTCTGGGGCTTTGTAGAGTGTTAATATCCACCTCCTCAACCCACACATGTATCTGAGACCCACAGAGCTCAGGGCCTGGGCAGGATCTTGGCTAGCCATGTATGAATAACAAAAAGATACAGGCTCTGGGCAGATATGGCCTGAGGCATTGTTCTGGCTATGCTTTCCCCTAGGCCTAGTGGTCCTGCCAGAGATCATGAAAGGCATTCAACCCAGTGTGGGCACCTCTGGGTTAGTGAAGATGCCAAGCTCAGGTCTCTGAGTGCTCAGGGAAGAAGGAAGCGCAGCACCTTCTAACCACGGGGGACCAGTGGGCCTGGACTAGGGAAATGGTGTCTGCTTCTTGCACACTTTCTCTTGCCTTCTTTTCTCTCCTAGTTAAGCTTGAAGGTGACCATTTGGCCTGAAGCAGCCCCAACATGTCTGATGAAGGCTGCATGACTCCCTTTTCCAGGATTCTCCCAGAGCTGAGGGTCCCCAAAACCTCCCTGGGTGCGATTACAGAGGGGGCTTGCTCCCAGCCCAGCCCTGGGCCTGGCCCTCGACAGGTCTCTGAGATGTGAGCTGTCCGCCTCCCATCTGCCGACAGCCTACAGCACAATGATAGAGAAAGCTACGGAGCTTCCTCCTCTTCCGTTCCTCCCTCTTCCCTATCCTCCTCTTTCCTCCCCTTGCCCTCCCCACACTGAGTCTCTGATGTCACCGGGTGCAGTGACATTACACAAATGTCTTCTGGCTGATCACATTGAGTCTGATTGGAGTGACGCGGCAGGGCTGCACCTGCCGACAGGATGGGGATAATCGCCCAGGAGCAGAGGGGTCCGGGAGACCTCCCAGTGCTGACCGCTGCCCTGACCCTAGTCCTACCCTGAGGGGGTGCCTGGAATTGTGGTTATGGTGGTGAATGTTGGGTTAGGAGTGGGTGGACTAGGGTTGTGGTTGGGGTGATACTCTGTTTCACAAGAGGGCGGTGGTGAGGGATAGAAGGGAGGATAACTTTAGTGTGGTATTGCAGTGAGATTTTAACCCCAGGGTTGTGGCTAGGGTTGGGATAAAGTTATGCTAGAGTAGAACTTAGGACTGGGTTTTATTATTTTTTAAATTTTTAAAATTTTTCTTGCGTGTGGTATGGTTGTTATTTTAACCTACCGTTGATGGAAGCTTACTGAGCCAATGGGCCATCTGCACAGACCTGAGAACGGGGCCCACGTGACGTAGTGGTGACGGGCATGGCGCCTGAGTCAGACCTCTGTTCTGTCCGGTTCTGTGGCTCGCAGCCGTGTGATGCCGTGTTTCCTCTCCTCCCTGAGTCTCAGTGTAAAAGGATGATGCTAACACTCGTCTCACAGGGTCGTGTTGAGGATAAAATAAAAGAAGTAGGTAAAGTGCTGAGTCACATGGCTGAGTGCTCAGTCCTCGAGAGAGGAGACTCTTTCTTATCTGGATCAATCAGAGTCCTGGGAGGAAACAGCTGGCACACGCTACAGGAAGACTTTGAGAAAGGGTCTATTTGCAAAGGCAGGGTGCAGGGCAGGGTGCCAGTGGTCACTGGAACCAGAGCGGCTACGGCCACAGGAGGAAGCCATGGCAGGGAGGTGGCCTCTGTTGGAGGACCGTGCCACGGACCAGCCCACCCCCCGCCCCCAAACTGTGCCTGTCGGGAGGGAATTGGGAGGATCAATACCTCCACTCCCTCTCCTGCTTTCTTGCTGGGCTTCCACGTGGGCTGAGCAGGACTGGAAGGCAGAGGGCCAAGGAGCCCCCCAGGGCCCAGAGTGGGGTGGAGAAAGGTCTCGAGGAGCAAGTAGAAGATCTCTAGCACACTAATGAGTCCTCACTGTGGCACTGTGCGGAAGGGCCATTCCTGCCCAGCTCTACTCAAGACTCCAGAACCCTTGGCAGCAGCCCGTTTGCTAACCAGCCTGTAGAGGGTGAGCTCAGGCCAGTGCAGAGCAGCAAGCCTGGTGAGGGAGCCACAGGGACGGGGTCAGGCAAGGCATTTGGTGTCTTTGCAGAAAACTACAGAACCCCGGCAAGAGCCTGGAGTCACTTCTCCACCGCCGTGTGCGGGGAACAAAGGCAGCTTGTTGGGATCATTAAAACATAATGTATGCAGTTCCCAGCATCCAGCTTGAAAAATAGTAACAACAAACATTTCAGGCTTGTGGCTGGACTCATAGCATTTAACTGACCGAAGTCCTCTAGGATTTTGTTTGAAAGGAAAAGGTTAGGGAGGGATGAAGCAAGGAGGGGCTGGAAAGACAGTCAGTGCTCTTTTTCAGATGCCCCGAGGGACGGTTTGTCCCATCTGGTTGCTTTATACAGAACTGTGGCTACTCAGTGAATGTCACCCTCCGGGTAGTGTGTGTATGTGTGTGTGTGTGTGTGTGTGTGTGTGTGTGTGCGCACACACAGCATGGGTGGGAAAGCTGTATGAAAGAACATGCCTAAGAAATTATAATGGAGAATTTTTTTCAGGCTTTATGAATTCTCCTTTTGAGCTCAAGGTTTTCAAATATATATGTATATCAGGTTTCACCCCTTGTCCGGGACACATAGGAAGTTTCTGATTTATGGGTCCGGTAGTTTCTCCAGTTACACAACCTTTAAATCTGCCATCAGTTAATGAATTTGCCACTGTCAGAAAAGGCGCTGTAAGCTTCCCAGGTGAAAATTGCTTTACCAAAGTAAAGTGGCACCATAATAACACTAGAAAAAAGGGGCTCAAATGTATACTTGTTTCCACACGGGGAGCTACCTGAATCAGTGTCTCAGCACTCCTCTCCTGATCCCTGGGGTGTACGGGTGGGTGAGGGTGCACACACGTGCCCATGCACACGCACACGAGTGTGCACACACACACACATACCACCTCTGGAGAGTGACAAGAAGGAAGGTTTAAGCCTTGCCGGATAATTTTCCAGAAAAAGATTAGAAAAGAAAAATGAATTAAATGCAAAGGCATATGATAACCATGTGAAATAGGTTGCTTAGGACCCAGCGGGGTGTGTGCGCGCGTCCGTCTGTCTGCAGATGACATTGTGAAGGTCGCTAGATGATTTCCACCGACAAAATGTGAAAACACATAGTTGCTTTGTTAGCCACATAGCTGTGGTTTTGTGTCCATGATTCATTGTGGAAGTGAGTAGCTGCAACAGGCATTTTGTGGGGGGGGGTTGTTCTTTTTTTTCTCCTAAAAAAATATTTGTGAAAGGTCTAAAATTCAAGAAAGTCCAGGGCTTTTTGAAAAGAAAAATCCCCATTCCTTGCAAAATGCAGATTGCAGATCAAGCCCTCGGGGAGCTACCGCATGTCTGCTTCTAGCCCCTCTGAGCCTCAGCCCCTGGCGACTGCCTGACGCGTCCCCCCACATGTGCACCCAGAGCAGGGCGGGGCTCGTCTCTCACGGGAATCCGGTCCCACAGGGGGACCTCAGACAGCCCGCGCCCTTGGAGAACTGTTCATCCCACGTTTCTGTCTTTTTTGGGGTCAAGATCAGAGCCCCTGGAGCAGGCAGTGGTGTATGAGGGAAGGATTGTGGAACTCTTGATGTCTTACAGTGAGCTAAGTCGGGGTCTGAATCTCAGCCCTACCACTTAACAACTATGCCTGATACGAGCAAGTGATTGAAACCGACAAGCCTCAGTATTCTCATCTGCAAGATGGGGATGCCTGTCCCTTCCTTATAGAATTGTCAGGAGAATTTACTAGTATAGCCAAATGCATCTGGCACCATTCTATGAATGGCACTCACTTTCATTTGTCCCTGGATTCTGGGGTTACCTGGGCCTTTTGTTTAGATCAGAAAAGCAGCAGTAATACCTAGAAACTCTGAGAGGTTACCCAGACCACATGAAGGTGCTTCTGGCCCTAGTGAGGTTTCTTGTTATGGGCAAGGGTGAGCAGCAGGGTGGCGAATATCACCCATCAAAGGCAGGGAGAGCTCAGGCCTTGAGACACCCACCCCCCACCCCCGGCATTTCCTGCTGGTGCTGATCCTGGCCAGAGTGATAACCTCTCTGTGTTTCAGTTTTCTCTTCTCTAAAATGGGAGGTTGGTCATACCTAAATCCTAAGGTTGTTGTGCTAATCACATTAGTATCAAACATAAAGAGTCTAGCCAAAATTTTTTTTAAAAATGAAATGCCTAGTAGATGTCTGGCACGTAATTAGTTGGTAGGTTTGGGCTGCTTTGATGCTGAATGAAGATCCTCAGGTTGGGCTCGTCCTTCTCACAGAAATCTCCTTTCGTTTATGGTCCCGGGGTCAATTTCAGCCCCTGGAAGAGCAGGCTGCCAGGACTTCGGCCTGCCCCTGAGGACTGTATCCTTGACCCAGCACCCCCCCTCCCCCCAGTGGGTCTCTCTGGGCAGGTCCAAAAGTGGGATAAACTCATCTGACATCACAGGCCGGTGTCTGCCGTCTGATAAGGCAAGCCTGCTAAGCTCTGTGCATGGGGGTGTGTTATGGAGCCCAGGGGGGCCCCAGAGGCCATGAGCTGGGAACTCAGGGGTTCCGGAGGTGGGAATATCAGGCCAGTTTGATGGTGGTGAAATGCCCATACCCCAGGCTCTTCGTGGCTGTGGGAGATGGTCCTAGCTCAATCCCCTCAGCCTAAAGCTCTTTCTTCTCCCTGCTTCACCTCCAGCCCCTCCTCCTCCTCTAATGTCCCGGAGCACTTGCCACTCGAGCCTCTGCAGGAGCTCCGGGGAGAGCAGAAAGGGCTTGATGGGCTTTGTACATGAGATACACAGGATAAGGGACTGTGGCTCTACAGCTCAGTCCCAAAACATAGTTCTCAAGCTGCGGTGATAATGTAGAGGTTTAGAACGCAGGCGCTGGAACTAGAATAGGCTATCTATATTTGATTCCCAGCTCTGTTAGTCATTGCTGTGTGACCTTAGACTAGTAACCTAGCTTCTCTGTGCCTCATCAGTAAACGGGAATAATAATAATAATATCAACTTCCTAATTTTAAAGATGGTTAAATTAGTTAATGTATGGAAAGTGTTGAGAATCAGGCCTGGATGTTACAAGCACTCTTGAGCTATTTGCTCTTATTTTCTGTCATCTTTGGCCCCTGCTCTTTTATCTGTAACCAGACAAGGCTTCTCCTTGAACACCAACAGCACATGCCCGAATGTGTCTCCATAAGCTCAGGGTTCTCTCTGCCCTCCTGACCCCTTTCTCCAGCTCATATCACACAACCACTAGAAAGCCTTCCCTGTGTCTCCAGCTGTGAGACTCCTGGCACCTGCTGCTGCCTTTCTGCTCTTGGATGGTTATGAATCACCTACGTTCAGCGTCTTGTCCAGGGCTGCTGGGTATGGTTGTATGTGTTGTGCCCTGCACAAAGATATTGGTCAGGGTACGAATGCAGCTAAAAATCTAGCCTGTGTTCTCAGCCAGCTCTGGCGCCATGAAGGAAATGGGGCCACTTCTGGAAACTGGACACCCAGAGGGGCCCCTTTGCTAGTTCACACGAAAGCACCAAGTGCAGGCCTTTCCCCACCCTCTGCCTCCTTGCTTGGAGGGAGCAAGGTGTCTTTCCTACAGTGCCCATGGGGGACTGTGCACCTTATAAAATGCTCGTGCGTGTACCTTGGAAGTAGGTGAATGATGAATTCATGACATCGAGGTTCCCCAGGTGCTGACAAGTCTTCCCACGGGAGGTTGGAGCCAAAGGTTTCCGACTGCCTGCTGGTCCCAGCTGCTGCGGGATGGGGCCCAGCCAGGGCTGGAGAGATCGCTCTGGTGAGGAGAGAGGGCCTGAAGAGGCTACTGAGCAGTTGAAAGTTCACCGTGATAACTATCTGGGGTCAGTAACTGTGTGCCCAGCACTGCGAGGACTCTATGAAGAATATAAAGAGAATATAAGACTTGATCCCTTGCCTTCTTCTCTCGGGGGGTCTGTGCTCCTGGCCAAGCTGTAGCCCTTTGGGTGGTCTGCTGGGCCCAAAGGGAGACGGAGAAGCTCTGGGAGGGGCCCTTTCTTCTGCTGGGAGGGGGAGGGCGATGACTCCAGCAGTTTGACCCTTGGGCAAGCTACTAGGTAGAAAAGAGGGGGCATTTCCAGGGCCCTGGGCAGCCGGCTCCAGCTCCCCTGCCCGGCTCCCTTGCCCAGCCAGGAGAGTCTCAAGGGGTCAGGGTTTGGCGGCCTGACGCCTACGAGGCAGGCTGCTCGGTGGAAAAGGGCTTGTCAACATGAGGTCATGAGGGGTCCAGAGGGCAGAGGAGAGTGAGGAGGCCTCGCAGGGTCTCTGGGCCCTTGGGAAACTGAGGCGGCAACTACTACTTCTCTAGAGGTGAGGGTCTAGAGGCGGGGGTCTGACCCCAGGCCGGGCTTGTGCCCCACAGACCTTCCCTTGGATATGCACAACCCCCACCAACCTGTGCCTCTTGTTTATCTGCAGGGAGGTAGAGGGCTGCGTTTCGTCCTAAGCCAGCTGGGAGAGCAGAGCGGGCAGAGATTGGGCAGGACAGACCCCTCCCCACCAGGATTCTGCCCCCTTCTCCCACCCCCCACCCCCGCCTGGCAGAGGCCTCCCCTGGCATCTGTGTCCCAGATCTCCAGCTCTCTCAGACCTGGGTGTGGGCATAGAAAGACCTAGAGACTTAGACCTCGGAGCAGGAGGATGTGACTCCCAGGTGGCTGAGGTGGGGCTGGGTTGGGGACGCCGGCTGACCACTGGGGTCCCAGGGATTGGGCACGGCAGGGTGGGCATGGCAGGGTGAGCGGCAGAAGAGGTCTCGGGACAGCCAGCTCTCAGACATGTCAGGAGGGCACCGGGGAGAGAGGGTGTCGGTGCTGATGACGCCATATCACTGTGCCAGGCGGTGGGGGGCGGGGCGGGGTCCCCCCGGAACCTCCCCACTGAGCTTGCTGTGAGCCCAGAGGCCCACGGCTTCCTCTCTGGCACTCAGGAACACAACTCCACTATCCCAGCCACACAGAGCTCCTGTGTCTTCAGGGGTCACCCTGTCGCTGATCAACTCTGGCTCTCTAACGGCCTTCCTCACACTGTGCCCAACGCAGCTCCCCTGGGGCACAGTCCTTGGTCTGTCCTCTGTGAACCCAGTCTCTTTCCGGCCACAGCCATCCTCACATCTGAAGACAGATACTGCAGTCTGGGGGCGGTAGAGCAGGGTTTAGGATGGTACTGATGCCCCCAGGCGAGGACCATCAGGGGACCCTAGTGCCTGTTGTAGGAGCGAAGCCTTCAAGGGACAGAGAGCACACTGAAGCTAACCCGGGGAACCTCTATCCACATAGTCACAGGCCAAGATAGACTTTTGGGGTTCCAGTGCTGGCCCCTCCATTTTTTAGACTGCACGGTCCGATATGGTCATCACCAGCCATATGGGGCTACTTAAATTTGCTTTAATGTAAAACTCAGCAACACCAGCCACATTTCCAAGGATTCAAAAACCACAAGTGGCTAGTAGTTACATATTGAATAGTGCAGACTATAGAGCATTTCCATCCCCACAGAAAGTTCTGTTGGACAGAGTGATTCTAGAAGAATGATCTTGGACAAGGTCCTTAACTTCTCTGTGCCTCAGTTTCCTTTTCTAGAACATGAGGCTAATAATAATACCTAGCCCCTACAGTGGTTGTGAATATTAGATAACATAAGGCAAATGTAACAATGAATTCACAGCAGAGGGTACCTGGGTGGCTCAGTCGGTTAAGCATCTGCCTTTGGCCCAGGGTCCTGGGATCGAGTTCCGCATCAGGTTCCTTGCTCAGCAGGGAGTCTGCTTCTCCCTCTCCCTCTGCTCCTCCCCACTGCTCATTCTCTCTCTCTCACATAAAAACCTATTAAAAAATTTTAAAAATACACAGCACAGAATTAGCGCTCAGTACATGTCCAGCATTAGTGCTCAAGCCCTCCCCTCCTCATAGTGTCATCAGAGGGCCCACCGGCCTGGCACGTCTGGTACCCAGACGCTGGAGGGTGATGGCCGCTAAGTCTTAGCCAGCCTGAGTCTCACCTGCTCAGCCCCTGAGCTATGCGTCGCCTAGATCAGCGGGCTCCTGGCTCCTGTCCCAGGTCCCCTCCTCCTGATCCACCCTGGCCCGGTGCCCTCTTGCCCTTGGCTGAGGCCGGGCAGGGCCCAGAGCAGGAGGTCTGGCGACACTACATTGGATCCCTGAGGATTTGGCACAAGGGCCGGCTGACCCTGGTCTGGGCCTGAGGAGAGAAGGAGCAGAGAGAGAGCTCTGTGAGGGCTTCCCTTGCCTTGCCAGCTCCCAGATCCTCAGGGGAGCCTGGGCCACCTGGGGGGTGCTAGGGCCCGGGCACCTGCCGTCAGCGAGGCCTGCAGTCACGAGAGGGCCAGAAACGGAGACTAGGAAGGCCCTCCAGGCGGTCAGTGCTCTCTCCCTGTTCCCCTCCTCCCTGTCTGGCTGCTCCCTCTCTGACCTCTTCACAGCCTCTGCCTGTGTCTGCCCTCAGGCGTGGTGCTCCCCAGACCCCTCCTCCGCCCTCTTCACTGAGCTTGCTCGGTCTGTCCTCTGAGAACCCAGTCCTTGGACCACAGTGCCTGGCCTGTGGCAGGCAGTCAGTAAGTTCTTCTTGAATGAGTGAAAGAAGGTGGGCTTCCCCGGAGACTCTACTTCACCCATTCAATGCAGCCCAGCTACCTCTCTGATATTTCACGCTGTCCCCCCTTGGGACTGGAGCCCATTCTTCTTCAATCCCCCAAAATCTCAGTGTCCTCATCTGTAAAATGGTGATACAGCAATAACAAATGGTGGGGTAGCTCTAGGATGAACTTAACCTGGTTTGGTAAGCTGGCTTCTGCCCTTAGGTGTTCTATAACCTTCAGGAAGGGATAGAAACTTGCTACTCTGATTTCTTAACTGTGAAATGGGATAATGAGTAACTCTTAGAGTTATGGAGAGACCTACATGAGACGATGTGGGCAATGTGCATTATTGGCGTGGAGGCTGGTGCAGAGTGGGCATTCATTAAATTGTGGCACGAGTTTATTCCCCATCTGCCCCCTTCCTGCTCCCTGCCACCCCACGTACATAGGTAACCGCTGTTATTAATTTCCAAGATAGCCTTCCTAGGTTGCTTTATAAAGATGCAAATAAATGCAACACATATGCTTATTTTCTCTACATTTACACAAAAGTTTATGTACCCCACACCAGGAGTCAGCAAACTTTTCCGTAAAAAGCCAGATGGTAAATATTTCAGGCTTTGAATGACGTTTGGTTCTACAACTACTCGGCTCTACTACTCGGCTCTGCCATTTAGAGCAAAAGTGACCACAGTCAATGAGCGTGGCTCTGTCCCAGCTCAACTTTATTTATGGAAACTTAAACTTGAATTTCATACCACTTTACCATGTCATGAAATATATTCTTCTTTTGATCTTTTTCAACCCTTTAAATATAAAAAAAAATTGTTAGTTCACCATCCGTATAAAAATGGTGGGTGGAGCAGATCTGGGCTGTTTTTCCACTTTTCAGTATGTCTTGGAGAGCTTTCCAATAGACGTAAAGAAGCTGCTTCTCTCTGTTTCGAGGGCATATGACTCCGCCCTGTGGATATGTCCAAATATTGGATTGTTTAACCAATCTCCTATTGAAGGACACTTACGTTGTTTCTATTCCTTGCAAAATATTTTGCTATTACGGAATAGTGCTGCTATGAATAATCTTGTTTATCCATCATTTTGGGCATTCCCAAGCGTCTTAGGTCAGATTCCCCTAGACGGGGAGCTGGGACATGGCTTCCGGTGTGTGATTTATTAGGGGACTGACAAGGGAGGGAAGCAGAATGGGAAGGTGGAAAGAGCCTAACAAGGATTGGTCCCAAGGAAATCAAGCCAAGACCTAACAGAGGGTGGAGCTTGCAGAATTGTCCCCCTTAGAGGCAAGGGGCCAGGCTTTCGAAGGTCTTATTCCTGTGGTCACTGGTGGTGGGCGGGGCTTGTCGGGTGGTTGCACCTGGAGCAAAACTCTGATGCAGCCCGTGGGAGGTGCACCAGCTGCGAAGGGGACCCGGGCAGGGTGGTCACAGTGCCTACACGGCAGCTCTGTCTGCGGCAACATCTTGGTGATAGAAGTGCCAGAGCAAAGCATCGATGCACTCAGTGTGGAAAGACGTTGCCAAATTGTTCTCCTAAGGGCTGTATCAATTTACATGCCTACAGCAACGTTTTGAGAGTGCCTGTTTCAGCACAATCTTGCCAGATTAGTCTATTATTAAACTTTTGAATTTTTGCTAGTCTAATGGATTAAAAATGCTATCTCAGAGTAGTTTTCATTTGCACATCTCTTAGAATGAGCATATCTTCAGGGCACCTGGGTGGCTCAGTCAGTTGAGCATCTGACTGTTGGTTTCCACTCAGGTCATGATCTCAGGGTCCTGAGATCAAGCCCCACTTCAGGCTCCATGATCAGCCTGGAGTCTGCTTGAAATTCTTTCTCCTTCCCTCCCCTCCCCCTCTGCTCCTCCCCCTGCTCATATTCTCTTTTGCTCTCTCAAATAAGTAAAAAAATAAAATCTTAAAAAAAAAGAATAAGTCTATTTTCAAGTGCTTAGGAAACATTTGTATTTATTTTCCTGTGAAAATAAATATGCTTCCCTTCCTTCCCCCTTCTGCGCATTGTCTTATAATATTTTTCTTAGCTGGAATATCTTCCTCTTCATTTTGGACAATGAAAATCCTACCCCTCTCTTAAGCCCCAGCTCAGATGCCGTGGTCTTTCTTACATCTGAATTCCCATAGCTCTGTTAGCCATCATGGTCCACTTTGGATCCAAGTTATTTGCACACATTTACCATGCTTTTCCTGAACCTCAGTTTCCTTATCTATAAAATGGAGCTGCTGTGGAAAATAGAGATTTATTTTTATTACAAAATGATGCGTGTTTACTGTAAAAATGTTTTACTGAAAAAAATTCCAAAAATGTAGAAACAGGGGCAGCCACTGCCTACAAATCCTTCCAGAGCTTTCCTATGCCTGTATAAATATCTATAGGGGGAGAGAGAAGTTTCTCTTAAGACACAAACCTGGAAGCATGCTATCCATGTTATTCTGCAACTTACTTGTACTAGTCAATAAAATAATGTGGTTAAGATGATGCATTTAAAGCATCTGGCTTGAGGCACCTGGGTGGCTCGGTCGGTTAGGCATCTGCCTTTGGCTCAGGTCATGATCCCAGTGTCCTGGGATCAAGCCCACATGGGGCTCCCTGCTCAGCGGGGTGTCTGCTAGTCTTCCTCTCCCTCTGCTCCTCCCCCTGCTCATGTTCTCTCACGCCCATTCATTCTCTCTCTCAAATAAATAAAATCTTAAAAAAATTAAAAATGAATAAAGCATCTGGCTCTGTGCTCAATAGACGGTAGCTCTAATTTATGCACCATGTGGTGAGGTTTTTAAACTTTCTTTTAGCAGCAAAAGCCTTTTCAAACAAAACAGTATTCAGAAGCCCAATTTATAAAGTAGATAGAGCGGAGCCTCCAGGCTCAGGTGCACTTGGATGGGGTGGGGGGCATGGTGCCCCTCACCCACTTGCCCCCCCAATTGCTTTTGAAAACCGCAGTGTTAAATAGATTTTCAGGATGGCAGAATGTGGGCACAGCACATTGAACCGAGTGACGACATTGTGGGTATGCACTATCCAGGCAGTTTTCACCTGGGTCCAAAGATCCCAAGCAGCAGGGACAGGAAGTTTGTTTTTTTTTTTCCTTCTCCCAAATTGGTTGAAAGAGCCCAAAAGTCCTCAGACTAGAGCCGACTGTAGCTCAGTGGTTTTCCTCTTGGCTTGGTACTGACCTGTTGTGAATTTCTCTTTGGTCCATGAAGAAATGAAGAAAATAAAGTCAATGTGGTGAGGTTTCTGTGAAGTTAGGCTTGTTCCAATGTTTCTTTTGGGCATGGAAATGTCTTTTCTTCCATGGAATTATGGTGGTAATAATTGGTAGTTTGTGTGTGTATGTGTGTGTGAATTTCTTATTTACCTAAACAAACAATTGGCAACTTTATGGTGTTCCCCTACATTTGTTTCAAAATTTTACTGATCCCCGGATCCTAATGTCTAGAGACAGCTGTTCCCGGTCTATTGTGGCTGCTTTGCCAGGACTTCCCTGGAACAATCCCAGAGAGATAGCAAATTCTCTTCTTGTGCCAGGAAAGTTCAAGAACCACCATCGTTGATGAAATCAAAGCAGCTCTTCCAAGGCTGAGTAGATGGAACCTCCCCTGTGGGGGGCTGTGGACCAAGAAAGTCACCTTCTCAGTCAAGGTCTTGTTTACCTCCGTTGGCACCACTCTTGTCCTTAAGGGGCCACTGCTTCTTTAGACTACCCTGGGCCCAACATGGCGCCACACCCTTTCCTTGATGTCCCACGACCTAACTGAGACTAGGAAGGGGCAGGCAACCGGGCTTTTGCTAAAGGTTTGTGAATCACTTAAGAGAAATGAGCGTGAAGATAACACAAAGCTGGACTACAAGGCTTACAAACGCCACGGCTTACAATCTACACCCCATCCTGGCTGCCTATGACCTTCTAAGTGCTGATGGCACAGTCAACCAGCTGGAGGCCACCTCCTCGAATTGTGGGCCTCCCCACCCACCTCTAAGGACTAAGCTGGGCCTTATGAAGGGAGATGGTGGTTGCCTTACTGGGGGTAATTTTGGTGGAAGAGGTAGAAACTCTCAAAGAACTGGGGCTTCCTCCTTTACTCGGCTGTGAGCCTCTTAGACAAGGCAGAACTTTTGATTTCTGTCATTTAACCCCAAATCCATCCTAGCAGTAGGTGACAGTGGATTGGGTTCAGGAGGCTCCTGTTGTTAAAAAGGTGTGGACTGGGGACTGGGCACTTTACATATAAGGACGCTTGGACAGTATAACAAAGTGTTTTGGGGAACCTTTCATTCCCCTTAGATGAAGAAGAATTTTCAGTGTCTGAGCTGTATCTAGCACTTCTTTTATTGTCATTCATATAATTTTAAAATTCTGGCATATTTTTCAACTAATGACCGTTTACTTACATTTGCAAAGGAATCACATGGCCTGGCTCTTTCTCTTAGTCCTTGCTCCGGCCCCATGATGTGGCGTTGCCATTCCCGTGTTACTAATGAGGAATCTGAGGCTCGGAGGAGCTCCGTGACTTGCTCAGGCCATCCTGCTAGAAGAGGAAGACCTGACATTCGCCTGGCCTAACCCTGTTCCCTCCCTCCGAACAGCCAGGTCCTATCTACAACTAGGGAACGGGGGAGTTTCTTTGTTGGCGGTGCCTTTTTTCTTCTCTGCAACATTAACTACTACTGGCCTTAGGATTTGAACTCAGGAATCTTGGGGCCATCAGCACTGAGTTCCATCAGAGAAACAAGTGACAGCAGTGATCACAATGTCAACAAACCACCAAGAAAGAAGCTTTTGAGTTTCCATCTTGACCAGACTGGGGAGTGCTTCATTGGTCAAGTTCAAAACAGTGGCACTAGGCAGACTAGGGCAGGCTCATGAGCTATGTCCTTCATCTTTCTAGGGTGCTTTGTGGTGCTGGCACTAAGCTGAGCCATGGCACCAGCCTGGTGCCACCAGGAGGGGTCTCCCACCAACCCACCAGCTGCCCCCCCGCCGCCCCCTCTCTCTCAGGCACACTCCGGGAAGCTCTTGAAAGGACTGTGTTTTCTGCTGCAGCTGGTTGTGCTGATCTTTCCCTGGGAATGAGGAGTAAGTGCCTGTGGTTTGGGCTCCTGATTCTGGCCCATTACAGCTCCCAGAACTTCTCACGTGGCTAACAGGCCCTCCCTCCCACTCCGGACCCCAAACTCAGGAAGCGGGGTGAGGCACGGTTGTGGCCTGTTGGGGTAAGGATTTTTGGCTGGTGGCCCTGGAAGGAAGAGCAGTATTAAAGCCTATGGGGGGGGAGCCTGGGTGGCTCAGTTGGTTGAGCGGCTGCCTTTGGCTCAGGTCATGATCCCAAGGTCCTGGGATCGAGTCCCGTGTCATGCTCCTTCCTCAGCAGGGACCCTGCTTCTCCCTCTCCCTCTGCCTGCGCTCCACCTGCTTGTGCTCTCTCTAGCTCTGTCAACTAAGTAAAATCTTAAAAAAAAAAAAAACAGCTTATGGGAGCCAAGCTCTGAGCAAAGGGGCCTGAGGCTGAGGGCGGGCTCAACATTGCCTAGAGAAGTACTGGGATACCAGCCTCTGACGTCTCTCCTGATTAGGCTTCTGCCAGGAAAGGATAAAAGGAAGCTCGTTCCTGGCCTAGGCACGCGGGGTCCACAGAACTGGAGTAGAGACAGCAGAAGGAGAAGGTCCCACACCTTATCCCACTTGGCCAATCCAGTGGAGAGGCTAGGGTTGGGACCTACCGGGACAAGAGGGGACCTACCGGGGGAAGGAGTGCCCTCCAGGCCTGAGCAGATGCTCCTAGGCTGAGCTTCTGTTGCAGTCTGGGCTGCCCTGTTAGGGGCCCAGGAGTCAGGATGCTGTGGGTTGGAATGGCAGGGCCCTGACCTACTCGTCCAACCCTGGCCTGGGAACTGCTGCCTCAGCTTCAGTGTCCGCAGATGTCGTCATGTGCGGTGGCTCATGCACACTGTGACGGGGCAGGATAGTGGCCATGGAGGCGGCCTTGTAGAACGGCCGGATAATAAGCCCACAAATAAGGCGTCCAAATTCATGAGACAGTTCAAACAGTTAAGATATCGAAGGATGGGACGCCTGGGTGGCTCAGTTGGTTAGGCTGCTGCCTTCGGCTCAGGTCATGATCCCAGGGTCCTGGGATCGAGTCCCACATCGGGCTCCTTGCTCGGCGGGGAGCCTGCTTCTCCCTCTGCCTCTGCCTGCCACTCTGCCTGCTTGTGCTCTCTCTCCCTGTCTCTCTCTGACAAATAAATAAATAAAATCTTTAAAAAAAAAAAAGATATCGAAGGATGTGAGCAGAAAGTTTTCACCAGTGGTCAATAGATACATGAAGACCGTTTCAACTCAGAAGTAATAAAGAAAGGAGAGAAAAGTGAAGTACCATTTTATATTTATTCAACTAGCAAAGTATAAAAAATTTAATAACACATCAGGATGTCGAGGTGCGCTCGGAGGGGTACATTTCTACATTTCGATACACCCTTTCAAAAAACAGTGCACCAGTGTGTATCTAGAGCCATTAATGTTTATAACCTTTTCCATATACCTCCAACATGGTCATTCTAGTCTGTAGGATTAATTGTAAAAGAATAATCCTTTTTAAATGTGTATTTTAAGTATTTTTTCAAAAATACAAAATAAAATAGCATAGTACAATGAATCCCCCTTTACTTTTTTTTCTTTTAAGATCTCATCTATTTATTTGACAGAGAGAGAGAGAGACCACAAGTAGGCAGAGAGGCAGGCAGAGGGGGGCAGGGTGGGGGGGGAAACAGGCTCCCCGCTGAGCAGAGAGCCCAATGCGGGGCTCGATCCCAGGACCCTGAGATCATGACCTGAGTCAAAGGCAGAGGCTTTAATCCACTGAGCCACCCAGGCGCCCTGAATCCCCCTTTACTAAAGGAATATTTTCACGGAAAGAAAGAAAAGCCATACTTATGTGAACATAAATATGTCCACAGTTAAAAATTCCAAACCATCTGTGTAACAGGCAAATGTCTGAATAAATTGTGATTTGTCTTCAGATAGACTCTCATCTGAATTGAGATGATAAATGTGAAAACCGGCATTGCGTAAAATCAGGATTTAAGTGTGTCTACAGGATTTAAGATGACAATAGGACAACAACACGTGTGTGAGCAAAGGTTGGAAGGAAATGTGCGAAGTACTCACTGCGTGGGGTCAGGGGCATGACGAAGTAGGTTTTTTTCTCCTTGAATATTATATTATTTTTTCAATGAAAAGAAATGAGTGGGATAGTCTAGGCCCCGCCCCCGAATCAATCTGTGAATAAGTATTTGTTGGGCACCATTTCCACAGGTAATTTGTGTTAAGGGTTGAATTAAGAAGTGGTAGGGGGTAGGCTTGGGGGGCGGGACTCGGTTTGGGGGTCGAGGTTGGTCCCTCAGAGTCTCAAAGACACTCAGAATGTCAGAGCCACAGGGGACCGGTCTCACACCTTCGTTTTATGGTCACACCACTCCCCCCCAGGCCCAGAGACGCTGTGACTTGCCCAGAATAACCCAGCAAATGCCTGGCTCTTCCACACAGAGGGTAGTCACTCTCCCAGAACCAACGGGAGGGCCTTACCTCGATCCCCCCACCTCAGGGCACCTCCACAGCCCTGAGTCGCTGCCCACAGGTGGGGAGAAGGCTGCAAAGAGAGGGCTCTCTCCTAGTGTAGAGGCGGGGGGTGGGTGGGGGGCAGGGGGCCCAGCGACGCTGCTTCTAGGTGGTCAACCCCTGTTCCACGATTATCTCCACAGGACCCTGAGCGGGCCCAGCCAGACCCAGGCCTCCCAGCAGCACGTGGGCTTGTCCCGGACTGTTCGGCTTAACCCAACCACCACGGCCAGCCGTCAGCTCACCTCCAACGCCCTGCCCGCGGGGCCGGGCCTTGAGCGGAGGGATGGCGCCCAGCAAGCAGCGTATTCGGACCAGCCGTCACCCCCCTGGGGTAAGGAGGCCCTGTCTCGGGGTCCTAGAGGAGCAGGGCATCTCAATCTCCGACCTTCTTGTCCCCACCTCTGCTTCCCCTCCACTCGCACTGTCGGGCCGAGTTCACCTGTCCCCCATCCTCTCAGCCCATCAACCAGCAGTCGCCACGTGCCTGCTTTGTGCCGAGCTGCAAGGGTCCCAAACCCGCTGATGGGGGACCTTGCCCCTGTCACGCATCCTGCCTCTGCTTCCTTCATATCCAGCCGTGAGCCTCACCTCCCTGGCCCTGCTCCTTCCACCTCATCCTTCCTGCAGCCCGCAGCCCTCCTGCACCAGCCTGGGCAGTTGCTTCCTTAGCACCCACAGCCGGGCCTCGGCTCTCTGGAGGAGACAACTGAGCGGCCCCGTGGGCTCACACCTCAGCACATTCTGGTCATTGCCCAACAGTCCTTTCTTTTGGGCTCACTCTCTGTCTGTCTCTCTCTCCCTCTCGTCCCTCAGAGCAGCTCCTCCAAACTGCCCCCACTTTCCCAAGTCCCGTCCCCCCAGCACACGGACGCTCCCGCCACCTCTTGGAGAGCCCCCCGCCGTCCTGCCCACCTGCCCACGGCGCACACCACTCCCTTCCCTAAACCCTTGTCTGAGCTCACCTCCTTTCTTTTCTTTCCGTGCTAAAAGCTGAGGTGAATTCCACCTAAAATTAACCATTTTTAAAGTGTTCACACCAGTGGTTTTTAGTGTACTCATAATTTTGTGCAACTGCCATCACTATCTAATTCTGGAACATTGTCATCCTCCCCAGAGAAACCCCGTACCCGTAAAGTCTCCTTCCCCCTCCCCCAAGCTCCGGGGCCACGCTAATCTCTTTTGTCTCTAGAGGTTTGCTGACCGTAGACATGTCCTAACAGAACCTGCACTATATGTGGCCTTTTGTGTCTGCTGTAACTTAGTATCATGTTTTCGAGGTTTATCCCTGTCAGTACTCATCCCTTTTTGCCGTCCATGACCCGTCCATGACCTCCTCTCTTGCCATCTTGAAAAGAGGGTGTCCTGTTCCCCGTCTTGATTCCTCTGGATGGCCTTGTCCTCCCCCCACAGCTCCCCCCCCCTCCAGCCCGCTCCCCCCCCCCTCCAGCCCCTTCCCATCAGCAGATACACTTGGTTCCGGCTCCCATTCTCACACATACAGGCTTGCGCGTGCACACACATCCACAGAGTTCTCTACTTCCCTCGGCTTCCTCCCTGCCTCTCTTCCCTTCCCAGGCTAGCTTCCATACAGACTCTTTATACTTCCGTCCTCAAGCCCTCTCCCTCTGGCTTCCCGCCCTGGGCTCCCCATGCTGAATGAATCCCCCTCCTTTGTATTTGCACTGCCTCCACCTAGGTTGCATAAGCAGCTTGCACCCCTGCCTCCCCGACCCCCTGCCCACTCCAGCCCGCTCCAGCCGGGAGGGCACCAGTCCCCCACATGTCCTCTTTGATCTCTCACTGAGAACTTCTAAAGGCTTCCCACCCCCAACCCAAGGAAGTGCTCGTCCTTATTCCGGCAATCGGGGCGCTGCACAGCCGGGCTCGAGGCATTTTCACAGGCTCTGTCTTCCTCCCTTTGTCTTCGAAAACTCCTCTCTCGCAAGTCACAGCCATGCTCAGTCCTCTGCCCGCAGGTTCCAAGGCTAGCCGCGGCACTTGCTAGCTGTGTGACGTGGGACAACCCAACCTTCTCCAGGCCTCAGTTTCCTTAACTGTAAAATAGAAATATCAAATTGGGTATGGGAACATGGTCAATAGTCAGCCATTGTAACCTACAAAAATGGCAACATCTAAAGGTCCAACCTACAAGAGTACTCCCCCAAGAAGGGTAAGAGTGAATGTGCACAAAGCACGAGCTTAGCGGTCGGCGCGTTGGCACCCCTCGATACATATTGGACCATGAGCTTCTCGGGGGGCACCCTGTCCCCACCATGAGACCTTGCTTCCAGGAGGTACTTAGCAAATGCCCTTGAGATGGATTCACCCCTGACCCTTCGGGTCTTTCTAACCAGCCTCTGGAGGTCACAGCTGTGCCTCTCAGCCCTGCCCCCTGGACCCAAGCCCTCTCTCTGCAGGGCTGAACCTCACTGAGAAAATCAAGAAGATCAAGATCGTCTTCACTCCCACCATCTGCAAGCAGACCTGTGCCCATGGACACTGCTCCAACAGCTGTGAGCGTGGCGACACCACCACCCTATATAGCCAGGGAGGTCACGGCCATGACCCCAAGTCTGGCTTCCGCATCTGTGAGTCCCTTCCCCCCTCAGGGGGTTCCCAGACCCTGGGGGCGGGGACGGGATGGTCAGAGGAACAGGCCCATCTTGGGCAGGAGCCCAGACCTTCTGCAGGAAGGAAGCCGGCTGCTCTCACACTATGGCTTCCGTGAGTTGTCCCCAGTCACACAGAATGTTGAGCCTTCTCCCAGCTCTGTGACAGCCTAGCTGTGTGACTCTAGGCTAGTCCCATAACCCACCTGAGTCCGTGGTTCCTCCATGGAGAAGTGAGGGAGTTAGTGCCGAGACCCTCCTGTCCCCCAAGTTATTGTGGAGTCCAGGAAGGCGTGAAAGGGCTCTTTAGGACGGTAAGGGCTGGCTATTATCTACCCTTCCTCACTCCCAGCCTCCTGGAAAGTCCCTGCATTTCAGGGGGTGCTGGGCTCCCCAGGCCATCCAGACCAGACTTCCAGCTCCCCCTGCCTCCCTGTGGTCACCTGCCGGCCCCGGGGTGGGCGCTGCCCTGCTCTTCTACCAACCAGTCACCTTGAGATTGCTGTTGTAGATTTCTGCCAGATCCCCTGCCTGAATGGGGGCCGCTGCATCGGCCGGGACGAGTGCTGGTGCCCCACCAACGCCACCGGGAAGTTCTGCCACCTGCCCTCCCCGAAGCTGGACACGGGACCTCCGCAGAGGGGCTCCCGCCACGGGGCCCTGCGCGAAGGCCCCTTGAGGCAGTCCACCGTCACCTTGCCTCTCTCCAACCAGCTGGGTGAGTGTGGGGCTGGGGGTGCACTGGGTCACGGGCACGGGGGTGACGGCTTTGTGGGGAGGGCACGGAAGCTGCCTCCATTCAGACCTCCCTCCTTCGCTGCCCCCAGGGCTCAATTTCATCTCCTAAACTTCTCTTTGCCCTTCCTCAAATTCATCAATGTTTTTTTTTGTCCTTGTCCCCTACTGGGTGCTTCGATGAGACAAAAAAGTATAAAGGCAGTTTCCCGCCTTCAGGGAAGCCTCAGCCCTGGATAAGAGAGCGGGGCTGGATAGGAAGGAGAACATCATCATATAAAACATGTCATTTCCCAGGTGCCAAGTACAGGGCACCAAAAATACAGACTTCCCTAGGAGGTCAGGGGGTGGAGAGCCCCCTCATTGTGCTCCGGAAGGCTGCGTGGAGGAGGTGGTCTTCAGTCGGCCTTGAAGGGTGGAGAGACTTGACTAAGCAGAGAGCGGGGGAGGGGTTCCCAGTGCAAGGACCAGCGTGCACCACCGGGAGGGGGTGGGGCCCTGCAGGGGCCGTAGGGCCAGGGTTCAAGGGTGGTAGAGGATTGTGGCAGGAGTTAGAATCGGGCAGGTTGTTTGGAGGTTGAGCAGGAAGGCCCTTCTTTGGAAGGTGCAGAGGGAGGGAGCCTGTGTTCCATCCTGTCCTCATGGAGGGGAAGGGAAGGCGGGGGGAGGGAGGTGCGGGAAGCTGTCCCAGGTTGGAGCAAAGAGTGGAGAAATGGAAGGAGAACCCGGGGAGACATACAGAGTGGCCTGCCTGGCCCACGGGTGCTGGGCCCTCTTCAGAAGGTGGGGCCCTGCTGCCCGGCTCTGACCCAGTCCCTGTGCCCAGCCTCTGTGAACCCCTCCTTGGTGAAGGTGCATATCCGCCACCCGCCGGAAGCCTCGGTGCAGGTCCATCAGGTGGCTCGGGTGCGGGGCGAGGCCCCGGAAGAGAACAGCGTGGAGACCAGACCCTCGCCCTGGCTCCCCGCCAGCCCCCGCCACAGTCACTGGGACAGCAACCGCATCCCCGCGCGGTCTGGAGAGGGCCCCCAGCCACGGCCCCCGGCAGCACCCAGGCCTCCGGGACGGCTGGGACGCTGTTACCTGAGCTCTGTGAACGGACAGGTGAGAATGCGTCCCCTGCCTCAGCCCTACGGGCTTCCAGAATAGTCAGTGACTGCCCCTCACTCTGCCCCTTCTCTCTACTCCTCATCCTTATGGAATGAATGTCTACAGAGTCTCCTGTTCTCCGGATGGGAAAACGCAGAGCATAAAGTTGTGTGAGCAAGGGGAGGCCTCTGTACCGCCTGGGCACCCCCCCCCCGATTCCTGTCAGTGCCAGGCGTGCCGAAGAGGCCCCAAAAGGGCCCCCCTCTGGAAGGGCACCAGCATCATCTGGTCCCAGGAAACCCTGGCCTGTCCTGGAGCCGAGCCGAGGACTCCCGGCGCGTGGGCAGTAGGACTGTTAGAGCCGACAAGACAGAGTATGGAATTCAGTTGAGACTGGGGGGTCACAGAGATGTGAAATTAGAAAAGGCGGGTTAAACCCTAAAGCCTTGGGGGTTAAAGATGAGAGACACTCCGTCCCGCCTGGAGGCATCCATAGTCAGTGATGGGAAATCAGGGGAGTTTTCTGGAGTCTAGGCACCTGAAAATATGGGCTAAGCCAGACCTAGAATGGTTTGTGTTAGAATTGCACTTTGGCGTTTGCGGAGAGCCCGCCTGAGGTTAGGGAGCTGGAGGAGGCGGGGAGTGGCCCAGGGGTAAGGACTCTGAGTCCCCAGACCCTCCTTGCTCTCACCTTGTTCCTGAGCCTAGATCCTGTTCATGGGGAAGGCTTGCATTGTGGGTGACCCTGGAGTTCCCTGGGGTTTGATGGAGGGAAGCCCATCCTTTGGGGACCGTCTGTGGCTGGGGACATGGAAGGGGGCAGTCTGTAGACCTGCACAGAGCAGACCTTTTCTTATCTGGGCGTGCCCTCCCCCATGTGCAGGGTCTGGTGGAATGGACTACAGGTTTCTCGGCTTCCTTCCGGGGCGTCCCCTGACTCTCTCCTCCCCTCCCTTGGGTGAGGCATCCCCGTAGCAGGACGATGGGGTTGAGCTCTTCCCTCGGGTTTTCCTGGGACAGCTCTGTGCACAGCAGGGACGGGAAGAGGGTGTGATGGGCGTCTGTGGCCTCTTTTCCAGTGTGCCAACCCCTTGCTGGAGCTGACTGCCCAGGAGGATTGCTGTGGCAGTGTGGGCGCCTTCTGGGGGGTGACCTCATGTGCCCCATGCCCACCCAGACCAGGTGAGTGCCAGGTGCCCGGGTGCAGGGTTTGGGGCGGAGTTTCCTCAAGGCCTGGCCTCTGCTTCAACTCCCACCAGGGTCTCAGAGGCCAGGAAGGAGAACAGGCTGGTAAACTGGGCAGGCTTTCCGGATCGGCTCTGAGGGTGCTCCAGGCCGGCGGCTACGGCCCTGACAGCACAGGTGGCTCGGGCCCAGGAGCAGCCTGGACGCTCCGCTCTCTCTGAGTGCCTGGGAGACGCTCCCTCGGGCCAGCCGTTCGTGCTCAGCTTGTAGGGACCCCAGCCCGTGCTGAGCCCCTTCTGCATACCCCCCTGCCCAGGTTTCAGGGGCCCGGTGGTCTGGATTTAGTGACTCAGCGTTTCCCCCGTTCTCTCCCTGGAGGGCCCTCCAGGCCTCCTCCTCGCCTCCTGTTTCCTCACCCAGTCAGGGTTGGGGGTCTGTCCCAGAGGGTCCTCTGCCTTGGGATATGGGAAACCCATTCCCTACCCCCTATTGGATGGTGGAAAAAACCTACGTTTACCCATTCATTCATTTGCTCGTTCATTCATTTATTCGGCAAATACCAACCAGGTGCCTTGTGTGTGCCAAGCACTGTGGATCTATTTGGGAGTCGGCAAAATGCCCGCTCATGCCGCTCTCCTAGGCCTCCATCTTACGGTTGGGAGGCGGGTGATGAGGTGTCTGTGCCTGTGGGTGGCTTCTGCCCGATCAGCCTGTCTTCTCCCCTCCCCCGGCCCCACTCCTGCAGCCTGGGCCCAGGTCTGGCATGGACTGCTTTTCCCTGGCAACAGTCGACTTGGTGAGGTGGCTTTGTAGGGCGCCCAAAGGTGGGAGGGACAGGGCTGTTGCTAACTTCAGACTTGGTCGTGGAGCAGTGACCATGTTTTCCAAATTAAAAATAAGCGTGGACAGTTTTGCAGTGCGATGGAGAAGGTCGTGAGGCAGTTGTGGAGGCGGTCACAGCGGGGCTGCTGTGGCCATTAGATGAGGCACGTGCTTAGCATTCAGGCAGTAAGCAGAAGCTGTTACTGGTATTGGTGCGAGGTATCCCTCCTCCAAGGGCAAAGGGATTGGACCCACCGCCCTGCAGGGGAAGAGGGCCTTGCACTGCTCAGCATCTCCCCCTGCAGGCCAGAGTTGTCTTGCCGCTTCTCTTCACCTCTTTCCCTTCCTCCTTCTGGTTAGGCCCACCCTTGAGACATCCACGTCCCCTTCCACATCCCATTCAGTCTACAGATATTTACACTAGTGAATTACCCATTTGAAGTGCTCCTGGTGTGCAGGCCCAGGAAAGACAGTGGAGACTGAAGTAGAAGCAGTGCCTCCTTTCTCTGAACTTACAGTCTGGGGTAAGGGGTCGGGGGGGCGTACACAGGTAGCGCTAACTAGATAAATGCCAAATGCTGTGGGAACACAGCGGAACCGGGACCACAGATAGGTCCTATAGTACCTTTGTACAGATTAGAGAAAGGTGCCCCTTCCTTTGTTCAAAACAGTCTTTATAAATACAAATCTAAGATGCCAATGATTCTCTCAGATGTGGTATTTTTGTGCAGTGGACAACCTGCACACCTGTTCGCTGTGGGGTAGTGGGTCCTAGCTCAAACTTGTGGATCAGGGAAAGCTTCTTATAGGGGGTGGCATCCGGGATGAGATCTAAAGAATTATTAGAAGAAGCCAAAGAGATGGGGAAGAGTTTAACCATCCAAGGAAACCGCAGTTGCAGGTGAGACCAAGAGAGTGAGGAACTTTTCCTGGAGCATACACACCCAAGGCTGTGCCCTCACCTCCTCCCTGTCCCAGTTAGTGACTCCCACCCCCCTCCCCCACTGTGTTCAGCACATCTCAGCAAGCCGGGCACTAGGGTGCAAACCCTGGAATGTCAAGCATTCCAGAACACACCGAGCAAGAAATAACAAAGACCAGGGAACGTAAACACTTACAACACGTTAAAGTGCAGCTGGGCATTGTATAGAAAAGGGCCAAGATGCAGAGGAACCTTCTTTGTGTCGACAGAGTGCCAGAACCTAGCTCCACGCCTGAGCCTGGGGTTGGGGGTTGGAGATGTTTCTCTAAGTAAGCATGGCAAGCAAGCTACCGTGCAAGAGTCAGAGGAAGAAAAGAAGAGCTGCTGGAGTGAGTTTGGGAATGGTTAGCGAGGCAGGTAGGACGTCTGAGTTCTAGAACATTCCCAGGCATGGTGGCTTTGTCCCGCTGAGCCTCTAAGTCTCCTCTGATGAAATAAGGCTGTATCCTCCAGGGAAGGGCTTTGTCATCCCCAACAAGTTCATCTAGTAGAATCAGGCAGTGAAGAAAGTAATAAAGCCAGCAGCCGGGGAGCTATGTGATTTCATGGCTTCCCCTAAGTCACCTTTTGGCTTCTGAGGCTCCAGGCCAAACTCTCAAAGAAGGTCCCTGCAGAACGATACTATTTCTGATGAGGATAGGGACTGCTTTGAAGTCTCATTTACATGGCACAGATAAATCCCTTTTCTTCTGGAAAAAAATTCTCCAGTGTTCTCTTTCTTAGGGAGATGGCTCAGGGAGTCAATTCAGGTCAGCCTCTGATCCCCTCCCTTCTTCTTCTTCTTTTTTTAAAAGATTTGATTTATTTATTTGACAGAGAGAGATCACAAGTAGGCAGAGAGGCAGGCAGAGAGAAAGGAGGAGGCAGGCTCCCCATCGAGCAGAGAGCCCAATGCGGGTCTCAATCCCAGGACCCTGAGATCATGACCTGAGCCGAAGGCAGAGGCTTCAACCCACTGAGCCACCCAGGCGCCCCCCTTCTTCTTTCTGCCTTCACGCTGGGTGACAGATGCAGCTGACCTTCCAGGACGCGTCCCGAGCCCCATCTTCCTGACCCTCGGGAGTTTTCAGAGCCTGTGTCAGGGTCCAAGGAGCACACAGCTCTCAAAAGCCACTTTGATTGAAGCCACATTTTAGAGTTTTTGTCTGAGAAAGACAGACATCTGGGTTGACTAGAAAGTTGGCCACTGCCCCATCTGGCTTGGCATGGGCTGTGTCAAACCGCAGGCCCCTTTGCTGGGGTGGGCGGGGCTGGCACCCTGCTCTCAGCCTGTGGCGGTGGGCTCCAGCTGTTTGCCACGAGATCATCTGTCCGTCTGCCTGGCATGGGATGAGGTCACCTCCAAACCCAGGCCCCTTCCTGTCCCTCCGGGGACTGCTGATTCTCTTGCTCTGCCCTTTCAAGGAGTTCTGCCTCTTTCTGTCTTAAAAGCACCTCTCCATAGCCACCTCTCGCCGAACTTTCACACTACGCTGGGCTCCTCACCGGCCTGATCCCATGAAATTATCACAACCATGTGCAAGCTAAGCGTCTTTATCCCCACCTGACAAATGAGGAAGATGAAGCTCAGAGAGGACTGAGCAACTTGTCCAAGGTCACACAGCAGCACAGAGGAGCAAGGCTTCAGACCAGCGTGTCTCACTCTCAGCTGGCCAGGATATCCCGAATCATCGTGGGGAGACTTGAGCCCACCCAAAGACAACAACACGGGGACCTCAGACTCGCGGTTCACAGCCGGGAGGGGGCCGCCTGGGGTCATGTTTCATGAGCTCCGTGTGCATGAAGGACAACATCCCTCAAGAAGATGTGGCTTGGCTAGACAGGCAGGCAGCAACCTGCAGCTCGGGCCTGGGAGTTCACAGAGACGTGCTGGACGAATTGTCCCAGAGCGGAACCCGTAGGCTTGTTCCGTGTGGTTCTGGAGGGCTAAAGCCAATGCGTGGATGTTTCTAGTGAGCAGAGCTCAATTCGAAACCGAGCACAAGGAACAGCTTACTTAAAAACCACAGCTTATCAAAACCCAGTGATATAATGGGGTGTGCCCGGAAGTACTTTGCTCTGCGCCACGGAGAGGATGCCTGCCCAGAACAGGTTCGTAGAAGGAGCTGGAAAGGATATTGAGTTTTGAGGGGCTGGAGGTTTGTATGTACGTGTCTGAAAATGTGCTGGAAACCCTTAGTAGAAAGCAAGCTTTGGTTTGCCTTGGTTTTGCCAGCGCCCTTGCCCACGGGACCGCTTCCGGTGAGGCCAGCCCCTGCCCAGGGGAGCTCGTGGAGATGCCTGAGGAGATGCAGGCAGCCGGCAGGATTCGGCGTGGGAAGCACAGGGCAAGTCCCAGCAGCAATGTTGTTTTCTTCACCATCGCCATTAGCAGCCGTGTGCCAGGCTCCAGGCTAAGTGCTTCCTCGTTCCCCTGCGTCCTGACCGCGTCTCTGGGAGTTGGGTGTGACCGCCTTCACTTCACGGGTAAAGAAGTCGTGTCTAAGTGATCTGAGACCCCGGCCGCTAACAGGCCTGAGAGCTGCCTCCCCGGCTGCTTCTTGTGCACTTGGCTTGGGGAACCTTCTCCACTGGAGGACCCCTGCTTAGGGAACAGCTGTGCTGGGGTGGGGCTCCTGTTCTCTGGGACTCTGGCTGAGACGCCCAGTCTCCTGCCCTCAAGAGATGGGATTTTTCAGGATTCCAGTTGTTGGGTCGAAGAAAAATAGTGTTTCTTTGGCTCAGGGATGTTCTGAGAGCTTCTTCCAAGAGACTTGAGGCCTCCAGGGAATTGTGCCTCAGCTCAAGTTAGCGCCCTCCTTACCCCGGGGCGGGGGTCACCAACACGTGGCATCGTTGGCCTGGAGAGGTCCAGGGAGGGCTGCGGTGGGGTTGGCTGGAGTCGTACCTGTCTGAGCCAAGGGTCTGGCCAGACCCCCCTCCGCCTCGCTGCTTGTGGTGCCCAAGACACCCACTCTGGCTCTCGTGCTGCCCCAAGAACGCAGTCAGAGCCCGTCTTCGGTGGGATCTCCACAATCCTGGAGGCGGGGATGGTGAGGGATCCATTAGGACTTGACTGAGCAGGAAAATCTGGAATAATGAACCTCATAATCATCACCAATCTGTGACAAGGATCGTGCTCAGAATTTTGCATGCTTTTTTGCTGTTCACAGTAGCCCCAAGGAAGGAGTTGCCACCTACCTTTTACTGATAAGAAAAGGCAGAGGTCGAGTAACTTGCCCAGGTGTCTCCAGCCAGTGAGGGGCAGTAGCCTGCTTGCTATTCTCGAAACTGTGTTGCTGGAGGGAGAGAGGGAGGGAGAGAGGGAGGAAGGAAGGAAAGAAAGGGAAGGAAAGGGAAGGAAGAAGGAGGAACTGAGTCTTAGGGAGCATCTACAGGGACTCCCAGGCATGGTGCTAGCTTCAGTCTGACATTGTTTATTTCTCAGTGAAGTTGACCTTCACAGCCCAGGAAACTGAGTTTCTGTCCCTACTTCCACAGAGGAAAAAATTAAGACTGACAGAGGGTAAGAAACGTGCTTTGGGTCACACAGCTGGTCAGAGTAGAGCCAGGAATTCGATGGGGTCTGGCCGCCCCAGAACCCACACTCCTTCCGCTGCTCTGGGGGCCTAGAAGGTTCTTTGCAGCTTACCGCCCCCCTCCCCCGAGGTTTACAGACCGAAGATTCAGCTCCAGTCTGCTCACATGCCCTGATGCAGCGAGGGGTAGCCTCGATGAGGGGCAGCCTCATCCGGGGGGGTGTGTTTCTGTGTGTCTGTCTGTCTTCTGGCAGAGTGACGTGTGGCCGGGTGCCCTCCAGAGCTCCCTGCTGGGGCCATCTGTCATCACAGGCTGAGAGCAGCGTGGCTTGTAAACAGCCCCGCGGCCAGACATATGTCTCCACCATCTCTTCCCGAACTCTGTTGTAGAGTCAGGGCCAAAACTGTCTCCAGGAATTAGTCTGTCCCGGTTGAAGCCTCCTTGGGAGTCCCAGCAGCCAAGGGGGAGAGTCCACCGGGCAGGGACCGGCCGCAGCCAGGGGCCCCTCCGCTTCCTTCCCCGCTCACCGCTGTGCGAGCCGGTCCAGGTGCAGCAGTGAGCAGACAGGCCTGGGTCAGGGGCCAGAGGACCTGAGGTTCTGGCCCACGTGACCCACGTCTCCGTACCAGGAAAGGTACGCGCGTCTGCCCCACAGACTTCATGGGCCTTCTGTGACTCCTTGGAGTTGGGGGTGATCCCAGCTGACCCCTCGGCAGCTGCTCGGCCTTTCTCGGGCCTAAGAGGCCCAACCGGGGTCGCTGGCAGCTCTCCACATGTCTCTTTGAAATGCCCGTGGGAAACACAGCTTCAGCCGCTCTTCCCAGATCCACTTCTCTCTGCTTCCCGAGCCCCGGGTCCTCCTTGTGAGGGGCCGTGAGGGGTAGTGTGGGTTCTGCCCCATTGCCTTCATTCATTCTGCTTGGCACTTCAGTGGTAGACCTTGTGGGGGACTTACCCAGCCTCTGATGAGTGCTCTGGCCCCTCTCCTGACCCCCTCCTGGGTGTCCCCACCCTTGCTTTTCCCATTTGCTCTCCTGATCCCATGTTAAACAAAGGGAAGAGAAGTTCCCCCAAAAGGGTAATCTGCTTCCTGATGGGCACGGATTTCCCTGTAGCCCACAGACCCTAAGATTCCTGCCTAGACAACTCCTGAGGCTTGGCATGAATTCATTCATTCATTTATTTGGAGGCAGGAGAAAGGAGTAGTTCAGAATCTATCCTCTGGAGGCAGACTGCCTGGGTTCATCATCCCAGCTCCATCCACTAACTGGGAGACCCTGGGCATGCTGCTCCTCCACCAAATGGGGGAAATATTAGTAAGCTCCCTCGAGGACTATTATGAGGATTAAATAGGTTAATACATGTAAGGACTTTATAATAAGGCCTAGCCCATAGTAAGTGCTATTTTAGGGTTTTACTCTTATTATGCATTCCATTTTGATTGAGTGCCTCTAGGGCCACCTGGGTGGCTCAGTCCATTGAGCATTCGACTCTTGATCTCAGCTCAGGTCTTGATCTCAGGGTCGTGAGTTCAAGCCTTTTGATGATTTGATGGATCATGAAAAAAGATGATTGAGTGCCTGTGGTGTACCACATGCCGTGCTGGGCTCTAGAGATGTAGCAACGATGAAGACAAGGCTCCTGTCTTCATGGAGTTTACCCTTTAGCAGGGGAGATGGACAAGCAAACAGGCCATCATATGACAGAATTTTAAGTGCCAGGCGAGGAAAGGCCTGAATGTGTTGGGAGTACTTGGGAGGCGACCTAGCGGGGGCGGCAGGGGCTGTGGCGCCCGCCCTCCCCCTCTTCGCTGTGAATCACACAGCTCACCCGCTGCCAGGAACACGCCTGGAACAGAGGGTGGGTGCCGAGTTTCACCCCGAGCCAAGGTTCTCCCTTCCACGTGGCTGTCCGAACTTTAGTCGTCTGTCCCCAGATGAGACTGAAGCTGACTGAAGCCGGATTGGATGCTGCACTTGGTCTCCCATACGCTTGCAGGTGGCCCCTGGGAGGTGCGAGGCAGGGGGGCCCAAGGGCCCCCTTGGGATCCAGTTGGGGTTGCTGGCAAATGGGAATTTCATCCAGGACAGTGGCTTTGAAATTTATTCCTCTCCAGAGAAGTCTGACTTCACCAACAGTTGCCCATCCAACAGTTTCTCTTAAGGCCAGTGAGAGGGCAGGGTCCTCTGGGGAAGAAATCCCTTTATAGGAGAAGCATGTGAATCCTAAAGAATGAATGAACACAGCCCCTCTCGGGTTGCATATTCCTGGGTCCTCCCGCAGGCGCTGGCACTGCTCTACCCTTGTTCCCGGCTCTCCCCCACTCCCACCATTCCTCTCCTGCTCACTCAAGAAGCGGGATCCTTCTCCCTCCTGTCTCCCTCCTGCCATCACGGTGCTGCCCTGGTCTCTGGCCCTTCTCTCCCTCCTGCTTTCAGCAGAGTGACATGCAAGGGATGTGGCCTCCGCAGCCAGAGGCTGGGGTTCAACCCCTACTGGGCCCCCTCTGAGCCTCACTTTCCTAATCCGGACAATGGGGATAATGCTCCCAGCCTTGCAGGATGGTTGTGTGAGAAACAAACAGGATAATGTGGACCAGTGGCCTCAGGACTCCATCCAGATGGTCCCTTGTTGCTGCTCGTCGGCCCTCTGGCACCAGCCTCCCGTCATTCTTTCCCACCTTCTGCTCCTCGTGTTTGCAGGTTGCATCGAATCAGCTTGCTTTCTGAGTTTCTGTAACGGCCCCTCTCTTGCGTCCTCCCTGCCCTCAGCTGATACCCCCAGGTCCCACGCCAGGGGCGCTCCGATTTCCCAGCCTCACTCCCACCCTTCTGTCTCAAGGTCAGCATGTTCAGAATCCGCATTTATACCGGCCCCAGGCCAGAGCCTAGTCCCCCCAAGGTGGGACAACAGGTAAAGCCGGAGCAAAACTGTCGTCCACAGTGGGGAAAAGATATTACAAATTCAGTGGACACTTTTTTAATGTTAAAAAACAAAAGGAAGCTTCACTAACTTACATCTTCACTTGGTCTGCATGTCAGAGTCAGATGTCATGTCTGGCATGTGGCGCGTCCTCAGGGGAGAGTGGGGTTCCAAGAAAACATGGCGCCTCCTCGTGTTTGTCTCTGGAATCGCACAACACGTCACCAACGACAGTGCTCGGCTTATGGGGTTTTTCAATTATGTTGTCAAGTTTGAAGGAAAACAACCCTCACCAAGTGGAAAAGTGACTCTAAAAAAATTCCTGCAAAAAAACAGGATTCAAAATAGTACCAATTACATCATTGCAAGTAACCACTTTATATTTTTTAAGGATTTTATTTACTCATTTGAGAGAGAGAGAGAGAGAAAGACACAGCACAAGCAGGGGGAGAGACAGAGGGAGAGAGAGAAGCAGACTTTCTGCTGAGCTGGGATTCCCGACGTGGGACTCGATGCCATGACCTGGAGGTCATGACCTGGGCAGATGTGCAACCATCTGAGCCACCCAGGTGCCCCAAGTAACCACTTTTAAAATGCGATGCTGCCCTATCTTCCCTACCTGTAATCAACCGTATTCCGAAGTAAAAATAATGAGGGCCTCTCAGGTGTGACCCAAAGTGGAGCCCAGGATCCAAATGATCAAGAAGGCTGTATGAAATGAGGTTTATGTATAATGGACTTTGCCCCAAGTCTGTAATGCGCTGGAAGCTAGCAGCTAACGATAGAGCGAAAGCCATCTGGATTAGAAAAACATTCAAACAACACCAAGATGCTCAAACTTTGCCGTATAATTGGATGAAAGCATAGATCTCTCTAACATGCCCCTTGGTATTTGCGAGAGTCCACTTCAACAATAAAATAGATGAAGAACTATCCTTTCGTAAAGATACTACTAAAGAAAGGATGAACCACAAGTCACATGTTCTCAACAGTAAGTGACTTCTTCAATAAAAGTAAGTTTCCCAACAACTCCGTAAGGGTAGTTGCTGACGCTCTGACGGGAATAGAAGGGAATCCAGGTGAGGACGGGGAGGTGGAGAGCGCTCCCCGGGAAATCCCCTCACCACAGCCTACGATCAGAGGCGAGCCACTGCCACGAGGAAGTCAAAGTCAGAAGGTAAATTGCTAGAGGAAGTCATCATGTGGTTCACTTTATAAAACAAGACCTTTAAAGTAGAATGGGATCTTCATGGAACATTGTGTCAGAGGAGTGTCTGTGAAAATCCCTGTACCCCGTTGAGAATCGCTGGGTATGTCTTGGCCAACAAATAGACTTATAGATGAGCTATTCTTTTAAACACACACACACACACACAAAGATGGGTGTCCCCATCTGCCTCTTTTTCCTGTGATGACAGATGGCTGTTGAGACTCTGCTACCTGTGAGGGCTTTTCAAGGAAAGAAAAGAAAAATAAAAAAACACCCTTCAAAGCATTCCTCTGGAGGCTGCTGTGCTAATCTGATTCACCAAATAGAGACGTTTCCCTGTTTTTAAGTCAATAGGTTTTTCTTTTTCAAAGCACTTTTTTTTTTCTCTTTAAAGTACGGCAGAATGTTGTGAAATCAAGGTAGAATGGGTATGGGCCCCAGAATCAGAGCCTTATTTCCTTGTTTGTCAATCAGGAGTCAAACATCTAGCCGGTTTGGTCTGTCGTTAACTCCGGGCGGGGCCGGGGCGGCTGGGTGACAGGAGGAGCCTTTTCAAAGTGGATGTTTGGAAGCGGTTCCATCGTGCTGCGATTTGTTGCTGTAAACCAATGCCACTTGCACATTTAAAAAACTTGACAACTGGCATGTTCGAGTGTGTTTTATATCTGTAAGAACAACTAGCCAGCCTCGGGGGAGATGGAAAGTTCCCGGCCAGATTTCAACACCAGCATCACACAGCTGGTGAGAGGGGGTGACAACTGAAGAGCACGGGTTTCTACACAGGGAGCTTCGTCCATCTGGAGCTGAGAAACCTTGTCAGCCATAGCAACGGTCAAACTGAGGGTGGAAATAAATGAAACTTAGAACTAGACGTGAGTTGTCGCAGCCGCATGTTTGAGAACTGGTAAGACAGCTACAGTTACTGAAGATGGAACCACGAGCAGAAACGGTGACGGGCACGCAGGGCCTCTCTGTGACTATTTTTTGTAACTTCCTGCAAATGTGTAATGACTTCAAAACCAAAATACTAAATAAATAAAGACACAAAACTGGTTTCATCCCGTTAGAGTGTGTAACATTGACTTGCTCCGTATGTCACCTCGTAACTGTACATCACTGAGTGACATTTCTAGGGGGAGCAAGGTGGGCCAAGAGAAGCCTGGCGAGAGCTAGGGAAGGGATTGTCGCCAAGGGGCACAGCTCTCCACAGGGATGACTTGGGGGGACAGGGCCTCATAGCTGGGGAGTCGGTAGCACCCCACTTTTCAGCATGGGTGACAGAGGAGCCCAACGGCCTTCCAGTGAGATCTGTGTCTTTACTCCTCAGCCTCTCCGGTGATTGAAAATGGCCAGCTGGAGTGTCCCCAGGGGTACAAGAGACTGAATCTCACTCACTGCCAAGGTAAGGGTGACCCGGGGCCAGGGCTGGGCTTGGGGCGGGGGGATGATGAAGGCCTGAGGATCCCAGGGCACTCCCCCTCCCAACCCAGACAGGAGTGGTGTCACTGAGTGGTCTTCACTAGGCACCTCTAAGCCCCAGCTTTGGGGAGTCATGGGGTCTGTGGTTCCAGGGGGCCTAAGGAAGTTGTGGGAATAATGAGAGGGCAAGCCTAGAAAGGGCCTGGGGGCTGAGCCTGTCCTCCCCACGTCCACCTGCCCCCACCGGACCTGGGTCAGACGCCTCTCTAGAACCGTGGGGTCTGCGTGTGCTGGTACTGTCCCAGTCCCCACACATCCCCTCACCTCTTCCGCCAGTCTCCTTGGAATGGGAGGACTTTTGACTTCAGGATCTAGTCAGCCTGAGTTGATGGGGACCTCTGGGGACTTCCCCTGATAAGTCACCTTCCACAGCCAGGAGGGGGAAGAGGGAAGGTACAGGTGGGGGAAAGAGGGGACCAAAAGCACAGACCCGGGCCTTGCTGGCCTGCCTGGCAGACTCTCTGAGGCCAACTGAGGTCTGGGGCACTCTGCATGACAGAGGGGCAAGGCCCAGAGGCACCTTACAGAGGGATGGGAGCCGGACTCAGCTATGACTTCGTCACTTCGTCACTGGGGAATTCCAGTGGGGACGGCGCATAGGCCCGGGATGACGGACGGGTCCAGAAGCCTTCACTGAGGGGCAGCTGCTGCCACTGTGCAGCTCAGAGCAAGGAGCCCCTGTTGGCTGTGGGCCTGGCAGTGGGAGAGATGAGCCTTCCAGCTGGGAGTCTTCTGGGGCTGGTGGAGGCCCGTGGGGAGCTAAGGCAGCGTCCCCGTTGGAGAACTGGATACACAGCTGTGTGTATGACTTACTTTAAATGAAGCTGGGTTAGAGACGGGATTGACCCAGATGGCCTCGTAAGTACCCTCCCCCTGGAGGCTTCTTCGGGACAGAGGGATCTGAGGAAGTGCTGGGGTGGCTAGGCAGTCTGCCTGGGGGTGCCAGGCTCAAAGAGGATTTCTGGCCCATGGATAAAGTGCTTGGACCAGGCAAAAGGGCGGGGCTCTGACCCAGCCCAAGGTCAGACTCCCCTGGGGGCAATGAGGAGCAGTAGACTGGATGGTGGGTGTGGAGGGAAGTTTTTAGTTTTGCCCTTGGAGGGTACAGTAGGGCCATTCATATCTAAACTGTCCCTAGGGCTCTTTTGTCCTGGCAGGTTTCCCAGTGCACAGGGTTAAAGTTATTCCCGGGACCTCAAAGGAGCTCTCGGTCCTCCCTCCAATGAGCCCCAAGGATACAGGAAGCCAAAGGGCCCTCCCCCAGGAGGCCCTGCCCTTTAAACCTCCCCGCTCCCATGTCTGTGAGTCTCCATATCTGGGAGGGGACCTGCCCACCTCTATATACGTGTGTGTCACCGTCCTCTCTCTCGCCATCCTTCTCTCCCGCCACGGGCCGAGTTTGGGGTGTCGTCAGAGCTGGGTGTTGGCACACCGCGACAGATAAACATGGCCGCCCCGGTGAATACAGGCGCTCAAACAATTATGCACCACGGGAGAAGCTCTTGCTAGAAAGAGACCCTGGTGCCATGGGATCGCATGGTAGGTGCCCCTTCCCAGACTGGGAGGGTAGGAGAAGGGCTTCAGGTGACAGTGGACCTGGATGTAAAGAGTGAGTAGAGGTGACCAGCTGAAGGGGATGCAGGCGTTCCAGGCCGAGGGAGGAGCACAAGCAAAGGAACCGTTGGGCTGGTGGGAGGACAGCCTGTGGGGCCACAGGAGACAACACAGGCATCCCAGGGCCTCATCAGAGCCGCCTGCTCCCCCACAGGCTTTGAGGAAATATGGGGGAGGGCACTGGATACCATGCGAGGATTTAGGAGCCCCTCCAAGAGGTGAGTGGAGACTCCAGAGGCACATCAGATGTAGATCAGGTGCTCTGGCCACAGTCCAGAGGCAGATGGGCCTGTTCCCTTGCCTAGATCTCAGTGGCGTTTTCCCAGGCACCTCCCTCCCAATAGAGTGTCCTGCCGAAGAATAGTTGGGCCATCTTCTAGCCCCTTCATTCCCATGCTCGGTGCCACTTTCCCTGCAGCCCATGGTCACTATGGTGACAGGGTCGCCATGTCTAATCTCCTGGCCCTGGAGGTCGGGGTGCCCCTCACAAATCTTCCCCATTCACCGTCATCAACAAAAGCACCATCATCAAGACTTCTTGAAGCTTAGAATGTGAGGGTTGGGATTTCCCCTTGGCAGGAAGAAGTTTCCAACGTGAAATGTTTTTGAGATCACAGAGGACGCCAATGTCACTCCCTTGTTTGAAGAGCAGCACGAGCATCCACTGGGCTTGGAGGCTGTGTGTGGCCTGCCCCAGGCCTCCCGGCCTCCTGGACGCACACCCTCCAAACCCCCTGGCCCTCCGCGCTTGCCGCCGTCCTCCCGCCTCCCATCCCTGCTGCGCTCCCTTGACCCCGCAGCTCACTGCGGACATGTTCCCGAGACCCGGTCCTGTGGAGAAGTTTCAGAGGCCCTCAGGGAAGGCTGAATAGGAAGGACGGGGCAGACGGTTCTCCCCACTCCAGCCCAAACTGTCTCCTTATCTGCTCCCCGCCGTTCGTATCCCAGCACACTCCTTACACTAGCTGAGTGACTCTGGGCAAGTTACTCCTGGACACTGTTTCCTCGCCTATAAAATGAAGCCACGGGGACCAACTTGATAAAATGGTCGGTAAGGACCCAACCAGGTACCACATGTCAGCCGCCTGGCCGGTGATAGGAACTCAAGAAACACTAGCTCTTAATATTATGATCATTATTACCAGTAAGCGGAATTAAGTGATTTGCAATTTTTATTTTGTCTTATTCTCCAAATGAGACTAGCTGGTAGTTACGAATAAGGTCCTCACTTTATGAATGAGGAAACTGAGGCACAGAGAGAGGGACCCCACTTCATAGATGGCAGCTCTCTTACTGTTGTCCCTTTGGGAAGATCCCCGCCCTGCCCCCTCCCCTCCCTGAGGCCTTGGCGGGGCAGGCTATCCCTCACCTCCTCCAACCCCGCAGATATCAACGAGTGCGTGAGCCTGGATCTGTGCAAGGACTCGGAGTGCGTGAACACAAGGGGCAGCTACCTGTGCACCTGCGGGCCTGGCCTCATGCTGGACCCGTCCAGGAGCCGCTGCGTGTGTAAGTGTCGGCGGGGATCAGGGCTGGGGGACACTGGGAAGCGAGGTGGGCTCCTCGGGGTCCACCGGCCAGGCCAGGCCCAGAGCAGTAATTTCCCCCAGGCCTCATCCATGGGCCCAGGGCCTGTGTCTCAACCCAGTGGACAAAAACTGACGTGCCCCTCCCTGCTGGAGCAGAGACAGCTAGGACTTCAGTTTGGGTTTGGGGCCTGTCTGGGGGGGGATTTGCAGTTTGGGATTTTCTACTTCTGTTTTTTCTCTAATCCGTTCTGTCCCATCTGCTGCCTCATTCGCTTTGGGGAAATGTGTGTTGCCTCTGCTCTGATGTCTGGCCGAGCTGTGGCTCCCTCTTCCGGGCCTGGGTTTGGCAGCCTGGTCACTGAACTGCAGCTAGGCCTTCCTTAAAGGGCCTGTTAGTGACACGTACGATGCTGCCGCCTGGCCCCCAGGCCCTCCCACAAACCCGGGTCCCTCATGGCTCAGATTGTGTCCGCATCCGCGCATACACACGTGTCACCGGTCACATCGGCACCGTATCTCTGTGTTTGCACACAGCGTGTCTGTGTGTGTACCCCCAGGAAGCTGTTTCCAGTGGCCTCTGTGGTTTCCCGCTGGAAGAGGCCCCAGCTGGCAGCGCCCCCAGAGAGCAGAGCTGATGCCACAGCCCAGACAGGGCTCTCCTTGGGCAGGGAGGCCTGACCAGACTGAATAAAACCAGTCCCAAATGGCATCTGTAAAGGGGCAGCCCAGGTTGCCCCCCCCGGCTCTGCAGAGCTCCCCGTGGCTGGCCGGGCCCTCAGTCCACAAACCACCAGCTACTGGGCCTGGGGAGGCCGCGGGATGCGCAAGCCTCCAGTGCCACCCAGAGGGAGCATCCCATGTGACGGGAAAGATGAGACAGGACCCAGTTCGTGTGTCCAGGGAGAGGAGACAGTCAGAGACCAGGAGAACGTGTCTGAGGGCTCCCAGGGGGACTTCACGGAGACAGGGACGCGTGATCGACGCCTCCAGCGGCATACCGCCCTTCCTTCTCCTCATCCCACCCCCACTTAGGATTGCTTTCTTAGGCAGACATTTTTAACTCCTGAAGTGACTTTTACTTATTAACATCGGAAAGAGACCCTTACTTCATACAGGGAGGCAGAGAAGGCCCTCGGGTGTTCTTCGTTTTTTCTCCCTCCCTGTTGTAACCCACTCCACTTCATTTCTGAGCTTTGCCCTGTTCCCTACGAGCAGACCAGAGCTGGTCTACAAGGGCCCCTCTGGGCTGGGGCAGCTCCCCGATACTCTTAGCCAGGTCACCTCCACCCTGGGGCTCAAGAGGACCGAGCCATTTCCTACCTAGAGTATCCCAAGGGAAGTGGCCACTGGGAGCGGAGACTATACCTGGAGACCCAGGCTCATGGACTGACCAATAATTGATCATGACCTTTGACAAGACACTTTACCTACATCATTGTGAAGAAAGCGTATTGGTCAGGGGGCACCCGGCCGGCTCAGTTGGTGAAGCATGTGACTCTTGATCTCGGGGTCATGAGTTTGAGCCCCATGTTGGGTGTAGAGATTACTTAAATAACTAAATAAACTTTTTAAAAAAGTATATTAGTCAGGAGCCTTTGGGTTGCAAATGACAGAAACCCAACTCAAACTACTGTGAGCAAAAATAATTCCTTGGGGGCGCCTGGGTGGCTCAGTTGGTTGGGCGACTGCCTTCAGCTCAGGTCATGATCCCGGAGTCCCGGGATCGAGTCCCGTATCGGGCTGCCAGCTCCGTGGGGAGTCCGCTTCTCCCTCTGACCTTCTCCCCTCTCATGCTTTCTCTCTCTCTCTCTCTCAAATAAATAAATAAATAAAATCTTTAAAAAAAAAATAATTCCTTGGTCCACCCAACTAAGAAGTTAGGGGGTAGGTGTGCCTCAGGCTTAGCTGGATCCAGGCGCACACAGTGTCTTTGGGATGCCCCTTGCTCTGTTTCCTTTATGTTGATTTCATAATTCCTTCAAAGGTGGCCACCAGACAGTCCAGGCCTACATCTCCCAGCCCAGCAAACTCCAATTTAAAAATAGAGAAATAAAAAGTATCTCTTTTGTAATAATTCAGGAAAAGTCCCGAAGTTGATTATTATCATTGGATTGACTTGGTCAAGTGCCCATCCCTGACCCACTCATGATGACCAGGGGTATGGACTCTTTCAGCTAGGAAGTTGGGTCAGCCTCCACTCCACATGGACAGATTGGGAGACGGGGTAGATCCCATAGGAAAACCAGGGTGCTATCAGCAGAATACAGGGGCATAGATGCCAAGCAGGGAGAAACACAGGTGTCTCCTCCCCGTGGCATTATCATCATCCTTATTTTACACATGAAGACGGTAAAGCCCAGGGAGGTCAGGTAGCTCCTGGTGGAGCAGGGATTTGAACTTGGCCCGCTGAGTCCTGGGCCCTGACCTGGACTTCCCCAGGGTCATCAACTGCTTAGCTTTGAGTGTTGTCCTCTCCACACATCCGTCATCCCCTCATCTGGCCCGACAAGGAATTCAGTCTGTTCCCATGTGGCGTGACCTCTTCATCCTCCATTGAGATGATATGCAAGAGGATAGTCTTCACTGTTCACCATCAAAGGACAAGAGAGGGGACAATGGTGGTAGTATTGTTACCATCTAAACCCAGCATAGCTCACGCTCCCGGTGGCCCACGGCATTTCGATTCATGCACACGGGTCCAGCGAGCATTTACTGAGCGTCGCCATGCCCCAGACACTGCCCAGCGTGCTGGGCGACAGAGATGGCCGAGATAGGGTCCCTGTCCTCAGAGCTCCCCATCAGGCCTTTGGCTCTCACCTTGTCTCATCTCCCCAGGGAGACTGTGGCCGTAGAGCACACCGGGCTTTTGGAAACACTTGTAAACCCAGCACCTGGAGACAAGCCCGCAAGTCCCCATTGCCTGCCCTCGGGCTCGCCACGGGAGGGTGGGAGTCAGGGGACCCCTCCAACAGGCATCACAAGGAGATGCCTTCCACCTGCGGCCCTTCCTCCGCACATTCTTTTGAGCATTTCCAGGGCCCAAAGCTGCAGACTGCGGCTCGGGCCAGGCCAGCTGTTGTGCACCGCCAGCAGCCGCTCCCTCTCACTGCCCCCCCTTCCCCAAGGCCGGCCCCCTACCCACCCCCTGCCTTGTCTGTTGCAGCCGACAAGGCCATCTCCATGCAGCAGGGGCTGTGCTACCGGTCGCTGGGGCCTGGCACCTGCACCCTGCCTTTGGCCCAGAGCATCACCAAGCAGATCTGCTGCTGCAGCCGGGTGGGCAAAGCTTGGGGCAGCCAGTGCGAGAGATGCCCCCTGCCCGGCACAGGTAAGCCTCCCTCTCAGCTCGGCTCCGGCCCCCTAGAGGCTTCCTCCAAGCCAGACCCTTAGTCTTCCTTCCTGTTCAACCCCTCGCTTCACCCTGGGTCCCTCCTCCCTCACCGCCCACTTGCTTGGCCCCCCAAGGGAGGGAAGGGAGGGCCCTGGGTTCCCTCAGGAACTGCGCCTCTCAGTTTGCCCTCTGACCTGTGACCCTGCAGAGGCCTTCGCGGAGATCTGCCCCGCTGGCCAGGGCTACACCTACTCGAGCTCACATGTCCGCCTGGCCATGAGGAAAGCCGAGGAGGAGGAACTAGCTAGGCCCTCCAGGGACCAAGTGCCGAAGAGCTACGGGACCCCACCAGGGCCCGCGGAGAGGCAGCCGCTCCGGGCCGTCACTGACACCTGGCTAGAGGCCGAGACCATCCCTGACAACGGTATCTGGGCTGCGGGAGGGGCCTGAGGGGTTCCCCTGTCCCCCCACCACACTCCCAGAGAGCCACTGGGTATTTATCCTAGACGCCTGGCTTCCCACCTCTGGAGCATTAGGAGAGGGAGTTTAGAGAAGCGGCACCCAGCCCCAGGAACCTCCTTGCCTGGCACGCTAGGAAGGCCTCACCCCTTCCCCTCCTGTGTGGGGTCAAAGGGGCCCACACCCCAAGGGCTGCTGGTGGAGGTGGGAGAGTCAGCAGCAGCCCTCGCCCCAGCTGATCAGGCCTTTCTGTCCCCAGCCATGCGGCTTCTGGGCGGGTGCAGGCTGCAAGGCCGGAGAGCTGGCGGGGAGATCCTGGGGAGTCCGGGGCTGTAGATCCCCTCCCCGGCTTTAGAGTCGGGGCACCAACTCCAGCTCAATCACCAGGGGCCCGGGAGGCACGGGCTGGAAAGACAAGGTGGAGGCGCCCCTGGCAGGGGACCCGGGAACCACAGGGAAAGTGCGCAGGGTTCCCGGTAGCCCACAGTGCAGGAGGCCAAGGACATACTAAGACCAGGAGAGCTCTGTGATGGCCAGAATTGCCCCGGGAATCTGGAACAGACAGACAGGGAAGTGAGGACAGCGCCCCAGTCGTCATAGGAGCTGGACCCTGGCCAGGCCAGGAGCAGCTCCTCTCTTTCTAGAGGGTTCCCTGGGGCTGTAGCCCATGCAGGGGGCTGAGTGACCTGGTGTTGCTGGGAGGCTTGAGAGGGAGGAGGTGGCAGAGCAAAGGGGAGGCTTACATCTAGGACTGATGGGCGGACTGGCCTGGGAAGGGGTGGGACTCGTCCCCGAGGCCTTAGAGGAAGGCCAGAGATTTCCTCTCACCAAGGAAGCCACCTCGTAGGCCCTCCAGACCTGGCATTCTGGGACCTGTGGTGGCCAGTCCCGACAGGGCGGGAGGGGCAGAAGCAGGTGAAAAGATTGTGCACTCTCTCCACGGCTGACCTCTGGGGACAGGCCAGGAGGACGGAGACTGAACCAACCCTGGCCATGGGTGGAGGCGAGCAGGCAGCCAGGCTCTCCCTCCCTGAGCTCATGCTCTCGCCTTTCCTCCCCAGGAGACTCTCAGGCTGGCCAGGTGAGTGTATCCTCCCAGCAGGGCCTGGGCAAGCGTGGGAGGGGGTGGGACAGGGTCCCCACTGACGCTGCAGGGTGGTGTCCCCTGGAAGCGATGCCGGAGTGGGAGGGTCCATCCAAAGACCCGGTTTTACCGGGAAGTAAGAACAGCTCTCGTACAAGTGTTCTCTTGGGGGCCCCTTCAGAAAGGAGGTAGGAACGTGCCCCTCGTCCCGGCTCTGCGGGTAGAGTCTAGAACTGGTTCCGGATTAATTTTGGATTCGGCACTTTCGGAGCCCGACTTGCTTGCGCCTCGAGGTCTCCTGTGTGGGTGGCTTGTGGGGCAATGGGGACAGAGCTGTGGATGGCCTCGAACCACTTCGCGCCCTTCCCTGTGCCCAGGATTGCCCTGTAAAGAACCACGTGTCCTCCTGGAAAAACACTCCAGAAGAGTGAATCTGCTTCTTCCCTCACCCGTCCGCCAGTCCCTATCCTGTCCCCTGCCCCTCCCACCCGCAGACCTGACTGTCCCCGAACACGGTTTCTCTAGGGAGCTGCTGCTGCTCTCCCTGGGGAGTCATGTGTTGTCCTCCCGGACCAGAGTCCTCCATCCGTGTCCTCACAGCCCCCACGTGCCCCTGACCCTCTGTCATCCTCTGCCCCTTCTCCCCTCCTGGGTCACCGCCACTGGCTGCAAGCTGTGGTGAGGGACACCAGGTATGACCTAGGGTTACCACCCTTGTCCTGCACCCCAGGGGAAGCCAGTGAACCTCGAGCTTCTGTTGCTCTATCCGGGCTCATGGCCTTGAGACGATTATCAAGCATTGCTGAGGGGACCCTGAGGGGCACACACGGACATCAGCTCGCTTAATCGTTACAACCTACTGTCATAGGCTAGCTGAGCGGATTAGTTAAGACAGGACATAAAGTGCTGGCAGCATGCCCGGCACATACGAAAAGCGCGTCAAGAGCTGGAAGGAACGAGAAAGTGAGTGAGTGAGGTGGCCAGGAAGCCTGGAGGCAGGAGTGAGTGTTGTGGAAGAAAGCATGCCATGGGGGGGTGGGGGGGGACCAACAGTGACCTTCTCCTGTGTCTGCGCAGGTCACGATCAGTGCTCCCCAAGTACCTGCCTGGGCCCCAGGTGAGTCCCTGCTCCCAGCGGCTCCGGGAAAACAGAAGGGAGGGAAGGACACACCGTAGAGTTTGTGTCGTGGGCTGATACACGGGGCTCAGATAAGACGAGGTCGTGGATGGGTGACACGTGAATGCTTTCTTCGGGGTGCTTTATCCACCTAGGGTGCTGTGAGGTCAGTGAAAGGCACCGAGCTGTTTTGCAAATATTTCCCCAGCCGCGGCACCCTTGCTGCATTTCACCCTTGCTGCCGCTCAAGGTATAAATGAGACCAAAGCAGAAGCGAGGGCTGAAGCAGGGGCCGGTCAGGTCCCCAGAGCCCTTGCCCCACGGCCCGTCTTCCTTTGGGAAACGGCAAGAGCTCTGCAGGCCCCAGCTTGCTGAGGGTCACTGGAGTTGGGGACAGGGCCCTGTCCAGGGGCTCTGTCTCCACCGAGCTAATTGGCTCTGAACCAGGGGCCATTTCCACAAACCTGTCTTGTCACCCGGGAAATGGAAGCTGAGACTGGATGTGTTCGGGGACCCATTAGAGCTCTCCGACTCTGACTCTGTCTGGAACCAGGTTAAGTTTCGGGAGCCCAGGAGGCCGAAGGGCTGACCCGCCCTCGGCTCCGTGCCTGGTTCTCCCGCCGGAAGGGCAGGAGGAGGGAAGGGCCACTGCCAGTGGCTCCGGGGGAACGCTGTCTGTGGGTGGCAGGGCCGGTAGCCAAGGGGCCGTGACCCAGCGGCTCTCCCCTCTCCACCCCCCTCCCCCTGCAGGAAATGCCACAGAAAGACCAACGCCACCCCTTCCTGGACAGGGGATTCCAGACCACCAGGAAGAAGAGCACGTGACCACCGCCGCCGAGGGGCTGGCGGCCCTGGGCCCCTCAGGTACCTGCAGTCGGCCTGGTGGGGGGTGGCCGGGCAGAGCCAACTCCAGGGCCTCGCCCACAGAGACCCGGTCCCCAGTGAACTCCCATCAGGCTCAGCGCCCCTGACTTCATCTCTTGGGGAGCCCAGGAGTCCTGTCAGGAGCACCAGTCAAGAGGGAGAGCAGAAAAAGAACAGAGAGCTTGGGGGCGCCTCTTATTCAAAGCTTTCTTTTTTCTTTTTTTTTTTTTAAGATTTTATTTCTTTATTTGACAGAGAGAGGCAGAAAGGCCGGCAGAGAGAGAGGGGGAAGCAGGCTCCCTGCTGAGCAGAGAGCCCGATGCGGGGCTCGATCCCAGGACCCTGAGATCATGACCTGAGCTGAAGGCAGAGGCTTGAACCCACTGAGCCACCCAGGTGCCCCTATTCGAGGCTTTCCAAGAGCTTCCAGGGGCCCCCTGGAGGAAGGGCAGCGCAATGAGCGTCCGGGAACCTGCCTCTCCTCCCCCTGGGCCATTGACCCTGAGTCGGAGGAGGGCCGTGGCAGCGGGCAGCCTCCTGCCCGCAGGGACGGCCAGCTTTCGGGAAGGAAGGCAGTTCTGTTCTCAAGGTTGTTTGACTGTCTGGGGGCCCACGTTCCCCCTCTCTGGCCGGCCACAATGGTGAGGGGGTGCGGCGCGGGGGAGATCCCTGGCAGTCCACCTTGCTCTGGGATGTACCCTCCTCAAAGCCTCATTGTTCGGGGACTTGGTTTGAGAGAAGCAAAGCTGGTGATGCCTCAGCGGCCCCCTGTGCACATGTGTGCTCACGCGTGGGTGCCCTCACGTGTGCGTGCCCTCACGTGTGTGCCCTCAGCAGGGGCTGGCTGACCTCTTCACCTCGCAGACTCAGCTCACCTCAGGGGAGAGCGGTAGCTCTGGATTTCTTCCAGCAAAGAGAGAGCCCCTGTAGCCCGGTGGAACAGTCTAGAGTGTGGGGTGGAGGAGGGGATTGGCCCTCAGGCCTGAGCCATGGTGTCCTGCTGCCCTTTGCGGGCCCTCTCTCTCTCTCTCTCGGTGCTCAGTGCAGTGCTCCCAGGAGGGCTCTCGCCCCCTCTGCTGGGCAGGCACGAGGTGCTGGGTTGAGGGCTTCCGTTGGGGATTCTCTGACGAGGAAAATGGCTCAGCGGCAGCTCTCAGCTGCGTGGGGGGGACAAAATCCTCCCTCGCAGTCACCACCCACAGCTTAATCCCCCTTCTCCCCTGCTTTCCCCCAACCGTACCCTTCTGGGAGGATATCCAGAAGGATACCCTTCTGGCTCGTCCCCACGAGCCCCCTGGGCTGACGCAAGCTTGGCGCCAGGCCAGGGGCTGGGTAACCTTGCAAACAGGCCGATTTGGCGAATGCCACAAGGCCCTGCTGTGGACCAGCACAGGCCTCGTCCCCTCTCTTGGGTCTCTGGAGTTACCACGGTGCCGTGGGGCAGGGTAGGGGGGCCCCGGTGGGTGGGCTCAGTCAAAGAACTCAGGGCACACACAAGGCTGCCAGCGCCCCTCACATATTCCATCACATGCTCAGTCAGCCCACGCTAAGTGCCAGGCGCTTTTCTAGCGTTGAGGACACAGTTCAAAAGCGCTAGCCCCGGGCGCCTGGGTGGCTCAGTTGGTTGAGCGGCTGCCTTCAGCTCAGGTCATGATCCCGGAGTCCCAGGATCGAGTCCCTTATCAGACTCCCGGCTCTGCGGGAAGTCTGCTTCTCCCTCTGACCTTCTCCCCTCTCATTCTCACTCTCTCTCTAATAAATAAATAAAAAATCTTAAAAAAAAAAAAAAAAAGCGCTAGCCTCTCTGTGGTCTCAGTGCTGAGTCTGGGCAAGTTGCCCGTGTGTTCCTGAATTCAGCACGTCTCTCCACTTTTTACCCCATAACCACCCCCCAGGGCAGCCCCTGTTTGAATTATTTCAATGGGTTTCTAAGAGCCCCCTGTGCCTCCCCGCCCCGTCCATCAGCCATTTGCTGCCTTTCTGAGCACGATGGCATGGCAAGATGCGGGGGTCTTTCTGAGATAGCTCTGATTGTAGCCCACCTTGTGTGACCCCCTTTCTCATAGGCCTGTCTCAACACGGCATTCAAGGCCCCGCTCAGTTGGCCCCAGCCCCCCTCCCCTCTCTCCCTCTGGCAGGTGTCCCTCAACACTCTTATCAGCTCTGTGTGCCTGGGGGAAGGGGACGGGAAGCTCTGGAGACTGTGGGTGAGAGTCAGGCCCTTACTCAGGGCGAGGGCAGGCTGGAGGCCCTTTGCTGGGACATGGGCCAGGGGACCCCACTGGGTCTTAGCGAAAGTGACACGCTACTGGGAGCTCCATCCTGGGACTCAGGGTCCTGGGGTGGGGGGGGTGCCATGGGGTTTTATACAAGGCCATGCTAACATGGATATGGGAGGGTCCAGCCAAGAATGGAGGCTTCTGGGGGTCCTCCGAGGCCCCTGTGCCCTGCCCCCCACACTCTCCCCGTGCTACTCCACAGCCTTCATCTGTCCTCACTCCCGCGATAACCTCCGCTTTGCTCCGCCTCCCACAGGCATTGACAGATGCGCCGCCGGAGCCGCCAACATCTGTGGGCCCGGCACCTGCGTGAACCTCCCAGATGGGTACAGATGCGTCTGCAGCCCCGGCTACCAGCTGCACCCCAGCCAGGCCTACTGCACAGGTACGCCCCGGGGCGCCCTGGGTCCACTCAGCAGCAGGGGTCAGAGCCAAGCATCCAGGCAGCAGAAGGCCCACGCGGTGCTGTGTGGTCGATGAGTTGAAGAAGAGTACTAGCTCCGCGGACAGAGTCTACCTTAACCTTGGGGAGACAGGTCGCTGGGAGCACCGTCCGATGAGTCTCCAGGACTCCAGGAGAGTGGGAGCCGCCCCAGGGCCCCCTGACCAGTGCCAGGGATCAGCCCACCCCCCCAACTAGCCATGTTGCTGCCTACAGAGCACACCAAGGCCCACCCTAGTTGGAAATGTCTCCACCGGTCCCCATCCCTCAAGAATTTGACACAAGAGGGGCACCTGGCTGGCCCAGTCTGAAGAACATGCGACTCTTAATCTCTAAGTCATGAGTTCAGGCCCCATGTTGGGTGCAGAGATACAGACATACATACATCCATAAGTTTTAAAAATAAAGTTTGGGGTGCCTGGGTGGCTCAGTGGGTTAAAGTCTCTGCCTTCGGCTCAGGTCATGATCTCAGGGTCCTGGGATCGAGCCCCGCATCGGGCTCTCTGCTCAGCAGGGAGCCTGCTTCCCACTCTCTCTCTGTCTGCTTCTCTGCCTACTTATGATCTCTCGCCCTCTGTCAAATAAGTAAATAAAATCGAAAAAAAAAAAAAAAGAATTTGACACAAGAGAGAAACATCCACTGTGCCTTGAAGGAAAGGAAGTGATCAGGGGGCCACTAGGGGAGGGGGACATGGGGCAGGGAGGAAGTGCTGAGCCCTTGGTGCCTGAGTGGGCCCATGAGCAGACTTCGTGACCCCAGCCTTAGAGATTTTTCATTCCCCCAGCCTCCTCTACTCCCTCATCCCCTCCTTGACCCACAGCACCGCCCCCTGTCCCACTCCTAGCATAGGCAGGTTGCTGACAGGGGCACAAAGAAAGGTCACACTGACCTCCCTCCCCACCTTCCTCTGCTCAGACATCAACGAGTGTCTGAGGGACCCCTGCGCGGGAAGAGGGCGCTGCGTCAACCGAGTGGGTTCCTACTCCTGCTTCTGCTACCCTGGCTACACGCTGGCTACCTCGGGGACCACACAGGAATGCCAAGGTAAGCGAGCCCGCCTGCATCCCTGGGATGGGCCCAGGACCCCATGCAAGTGTTGAGGTGGAAGAGGGCCCAGGCATTCACAGCACCCAGCCACTGCACCGCAGTATGTGGAGCGCAGGGGCTGTGAGAACAGAGACTCGGGGCTCTGACCAGGACCTCAGTGGAAGCCGACCCCTACTCTGAGACCAGACCCGGAGAGGTTCAAACCTGAAAAACAGCAACATTCACCAAGGCCCCAAGGACGTGTGGCTGGAGCTGAGAGAGTGAGGGGGTACAGGGGACATGGCTGGAGATGAAGACTAAAAGCCTAGTCCCCAAATTCTGAGTGACTAGGAGCTGCTTCCGTTTTGGGTAAGGAAGGCTACGTGCAAGGACATCCTCTGGGACTCCTGGCAGACGGGAGCAGGAGTGCCTTTGCAGGAGGGTCCTCTGCAGCAGGAGGGTCCTCCGCAGCTCAGAGAGCCTGCAAGTCTTCGTGCTTCCCCGGGGAGGTGTGGCCCCTGTACAGGGCCCTGGGCAAAGCAGCTTCCAACCCAAACCCTTGACTATCCAGCATTCGCACGGAGATACACAGCCTCCGGGTAGGTTTTAATGAATGAGCTCATTCATTATGTGAGGCAGCACTTTCCAAGCAGTGCCTTACAGCAAACAACGCAGCCAGAAGCCTCACCCGGAGGATGGCCCCGCTGTCCTTGACACTCATGTGGCTGGGTCCGACTAGGGCAGCCCAGCGCTCACTCACTGTCCCCTCCTGGAGATCAGGACCCTGGGCGTCCTCTCATTACCATGCCCCCCCAGGTCCTAATCCCCAAAGACCTGGTCTGCAGGGACCAAGACCAGGCAGGTGCCCTCACCTGATATGGAGGAAAGGGTAGTAGAGGAGAAAATCAGCTAACTTAATCAGAGTGGGGGGGATGACACGTGACCTTCCTTCGCACCAAGCATTAAGCCCGTAGGAGCCAGGCGTCGGGTAGGCTCTGGGCTCCTGCGGCGAGTCAGGTATGGGCGCATGGTACAGTGGGATCCAGGTGAGGAAGCCGCTGGTTCTCTGTGGAAGGGTGCAGGCAGGTTCGCTGAGGGAATGTAGGGGCTGGGGCAGAAGGGTCCCGGGCAGCATTTAGGGGGCACTTCAGTATGTGGGCACTGTCCTAGCTCTTAATCCCATCAAGCTCATCAGCCCACCCCCAGGGCGTAGGAAGCCTTACCCCATTTTACAGTTCAGTAAACTGAGGCTCAGAGAGGTGAAGTGCAATACCTAGGGACCTCACAGCTAGTTGCAGCGGAGCTAGAAACACAACCAAAGTCATTCTGGCCCCAAAGCATGGTTGGTTGGCTTCCAACACGCTCCCTTCCACACACGGTGAGGGAACGGAGGAAGCAGAGAGTATTCCCGGGAAAGGGAGCCATTTCTCCAGAGAGCAGAGTGGTGAACGAGCCTGTCGTGCTCGGGGAGCGATGGGAAATCCAGCGTGACTGGAGCATGGGGTCTGAGTAGGAAGTGACAGGGCCGAGCCCAGGAGGTGAGGCCTGGGGTGCCTGGCTCAAGTGTTTAAGTGTTTGGATATCGTGCAGGCAGTGAGCGGCAGGGGAGGTCTGGAAGCAGAGGGTGGCCAGAGCGCTGAGCCGGCTTCCTCGGACGGGACTCTGCAGCGCGGCTCGGGACAGCCTGGGGGTCGTGAGGGGAGAGGCGGGGCAGGGGGCTTCTCTGGGCCTCATCGGATCACAGGTGTTGGAGGTCAGAGGCCCAGTCCGGGGCGCCGGCCGGGGACAAGCAGTGGCTGTTGCAGGGAGTAGGGTCACCGGGCCGGGATGTCTTTGCCGCCCCAGCAGGTGGGGAGGGGGCCCCAGGTCAGCTGCCCTTACCTCTCCCGGCGGGGCTCGGCTGCCACTTGCCGGAGCCTTACTCAGGATAGCACCCACTTGCTAAATTTTGCCAATCTTACAAAGTAGTATCTCATTATCTAATTATGTATGAATTATCTCATTAACTTATATAATTAATATAGATTATAACTACTTTTGGAATGAAAGTTAATATAAGTAATAGATCAATATAAATTATTTGAATATTAGATATTTTTAAAAACATTTACTTTACTAATAAGTGTGAGCATCTCTTCATACATTAGCTCTTGAGTTTCCTGATCTTTCCTATTTTTTGCTGTTTTCCAGCGATTGCTGGTTTTTCTTGTGACTCTTTGGGAGTTCCTCACACATTCCAGATACATGCCTGGGTGTAAATATTGCAACTCTCTCATTTCATCCTCTGACCACTAACCTTATCCACAGATCCTTTTTTAAGAAAAATCCTTAATTCTCGTGTATTGAAATTCACCTTTTTGCTTTATTTCTTATGCTTTTGGGGCCTGAGTTAAGAAGTCCTTCCCCTTCTACACTTCTACAGTCCTTCTACACTTTCTTTCACTGAAGTTAGAGTTTCACCTTTTACGGCCTGTTTGAATCCATCTGGAATCCGCCTTCCTGTGGGCCTTAAGCTCTGGTTTTTCCCATTCCCCTGCCCATTTTTCTCCACAAAGCAAGTCCATTTTCTCAGCCCCATCTCTGGCCCCTCTGGTCCTGGGTTCTTCATCAAGAGCCCACGCTGGCTCTGCCTCGGAGTTCCCTTTCCTCTCCCACTGGGATCACAGCTTCTCAAAGAGAGGACTAGTTCTTTCAGAAATGCCTGGAGAGTTATTAAAATGCGGGTTCCGGTGCTGCTTGGGTAGAATCTCCTGACAAAGTCCTAGGGGCGGGGGAGGCGTTTTACACCTCCTGCCGGAGGGTGACTCCGTTGGGCAGTGTTACAAAGCACGGCTCAGATGAAAACACCGTCCATAAACATATGGTTAGTTTTCCACTCACGCAACAAGCACTTTTGGGAGTTCTGTACTGGGGACATTAGGATAATAAGGGACCTTCTCAGCAGTCGGGGAGAAAAAAATCGGGTAAATGAATAGTTACTATAATGGCTGGGTCCTAAGGGAACCCTGGGAAGGGCTATAGGGGTTGGAGGGAAGAGGTCAGCCTCTCCTAAGAGATGAGTTGAAGACAGCCAAACCCGGGGGCAGGAAGCCACTCAGGGCAAGAGAATATCACACGCCCAAGCTCAGAAGCGGGTCCTGTGTGGCTGAGGCTAGGAGGCAGGGCCAAGGTGGGAGAAGCAGACAGGGGGCCAGATCATGAAAGATCTCACATGCCAGGCCTAGGAGATCAGATTTATAGGGTAGGTTTAATGCCAGAGTAATAATAGCTAATGTTACTCCAGTGCCTACCTTGTGCCTGGCAGGCGCTGTGCTAGGCCCTTCACTTGGATTATCTCATCTAATCTGCACAGGGACCCAGAGAAGAGTTTGAACCAGTGCCGGGGGGTGGGGGGCTAAGGTAAATCCTCCACTGATATGATGTGGGGGCAAGGACTGGGGAGTGGCCAAAGCCACCTTGAGCTGATCAATTGAACCAGTCCTTGAAATGGAAGAAGGACTCCCCTGACCATAGAGGCGAAGAAAGATAGCCCACGCGGAGATGTCCGTGTGAACAAAGGGTTGGTGGCTGCATGGGGGGGGGGGGATCCGCAAACATGCCAGCCTGGGGCCAGGTGGCAGAGGCCTTGCAAGCCAGGCGGAAACAGCAGGGAACCGCAGTAGGGCTGTCGGCAGGGGAGTGCCATGACCCTGGTCGGACTTTGAGCCACTGTGGGGACCAGGACGCTGTGGGACGATGGCATAAACCGCTTCACTGGATCCACAGCTGCCTGAGGTGCTCTCTTTCTGGCCGCTTAATTCCTAAGAACTCCAGGAGCAGACCTCTGGAGGATGAATTAGGGTCAGGAAGGGGATTTTATTGGCCTCCTCAGATCATGCCATCTGGACTGCCCTCTGACCTCAAGACCAGCCCTTGCCTCAGGGTGAGGAGACAGCTTTAAGGGTCCCCAAGAGCCCCCCAAAGTCGTGTCCCCGGGGAGAAAGGCACTCAGGGGTTTGCAGAGGCCTGAGCTAGATCAGTCTCAGGCCTGGTGCGGGCGGTACCCCCATCATGGCTGCCGCTGGGACGCGTTTCTGGCCGGGCCTCAGCATCCAGTCCTTGACCTCCGGAGAGAAGCCCCAGGACTCCCTGCAGGGCTGGCCCAACATATGACTTCCCTGTGTGTTCACAGACGTAGACGAGTGTGAGCAACCCGGGGTGTGCCGCGGGGGACGGTGCACCAACACGGAGGGCTCGTACCACTGCCAGTGTGACCCGGGCTACATCATGGTCAGGAAGGGGCACTGTCAAGGTAAGAAATGAGATGAGGGAGGGCAGCGGGCCGCCCCACCACCTCTCCGTCCCTCCGCAGGCACTGGCTGCCCCCGCCCTGGCTTCTAGCTTGTCTCTGGCCGGGCCCCTTGATACTGCGCCCGCTCCTGTGCCAGACACCTGTCTGGGACCTCGCGAGGCCTTCCGGCCCCCCAGGGATGGCGTCCTGTCTGCCCCCCAAAGCCGGGAAGCTCAAGCGACATTACATACGTGAGACCCCAGGAACACCCCTTGCCTTGAGCACACTGCTCTCCTGTATGACAGAGGAGACGCTGGTCTCTCTGGAGGAGCTTGGGGCCGCACCCCTGGCCTCCTTGCTATGGCGGCTAGGCTGGGAGCTCCTCGGGCTTGGCCCCTGTCCTTAGATGACTCTCGTGCAGACACCGGAGAAATGTCCTGCGTTGGATAAATGTCAGCAAATGCCAGCCGAGCGAGTGAATGAGTGAAGGATGAATGCGCAAGCCCCGGTCTTTGCTCCACTTCCGGGCCCCGCCAAAAGGCGGCCGTGACATTGCCAAGTGGTCTCCTCCCAGGCTGGCTTGAAGCTGCTACTATCGCGCCAGCTCCTGGCAGCGCCGCCGCCGCCCCCTCCTTGCCAGGCGGGGTTGTCAAAGGCTTGCAGGAGGCCTGCGTTATGTGCTAAGACTGGCTGAGATAGGATTGAAGGGCGGTAAGGCAAGGTTCTCTCTGGAAAGAAATCCTGCCCTTGACCCAAGCTTAGGACCAGCCACCTGCCAGCCTCCAGGTTTTACCTGGCCAGGACTCGGCCTGGTTTTACAGGGTTCTGGAGGTGAATACCTTGCAGAGGGAGGTGTCCCCTTTCCAATGCCATTACCAGGGAAGTCCGGAGTCCTAGAAGGTCTTAGCAAAGGGGAGACATGGCTGGGGGTGGAGGAAAGACAGCTCTCTATCTGTACTCCCCAGGGGTCACCTTCTCCTCTCAATGCCTCCCTCTTGGTGCTCTCCCTGTAATACCCTGGCCTACACACGACCAAGGCCAAAATGTACTCTCTCCGTTCTCATGAGCACAATGGAGTCAGAAAGCCTGGCATTTTCCAGGAGACTGGAGAGTGAGGGAGTTAGCTTTTGTTGGGTGCCTTCTGTGTGCCAGGAGCTATGTGAGGACTTGATAGATCACCCCGCTTAAGCATGACAACATGACCAATTTGACATTAGACTTTATTTTAAAAAAAAAAGTAAAACTAAAGGAGATGAACCAAGAAAATACCAGGACTTTAAAAAGATCAGATTTATACTAACCGTCCATGTTACAGTCATAGGCTCTGGTGGAGACGGGCCTGGGTTTGGCTCTTGTCTGGACACCTGAAAATGCAAGCCATGATGCCCATCTCAGAGGCCCTTGTGAGGACCAAATAAGCCAATACGTACAGCAGGACCTGCAGTGCACAGGGGGTAGCGTTTCTATGTGCGGGCCCCATTCGTTTTCACCTCTGGACTTCCCCCCGTGCTCCAGTCCACGCCTCTGGATTGTCCCCTTCTCGCCCGGAGGAAATATTCCAGACACACAGCACGGCTGGGAGGTCAGGGTGGGTTCCCGGTCCCAGGCAGACACTCAGGCTGCTGAAAGACGGCCTGATGTAGCTGCAGACTTCTCCAGGTTTCCATCAGGAACCACAGACCCAGCGGTCACCCCGAGAGCCCAGTCAATTTCCTCTCCCTCTTTCTTCTCGCTCCAGGTGAGAAACCGCTCTCTCCACTTCAACTCAAAGTCTCTGGTGAAAGGCCCGAATGTTCTGGACAGTGGCCCATCCAGTCTCAGAGGCATTTCTGTCGTACCAGGACTCTGGGTTTCTATGTAAAGGGGTTAGACCCCTTGCAGACTGCTAGGCCTTTCCCCAGCCGCATCCAAATTCTCCCAAACTTCTGGCCCTGGAGCGCCCTCCCACTCCCAGTCTGTGCTCTTACAAGGAGCAGAGACGGGCTGCTTACATTTCCCCCATCCGAAGGCTAGAGGCCTGCTTACGGGAGCCCCGGGCTCTTCCCAGGGTACACACAGGTTGGCAAGCTGGTCGCCGGAGCGCCTGTTTCTTTGGGTCTCCTGGGGTCTCTTCAGCAGCCTCATAACAAGAGGGTGTGAAGTTTTAGTCCTGTGGTCTCATTCTTCAGTGAGCAGACATGCCCAATATATACGGTAATCTTAGACTAAAACTTAAATCCTAGACTAGGCAGAACAATCTGGCTCCTGTCCACATACCCACAGGGTTGGTGGAACAGCCTCAAGATATCTGGTGACATTAGAATCTGTGCTCTTAGCACGGACCGGTCAGAAGCGGAACCGACTTCCTCTGGAATCTTTATCAGGCTCCTCCCGATGGGCTCGGCAGATGGCTCTGTGGCACCCACTCCCATCAGGGAGAGCCTCGCCTGTCCCGCGTGCTGGCAGATCTCTCACATGCAGTGGTCGCCGGCCGGGGGCTCTGGTCTGAGCGGGAGGCCAGCAGTGGGGGTCGGGACAGACCAGATTATGCTGCGTTAACAACCCCAGCCTTCACGGCTTAGAACGCAGCCAAGTTTATATCCGACCAACGCCATGTGTCCATCACGGGTCAGCTGGAGATCATGCCCCATGTTTCCTGACTCTAGAACTCACCAGAAGGAATAACCAGTATCTGGGATGTGGCCAATCTCCACGGAAGAAAGGAAGAGCACTCTTCAGAGTGGCTCACGATGATGCTTTGGTCCGTAAATGATGCACTTCTTGGCTCCCGAGCCAGGACTAACGCCTGGTCCCACCCAACCACAAAGAACCAGGGGGCACAAGCCCACCCTGGCCCAAGGGGGAGAGCTGGGATACTGAGTGAACAGCATCAGTAGCACGAGTCTCCTAATGCCCGGCATAAGACACTGTGTGCACCACCCCCACGAATGTGCCCAGAACAGACATCAGGGCTCTTCGATCCTGCTAAATCTAATCCCCTTCTACACTGCCTGACCCCTGCAGGAGAGATCCAAAGATTTCATTTTCCTCAGCGTGGTCTCAGAAAAGGGTCCTCACCTCTGCCTCTTTATCTCCTGAAGCAGGGATTGCTTATCATTCCCAATGGCTTTGCCCATCTTCCTCCTGTACCTCCGCCCCGGCTCCAAGGCCACAGTGCTGGCTGCTGACTCCTGGGCGGCCAAAGTCAGCGGTCCTGGACCCTTGAGTCCCTCTCCTCTCTCTCATTCTCTCCATCCCTGTCTTTCCAGAAACCCTTAGAACAGGTTAGCCCAGTGCCACCACAGCCCAACCAAGGGTTCTCGGCTACCCTCTTCGTAGAGATGAGCCTTATCTCAGTGTCCCCAGGGGTTCTGGCTATCTCCTTGCAGATACCCACCTGAATAACCTCCTGCCCTGTGTATATCTTCCTCTTCTGGACCCTCAGGGTCAGATTTTGGCCTTGAGAGGGTCCTGGTTCCCTGGGACAGAGGGCTTTGATGTGGCCTGACTTCTGCAGACCAAACAACCTCAAGGGAGACTCATTTTCACTCTTCACGTCAGGGCCCACGTCCTGTTCTATAACAGCAGCCGCTGCAGAAAGCCTGTGTTCCGGCGCTGGGCCCCTCCTGCCTTGCCTCCACGGGTGCTGAGTAGGTCTCCCTCCTGGGCAGGAAGGCGTCGAAATCTGCAGAAGCCAGGGGACTTCCTCCAGGGGAGTGACAATTACCCATTTAGGAAGAGTAAATCCTCTCATTTCCTCCTGGGGCTCAGTCAATCTGTCACAGATAGGGACCGGGAGCCTCAGCACTGAGCCAGAGGCACATCCCGTCCTCCTGCAGTCCCAACCCAGAGCTCAATCGCAGCGCACGTCCCCTGTGTGCCCCGAGCGATGGACTTCCGGATATGCCGGGAAGAACACCGCCCACAGTCTCTGTCTTTCTTTGTCCTCCTCCTTGCTGTCATTCTCCCCAGACTGGCCACTCCTCTCCCTCCTCGGGTCCCCTCTTCCCCTGTTTGTCGGCTTGGTGCCCAGGCTCACCGTTTCTGACTCTCTCCTGGACCAGAGTGGGTGCTGGGAGCCCTACGTGGTTCTCAGTAACAAAAGCCTCTCCAGCCAAGAAGCCTTGCCGGCCTCCAGCCTGGACTCTGCATCAGCCTCAGGGCTGGTTTTGGCCACCTCTGAGATTGGGGGTCCTCCTCGGTCCTCCTCTCCTGGTGCAGGAAGCCCATTTTGCCTCCGTTGCCCAGCTGGAGCTCTGTTCTGGGGCCCCTGGGACCCGCTGTGCCAAGTGTGTGCGATCCCAGTTGTGTAGATGAACGGGATTCGCCCAGACAGACGGAAGGCCCTTCCCAGCAGCCTCGCTCACGAAGCAGAGCTCTCCCACCCTCCCAGAGCTGGTGGTGACCACGGCCTCTTGCCCCACCCAGGGAGACCCCTTTCTAAAGTTCTCGCTCTCTCTTCGGTGCGGCAGTGGGTACACTGAGCTGGGAACTCCGGACGGCCCTCACTGTTTCCTGGTTTCCATCTGGACGGAACCCGGCATCCCTCCCTCTCGGGCCCAGAGCTACCCACGTGCTGTGGCTCTCAGGATGACCGAGGGAGGGGATGTTATTTTGCAGATATCGACGAATGCCGTCACCCTGGCACCTGCCCCGACGGGAGATGCGTCAACTCCCCCGGCTCCTACGCGTGCCTCGCCTGCGAGGAGGGCTACCGGGGCCAGAGCGGGAGCTGTGTAGGTGAGGGCTGCTCGCCAAGGCAGTGCGAGGGCTGGCTGGCCGCGGGACCGCCGGTGGAGCCCACGCACAGGGAGGGAAAGAGACAGGCAGAGGGGAGTGGTTTGGAGGCTATTGCCCACCCTGACCTGGCTGGGTTCCCACATGACATTGGCCATGACGTGGGTGTGCTTCGGTGACTGCTGTGCTGCCCTCTGAATCAGCGTGGGTGGGGTCCCCTCTGGCTCTTCGGCCATGTCTGTCCAGGAGCTACATCCCAAAGTCCCAGAAGCTTTTGTGGCCGGATCCTGCCGGGAGGAGTGAGTCGCCCGGAGTCTCAGGAAGAGGCCGACCGTGCGAGCCGGCAGCCAGGTCCTGCCGCGTTTCGTGGGCAGGAGGGGCCTTCGGCTCCTCGGCAGCTCCGCACGGTGTCTCAAAAGCAGCACCAAACTGACCGGGGTGGGGGGCTCTTCTCCCCCCAGGGGGGCTGCCTGTCATCTGTGGAAGGAATGTGCTTTCCGCTCAGTCCCTGCAGGAAGAAGGGCCCAGGGTTCAGAATGCCAGGAGGGACTGAATTGTGAATAGATGCTTTGAGGCTCTGGGGAGGGCAGGCCGTTCCCAGGCCCTGAGACTGCCGCTCAGCCGGCCAGGCGTAGGTCAGCCCCTCTCTGCATTGCCCGCTCACCTCCTGAAACTGCTTGTTGGGCTGGGAACACCGAATCATAGCCGTTTGGTTGGCAAGGAAGAGGCCAGAAAGGTTTAGATCTATTGTAGGGTGGGTCAGGGCTCTTGGACGCATCATTCCGGGCACCCTCAGAGGGGCCAAACCAGCCCCAGCACTGCGGGACCGGGCTCCCTCCTCCGGGACATACGGGGAGTGCTCGGTGTTACCAGACAGGGTGGCAGGGGGCTCAGGCGGGAAGGGCACCCTGGCCTGCCTAGTGGGCGGGGCCGGAGCAAGAACCACCTCTCTGCCTCCCCAGGGCGGCCCGTGCCCTCTCTGAGTGCTGATTCCCTGGCCGCATCTTTAAGACACCCTAAGGCTGACCCTGGGGCCTGCATGAGGGGCAGGAGGCCAGCCCGCCACCTGGGACTTCTCTCCCACAGATGTAAATGAGTGTCTGAGCCCCGGGGTCTGCGCCCACGGAAAGTGCATCAACCTGGAGGGCTCCTTCAGATGCTCTTGTGAGCCGGGCTACGAGCTCACCTCAGGGGAGAAGGGCTGCCAAGGTACAAGATGCTAAAGCACCTTCCTCTGCAGGCGCATCAGCCTGCAGCTCCTTCCCTCTGCACACTCACTCCCAGTCCAGCCCTGCGCCCACACCCCTAGCCACGGCTCCCCTGCCACGGCCCGTCCTTCGCCCTGCCCCTGCCCGCCTGTCAGTCTCCGGCTGTCCTGCCGCGTCCTGCGTCCTGCAGAGCCCCACTCAGAGCCCCCTGGCCTGTTGCAGATGTCGATGAGTGTGCCAGCCGGGCCTCGTGCCCCACGGGCCTCTGCCTCAACACCGAGGGCTCCTTCACCTGCTCGGCCTGTGAGAGTGGCTACTGGGTGAACGAGAACGGCACTGCCTGCGAAGGTAACCCTCACGAGGGGCTGGCAGAGGGGGACCGAGAATATAGGCCTTCTTACCTCCCACAGAACACTCCGTTTGTCCCCCAGCTTTGGGCTGATGCTGAGGGTCTCCAGGCTAGACTAGAGGACCCTAGCGATGGACTTGGCCCCAAGGAGAACGTCTGTTGTCATCATCCCCAAGTTTGGAGGTGAGGACAGGAGGGAAAAAAGGGAGTCGCAGAGACAAGAGGGAAGCTGATGGTAGAGCCGCCCCCAGAGCATTCTGGGGAGAGGAGGACCAGGGTTGCCCCACAGAAGGCCCACAGCCAGGGCCTGCCCCTCCCCAGGGGCCTGGAGAGAGGCCTACAAGCTGAGAGAGGGAGGCCAGAGGTGTGGGGAGCTCCCTGCCTGGCCAGGTGGGGGGAGCCCTCCCAGGCCCCCAGGGTGACTGGCTCGGCCATCTGCCGCAGACCTAGATGAGTGCGCCTTCCCGGGAGTCTGCCCCTCGGGAGTCTGCACCAACACGGCCGGCTCCTTCTCCTGCACGGCCTGTGAGCCCGGCTACCAGCCCAGCGCCCTGGGCCACACCTGCGAAGGTGAGAGCCCCTTCCCCCCGCCACCATGAGGAAGGGGAGCACGGGGGTGGGGGGCGCGGAGACTAACCCACCACCCTCAGAGAAGGGAGCCACCAGACACAGCAGGGGCTGCTTCTGGGCCGGGCCCCCCGTCCACTTCAGATGGGTGAGCCGGAGACACCTCTCCTCATCCCTCCCTCAGCAGGAACTGGCAAGACACCTGCCAGCCTGGGTCTGGGGGCCGATAAGCCACAAACAGGGCAGTTGTTCCACTGTAAGGGTGGGAGCTGAGAGCGTGTTTCGGGAAACATCCGCCTGGACCAGGTAATCTGTAGGCCGATTCCAAGCACCTAGTTTCTGTGACCTCAGGTTCTCGGCACCTGTTTCCCTCACTGAGCGCCCATGAGTCTTCCCACTGCTTCTCAGTAGGATCTGAGCTCTCAGCCATGGTGAGGGCAGTGGGTTTGGCCACGAAGGCCAGGGTTGCAGGCAGAGGCCGAGTGTCCCCGAGGACACGGGGCAGCCGGCGGGGCCCAGCAGAAGCAGGAGGAGCTGCAGGCATGCCGCTGCCCAGAAGCTCCCTGGCCAGCTGCACCGCTTCACAAGGGGACGATGCCCCTCTGGGTCCAGACTCCCCCGGTAGGGGACGGGCCCTCGGGAGAGCTCCCCGTCACTTCCTGTCGTGGGCCGCCTTGCTCCCTTGTGACCCCGCAGATGTGGATGAGTGTGCAGACTCTCAGGGCAGCTGCCGGGGAGGCGAGTGCGAGAACACGGCCGGCTCTTTCCAGTGCCTCTGCCCCCCCGGCTTCCAGCTGGCCAACGGCACCGTGTGCAAAGGTGAGCGGCTCCGGGTCCCTGTCGGACACTGGGCGGCGGGGGGAGGGGCAGCACGCCCGGGAGACACCGCTGCCTGCCTTCTCCTTGCAGATGTGGATGAGTGTGTGGGAGAGGAGTACTGTGCGCCCCGTGGCGAGTGCCTCAACAGCCACGGGTCCTTCTTCTGTCTCTGCGCACCAGGCTTCGCCAGCGCAGAGGGGGGCACCAGCTGCCAGGGTAAGAAGCCGGCTTGGCCGTGTCCACTTGCCGGCAGCGGGGGCTGCCAGCGGCTCAGTCTAGACGGACATACAGCGCTCCCGGGCCCCCCAGGGATGGGAGGCTGAGCGACGACAGGGAGCCAGGTGTCGGGAAGGCACTCAGTCTTTCAACAGGGCCCCTCCGCCATGTCTGCGACCGACCAGGTGCCCTGTGAACCCTTTGGGTGCCACCCATCTGCCCTTGATAGGGCCCCAGTTCCAGGGCTCCTGCCCGCAGCCTGGCCCCTGGCTTCCAGCTCGGGACTTTCCTCAGATCTTCTAGACCTGAGCTGCTCTCTGGCTCTCCTCCGGGCTGCTTCGGGCCGCCGGGCCCCGTGGCTGGGTCCGCTGACAGAGGTCTCTATCGTAGATGTGGACGAATGTGCAGGCACCGACCCGTGTCTGGGAGGACACTGTGTCAACACCGAGGGCTCCTTCAGCTGTCTGTGTGAGGCCGGCTTCCAGCCCTCCCCAGAGAGCGGAGAGTGTGTGGGTAAGAGCTCCCTGCCCCCCGTCCGCCCACCTCCACCCCTGCCTGGTCTTCAGCTCCCAGGACCAGGAACTGCAGCTTGCAGGAAGCAGAGCACTTTCCACAGATTAATCATCCGATGGATAATGCATTTATTGAGCCTCTGCTGACTCAGGGCCTATCCAAAGATGACAAAATGAAGATAATCATAGTCCCTTGTGCCAACAGGGCACACAGTCTAGTTTTTAAAGCCAAACTTATTCAAGAGACATTTATTAAACCCCTGCTAGGTTCAGTGTCTTCTTCTAGGACAAATAATTATGGACAATGTTGACATTGAACAAAGGAGACAGATATGAAAACAATTTTCTGCAACACACTCTGGTGAAGGTTTTTTATAAAGAGAATCACAAAGTACTCTGCTACAGGTATATAGAAGGTTGAGGGGGAAAGGAGTGTCACAGGCAGCCAGGAGCTCAGTGCTTTCCTAAATAGCATTGAGTTCTCTACTTAGACAATCATCCCTGCTGGGTCAGGAGAAATGATCCTGAACTTGATGTTTTGTAGTTGAGATGAGCACAGTAATTTGTAACAGATCAAGGACCCCGAAGGTTATGGGGCATGACCTTGTAGTGCCAAGGAGGTGGGGCCAGAGCAGTGACCTGCCCGTTTCTGTCCCCCCTCTTGGCTCTGGGGCTAGATATTGACGAGTGTGAGGATACGGAGACTCAGTGTGTGGGGCCTGGAGATGTGAGAACAGCGCTGGCTCCTACCGCTGTGTCCTGGGCTGCCAGCCTGGCTTCCACAAGGCTGCAGCTGGAGCCTGCATCAGTGAGCAGGAGCACGGAGGGCTGACAACACCTAGTTTTCACGCATCCAACTAAAAACGACTTTGTCCCAAGGACCCCATTTTAGTAGCTGTTTGAAGTTTGCATGTTTTCCATACAGCAGGGCTTGCACAGAGACTGAAGAGGAATGGTAATGGTAGAGGGTTCTAGAAGTCACTTTTCACAGACCTTGGTATCAACAGACCAAGTATTCCCAGCAAATAGAGCAAGAATGCGCCCTACACTCTAGTCCCCACTGTCCCACAGACATAGACGAGTGTGCCAACGACACCATGTGTGGGAGCCACGGCTTCTGCGACAACACCGACGGCTCCTTCCGCTGCCTCTGTGACCAGGGCTTCGAGACTTCGTCCTCCGGCGGGGACTGTGTTGGTGAGAAGCCCGCAGACTAGCCAGGCTTGGGGCCAGGGAAGGGAAGGCCCGTGGGTCCTTGGGCCCATCTCCACAGATCTTAGCTGTCCTGGATAGAGCCCCTAGGGCCCTCCTCCTGAAATGTTCAAGGTCACACAGCTCCATAATAGGTCCTCAGAGAGTGGGCGAGGAAGTCCACAGCGGGCACCCTGACCGGCTCGGTAGGAGCAGCGGGGCTGTATTCTGCCAGCAGGGGGCGCGAGCACACTAGGGAAGGCGCACGGCCCTTCTCCAGAGACCTCAGGGTTTCCAGGGGCACGTCTGGAGAATGTGCAGAGGGAGGAACTCTTCCTCCTCGTCCCTTTAGTGACCCTTTTCTGCCACCCTTCACCTCTCTCCCTTCTCCTGCTCTCTGTCCATCTGTCCCTCCTTCCTGCTGACTCCCTTCTGCTCGTCCCCGAGACCTAGCCGGTTTCTTCGAGGGGATCGGGGGAGGCTCTGCCCACGGGGCGGGAGGCGGAGCGCCGTGGGCAAGGGCTGCGTCTTCTCCACCCCCAAGCCTGTCCTCATCCCTGGCAGATGTGAATGAGTGTGAGCTCATGCTGGCGGTGTGCGGGGCGGCACTCTGTGAGAATGTGGAGGGCTCCTTCCTGTGCCTCTGCGCCAGTGACCTGGAGGAGTACGACGCTCAGGAGGGGCACTGTCGCCCGCGGGTGGCTGGAGGTGAGCACGCCCCAGACTCTACCCCGTCATTACGCACGAGCGCTCTGCGGCACAAAGTGCTTCCGCTGCTCCGGCTACTGAGAGGGACGGGGCCAGGGCCGTGTGGGCAAGGGTGCCACTAGGACTGGCGCAGTACAGAGTGCAGAGTTAGAGTATGGCACATGTCAAGACAAGCGATGTCTGTCCCAGGCCAGGAGTCTAGGAGGCCGAGTCTAGGAGGCCTAGTCTAGGAGGCTCGGGGCTCAGACAGCCCTATAGGGGGCTCGGGGAGAACAGATGCCAACTTAAGGTGCTTCAGGATCTCAGACTGAGCCCCAGAGGGAGCCCAGGGAGCCCCTCAGTGAGGAAGGCCTTGAAGCTGAGCTGAGCCTCACTCTCCCTGCCCACTCCACCCCAGAGCTGTCGGGTTCAGCCTCTCACCCCAGGCGGGACTAGGACTCAGCGGGCCTCCCCTGACTTGGAGAAAAGCAAGCAGGACCTGGACCAAGGCAAGGTGGGAGGGACTGGGGTACAGCGTGAGCTGAGGGATGGAGGGCTGCCCATATGGTTGGCCGCGAACTGGGGGCATCTTCTCTACTGGGGGCGGCAGGGCACTATACGAGAAAGAGCAGAGCTTTGGGCGCCAGAAGAACGGGGGTCAGGGCCACTTAATAGCTGGTGGCCGAGACAAGTCACGTAGCTTCTCTGAGCCTCAACCGCCTCACGAGTAAAAGGGCACTGACAATAAAACGCCGTCCAGACCATCAAATGAGACAATACAGGGAAAAGCATGGTGTACACTGTGAAGTGCTATATAAAAATAAAACCTTGAAAATAAATTCAAAAGCTAGGGTGCCCCAGAGGGCCACAGACAGACAATACCAGAGGGCATCCATCTCACACAGGTCAGCGTGTTCCTGAGGCCCCCCCAGGGGCCCACCCCCCAGCCCCCATCCGCATGGAATGCTACTCTGGGCAGAGTGGCCAGCCGCCCTGCTCCAGCCTTCTGGGCCGGAACACCACACGGGCCGAGTGCTGCTGCACCCAGGGCGCCGGCTGGGGACATGCCTGTGACCTCTGCCCAACTGAGGACTCAGGTAAGGCCCCACGGGTTCCAAATCCTCAGTGTGGGCTCTGTAGGGTGACGCTGAAAGGGGAGAGGGGAAGCGGGGGCAGAGCCCTTCTGTCTCTAAGCCTGAATGCCTCCCTGCACAGTTGAATTCAGTGAGATCTGCCCCAGTGGTAAAGGCTACATCCCCGTGGACGGAGCCTGGATGTTTGGACAGACCACGTACACAGGTACCCTCCCTAGAGCCCCGCCTCCCCAAACTCCACTCTCCTAGTGGAGGAGAGGAGGAGGCCCAACCTGGTCCTCCCGGGCGCCCCCAGGGAAGTTCTGCCTGCAGCCCCAGCCTCCCAGGTCGCTTCCCTGCTTCCCTCGTCCCTGTCCCAAGGCTGACTACCTGCAGATTTGTAGTGGGAAGGTCTGACCTGAGCCCCTCCTGGAGGTGTCCATACGACCCGGCCTTGGTTCCTCCGCTCCCGAGGCTGAACCCTCCAGAACTGCGACGCCATGACTAACCCAGTCACGCAGCACAGGGTCAGGGTGGGGGGTGCTGAGATAGCGGCTGCTCCTCCTGACCCATGAACAAAGCCAGAAACTTCGGGGAACCCCCACTCAAAGTGGGTAGTTCAGGTCTGAGCCCTTCAGTGCCCTAATCCTGAAGCTGGAGACAGAACAGAAACAGACTTCGCTTTCCTTAAGTGCTTGCTGCGCCAAGCACTATGTAAGCACCTCCTATATTAACCTTTTAATCTTCCTAACAACGACGAGAGGTTAAGTCGTAGCAGCCGCATTTGTTCAGCAGGAGACTGAGGCAAGGAGAACTCAAGCAAGTTGCCCAAAGGCACCTGACTAGCAGGTGGCAGCGCCAGGATTCCCACCCGCAAGTCCGGCTCTGGAGCCCCTGGTCTGGCGTCCCGCCTCGTCCAGCTTCTCCCCTCATCTCTGCCCTCCCACAGACGCAGATGAGTGTGCGGTGTTCGGGCCTGGTCTCTGCCAGAACGGCCGATGCCTCAACACGGTGCCAGGCTATATCTGCCTGTGCAACCCCGGCTACCACTACGACGCCCCCAGCAGGCGGTGCGAGGGTAAGTACCGCGCCCCTCCCCACCCCGAACCCTGAGCCCCCGCCGGACAGCCCCATCCTTGCGGGGGAGCTCCCTCTGCAGCGGGCAGGCAGGACCTGAGGGGAGCTGTGGGGTTGTCCGGGCTCGAATGTGCTCGGGCTCGAATGTGCTCGAATGTGAGCCCCTGCTGGAAAGGCATCCCCGGGGAGGGGCCTCCCAGGTGGGGCTGGAGCAGGGGAGGAGGGGAAAGCAGGGTGCTACTCTTCATTATCAGTTACAAGAAAACCTCCTTCCAGGAAGCCGGGCGGGGGGCAAGCTGCCTTGGTACCGCCCCACACATCCCTTCCGTCTCTCTGCCACCGCAGATCACGACGAGTGCCAGGACATGGCCTGTGAGGATGGGGAGTGTGTGAACACTGAAGGCTCTTTCCACTGCTTCTGCAGCCCCCCCCTCACCCTGGACCTCAGCCAGCAGCGCTGCGTCAACAGCACCGGCAGCACGGGTCAGTAGGCCTGGAGCGGTGGGGCGGCAGGGAGACTGGGTCTGGGCAGGGAGGGCTCATGTGCCTCTGGGCCCTGTGCCACCAGAGGACCTGCCTGACCACGACATCCACACGGACATCTGCTGGAAGAGAGTCACCAATTATGTGTGCAGCCAACCCCTGCACGGGCACCGCACCACCTACACAGAATGCTGCTGCCAGGATGGAGAGGCCTGGAGCCAGCAGTGTGCCCTCTGCCCCCCCAGGAGCTCGGGTGAGAAGGGCGACCCTCCCACTTGGAGGGAGGGGCCCTAGGGAAGGGAGTGCCCTCACCTGGGAGGGAGGGATTTAGAAGGAGTAGAGCAATCAGAGTCTTCCATCCCTATTGCTTGGGGACAGAGCGGGGTGGGGGGGAGGGGTAGAGCACTGCCAGGAACTCCCCGAGGGGACCGGTCCCAGCATATTCCCTCTCCCCAGGCAGTGAGCCGGGGAACAGCACACCAGGCTTTAGCTATCAGGAACTTGACAGCCTCCACTCTCCCTCCTCCCTGACAGAGGTCTATGCTCAGCTGTGCAACGTGGCCCGGATTGAAGCGGAGCGGGAGGCGGGGGTCCACTTCCGGCCAGGCTATGAGTACGGCCCTGGGCCCGAGGACCTGCACTACAGCCTCTACGGCCCCGAGGGAGCCCCCTTCTACAACTACCTGGGCCCCGAGGACACCATCCCAGAGCCACCCTTCCCCAACACCGCCGGCGGCGCCGGGGACCACCCGCAGCCCTCGGAACTCCAGCCCCACTACGTGGCCAGCCGGCCAGGTCTGTGTTGCTGCCCACAGGGGGAAGTGGTGAGCCCCACAGCCGTTTCACTTCCCCCTCTGCACCTCCTGGGCACTGCCGGGGGGGTTGAGGCCGCAGAGGGGAAAGACCCAGCAAGCCCTCCCGCAGGCCCCTCGTGGGCCGGCTCCAAATACTCAGGTCAGACCCTAACAACTGTCTCTGATGAACTGGCCCAGGGGACACAAAGAGGTACAGGACACCACCCCAACCTCAAAAGCTTCCCTGAGGGCGCCTGGGTGGCTCAGTTGGTTAAGCAACTGCCTTAGGCTCAGGTCATGATCCCGGAGTCCCGGGATCGAGTCCCATATCAGACTCCCGGCTCTGCGGGAAGTCTGCTTCTCCCTCTGACCTTCTCCCCTCTCGTTCTCAGTCTCTCTAATAAATTAAAAAAAAAAAAAAGCTTCCCTGAGGGAGTTGAGAGAGCGAGGGTGAGCAGGTACACTCCGGTTTGTGTTCCCCCTCCACACCACTCACGGTGTGCAGAATAACCTGCTCTACGAGCTCACACTGGGGACCTGAAATGTGCATTAAGGCTTTCCAATCACTTTAAAGGCCTGCTGCGGTGACTCGGATTAAGTGGCAATGACCCCAGCATGCAGGACTGGGATTCTAAGAAGTCAGGCCTGGCACCTGTGGATGGACGTCGCTGCCACAGGCACAGCCACCGTATCAGACTAAGACTGCTCAGGGATTAGGGCCGGGTCTTTCTCAGGGCTTGGGAGCTGCTTAGAGAGGTTCAAGCAGATCCCTAAGTTTTGCTTTGTGTTAAGTGAGGGTAATCCCCTCTTGCTGCCAATCTCCTCCTCACAAAAAAACTATGCAAAGATTTTAACCACCACCAACCACAACAAAACCAAAACTGTAACCACCCACTTGCTGGGGAGCCTGGCGCTGTGCAAGTAGCGCGTCTCGGCCCTCCTGGGGCTGACCCGTAGAGCACGGCACGTCTCTGCCACCCCAAGTGGAGACACATCCTTATGTCTTACGGGTACAGACTTTTATTTCAGCAACTTTCCGTGAGGCTTTCAGACCCTCCCAACTCTGACCTTAGGAGTTCAACAGCAGCAGCCCTTCGTGAGGAGGGTGAGGGCCCCAGGGTCAGGTGCAAGGCCTCAGCTTCCTTCTCTTGACCCCTCCTACCAGAGCTCCAGGCCGGCTTCGAAGGGCTTCAGGCAGAGGAATGCGGCGTCCTGAACGGCTGTGAGAACGGCCGCTGTGTGCGCGTGAGGGAGGGCTACACCTGTGACTGCTTTGAGGGCTTCCAGCTGGACATGGCCCACATGGCCTGCGTGGGTAAGTGTCGGCCTGAGTGGCAATGAACGCCCAGGGAGCAGGAGGGCCCTGATAGCTCTGGGTGGAAAGGCTGGACCAGCCCCAGTTAGAAATCCAGGACTGAACTTAGGGTAGCTGGAAAATCCACTGCTGCCCCCTAGCGGGGCGTCCTGGAGCCAAGCCAAGAGCCTGCCAAAGGAAGGTCTCCTGCTAGATATAGAAAGCCCCTTCCATGGAGATTCCTAGGCAGAAGAAAGAGACAGGAGAGCAGGGTTCACTACCACCTGCTCTGTGTCCCTGAGCAGCTTAGTTTGGGGCAGTGACTTCAGCTTCTGGCTGCCACATGGAGGATCCCACCGCAGGGCAGAGGCCAGAGCTCAGTGACCACAGCAGCAGAGGCACCTGGGCTCCCTACAGCGCTCTCTTCCCTCCCTTCCTCTTAGATGTGAATGAGTGTGATGACTTGAACGGGCCTGCTGCACTCTGCGCCCACGGTCACTGCGAGAACACCGAGGGCTCCTACCGCTGCCACTGTGCGCCAGGTTATGTGGCCGAGGCAGGCCCCCCACACTGCACTGCCAAGGACTAGCAGTGAGAGGTCAGTGCGGACAGCTACCTGGAAATGGGCCTCAGCCACAGGCAGGGGCCTGGAGGAGGCTTTCCTAGCTGGGAAGACACCATGAACAAGCAGGCAGAAGGCCCTGCAGTCCAGCTCCCAGCCAGCCCTGCCTGCTTTCCAGCTCTCCCAGCTTAGGCCCTGGCTGTGAGCTTCTATCACTGCCTTCATGCCACCATGCCCTTGCTTGGCTCAAACACCACCAAATGCTTTAATGCTTCAGCCACTGGCTGTGAGGATCAGCCTGTCATCTGTCCTGGCCTTGCTGTGGGATGCTTACCGAAGGATGGCCCTCTTCCACCCCCTCAAGCTGTGCAAACATGCAAGGGGGTCGTTCGCACACTGCAGACCCCCTTTCCCAGTCACGATCCACCTAACACCCTGATGATTCCACAACTGGGTCAGAGGTTACATCTGCTCGGGTATGGTCCTTCTGTACCTCTTGAGCAAAAAAGGATTGGGGGAAGTTTGGGGAATGACTCCAAGGCCTCCTCGCAAGAACCATCACCTTAGCCAAGCTTGTCTGGGCCAGATTTTGCCAATTCTCCATCCTGTAGCAGTTCTGTGGCCCCAGGCAGGGGCGGAAGATCCCCTCATCTCAGCAGAGCAAGACTGATACTAGCTTGCTGAGTGCAAGAGACACAAATGAAGGGGCGCACAGAGACTGAGAAAGCAGTAAGAGGGCAATATGAAAAATATGGGGAGGTGATATGAAAGGGGGAGTCAAGGCTTTCAACAAGGCTAAAGAAAATGTTCGGTAGCTTTGGGTAAGCACTCAGTCTTCCCAGGACAGCTGCTGTGCGCCACAGCAAGGCGGCCAAAGGACAGGGGGCCCATCGCCAAAGACCTGTATTAAATACACACTGCTTCTTACAGGACACAAATCCCTCCTGGGCTCTCCTTTTGTGGATACCAGTTTGAGGTACTAAGAATAAAGGGGTCTATTTTCTACCTTGTGAAATACAGTGTAGTCTCGTTTAGGGGAAGCCAGATTTCCCACGTTGTTTCTTCTCTCTACTCAGAAGCCCTTGCTGTCTTTCAAAAATGGGATGGCTGGCATCCCTCTCGGTTTACAAGTAGAGACCCATTCCATCCTTTGCTAGCTAGAAGTTTAGAACCAAGTGGAATAAAGAAATGTACATTTGGGCTCCTGTTTTTGTTTTTACTTATTAAACTAAATTTCTTTACCATGTTGGCTAAGTCTAAATGTTAGACACAAGGCTGTGCCTATCCTTTTGCCAACTCTGCTAATAGCCTATGATTGGGATCCAATGGGAAAGGTTCTTTAAGACAAGGAAAGCTCTGCCTTTGCATTTGTGTGATGAAAGGCAATGTAAATGACTATGACTCCATGTGCCTGAAAACATAGAGATGAATGCTATTTTCTTAATTTAATCTGTCCTGTTCTACGTGCTGCTCTAATTGTAGGCCATCCCATAGTAACTTATTGAATGCTTGTTATGTGCCAGGCACTATATTGAGGGCTGCACACAAATTTCATTTAATCATCCAGCAATCCTACTTACTAAATTTATTTCCAATTTATAGATGAGTAAATTGAGACACACAGAGTTTAAACAGTTTGCTCTATGTCGCTGTACTAGTTGAGACGTTTTCAGCAGACAAAAATATGTAGTTACACATATGAAAATATTCATAACAAAAGAAATGTGAGTTAAAACCACACTTGAGACACTTTTTTAAAACTGTCAGATTGGCAAAGATCAGAAGTTTGGTAAGATTCCTCGTTGGCAGGCATCTGGTCAAAGAGGGACTCACATACACAGCTGACAGGGGCTTAAATTGACCCAACTTCTGAAGACGGTAATAAGGCAATGTCTTTCGAAATTATAAAAGCACTTACTCTGACTCTTCTAGGAATTTAACCTTCAGATATATTCTCACCAAATGTGAAATAACACGTGTAAGAGGTTATTTATTATAGCATTACTTGTAACAGCAAAAGATTAGAAACAATCAGTTGCTACAGAAGCCTAAAAATGAAAGAAAAAAAAATGGCTCTAAATGCCCTGATAAGTCCAAAATAGACTAAGCAGGGAAAGAAGGCTGTGTAACAAAGTGGATCATGTGCTGCTGTTTCTCTGAAGAAAGGGGAAAGACAACTGGGTCTCTGCTGACCTCCTCCTTGCCACTCTACCTTACACCCCATGGTTCAGAAAACTCCTTACCACTCTTCCATATACCTGCTGGCGCTGCGCCTCCTCCCAATCCTCGCCTTCCTGCTCACCCTTCCAGAAAAACTTCATGCACATACACATATTCCTTTGTATCAAAAACACAAATAGCATCCCATGCGTGCTGCTCTGCACTTTGCTTTTTTTCACTTAATCCAGACTTGCACATAAAGAACTGTCTCATTCTATTTTATAATTGTATACTATTTCCCTGAATGGATAAATCATAATTTATTTAATCAGTCTGCTATCGATGGACATTTCCATTGTTTCCTCTCTCTTGTTATTGTAAGTAATGCTAAAATGGATATTCTTGTGTATATGTTATTTCACATTATATCTATGGGATTATGCCTATAGGGTAAATTCTTAGAAACAACAGCGGTTTGTGGGGAGGGTGACAGGGTGGATGGGTACAGGATTGGGAGACTTTTCACTGTATCCCCTTTTGCGTCTTTTTAAATTTTGTACCATGTGTATTACCTTTCCAAAAAAATAAAATATTTTTAAATACAGCTTTGGCCATAGACTGCTTAAATGCTCCCTTCTTTATATATTTATCTGACAATTAAAGCCACATAATTATTTCCAAACTTCTTAAAGCAAACTTCCTTTAAACAGTTCTGTAGCATTTCTTTTTTTTTTTTTTTTTAAAGATTTTATTTATTTACTTGACAGAGTGAGATCACAAGTAGGCAGAGAGGTAGGCAGAGAGAGAGGGGGAAGCAGGCTCCCTGCTGAGCAGAGAGCCCAATGTGGGGTTCAATCCCAGGACCCTGAGATCATGACCTGAGCTGAAGGCAGAGGCTTTAACCCACTGAGCCACCCAGGTGCCCCTAGCCCTGTAGCATTTCTGTGGAGAAATGGCAAACAGGGATTTTTTTTTAAAGAGCAATCATAAACACCATCGCTAGATAACTAGAAAAGTAGAGGAGTTTCCTGCCTTTGAGACAAATATGCAAAACCGTAATTATGTTGCAGATGACAATGTTAGGACCTGCCCACTACCAGAAGCATGCCACCCGCTCTCAGCCAGCACTGAGGGAGGGCTACGCCATACAATCAGCGCTGCCCACTTCCCTACAGAGGACGCTCCTGCCGAACGCCAACCCTCCACTCAATGCTTTATAACAGAAGACTGAAATAACAGGTTTCAATTCTTAGAAGTTAGTAAAGTTAGAAAATTCTTCTTGGACACCTACTTTAGTAGCCCTTCCTGATCTCTTCTAAGCCTGTTTTCTCCTAATCCCTTGTAATCTGTGGGCATTCCCACACAAAGAAATTAAGGGTGGCTGGGACACTTACAGTTCACATACCACTAGTCACTCTCAATCACATAACTGAAGAGTATGATTCCACAACAAGGTAAGATCTGGACGTTGACTAAGAGGCCCCCACTTTTGAGTCACCAACATAAAGCAGATAAACAACAGGGGCACCTGGGTGTCTCCATCGGTTAAGCATCTGCCTTCGGCTCAAGTCATATCTCCAGGTCCTGGAATCGAGCCCTGCCTCTAGCTCTCTACTCAGTGGGGAGTCTGCTTCTCCCTTTCCTTCTGCCCTGTCCCCCTTCTTGTGCGCACTCTCTCTCTCTCTCAAATAAATAAAATCTTAAAAAAAAAAAAAAAAAAAGCTGGGGTACCTGGGTGGCTCAGTCGGTTAAATTTTATCTGTCTTCAGCTCAGGTCATGATCCTAGAGTCCCAGGATCCAGCCCAGCCCCACACTGGGCTCCCTGCTCAGTAGGGCATCTGCTTCTGCTCCTTCCCCTGCTCCTTCTCTCTCTCTCAAATTAATAAAAAAAAAAAAAAGCAGATTCACAACATAAAGCAGATGCAGGGCTCCCTTACCTTTGCTTCTTGCATCATGTCTTACTAGGACAAAGGTAGGGTATGCTGCCCCCAAACACTCTCTAACTTGCATAAATAAAACCAATTTGCAACAATAAGGCCTTTCCCCTTTAAAGTAATGGGGAAGCAAAAAAATCTTCTAATGGATACCAGAAGAGTATCAAGTATTCCTAAATGAATTTGCTCTTCCAATGGATACCAGAGGAATATAAAGTTTTCCTAAACGAATTTGCACAGTAAGCAAACTTTATGAAAACATCTGCTATTCTTTACCAGAAACAGGGCATCTGGTCATAAAGGGCCTGCAAAAGACCCTAAACCTATTTCACTAAGCTTACCATTTATTCCAAGCAAATTGCCCACTATGCCCTTAACTCTATATTTTTCTATGCTCTCTGCTGTTAAAATTTCTACATCATCCTACTCCAATGGAAGCTTCTTATTACTACTTCGGATTTTCCCATGAGGCTTTCTCAGTGTGATAAAATAAGGTGATTTCTCCCAAACCCACCCTTTCTAAAACACAGAATCCCAATTATTCCATTAACAGCAAGTACTTACATACGGGCATTTAAAGGGATTCTGTTCCTATCTAACTGACCACTGCAATTTAATAGTTTATTTAGCAACTAAAGCATTTAAGCTCATGCTCTGCATGAGTTTTAAAATCACAAAATCACGGGGCCCCCGACTGGCTCAGTCAGTAGAGCATGTAACTCTTGATTTCAGGGTCATGAGTTCAAGCCCCATGTTGGGCATTGAGCTTATTTTAAAAAATAAATAAAAATAAAGTACACTCTTTAAAACAATATGTTCTAACATTTAAAAGGTAGCAAAATCTCTTTTTAAAGAGGATGAAAAGACTTAGTCTGAGCTGAAAATCTAATTAGGCCCAGGTATCCGCAGCAACTTGAAATGTCTTAGTAAACTTAAACAGACACTCCCATGATAGGCTGTTTTCTACCTCCTCCCATGGAAATCTGCGAAGGTCAGGTTTCTGAGTGTTCCCTCCTTCCTCTTTGTACACATTGTATACACATTAGGTTTGCTTTCTCTAAATCCTAGGTTTTCCCATATTGAAAATATAAGCACCTAAGCTTCTGTCTCAGATATCTTGTCTCTAAGTTCTCCAATTCCCTTTTTAATGGTAAATTCTTTTGCTGAATGACCTTAATTCCAATCCAGTACAGAAATGCAAGTTTTTTTACTGTAATGAACTTTTTAGGCTATTGTGGAAAACAATGGTTTAGCCAATAATTTTTCTAGAAGCAATTTGGTTGTGGCTTCCCCACGTGAGCATTAATAAATCATTTGTCAAGGTGGTGGTATTGGTCTTTTTTTAAATTTTCTGTCCATGCAGTGCTGGCTCCCCCAGCACTGTCACACACAACTATTGCTAGCTCTGTAGCCTAGTTAAGTGCCATACCCAAACAAGTACTTTAAAATTCATCGGAATTTGTGGCTTCAAAAACTTTTCTTTCAGTGACCCTAACATAAAGTTGCCAGGTTTAACAAATAAAAATGCACAATGCCCAGGTAAATTTGAATTTCAGACAAACAAGTAATTTTTAGTATATGTCTCATAAAATCTTTGGGATACACTCACACTAAAAATTATTTATTTGAAATTCAAATTTAACTGGGCATCGTACATTTTATCTGGTAATCCAATCTGAAAGAAAATCCCTAATGTGGATTATCCATTATCTATACCAACAAAGGGAGCCCTTCCTGCTATGCATGAGACCAAAGACATTTTACACCATAAGGTAAGTGAAGCAACATATCCTAAAAAGACTCGGTCACTGAGTGATCACAGAATCTTGAAATGTCTGTGTAAGTATGGGGTATGGGGCCTATTTTTCAAATGATTCAGGTTATCACTGGGGGTTAGATTCAAGTTTCCTGGGTGATGGATTATTGGTTTTGTGAATCTAGCAGAACAACGAGTAAGAGAGGAAAATCTATCTACCCTAACAAATGGGAAGCGGAGAATGGGCAGCACAGAAAATAAAGATGTGGAGGAAAAGGGGAAAAAAAAAAAAAAAGGAAAGAAAAAGAAGGGTATCGACTAGCACATTCAGAAAGAGTGAGATGAAAAAGGGAAACTTCCTTTTGCCTTTCTCATCCTTTCTAGCCTAGTAACCAGTGTTCAAGTACCCAATCTGTGACCCTGATCCAGAACACAAGTAAATAAGGACCATCTTCAAAATGGAGTTTTTATACATAGCTATACACCTATGTACAAGAAACTCTTAAGGCCTGAGAAGTGACTCCAAATTTTGGAACCTTGAAGGCTCTACAGATTATAGTGGGTGGGTTTCAACCAGTTAGTCTATCTTAGATCACAGCACCTAGAGGCTTGGTCTTAAAATATGTGAGTGAAAATAAATCGAGAGTAGAAGCTTCATATTCTGAAAATAATAGTGGCAAAACAACACTCCTGGACTGAGGGAAATAAAACTGAGAGGAGGACAGGACTGGAAGGAAACCTCTAGAATTCTACTAATCCCAGGTTCCTCAATTGTTACAAGTGGCAGCAATCTCTGGTCACCTGTCATCACATCAAAGTTTGATAGAGAATGATGATCCACAGGAGCAGCCTTGCTGAGCTTGAGGATTGTTCAAGACTTGAAAGGAGCTTCGGATCAGTTCTTGGGTGAAGTCCACCTGGGCCCCTTTCACAAAGGCCAAGCTATCAGAGTCAACCACCACTCTTGCCCCACCCTGTTCGAATACCCTGAAAAAGACAGGAGGAAGACATTAATGACTATCATAAACACCAACACCGTAACACCTCTGAGCCCTGGGGTGCGCATCCTGTTTTTCCAAATACAGGAGAAGCATTCCTTTTTTTTTTTTTTTTTAATTTTTGGGGAGAAGCATTCCTTATTACTTCTAACAAGTGCTGCTTTTCTCTGAGGCAAAAACAGTCAATGGAACGAATACTGGTAAATGTTTACGGATTTAAGCCTGGAGTCCTGTCCAGCCTGACTACACTAAGGACCTAGGCAGGCCAACTCTCCTCCTATAACATAGTTATTCTGAATCATGACAACAAATCGTCATTGTATTCCCACTGTGTGAGAAGGGTGGTGTTAGGCGTTCTTAGTAAACCTTTTAAATTTGAAACAAACGCGCACTTTTATCCCTCCCACACATTCTCTGAGGACCCACCCCTTCCTTCTTGCCTGTCGTCGGGGTTGATAACTGTATCCAGGGAGAATTTGTATTGGAATCCAGAGCATCCACCTCCCTCCACCTCCAACCTTAGGAATTCTGACCCTTCGGTGATTTCCAGAAGTCTCTGAAATGCAAAAGGGGGGATCAAGAATGCCCGGCAGGAGATGGCAGAAGGATGGCCCAAGGGGAAGGCCCCGCACTCCTGGGCCTCGCCAGGCACCGCCGCCCCGCGTCCGGCCTCTTACCTGGACGCAGCTGGAGGTGAGGTGGATCTGCCCTTCGCCGGCCTCGCGGCTGGAGGACGACGCTTCCCGACGAGCCTGAGGTCCTCGAGAGGCTGTGAGGAGCCTGCTGCACATAGAAAGAGGATGAGCCCGGGAGCAGAGGGGCACCTGGTCACTTCTACCTGGACAGCCTCACGCCAAACCCCCGCCTCCCCCGCAGGCCTTCGTTTCCCCCCTTAGTTCTGGAGGCCCAGAGCCTCACATCCTTTCCTGTGCCTTCGTAGGCTTGATACCTGCCCCTCGCCCAGGGAGTGACCGCCCTCAGCGTCGCGGCCGTTAGAGACAACCCGCGGACGGCCGCCATCTTTCTCCACAAACTCCACCTCTGACGTCGCCCCAGTCCCTTTCTCCACCTCTGGGCCTTCGGAGGCGGGACCCAAAGAGACCCCGCCTCAGAGCGCACCTATTGGGTGGTGCTGGAGGAGAAGGAATTTGATTGGTTAGAAATGCTCCCATTTACGGAAGTGAGGGCGCACCAACAAAATCCCGAGACGCGCCGGAGCGAGGAGGCGGCGGGGCGGAGATGGATCCAAGCCTGCGGGGCTGCGGAGCGGACAAGATGGGCGGAGATAGCTGGCGTCTCTGGGCGGGACCGAGCCAAGCTTGGCTCTCCGGACTGGGAGGCGGGGCGCGGGCAGGGCCCGCCCTGGATGCTGCTGACGAGTGGCCTGACCGGGCTCCTCCCCCGGCCCGCCCCGGCAGGTTTATCTTGTGACTGAGGCGGTCGCTTCTTCCTTCCTAGCGCTTGGAACCTGTTTAGCTGCGATGCGTTTCTTGGTCGCCGCGTTCCTCCTCCTGACGCTCGGCGCCTCCGCCCTGGCGGAGCCGGTGCATTTCAAGGACTGCGGTGAGCCCCAACCTGCCGAGATTCCCGCGCCCTCTGCAGGAGCCCCCACGGGAACCCCGCGCCGAGACCCCCGGCTAGGTTGGGCGGCTCCCGCGGGCGGCCAGGCTCAGCCGCTGGAGTGGGCTGGGGTCGGGGAGAAGCTGCGGGCAGCGAAACCCAACGGCACACAACTTTGTCTCTTTCCTGAGACGCGTGGTTGGGGTCCCTGGACATTTCCTGGAGCTGGGCCTTTTGTTGAAGTTTCCTAAAGTTTGTAGGGCAAACCACTGAAGGTCCCAATGCTGCGCGGGGCGTGAGCGGTGGGGCGCAGAACTTATGTATGCCTCATATCTTGGATGACCTCTCCCTCCCCACGCCGTTTGCTTTTGTTTTTGATTTCCCTTTTGCTGACAAATCAAAAGCCAATTCTCCTTTTCATGATTTACTCCACTGCCGTTTCCTTTGGGCTATATAATTTTGTGATTCTTAATCACTGTTTCCTCCTATATGTAAAACTCGTGTTGCTGGTCACAGCTTGTGACACATAACCCGCTCTTGTCTCGGTGGTAGGGATCTTTTTTGGGAAATACAAGGGGGGAGGGGCGGGTACGAAATAGTGAGTCAAGTCTATGGAATTATTTGTTCAAGCAGAACTTTCCAGAAGTGAAAAGGTATGATGATAAATGAAAGAAGACATTTTATAGAACCTGCAAGCTGGAAGGAAACTTGGAGATCCTGGAGTCAATCTTTGAACTCCAGAAATGTTGGATAACTTACCCAAAGGCACCCAGCAGAATGGGAACGAGAATAAATTTGATCTTTTATATCTAGTGCCCAGGTAATAGTAACTGCTCAGTAAATATTTGCCAAAAAAGTAAATGAGGGAATAGATACTCTCCACTATTATCATCAAAATTTATGTTGAGGCAAAAACAAAGTTAGACTGGGGACAGGATTGATTAAAGAGTAAAGACTGCAGGTCTCAATACTTAGCAAATGCTGTTCTACTGAATTACTGGCACTTGAAAGATGCTATTATCACCTCAAATTACTGACTTTCCCTCCATTAAACTTATGGCCAAATTTGGATGAAGATGTTATATTAACTTTATTAACTCATTCAGCCCTCAGGATCCGTTTTACAGATGAGGAATCAGGCACATGGAGTAACTTACAATGTTCTTGCAGCCAGTTAGCATAGGAAATTGGTGGGTGTTTGTGAACCACTTTGCGTTTCAGTGGTAACATTAAATTAACATTAAAAACAACAACTGCGGGGGCCGCCTGGGTGGCTCAGTGGGTTAAAACCTCGGTCATGATCTCAGGGTCCTGGGATCGGTTAGGGTCATGATCTCAGGGTCCTGGGATCGAGCCGCGCATTGGGCTCTCTACTCAGCGGGGAGCCTGCTTCCCCCTCTCTGCCTGCCTCTCTGCCTACTTGTGATCTCTCTCTCTCTCTCTCTGTCAAATAAATAAATAAAATCTTAAAAAAAAAAAACCAACAAAACTGCAGAAACCAAATCCAGATACTGTTCTACTCATTTGAAAAAAGCAGATGTACCCTTATGGCAAGAACTTCTTAAGGGAAGTATGGTTTCAGTTACAGATTTTCAATTGACTTCTGAATTGGGAAATAACAATGTAAAAACTTCAGGGCCCACATCAAAGGGTTTTCAAGTGCTACTTTATCACGGACCCCTTTCCCCTGGAGTGGTATTTCCTCAGTTAAGCAATGGGGCCGAGCAAACTGGTTTCACTCTTTTTGCCAGTTAGGACTGGGGAGTTTGTTCTGTGGACACTGAAAGCCCAAGCACCTCTTATCAGTAAAAGTGGATGAAGGAGCTCCAAGTATTACCCTTTCCTCAGGTCCTCCTAGATCACATGACCCAGCCTGGAAAGAAGCAGGTAGAAGTGGATGTTGAAAGCTCTAGCATAAGTACTGATCTTCGTTCGATAGGTTGTTGATTCGGGTTCAAGATATTCTTTTTTTCCTATCTGTAGAAGATAGAGTGGAAGACAGTGCTTGAAGAAGAGAATTCTTGCATTTCAGTGTATTTTGAGGACTTTGCCCATGATGGAGAAGCAAGCTGGGGATGAGGGACGGCAAGTTACTATTTACAGACCTAGCTAGAGCAGTCTTGGTCAGTATGATGAAACTAGCCGTGCCCCCCCCCCCCCCGCCCTGAGAGCAGGCACAGGCCAAGAAAGCCAAGGGCATCGACGTGAGCTTCTCTTTTCATATCCGATGGGCTGAGCTAACCTGGTGACTGCAGAGGAGAGGCTCACCTTTAATGTCAAAAAGGAACTTGCTAGTCCACCCACGAGCAGCTATTTCAGATGAAATTCAAGGACAGAATCCCAATGTGATGGTAGTAAAATGAACACTTACTTAGCACTACTATGTTGCAAACACTTACCTAAGAGCTGTAAGTGTGTTCACTCACTTACCCTCTGAGGCAGTCACTGTTACTTTCCCCAGAGAGGTGAAGTATCTTGTTTTGAGGTTTCACAGTAAGTCACAGAGCCGGTGAGATTGCAACCCCAGGTGTCAGGTCCCAGCGCCTACCTCTCGGCCTTGATGGCTCAATGGCAGGGCTTAAGCTTTCCTGGGGGGTGGGGGGTGGGGGGTCGGTGGCACCTGGCTGGCTCAGTTGGTTGGGTGTCTGCCTTCAGCTTGGGTCATGATCCCAGGATTGGTCATGATTCCCAGTCCTGGGAATCGAGCCTCAGCAGGGAGCCTGCTTCTCCCTCTCCCTCTCCCTCTGCCTGCCGTTCCCCTTGCCTGTGTGCACGCTCTCTCTCTCTCTCTCTGGCAAATAAACGAATAAAATCTCTTAAAAAAAAAAAACAACTTTCCTTGGTGTAGATAGTGTTAACAGGCATTTTGCTTGCATTCTCTCCGTTCAGCTGTCTAGTTTCAGGGGCCTGGATGAGGCCATGGGGTTTTTTTTTGAAAGATTTTACTGAACCTGTTTATGTCAGCATTTAATGGGAACAAACAGCCCTTTTGTCTTTGTTTAGACTGCAAAGACACATACTGTGTCTCAGAGACACTTCTTTTGAAGAATGCGTATTTCCGAAGTAGAGTATACGCTTGTATACTGCAGATACTCTTAAGATTGCTTTCACTGGAACGTGATATACAAAGGGGTATACAAAGCTTGGTGACCACCAATTTGGGGCAAAACCAGGACAGGATCGGGAGGACATGGGGCGAGGGGGCAGTTCCAGAGCATCCAGTCTCCAGGGCAGCCTTGACCCTTGAGCCATGACTTGTGCCATATGTACACTGCTTTAAATCCTGGGTGGTTCAGTCATTAAGCATCTGCCTTGGGTTCAGGTCATGATCCCAGAGTCCTGGGATCGAGCCCCACATCAGGCTCCCTGCTCAGTGAGAAGCCTGCTTCTCCCTCTCCCACTCCCCCTGCTTGTGTTCCCCCTCTCACTGTGTCTCTCTGTCAAATAAATAAAATATTTTTTAAAAAATCAAAAAAATAAATCCTGCATGGGGATGGAAGGAGGGTTGGGGATGACTTTCCCTGGTGTAGCCCTCCCAAGATGTAGAGCAGGGGGCTGGCTTTTTATACCTAACTGATTTTCTTCATTCCCCTTCAGCCGTCAAATATGAAGAGTTTCCTGGAGAGCAGGGTAACTTCCCATTAAGTAGGGGACATCATAGGTGGTTTATTTTCCCTCCTATTCCGATTCATTTTTTCTTTTTGCTTAACAGGTTCTGGGGTTGGAGTTATAAAGGAACTGAATGTGAACCCATGCCCCACCCAGCCCTGCAAACTGCACAAAGGCCAGTCTTACAGTGTCAATGTCACCTTCACCAGTAGTGAGTAAAAGTGGCTCTTGCCTTCAGGTTTACCTTAAACCCTAACAACAGTCTCAAGTATGGGAATGAGCATGGGGATGTGGGGCAGAGGCACTGCAGTCAGGACATCTGTGACCTCCCTTCCAATCAGTGCAAAGCTCTGGCTTACCTTCATAAGGTCTAGGGAATTTGCTGGGGACCCAAAAAAAATCTGAGCTTCATTTCTAGAAAGGGCATCTACTTTGAATCCTTTCCTCACTTTCTATCCTATGGAACTAGACGGGGCAGTCTAATAAATCTCAACAACGTTCCTGTCATCTTCTCTTCTTAAGCCTAAAGACAGCTCTAAATACTAGAGTTGTTTTCTCTCCTGGATGTTACCCTGCCCCGTCTATTGTCCCAAACCAAAAATGTGCCTTCTAAACAAAACAAAATCCCCAACCCAGGAGGGGAAGGAGGGGAGGTTGGGAGGAGGGAGGGAGGGAGGGAGGGGAAAGAAAAGAAAAAAACAGAGCCAGTACTCTGGATCTCCAGGATAACCTAATAGCTCATAACTGTAGTTGCTCTAATTTTATTGTATTTATTCCTTCCCCTTGCCCATCTTATGATATGGAGGATAGAGGGATACAAGAAATGTACTTCCTCTTACTAATCTTACCCAGTTTTTAAAGGGTTATCTCTTACTCTTACAGCCCATGGCATTTCTGTGGAGATCCCTTTCCATTTTGTTCTTAATTTCTAATGGAATCCTATGGGCAGGGCATTTGAGAATTCAGAGACCAGTCTTCTAAAACTTTGTAAGATACCCTATACACTTTGACAGAAGCTGATATAATTAATAAACAAAAGCTTACTGCCAAAAAACTCAGTTACTTTGTTGGATAAGGTTATTTACGTAGTTCTGATTGGAGTGAATACTTACTCTGTAGCATTCACAGAGGTATTAGGCATAACTACAAAGAGAAACAGACTCTAGGAATTAAGAAGTACAGACTTGATGATTTGTTCTCCTAGCAATGCCGTTGCTTGGGAACATATCTGAATTTTTTACTTAGGGTTTAGAAATAGGCTGTTCCCTTTACTATCTGATTCTCTTTTGTTCCTCTTAGGTATTCTGTCTCAAAGTAGCAAAGCTGTGGTGCATGGCATCGTGTTGGGCATGCCAGTTCCCTTTCCCATTCCTGAGGCGGATGGTTGTAAGAGCGGAATCAACTGCCCCATCCAAAAAGACAAGACCTACAGCTACCTGAATAAACTACCAGTGAAGAATGAGTACCCCTCTGTAAGTGACCTTGTCGTGCAGGATGCTGAGGGCCTGTGACTAGATGAGAACTCTGAGGAGAGGGGGCAGGAAGAGAAGATTGGGGTCGGAGTCCTTCATCTCTCTGTGAGGAAGAAGCAGAGCTTGGGGGGCGAGGAGATGAGTGGGAGCGTTAGGAATCCTGAGGTAAGGCAGACATTCTTCACCACGCCCCTCTGTTCTTTGTCACCTCCTGATGCCATTTTGATACACAGTGTCTCCCTCCCTCCTCCTGACCACGCTTTGCTGAGGCAATATTTTGTCTGCTTTGCGAATGAAGAAATTTGAGCCTCCAATGTTAAGCAGTAGGAACAGAACTCACACACACACAAAAAAATAGGAATCCCGATAAGAATGGAGGAAGTAAAGGGATTCCTGTTTTCCAAAAAGGAAAATAAGCTGCATTTTTTGGAAAGGAAATTAAGGAGAACGCAGGAGCAACCTGGCCATTTATTTTTTAGAAATGGCAAGTCATTGAAGAACATTGCAAAGAGACTCTAGTAGCGGATATCTGTGTTTAAGGGATGTCATAGACCCTACAGGTCAAGAACAGGTTGGTAGATTAATTTGCAGAGTATCCCTAAAATCACTGGCATTTCTGAGTCTCTGGTCACTTACATGGTTTGTCCGATTAGGGCCTGCCTCATAGTAGGCATTTTGTATATCGTAATTGTTGTTAAGTGAATTACATTTCATTTGAAAAATGACTTAAACTATGTTAATTTAGGCACTAAGTGAAACGATAATTAATGTGTACTTGTCTTGAAAAACTTAGAAGTTTCCAGAAGCCAGGTATCCTGGTCACTCAGATGTTGTAAAGAAACATTTGAGTACAAATTAGAGGTAGTAACTACTAACAAGTAAGCAATTATCTACATAAGAAAGGACTGGAAAATTATCAGTGATTTATTAAGAATCAGAAGGGGCATTTCATAGTATAACAAATCAAAGCAGATTTCTAATGAGGTGTGTTACACAAAAAAAAAAACAGTTCAAGCAAGATATAACTGAAACTTATATTGCTACAAAGCATTATTGTTCTAGAAATTATTCATATAGTCCTACACTTCTTCAGACATCCTTGGTGTGTTGACATCTTCAGTACCAGTGACAAGGTATTTTGTTATGCCTATGGATCTGACATTCTACTCTCTACTCTTAATTGGTTATGCTTGGAAAAAGCTGGATCAGATTGCCAAATCCATAAGAAATTGTTTAAATGTAAAATTACCTCCCGTGCAAGGCTTCATTGTGTACCATTCATCTCAGAGGGAAAAGAGCGCTTTAGGAATTAGATCCGATGAGTTAATAAGGTGAGTGTGTGGTGCCACTAACACCGAATCACACGTGTGACTGGGTTTGCTCTTGTGAGCTTAAGGCCACAGGATGTGCCCACATCCCAGGCAGCCCTCGTGTTGGCGTGATTAAAGAAGAAAGATCTGAGGAGTTCGGCAGCTTGTTATTAGGAGTCATAGTTAAACCTGTTCAGAATTGAGGCAAGGTCCTGCTTTCATTTCTCCCAATTCTTTTTCTCTTTCTCCAGATAAAACTGGTGGTGCAGTGGGAGCTCCTGGGCGACAAAAACCAGCGTCTCTTCTGCTGGGAAATCCCAGTGCAGATTGAAGGCTAGATCTTCTGCCGCCAGTGTGTCCTCGGGGGGTGAGAGAGCACAGGAGAAATCCAGTCTAACCTAGATCAGTGTCATAAGATAAAAGGAATTTCTATACCACCGTTATGCCTCTCAGCCTCCAGAAGGTTCCAGACCCTGTTTCCTGAGAGCTCAGAACTATTGCCCTTGTAGTATCTTTTGTGAAGGGGTGGAGGAGAGACATGAGAGGGAGGGATAGGCATGGCTTGAATTGTCTTCAGTGTTTTTTGCTGCTGGGAGAAGGAGGGTCCAGCCGGTCAGGACCCGAATGAGGCTGTGTAGGGCTATTGGATAACCTGCCCTCGGGTTATCGTCCCTGGCAGCAGAGGGCGGGTTCCAGACCTCCCCCTCCTCCTAGGATGGTACATCTGCAGGTTCTTCGTCCCCAAGTGCCTCCTTGAGTTCAGTGCTTTGGGCCAGTGCCCCCAGCTCCGATGACAGTGACTTGCTGTCCGCTGGTGCCAAGCGCTGGGGGGGGGGACTCTGCCACAGAAACTCCCCTCTGAGCGGCCCCTCTTCCACGGTGATCTCCTGTCTCCTTTGCTGTCTTAGGTGATTTTCATTAAATGTAGCACTTGATAGCAGATGTTTGTTTTTTTTTGTTGTTTAACAACACTAACTTGTGGCCTCCTGATGCACTTGGAAATGTCCTTTTGAAGTAAATAAAACATGGCAGTCTTGTCTTCTGCATGTTGGTGGTAGTCACCTGCTTCTTTCAGAGTTCTCCCCCGCCCCCCGCATTGTGGAAGGCGGACACCCAGTCCCATGGTCCCAGAGTGCAGTAAAGACTGGACGCTTTCAGACACTGCCCTTCCTTCCTTCCCCCAAATTAGACTTTCCTTATCCGTTTTATACAAAATGACCTCATAGTTTTGCTTTATTTTGCACACTCTTGACACCACCAGATGTGCTTTCCATGAGGAAAACCTAGAAGCATAAACATGAAGTGGGAAGTTGTGGCAAATAAGGCCACGTTAATGAAATCTTGGGGTTCACTGCTTTTGAAGTGCAAGTATAATTGTGGGGCATGCATTTCGCTGCCTATATTTTTTTAAGATTTTATTTATTTGAGAGACAGAGAACGTGAGAGAGAGCATGAGAGGAGAGAAGGTTAGAGGAAGAAACAGACTCCCCGTGGAGCTGGGAGCCCGATGTGGGACTTGATCCCGGAACTCAAGGATCATGACCTGAGCCAAAGGCAGTTGCTCAACCAACTGAGCCACCCAGGCGCCCTCGCTGCCTATTTTAATCAATGTGCTGTCCATCAGCTTTTAGCAGTCACAGGTGTGACAGCCCTATTCATGAGTGAGTTGGAGAACGTGGACCTTCAAAGGACATCCCTTTTAGATTGGGGTGCTTAGGCGGCAAGTAAGTCATGTGATCCAGTTCATTTCATCCCACAAACCTCGCTAGAGCCTTGGATTTCCTTGGCTTGTCAGTTTCCCAGGCAAACCACCAGGGGACAGGCATAGATCAGGAATAAAAGTTATCAGCAGCCAAGACTACTTAATTCCCAGAGCCATTCATCCACTGTCTTCTTTAGCTGCGACACCTTGTGTATCCTCTCACGTTGTGTCTAGAGAATCAGCCCATTCATGAGTCTCGCCATGACGGGCCCTAGTCTGTCAGACTCGGACGACTCCAGGAGGGTAACTGCTGTGGTTTCTGGCTTCAGACTGCTGGTAGTTGGATCCTGGCTTCGCCAATTCATAGGACTACCACGGCAGTCTGCACATCCCTTAGCCTCTCTGTGCTTCTGTTTCCTTATCTGTTAAATAGGGATAATGAACAGCAGGGCTATGGGGCCTAAATGGGATGATGCAAGGAAAACACTTAAAATGCCCCCTGGCCCATGATACACACTTGGTAGATGTTAGCAATGATTCTAGGAGGTAGACCTCATCCCTCATCTAGAAATAGCAGGAAAATCCAAAGGTTTGATCGGATGTGTGATGATAGGTCACATACGAAAAATGAGCCCATCCTCTGCATGGAACTTTTTGAGATGCCTAGAAAAACTCAGTTCTCGTGTGCCCGCTCTCTCCCTAGTCACAGAAGACTGCTCCTGTCACCAAGCATGCTCGAGACTCTCAGCGGCCTGCCCTGCATTTCGTACTTGTGCCCTCCCATGGTAAAGACAGAAGAAAAGTTGTGCAGCTAGCGTCTCTCCTTCAGGCAGAGTAGAAAGGTAAATGCGACAGCTCATAAACTGTTTACCAGCCACCGCGAGGCTACACGGAGCCTGCCCTGTGAGCCAGGGAGCGCTCCCTGGGGGGATTAGTTTGAAAGGTCGTCTTCCGCACAGTCTTCCGCACAGACGGTTCATAGGCGCCCCCTGAGTCATTAAAGCATTGAGAAGCACTGAACCTTAGGCTACATAAAAAAGGTCGTGCTCTTTCCAATGACAGTCTCGTACTTTTCTAGTCCGCTGAGCAAGCCGTGGAGGCTCAGACACAGCTCCTCTCTTGCATGAATTCCAGGGCAGAACGGTCCCAGACTCCGGTCATTAAAAAAGCATGCTCACAGAATAAAGGGAGCCCGGAATCCAGTATTTCCAGTTTGGGGGAGGGTTAGGGGGGAGGGCTGACATTTGGTCCAGTCTTTGGGTTAATGAAAAACAATAAGCATGGAGTAAGTTCCAAGCTTGTACATTTGGTTTTGAAATCTTGGTTGACTTTTTAAAAGAAATAATCAAGGCTGATCTTAATTACGCCTTGCAAAGGTTGATATAAGGCTGTTCTCTGAGAAAACCCACAGATGTAGGAAAAGTGGCTTGACATAGGTGAGGTCCGGGCCAAGGGAAGATGATCTAGGATTAGCCATTCGTGTCTGATAATCTAAAAAGCAAATACTGCTTAAAGGGCTAGGTTGCTTACTGAGGATAATTATTTAATAAACAACACAGTTGTAGGTCGGAGGGGGTGGCGAGATGGTTGGTATGACAAGGTCAGGGTACACAGGCAGAGCACTGACACCAAGGGAAGGGCTACGTGTGAGATACGTCACTGACGTGATCATCATCTTGAACTAGTGTTTCTCCCAAGGGCCCTTTGGAAGGAGACAGAACTGGAAATGAAGCTTGGAAAATTGAAGAGCCTGGGGTACTCAGCTGAGTGTGTGTGTGTGTGTGTGTGTGTGTTGGGGATGGGAGGGGCACTGCTGTGTGACCGGAGGTGGTAGGTGGCACTTTCCACAGATACTGCCTAATAGCATCGTTAGAGGAGTTGAGTCATTTTGGGTGGTGGTGTCTTTCTCTATGAAGAGAATCCCCGGCCCATCCCTCAGATTCCAAAGTGAAGCCTATTCACTTACAGCTGTCAGTTGACTAGCAACTAAATGGTCTGGGTGTTGGTTGCCATGGAAACAGCTAAAAGGCCCATTGCTATGGGAACCTACCCTGCTCTCCAAACCAGGGGTTTGGTTCCTAAAAAGGAGTGGAGGGCAGGGGAGGGGGTGGAGCCTAGGAGATGGGCTGCAGAGGTGCTCCGAAGGTCCTGGAAGAAGAGGAGCAAAGTGAGTGAGGCTGGTTAGCTCCTCACCACTGGGCCAGAAAAGCCGTGACTTCGCTCGCGCACTTTCTGCAGGCATCCCCCCCTGTTCTCTGTGTGTCTCACGCCCCTCCAGCCACAGTGTGCCGGCGCTCACTATCCCAAGTGGAGAGGAAGGGCATGAGTCCTTGGGGCGGACCTAGCATGCCAGGGCCCTGACCCTCATGGGCAGGGGCTCTGAGGGGGAAAGTCTGGGCTCCTCGCTGCACGGCAGGCCCTTCTCCACGAATCCCAGGTCCCAGATGAGCAGCCAGCAGGTCAAAGGAGCTTAGCTCTGGCTGCCGGTGGCTCAGGCCGATAAGGAGCCTGGCACACAAAATGGATGGCTGCTGGCCTTGAATGTGGCAGGGGTGCTGGGGGTTCCAGCGAGGAAGCAGAAGGCTGGTCAGCAAGAGCAGTGTCTGTTGCCGGCAGTAGAGAAATGCACCGCTCTGCTCTCTGCCCCCTACCCACCCCCGGCAGGCCTCTACCACAGAAGCTACTGCAGATGGAACAAAGTAGGAAAAACCAGGTTTGACAGAGAGTCTCAGAAGATGTACACAACAGTCGTAAGATTTTTTTGAGTTTTGCAGTCGAGGGAAATTACTGACATCGGTGTTTGGCACCAAAATGACCCATTCTGAGACAAAGAAACCATCCTAGGGGCTCCGCCGATAACTACTGGTAACGTGCGGTGTATAAATTGAAGGGATTGGGCCAGTCTCTAAAGTCTCTGTCAGACCAACAGTTTAAGATCCATTGAGCCACTGAAGGGAAGTTTTGGCACCACGGGCACGTGGACGCAGCCTAATCATACCCGTGAGAGTGAGGAACCTCCCTAAAGTCCACAGAGGCTCAGGACTGAGACTAGGACCGAGACATTTGATTTAGAAGCCGTCTCAGACATGTTTGGCCCGGGAGACTTTCACCTTCTTCTCCAGAATTCCAAGATGCCTGGTCTTGATTATTTTTTCCTCCTAATCTTGCCTTCTGCCTGGAGCTGTTGGTCTCAGACCCTCCCAGGGAACATTCGAGTCTAGGAGAGGCCACCCAGCATGTGCACTGCTCCAAGGGACAACCGAGCATTTCCCCCAGGATCTGTGAGGAGATTTTCACTTTTGGAACATAGCTGTCTATAGATTTCTATAACATTTAAAATTGTAAATCCAAGCTGAGTTTATAGCGTACCTCCAACTCTTCTCTGTTGATTGACTTTGGTAAGTTATTTAACCTCTGAAGGCCTCCATTTCCACAGCTGTAAAATAGGCTACGAATACCTGTCTCAGGACCATTCTGCCCATGACCTGAGGTGGTTTCTGCAAAGGGCTCGTGCCGTGCCCATCTCTAATGAGTACCTGATTATTATTATCCTCCCAGATCAGAAAAGAAGGTTGCAGCCATGGAAACTGCTCAATGGCCTAAAATTCTAGGCATTTGCCATGGATTTGTCTTCCAAATTTAATTCCAGGTGCCATTCAAGACTCATGTTCCCTCCGCAGGTCCTCCCTGTGGTTTGCCTTCATTAAGGCCAATTTTAATCCTCTCTCTTTAGGACGCTTAACCACATTCTTTTTTATGTATAATTTTCCGTCTGTCAGCTTACCTTCCTAACTAGACTGTAAACATCTTGAGAACAGAGACTGCCCTTTCACGTTTAAGTAAATGCCCCAAACTCAGCACTCAGTAGTTATTTAGTGAATTTTTGTAATACAGGAAAATGTCACGATTCTTCAGGTTTTGAATCTGACCATTTAGTTCTATGATAGCTTTGGTCTCCAAAGGGGCAGGAAGAGGAACGGTTGATTTGATTCTCCGGAAGAAGGCACAACAGCGCCCTATCCTGGGTGGGTCGCTCCAGCCCCGGACTCGGGCTCACATCTTGTAGAAGCCGCTGTCACAGGCGTCCAAGACTCACTGACAACACTAGCTTGTCTCCAGCCTGCAGGACCACCGGCCCCGGGCTCAGGAGGAAGTGGCGCCCCCTCCCCGTCTGGCTTCTGTCTGTCTTCAGTTCAGCAACTGAAGTTTACCCAACTCTCTCCCTTCTCTGGTAGAGACTAAATCCCTGCAGCCTCTGGCAGGGTCCCACCCCACCTGCCCTCAGCTTCCCACCAGAGCTGGCCCCTGCTTGCTCAGCAGGGACGAGGCCCAAAGAGCTATGGGAGCATCTCCCAGACCGAGGCTGCTGAGAACGGTCTCCTCGAAAGGTGGGTCAAGCAAAGTGCTGGGGTAGGGAATAAGGCAGCAGAATGAATGCAGGAGGAAAGCCTCTTTGCCATGTGACCTTGGATGAATCATTTAGCCTTTTTTAGTTGAATATCTCATAGAGGTCCAGGAACAAAAGGAGATGATGGGTGTGCATGCAGTAGCTTGGAGATACAAAAGTTACTCATACTCAGAATAGTATCATAGCCTCGTGGGGAGGACTAGCAATCCATCCTTCGGATTCTCCTGCCAAAGGATGAGCTGGACACACCCACAGAAAAACCCACAAGAGACACAAGGTCCTGGATTTGATCAACTATAAGAACAAGTTTAAGATTTGGCCACCAAACAGATGTTTAATGCAGCTGGCTCTCCCCTAATGTTTGCTTAGTCCTATGGGCATAGAAGGTTAGGCAACATCTCACTCTGTCTCCCTGATCACCACGCAGTCTCATTGAGTTTATATGGGCAAGACAGCGTGCTGTCCTTCAGCCAACACTTCCTGAGCCCCAGTCTTATGTCTGGCACGGTGATCGGCCCTGGGGACGAAAGAATGAGTACGGCATGGTCCCCACCTTCAAGAAGCTCAGAGTCCGGTGGGAGAGGCAAGCAGCCGACCATCACAGGTACAGTGGCACAGTGCCAGTTACAGGTACAGAATGCCACGGCCCCCAGAAGGAAGAGCAGTGGGGGCGATCCGGTCTGGAAGAGGCAGAGCCGGGTCAGGCGTCTCTTGGGAGCCGGGCCGGAAGCGGAGATGTCTAACCCTTCACTCTGGATCTTTGGCCTTCCCTCAGCCACCCTGCTCTCATTCACTCAACAGACATGGCCCCACCCTTCGTCTTCTGAGATTTGGGGGAATAGTTATTGTAGTGAATTGACCTCCTCCCGAACTGCTGGGTAATTTGTTTTTACTTAAATTTCCTCCTACTTCATTGACCTTGGAACTAAGTAAGCACATTTGGTTATGGCCTGACCATGCACCCAGTATTTTAGAACTCTGGTCACCACTCCCCAACCTATCTGACCCACTTCTCCTTTCTGTACACACTCCAGCCACACTGGTCTCCTTTCAGTTCCTCACACCAGCTGTGCCCCTGCCCTCAGTCATGGGATTCTTACACATGCTGGCCCCTCTGCCCCGAATGCTCCTGCTTGGTTAGCATTCACGTAGTGAACCAATGCTCATCCCCTTCATTTCCCCGGAAGGGAAGCCTTCCCCACCCCGTGCTCTCTCCCCTCATGGCATGATTCAGAATTACATACTGTAATTCTTTGCTTCTTTGATTAAATGTCTGTCCCTCTGGGGTAGAGAACATTTCTAGTTTGCTCATCACTGTAATCCCAGTGCCTGAAAGAGCTCTCAGTCCAAGGAGCAGGTGGCCAATAAATATTTTTTGAATGAATTAATGGAATGATAAGTGGCTTTTTAGCCACTTTTTGGCTTGGGCATAAATTTGGTTGAGCATCCCAAAACCTAAACCAAATAGGAAATATACAAATGCACAATAGGGACCAGAACCAAACAGGGAGCCTCCTGTTAAAGAGGCACATAAAGAAAGCCAGGGATGGGATGGCCCAGAACTAGGAGGCTCCAAGCTTGTAGAAGTGGGGGCTGAGGGAGGAAAATGGAGACGGGAGCCACCTAACAAGGTCAGACCTGGGAGGTGACCTGGGATGGAGGGAGAATTATTAAACCAGCACTGAGTATCCACCACCCTGATTCCCAGGTGGTGCTTGTATACCTTGTAATAGAACGTGCCGGGATACAAAAGACAGGATCACTATCCCATTTGCCTACTGCTTCACTTATAACTAGACTTTGATAAGTATGGGATTGGGGAGGAGGAGGGTCATTTTATATCGAAACCAGTCCTGATACAGAGTAGAGTATAAATTTCTTATGATTATAAAAAAGCGTGAGATTTTGAAGACATTCGTGACTTTAGCAGTAGTTCAGTGAAGGCAACTGAGAAGCGTTAATACCTCAAAGTACTATATCCCAAAGGATTCTGTATGATTGAAGTTTTGTAAATCAAGTATCAGAAATGCATAGAGAGCATGCTCTCTGGAGGCAGGAGTTTTCTCGTGCGTTTTTGTAGCATTCGCCGCTCCCACGAAGGCCACTCGCCGTGCCTGGCAGTTGCCCCTTAGTTGTGGCACTGAAACCAAAGCAAACAACTCCCTCTGGGTCCCGTCTGTAAATTGTTAATTGGATTTTGTTATTAATATGGCTCTGCCTTCCCACTCCTCCAGAGAGAGTTGGGGCCATTTCTGTGTCTCTCCGGAGAAGATCTAAGAGGCTCCATGGGGTGCTGGGTCCAAGCTCTTCCAGGATGGGATGTGGGGGAGACAATAGGGAGGTAGCAAGACTGAGTGGAAAGCAAAGAAGAGATTTTAACTTCCCGCCTTGCCTGTAAGGAAATTAGGCTCTAGTTTCCCTGTGTGTTTCCGCTGTCATCTGTGTTGCTTCCACTCCAGGAGAAACTGGGAGCACGTTGTAGACAGGGCTGTGTCTGTTTTTAACACTAGGCACCTTGAAATCAGACACAGCCAATACTTGCCCACTGTCCGGCCCAGGGATTCCCCAGGACCCAAGTAGAAACTTGGCCAAGATAACCATCCAAACTGCAAAGCCTTGGAGGAGAAAAATTCTCAGAGGTCGGCAGCGGCAGGAAGCAGGAAGTCAGTTGGAAAAGTAGGTGTCTGAAGGAGGCTGGTAGGTCCTTCCTCTTCCCTTCTCATCCACCTAACAAAGGAGTAAGAGGAACTTGGGGAACAGCCTTGGTGATCCAAGTGGTGATTACTGGGATTGATTCTCAGCAGGGGCTGAGATGGAGGAGACAATGTTCTCAGACTTAATCGCTGCTTTTTAACTCCCCCGATGTCATCTCTAATGGTCCCTGGCTGGTGCCACTCAGAGCCTCCACCCCCAGACCCTCCACTCTGCCTCCCTGAACAAATTCCTCCCAGCTGCTCAGCAGCTCTGAAGCTCAGATCCACGCCTGCCCCCACCCTTTCCAATGCGTCTGAGCCTATCCCTTCCGTGTTCAGGGAAGGGGAAAGAGTGAGGTTGCATCTCGCACTTACTTTGGATACTGTGTCTAGAATGCATCAAGGCAACCACTCCCAAAGCAGCAGCCTGAGGAAGGGACCAGACCCACTGGCACAAGCTAGCGAGACAAGAGTCCGGAAGGACGAATGCTGGGGGTGCCAGCGGGCGGTGATGGGGCTCGGAAGCAGCCAGCCACACCGCAACCTTGTCAGGAAAGGGCTGGAAATAAGCCAAACCCAACAGAATGGAAAAACAAAAATCATCTGTGATTTAAAAAGAAAAAAAAAGGTGGGGTGGGGAGGAGTCAAGGGCATGAGACTTGTTGCCAGAGAAGTTAGAGATGAGAACAAGAACTGTGCAACACTCCTCCCCTCCCTCTTGACTGCATTTTCTCCTTTTCTCATAACCTCCATGATAAATCACCTGCAAACCAGAACCTCGCTGGCTGCACCCACCGGAAATTATTATCTGCCAGCCCGAAGACTGGCATTCAGGGACCGTCTTGGTCATGAAAAGCAGAATTCTTGTTTGTTTTGGTAAATTAATTGCTGGCAGAGAGGGCTTTTCATTTTCCAACCAGAACAATTACAGGCTTGAAAAGAAATTGCGGGGTTGGGAAGCGCCTAAAGGTGACGCTGGGTGAAAACTGCCAGACCTAGCAGCAAAAACGCACTGTGCTTGGCATCTCGGAACGGAAGACCGCAGGGTAGGCCAGGACTATGCGCTGAGCCGACTCTGTGCGCCTCTGTGGCCCCTGATCCTTCCTCCCTGAGCCACATGCAGGTAGCCCTAACCAGCCAGCCTGCCTGCGGGGAATGGGCGGCAACGTCTGCGCCCCATCTACAGTCCCGGCCAGGGTCTGCAGGTGACCAGTGCTGTGCGGTGGCTTTAGAGGACAATACCCTGTGGCCTCATATCAGTGAGAAGGCTCTGGAACATCTCCCGCTCATACCAGTCACTGCGGCCTCCGCACCCGGAGCTGCCCTGCCACCTCCCGCCACACCAAGGCTGACCTGCTCGTATTCCTACAGAGGGATGTCTGCCAGCCAGCCAGTGACCTGCACCTGTCCCACTGGGGGCAGGGGACGGTGGCTGTGGTCCCTTTGGGAAGGATGCCCCTCGTGGGACTTACCAGAACCCATAGATCACATAAACATGTGCTACAGAGAGATTCCAATCCTATTCTATTCTAGGAAGTGTTCAAAGTGAAGGGAGGTCAAGATTTCAGTGAAGTTATTTGGGGAAGGTTCGCCGGAGGGGAAGTATCTGACCAATTATTCAAAAGGTATTTTTGTTAAAAAAAAAAAAGTATTTTCTTGATTTAGCAGAGAAAGGAGCGCACATCTCAGGGGGGGAGGGAGGGAGGGGGTTTGGAGGCAGGAGGAAATTGAAAGCCGAGAGGTGGCTCACAGAAGTGGCTGGGGCGTTCGGGTCAGTGAGATGCTAGTGGGGCCTGTGCGCGTCCCCGACGAGTAACTCGGGCTTGATGTGGGACGCACACCTGAACGAGCAGGCTTCCGAGCAGGGACGATGATGATTCTAGCTCAAGTGTGTAGGATGAGCTGGAGCTGGGAGGTTGGGGCAGGAGCTCCGGTCAGGAACTTGACCTTACTGGGAACCCAGCACCAGAGGCAAGACCAGGGTGAAGGCTGGGAAAGACAGAGGGGTGGGCAGAGGATGCCTCTGGGAAGGAGGTGGAAGAGAGCTCCAGGGAGGCTTCGCGGAGCAAGTAGGCAAGGGCAGGAGGAAGAAGAGCCCAGAAGAAGCAGGGGTCTGTTAGCTAGACCCCCGCAGGCTGGCCATTGCAGAATACCTCTAAAGTGGTTTTTATAACCGAAAGGGAAATCTTTCACATCTGTAATCTGGTTTGTAATCTGTAATCAGAACGTCTCTGTGATACGAGCAGGGTCAAAGGTTATCTCATAGAAGGGAGGGAATCGAGGCACATAATGGTGAAAGTAACTTGTCCAACGTTCCTCTGGGAAGGCAGGCCGAGAGGAAGAGAGAAGTCCAGGGGGCCAGGCTTCCCTCTCCACAGAGGGCCTTCCTGCCTTGCCCCTTGTTCCCTGGGCTCCACTGCATGAGCACCTCAAGCTGACATCTAGGTCCTGCAACGCTAGGCTACTAGAGCTCCCTTAGGACCTCACGCAGAGGCAGCCATCCCCTCTGGCCTCAGGACAGAGAGGGGGGATGGATCCTGACTCCGCCTCCCTGTCCAGGTATTTCCTCTGAGCTCCCCCTGCCTCAAGGCTCCCTGCCAGCTGCACCTCAGCTTGCTTCCTCCCCTGGGTCCGGCTTGCATCGTCTTCCACTCAGCCCCTTCCAGTCCACTCTCCTCCTGGCCTGCAAGGGCTTCCCCTCGTCCCCTCCTTGTCCTTGCTGGGCACTTTCCTTTCTCTTAGTGGAAAAGACAATGGGCTGGATGGGAGCTCGCCGGCGTTTTATTGCTCGGATAAGGGATTTTCATATCCGTCCTGATGAGAGGCAGTTGAGGGGCCATTCTTGGCACCCGTTGCAAGAAGCAATTTCGTTCTGGCTTCCCAAGTCTGAATGCGCTGGGGTACAGAGCTGCCCTTTGTCTAAAGAGTTCTTTCCAGGAAGCTCAATATCCATAATTGATAAAAACAACTCAACCCTGATAGAAGGGGTAGGAGAGCCCCGTCAACCCATCCCTTCTCTTCCTTCCCAATCAAGCCCAGTGGCAGCACCCTGTTTATGGGGGTAAGGTGCAGGGACGCAAAGTGCTGGTGGAGGAGGTCGTAGTGGAGATCCCTGAAGGTGGCTGGAAACTGTTTCTCTAGTCCCCTTTTAAAAATGAAGAAACTGAGGCCAGGAGGGTCAGGGCCTTGCCCAAGATGGTGGGACCCTGAATTCCATCAAGGTCCCTGACTTGAACCATGGACCGACTGCACCTGCTCGCACCCGCTCTCACGGGGGCCTCTGCTCCAACCAGGCTTGGACGCCTCCTCCCGGCCCCGCCCACTCGGCCATCATCAGGGGGGAGCTCTGTGTGTCGCCCCCCCCCCCCGACCCCCGCCCCGCGGCGCCGGCCACAGAGGCAGCCGTGGGTATGACCTGGGCCCTGCTCCTTGCCACGGTGCTACGTTCTCAGCCTACCCGGTAGCTGCATACTTTTCCCACCCCAGCACAAGCCCCCACCCTGCCTGTCACTCAGGCTCCCAGCAGCCAGAGCTAAAGATAGAATTGAGGGCAGCGTTTTAAGTCAGCAGTGAGCAGACCCGGCTGGCCCAGTGAGGAGGGGGAGCTAAGGCACGGCGGGGAGACCTCCGCGGAGCAGCCCCGCTGCGTTTCTCCCACGGCGGCCCCAGCCCACGAGTCCGACCGGCAAGAACTGTTACTGGGCTCTCTCTTCCTTCCGACTGAGAAGTCTAGGCAGGGCGGGTGGAGCCTGATTCCTCGCTCTGGGCGCCAGCCTTCCCGGGACCTCAGCTGGATGCTCCTGGCTTTCTCTCTTCTAGAACCCACTGCCTTGCTGGCCCCCGGGGCTTTGCTGATTGCCAAAGCCAGTGAAGACCCCACTGCCCCAACTCTGCTCCACCCTCCTGCTAATGTTCGCACGGTATCCTTAGGGCTACCGGGAAACTGAAAGAGGAGGCCCAGGATGGGTGAGGTCAGGCCCCGCGCTGAGGGCTCCCAGGGCTTACACCCCGGAGGGTGCTGCTGGCCAGCAGAACCTGGATATGGCCTCCAAAACTTGGTGGAGGATGAGGTCACCCACAGATCCCGCGCGTCCGGATTTCCCCTTCCCGTCTTCAGGCAGCCCGCTTCTCTGCGGCCCGAGTCATAGGCGGCTCAGGCGCAAGAACACCACACTTGCATGGCAGGGAAGCGCATGGTGTAGGGGAGGAAGGAAACCCGGACTTATTCCCGCTCCCAGGCAGAGCTCGCCATGCTCCAGGCACCGCGAGTTGTAGGCAGTGGAGGACCTATGGGCAGAGAAGCAGGAAGAGAGAGAGGACCAGCCAACTAGAGCTGCTGACCCTTCCCCAGAAACGCAGAAAGGGAATGAAAGCTGCCTCGCCTCGAACCTGAGTCTGTTAGGAGGCTACCTCAGCCCCTGACCGGCGTCACCACAGCACCAAAAAAGGGAGAGAGACAAGACACTGCGGGCAACCCTGCAGCTGACTGGTGGACCGGTGTCGGCCATGCTTTCTAAATCAAAGGGTTTGGTGACAGACCCTGAGGAGGGGCAGGCTGGAGAGCTGGGGGACAGCTCTGCCCAATGTTCACCCCCTCCTCCCCACAGTAGCAAAGCGGGGACTACCACTCCAAGAACCTGCTTTCCAGGGACAGAAATAGTATGGGAGGGTGGGGTGCGGGGGCTGGGACTGCCACATGCTGCTTTTCCATGGGCATTCTGGGTAAGAATAATAAGGAGGCTATTAATAACTTCTTACCTCTGTATAAGTCTTAAAGACCTTTCTCTAGATGTTTTTACTGCCTGCACGCCCATGATCTCATTTGATTTTCAAGTCAACTCTGTGCATCTGTGGGGTTATCACCCCCATCTGATAGACAAGGGAACTGAGGCACAGGGAGGGTACCGTCCTGTGATAATCAGTCATACTGCTGACAAGAGGCTAGGCAGAAACCAGAACCCAGATCTCCTTGAGTCATCTCTTCAATTCCAATGTCTCATTGCAATAGGGTTCCGAAAAAGGCAGGTTTTCTCCTGGGTTATACTGAGGTCACTTTTGAGGTACACGTCGATATGGTACAAAGTCCCCTGCGGGCTTTGACCCCTAGGTCAATTAATCCAGACTGATTTACCTACCATGTCTCTGTCTCTGCTCTGTGCTAGGCCCCAGATGTCCCTGGACATCTCAGGAATCCCAGATGTCTCTGGACTCAGGAAAACAGTCTTGCCATCAAGGAGCTCACAACTGGATGAAAAGAGAGAGACAACCCCTTAGGGCATCTCAGTACCACAGGGTTCATTCAGGACCAAGGCAGCACAGAGCACTTGGGGAGCATAGAAGAGGAGCCCTAAGCCAGCCTGGGGGTAGCCGAGAGGGCTTCCTGAAGGAGGTGATGCTCTAACCAGCTCCCTAGCCAAGGTCACTCTGATTGCGCCCCTCTTCTAAACACCAACCCACACCCATCCTCACTCCACTCCACCCTGCCTATAACACCAGCCTCTGGCCTCTCTCAAAGACTGGCACAACCAAGCAGCAGTAGCTAGACTGCCCTGAGGCCGCAGGCTGGAACGAACCCACCCTGCAGCCCAGGGGTTGCCACAGTCACGCTCCACTGCTGGAAACGGACGGGATTGGGGTTCTGGGCTCAGCTCCACCTCGGACCTGCCCCTCGCACAGTCACGGAACATGTAGATCCTGGGATGGAGCAAGTTACCCAATCTACCGCCTGCCCACCCTCCGCTCGGTCTACGCAGGAATCATCTCGGATGTGCAAAATCCTAACCTACTTTTAAAAATCTGCTGATGAGACTCCACGTTGCTCTAGCTAATTCCTGGCATTTAACGCCTCTCTATCTCTAACCTGGATCTGTCATTTCTATTATTACTAAAACTTAACCTGTTCTTATTTGGTCTTTGGAGAAGGCATTTGGTCATATTTCCCAAAGCAAGGGGCCTCTGTAGACTTAAAAGCAGTAATGAAATCACCCCTCAAGCTTCTCCATCTGGGGTCGATGAATTTCACTTACTCCCCGTGTTAATTTATGGCCGGATCCTTACTTCCTACAGGCCTCTCCCCACCCCCTTTGGTCGAGGAATCCAAGACTGAGCACAGAGTAGCCCAGAGGGACTGCTATAAACAGATGGCAGTGGGAAGAGGGCAGGGACCACTTTCTGGAGAGTGCAGGGTTGTAGGGAGTGTGGGAGATGAGGTTAAATGCTATTCAAAGCAGGAAGCCCCAGCAGAGCCCTAAGGTGCAGTAACCCTAAGGGATGGACAAACGGGTGAAGAGAAGCATGTATACACAACCAAGGAGGGGCCAAAAGATAAAGGGAATCAGGAGCCAGCAGTATCGCAGGAGCCAAGGAAGTGTGAAGGAGGGAGGGCTGGATGTGGTCAATGTTGCAAGGTGAGGGCTGAGAAGAAGCCATTAGATTTCAAAATAAGAAAGACCGTGAGGACAGTCTGAGGGAAGAGGTGAGAGCACAATGCGGAGACAGCCAGCATGCACAACTCTTTGAATGGGTCTGGCTGTGAAGTGGGGTGTGGTAGCCAACCTCCAGGATGGTCCCCAAGGATCCCACCTCCTGGTAGATGACCCTTGTCCGTCCCCTCCCACATTTTACCAGGGTGGTCCCTGGAACCAATAGAATATAGAAGGGACAGACTATCACTTCCAGGAGTCAGGTAAAAAAGACATTGTGTGCAGCCACTTCTCAGAGCACTCCCTTTGGGGAAGCGAGCTGCCATGTCTTGAGGCCACCGGATGAGGAGTAGAAGGCTCCTGCCAACAGCCATATGACCCAACCATGGTGGAAGCCTCTAGTCCTCTAGCCCAGGTCAGACCTTCAGGTACTTGCTGCCTGATCTGGACTGCAGCCTCGCGAGAGACGCGAGCCATCTTGTTTACCCGATCCCTTTCCTGACCCTCAGAAACTGTGTGGGAAAATAGATGTTTATGACTTCATGTTTGTTGTTTCAAGCTTCAAAATGTTAGGGGAAATGTGTTGCATGAGCAATAGATAATGAATACAGGGACGGAGTTAAGGGCGTGGGGTTAGGGGAGAGGATTCTTTGGTCTGTTTTGTTTTTAAAGAGTGAATCTCCAACATGTTTACATGCTAATGAGAAGCCAGGAGAGAGGAGGAAATGTCAGCTGAGGGAGAAATGCATGGAAAATCAATCAGATGAGGTTTTTCAAGGAAGCGGAAAGGGAGAGGGTCCAAAACACTTGAAGGGGTTAGCCTACATTCTGAGGAGAGACGTCTGGGCCCTATCTCTTCTATTGTGACCAGAGAGCCAAAATGGAAAGGATAAAATCTGTTTAATGGCAGGATGTTGACAGGATTTCTGCCAAATGAGTCTCTCCCCTAAGGTCATCTGTGGAGAGTGTGGATGGAGATGTTGGGGAAGGTGGTGTCTTAAGGAGACTGGAGAAGGTCTGGAACGGCTAATGACGAGCCCTAGGGAGAGAGCTGACAAAGTCAGGGAAGAAAATTCTGGGCCACTTTGAAGGTGCACTTGTGACAGAGGCTGTGATTGTGGAGTCCCCTGAGTCCACAGCTGTGTGATGTTTTTTTTCCCCCACAGCACCCAGTATCCTAGGGAGAGGGATAGAGAAGGGGAATAATTGAATTAACTTTGGACTGGGGCTCTGAAAAAAGGGTGTCAGAAAACATAAGGGGGCAAGGGAGCAGAGGCCGTTAGAAGAACTAGAAGAGGGACTCCAGGCTGGAGGGATAAGCAGAAGGGACTGATACAGGGAGAAAATAAAAAGCCAAGAAATCAGAGGAGCAATGATACCACACGACAGTGGCAGGAGAGGCTGTGGATTGTGGCCAGCCCACGGGACATCGGGATTTAACATCGCAGAGCTGGCGCAGTTCCAAGATGACTGGGGGCAGGGGGCTCGGGAGTCAGGGGGCTGCAGTGGGGAGACCAAGCTGTCGAGGAGGTTGTCTGTGGAAATGTGGTATCATCCCAGATGCTGATGACAACCAGATTTGTCCCCAGAAGAGGGACAGTCATGTCTTTCATGAATGAGGCAGAAGCATGACAAATCAGAGAAAAGGCAAGCGGGCCGCAGGAGCCCCCCCCCCCCCCCCCCCCCCCCCCCCCCCGGAGCTGGTTTTCACAAGTGGGGGAGGTGACTGACGGTTTGTTCAGCTCAGGCCCCCGTGTCAACTCCTGAGCCCAAGGGCTGAGAGAGAAGGGCAGTTCCACTGAAGAGGGTCCAAAGGGAAGCCTTGCCCCTGAGGGGAGAGCCACAGGCCATCCGGCCATCCGCCATCCGGGAGAGGAGGGGGAGGGGGAACTCAGCAGCCCGGGGGAAATTCTGGAGGGAGGGGGCCATGGGAGGTCGGAGCTAAAGCTCAGGGCGATGGGACTAAGAGGAACCCAGAATCGAGCTCGGAAAGGGTCAGCCACAAACCCGACTGTTCTTCATACTGGTGAGGGAGCCCCCGTCCCTGGGCACCGCCTGGCACCATGACTCAGCCCCCGCAGGGATGAGCAGTGACCTTTGGCGGCTGGATAATTACACGAGCGGCCGGAAGGGGCTGCAGGGTCCCACACAGCCCCCCGGACAGAGTCCGGCTCTGCGGCCCGAGCATATCAGGTGCGGCGGGTTCGGGAGATGGTCTGTCTGGTCCCAGGTTAGCAGAGTGACAACAAGTCCCTGCTGGGCTCTCGGGCTGAGAGCCCGTGTTCGGAAGCTCAGTCACGTGTCACCCACACACGCAATGTCTTTTCTTAGGTGATCCCATCTCCTGCTGGTTTCTGGCCATCAGCCTACTTGCCAACACTCTGACCCCAAGAGCTGTCCCCGCCAAGTCCGATTCCCTGTGGGGACACCCTGGCCAGCTGGGAAAACTCTGCCGCCCTCTGAGCTCCACCCTGACTGTTCCAGATAACTTCACCTGGCGTTCCATTCCAGCTTTCAAGACGCTGTCCATGCCACGTGCACACTCCCACACTGCCCCCCTCCCCCCCACCGGGCCCACATCAGGTAAGATAGCGCAGGTATACCGCCCCGTGCCGGGGCGAGGGGAGAAAACAGGCAGAGCTCTCCAGACTCCGAGTTCTAGTCTTGGGTTCCTCATCCACAGAATGGGGCTAATCATATCTGCTTACCTACTTCAGAGCGGTCATGTGACGATCAATGAGATGATGTATGTATAAATCTTTCTGTTACTAGAACTGTTCAGAAGTGCCTAGTTAAGCATTTTCTGGGAACAACGGAGAGCAACCATTGTGGATTTCTGGCTTCCCTACAATAACTGGCATCCACACAGCACTTTCTCTCACACAAAGCACTTTTTAAAAAAGATTTTATTTATTTGGGTACAAGCAGGGGAGAGGCAGGCAGAGGGAGAAGCAGGCTCCCCACTGAGCAGGGAGCCTGATGCAGGACTCAATCCCAAGACCCTGGGATCATGACCTGAGCTGAAGGCCGGTGCTTAACTGACTGAGCCACGCCTACAAAGCACTTTCACAAACACATTGAAAGGCAATCATATTCGAAAGTGCCTAGCACAAAACCGGGCATACAAAGCATAATCGGTAAATGGTAGCTCTTACTTTTTTTTTTTTTTTTGGACAGGGAGAGATCACAAGTAGGCAGAGAGGCAGGCAGAGAGGAGGAAGCAGGCTCCCTGCTGAGCAGAGAACCTTGAGATCATGACTTGAGCCAAAGGCAGATGCTTTAACCGACTGAGCCACCCAGGCGCCCCTACCTCTTACTTTCTTGTTTGGCCATGACAGTTCCATGTTATAAAGGAGAGGACCAAGGCACAGAGAAAGTAATGAACCTGTCCAAACTCTCCCGGAACTAGTTCTGACACTGAGGATTCTGATTTCCGGTCTTAGGCCCTTTAAATAGCATCTCTATAGCCCTCTTTCCTCAATGATCCTAAACTTTGGAGAGGGGTAAGAGCCACTGGAGAGGGAAAATGAGTGCATTGCTTTGGGCCTCTTTTCTGTCCCATTCTGCAGGACAGCCCTGATAAGGAGCCCACAGAAAATCCAAATCCAGGAATGAGGGGAGAAAGACGGAGTAGGGAGACGAGAAAGGAAGAAAATAAACAAGGCAGCTGAAGCCAGCCAGAGAAGAAACTGTGACCAGTGAGGCAGAGAGCTGATGGATGGCAATGTCTCTGGAGGAGGAAAAGCCAGGCCCAGAGGATGGAGAGAGCATGCCAGAGGCCCAGGGAGGGGCTGGAAAGCGGTTCTTGGTGAATCAGGCGTGCAAAGAGCTGTGTGTTCCTTCTCCGTGCAGGGTATTGATGGTTTATTGACCCAAGGCATGGAAGAGGTAGCTAGGGAGGACTCTGCTCGGGGCTGGCTAGGGGGCAGTAGGGGAGGCAGGGGTTATGGGCCAGGGGTGGGAGAGGAGGCCCTGGGGAGGGAGGGGAGGGAGAGCAGATGGGAGAGGGGGAGGGGTGGAGGCAGATGGCATCAGGATGACTCCTTGTGCAGCAGCAGAGGGCACTGACTCAACACCCGGCTTGGTGACCCGAGGTCACTTGGGATGTTCTGGGCAACCAGGAACGGGCAGCCACTTTGCACTGCCCTTCCTGTGCCACATGTCTCTGAAGGCCTTGGACACCTCGGCCCTACTCACCAGCCCACGCTGGCCCCTAGATACTTAGCATGCATCGGGCCACATCCAGACGATTGCAACAAAATTAGCCAATTTCCAAAACCCATTAAATACGCCTCCCGATAGCATCTCTCTCTGGGCCATTTTCAAAAGCGTGAAATGCCTGGGAGGCTTCACAGTGACTCTTCCTGAGCCGTCCTCTCCTCCCCTCCGCCTGATTTCATGGACTGAGTGGTCACTGTTGGCGGCTCATGCAGGGGCCGAGCCTGGGCTCTGACAATCCTGCGGCGAGGACTCTCAGTGCCTCCCGGAGAAGTCTAATTGCGCTCACCCAGCCCTGACTGATGAACACTGCAGTGTACCAGGCTGCTGGACTGTGGGTTCCAGCTCCAACTTGGCAGGAAATTGATGGCATGACCCCCAGCCCCCACCCCCTGAGCTCCAGTGGCCCTTCTTATAAGATGGAAACAAAATGAATATAGAACTGATGGGAGAAAGGAAATGGAATCAAGAAAAGCACAGTGTTGAAAAGCATCCTCTAAATTACCTAGTCTTCCTCCCTCACTTTATACCTAAGAAACCCAAGGCCCAGAGAGGGGACATGACTGCCCAGTGTCACATAGCTGGTTAGCGGCAAAGCGAGGACAAGAAGCCAGGCCTCCGACTCTGGGGTTTCTGCTGTCGCCATGGCTCAGTCTGGTGAAGAGTGCTGGGTCCGATAGGGAATAACCATCAGACTTCTAGAAGGTACTGGAACCGAAGTCTGATGGTGTGGGTCCAAATCCTGATCTAGTCCCTTAATAGCTGTATAACCTTACCAAGTTATTTAACCTTGCTTGGTGCAATTTCCTCATCTATATAATGGGGGAAATGGTATCCTCTGCATGGAATTTTGTGGTCATATAGAGACAGCATTTGCGGGGTGCCTACTGGCTCAGTCAGTAGAGCGCATGAGTGACTCTTGATCTCAGGGTTGTGAGTTCAAGCCTCACACTGAGCACGGAGCCTACTTAAAGAAAAAGACAGCATTTGCCTGGCACATAATAGATACTAAAATTTTCTTTTCCTTTTTAAATATTTTATTTATTTATTTATTTGTCAAAGAGAGAGAGAGGTAGGAAAGGTAGAGTGGGAGGCAGAGGGAGAAGCAGGCTTCCTGCTGAGCAAGGAGCCCGATGTGGGACTCAATCCCAGAACCCTGGGATCATGCATGACCTGAGCCAAAGGCAGCCGCTTAACTAACTGAGCCACCCAGGCCTCCAGATACTAAAATTTTGTTTTCCTGCACCACACTCTCACCCTTCTTTCTCCTCTGTTCCATAAAACATTCTACCTTTTACTTGATTATAAATTCCTTGAGGGAAAGGACTGCTTTATTTGTCTCTGTAATCCTAGCACCTAGCACATAGTAGGGCCTCAAGAGAGGATTCTGAAATACTGTGAAAACACTGCAGCAGCCCTTGATCTCTGTGGCTCTTCTTGCAGTTTTCTCTTTAGGAATTTTCTCAGGCAGGGCAGAGAAGGAAGAGAAAAGAGGACACGCGGGCTGTAGGGTAGGGCGAGAGGTGGTCACGCCTCCCACCTGCCATCTGAAGTCAATGACACTGTGAGTGCCGGACATCTGGGGAGCTACTCCCCGCTGGGGTGGGGTCGGGGCAGTGGGGCCATCTGCTAAAAGGAGTCGCGTCCCCCTCCTGAAGAAAAGCACCATAGAGAGACAGTTCAGCCTCTGATGCGGGAGGGAAGACGGCATGCAGGGAAGGGAACCAAGAAAAGAGCTCAGAACTTCTGATAAAGAAAGACAGAGAAAGGAAGAGGGCTGGGGCCGGGAGCTGTAGAGAAGGGATGAGAGGCTGAAGAGGCAGGAAGTCTTAGAGGCCAGGTCAGCCTGGGGGAAAGGGAGGGAACTAGCATTTTCTGCTTCAGTGGGGCAGCAGTTCTAGAAGGGAAGGTGTCGAGCAGGGTGAGGGGTGACAGACTCCCAAGTGTGGGGACAGGGCAGGTGTTCATTCTAATGTAGAGCCAGGTCTAAGAGAGGATGCGGCGGACAGATGGAGGCTTTGTGTCCCTCATTCCCAGGTAGGGCCATCCCTAAGGACCACAAGACTGGGTGACAGCTCCAGTTGTCCTACTTGGAGAGCAGGGGAGATGGATTTACAGCTAGACCAGGGTTTACATGACTCTGCCCCTCACTTGCTGTGTGTGTCCTTGGGCAGGTGACTTCGTCGCTCAGGCCTCATCTGTTTATTTTTATTTTTACTGAAGAATAATTGGCATATAATATTGTATTAGTTTCAGATATACAACACAGTGATTTGTTATCTATGTACCTTATAAAACTGTCACCATGACCAGTCTTATGACTACCTGTAACCGTTAGTTGTTGCAAGAGTATTGGCCATGTTTCCTGTTCTGTACATTACATCCCTATGTCTTAATTATTTTATAACTGGAAGATTGTACCTCTTCATCTCCTTCACCTATTTCATCCACTCCCCCCATCTCCCTCCCTTCTGGCAACCGCCAGTTTGTTAGGCTTCATCCAATTAAAGAGAGAGTGAATGGGGACGGGGGGAGCAATCTCCAATGACCTTGGACCACTCTTGGGCTCTGATTCTAAGAACGATCTCCCTCGTGGGAACTGCTTTGCTTCCCTTTCTTGTACCCACCCCTCCAAGTAGATAGCTGAGTCTGTGAGAGGTGGAGAGGCTTGCCTACTCTGCTTTCTGCATTTCCATCCCTCATGTCACTGAGGGCGGTTCTTCATTTGGCCCCACTTGACCCACCACCTACCTCTCCTTCCCCTCCTCCCCAAACACTTGTTTCCTTCTCACCCCACTTTATGAAGAAGAGGGGAAGAAATAGCTAATACGCAGGGGTAGCAGTTGGGGTCCTCTAGAGAAACAGAACAGGAGGATACATATATACTAACACTTATTTTTTAAAAATTGGCTCATGCAATTGTGGGAGCTGGCAAGTCCGAAATTTGTAGGAAAGATTAGCAAGCTGGAAAGTCTCAGGGAGGAGCTGATGCTACAGTCTTGAGACAGAATTTCTTCTTCCTCAGGGGAACCTCAATTTTGCTTTTAAGGCCTTTCTACTGATTGAATGAGGCCCACCCACATTACCAAGGATAATCTCTTATATTTAAAGTCAGCTGACTGGAAATGACAGATGTTGACGAGGATGCGGAGAAAGGGGAACCCTCCTACACTGTTGGTAACTCAAGCTGATACAGCCACTCTGGAAAACAGTATGGAGGTTCCTTAAAAAGTTGAAAATAGAGCTACCCTACGACCCAGCAATCGCACTGCTGGGTATTTACCCTCAAGATACAAATGTAGTTGGGACGCCTGGGTGGCTCAGTTGGTTGAGCAGCTGCCTTCGGCTCAGGTCATGATCCCAGGGTCCTGGGATCGAGTCCCGCATTGGGCTCCTTGCTCGGCGGGGAGCCTGCTTTTCCCTCTCCCTCTGCCTCTGCCTTCCACTCTGCCAGCTTGTGTTCTCTCTCTCTCTCTGACAAATAAATAAATAAAAAGTCTTAAAAAAAAAAGATACAAATGTAGTGATCCGAAGGGGCACGTGCACTCAAATGTTTATAGCAACAATGTCTACAATAGCCAAACTATGGAAAGAACCTAGATGTCCATCAACAGATGAATGGATAAAGAAGATGTGGTATATATATACAATAGAATACTATGCAGCCATCAAGAGAAACGAAATCTTGCCGTTTGCAATGACGTGGATGGAACTAGAGGGTATTATGCTAAGTGAAATAAGTCAGTCAG
>CM052797.1:101866158-101935475 GCA_028533885.1 Nasua narica | reverse complement strand
GAGCAGAAGAGCCCGATGTGGGACTCGATCCCAGGACCCTGAGATCATGACCTGAGCCGAAGCCAGAGGCTTTAACCCACTGAGCCACCCAGGCGCCCCACATCAAGGACATTCTTGAGTGAAACTAGCATTTCCCCCACTCCTGGTTGTGAGTACGTGATGGTGAAGAATATATTGACTTCTAGTGTAGTTTGATTCATGCTAAGTTACCACATTTCTACTCAAACATTAATATAATGAAAAAGGCAAATAATAGCGTTATATTATCTTATTATATCTTAGTATTATGAAAATAATTTAACTTGCAGACCCCCTGAAAAAGTCTCAGGGAACCCCAAGGTTCCTTGGACTGTACTTTGAGAATCACTGTTCTAGGGGAGAGACAGATACCGGGTTTAGCTCTATGAGTTTGTAAGTCTTTTGACAGGTATGGAGGTACAGGCTTTATGGCTGTGCTGTGGAATGTGTCCTAGCTAACTAATGCTTCTCCATTCCTTCCCTGTGTGTCAGGCACTGTTCTAAGGATGAGTGTGTGTGTGTGGTGTGTGTGTATCTCCATGCTTTCATTGTCTCACTTATGCCCGCAATAATGTATAACTGGATACTTCCATCATCCCACTTTACAGAAAAGCAACCAGAAGCCCGGAGTGCTGAGGGTATTGCTCAAGCTAGTCTCAGAACCAGGATTTCAAAGCCAGGTTCCAGAGACCAGGCTCGTCCTCCGTACCCCTGAGAGATTAAACCTGGGGAGGCCCTTAGCCGGTCTACCCTTGGTGGGGGAATGGGAGTGAGTGGCCATTATCTTCTGGGGGGGCAGGTGCAAGTCCCCGTTGCCGGGTATCCGGGCGCCTTGTCCTGACTCTGCCCTCTGCCCTCGGCCCTGGCAGGATGACCTCTCGGGAGCAGCTGGTCCGGCAGGTGCTGCAGGAGCTGCAGGAGGCCGTGGAGTCCGAGGGCCTCGAGGGTCTGGTCGGTGCCGCTCTGGAGGCCAAGCAGGTGCTGTCGTCCTTCACCCTCCCCACCTGCCGGGAGGGGGGCTCCAGCCCCCAGGTGCTGGAGGTGGACTCCGTGGCCCTGAGCCTGTACCCCGAGGACGCTCCCCGGAACATGCTGCCGCTGGTGTGCAAAGGCGAGGGCAGCCTGCTGTTCGAGGCGGCCAGCGTGCTGCTGTGGGGGGACGCGGGCCTCAGCCTGGAGTTGCGGGCGCGCACGGTGGTGGAGATGCTCCTGCACCGGCACTACTACCTGCAGGGCATGATCGACTCCAAGGTGATGCTGCAGGCCGTGCGCTACTCCCTGTGCTCCGAGGAGTCCCCTGAGATGACCAGCCTGCCGTCCGCCACGCTGGAGGCCATCTTCGACGCAGACGTCAAGGCCACGTGCTTCCCCAGCAGCTTCTCCAACGTGTGGCACTTGTACGCGCTCGCCTCCGTCCTTCAGCGCAACATCTACTCCATCTACCCCATGCGGAACCTCAAGATCCGGCCCTACTTCAACCGGGTCATCCGGCCTCGCCGCTGTGACCACGTGCCCGCCACGCTGCACATCATGTGGGCCGGCCAGCCGCTCACCAGCCACCTCTTCCGCCACCAGTACTTCGCCCCTGTGGTGGGGCTGGAGGAGGTGGAGGCCGAAGGTGCTCCGGGCCTGGCCCCCGCTCCCCCGGCCCCGCCGCCGCCGCCGCCGCCGCCGCCGGCCGAGACCCTGGAGCTGCTCAACCAGGAGCCCGGCCTCAGCTACTCCCACCTCTGTGAGCGCTACAGCGTCACCAAGAGCACCTTCTACCGCTGGCGGCGCCAGTCGCAGGAGCACCGGCAGAAGGTGGCTGCCCGCTTCTCCGCCAAGCACTTCCTGCAGGACAGCTTCCACCGCGGGGGCATCGTGCCGCTGCAGCAGTTCCTCCAGAGGTTCCCCGAGATCTCCCGCTCCACCTACTACGCCTGGAAGCAGGAGCTGCTGGGCTCCGGCGCCTGCCAGGCCCTGGCCCCCAAGGAGGTGCAGCTGCCGGAGGAGCAGGTGGCCAAGGGGCCGGGGTGCTCCTCGCTGGCCGCGGCCAGCCCGGGAGTGGTCTTAATGCAGCGGGCCAAGTTGTACCTGGAGCACTGCATCTCCCTGAACACGCTGGTGCCCTATCGTTGCTTCAAACGCAGGTTCCCTGGCATCTCCCGGTCCACCTATTACAACTGGCGCCGGAAGGCCCTCCGGAGGAACCCCGGCTTCAAGCCGGCACCGGCCCTCCCCACCGCCGGAGCTCCCCAGCCGGCTTCGGTTCCGGAAGAGGCCCTGCCCCCTTGGAAGGGTGAGGGGGGAGAGGGGGCAGGCCAAGCAACGGCGGGGGGACCACCTGCCCCCCACGAGTTCCTGCCCCCCAGGGTGCCCCTGTCCCGTTGGCAGAGGCGCCTGCGCAGGGCTGCCCGCAAGCAGGTGCTGAGCGGGCATCTCCCCTTCTGTCGCTTCCGCCTCCGCTACCCCAGCCTGTCGCCCTCCACCTTCTGGGTCTGGAAGAGTCTGGCCCGGGGCTGGCCCAGAGGCCTTTCCAAATTCCAGATGCAGGCCCCCTCCTTGAGCAAAGAGGGGCTGCGGGAAGCTGAGGAGAAGCTGGAGAAGGAAGCTGGCAGGGATGGGTCCGTGGCGATGGCCCCTCCTGCTGGGACCCCCCTGCCGGTGGGGGCTTCTCCAGGAGAGGATCCAGGGCAGGCCCAGGGGGGCCCTTCCGGAGAGGGGCCCGCGGTCCAGGGCCAGCCCCACAGCAGGTCCCTGTCCAGCCGCCCTGCGGCGGAGGTGGCGGTGGGGGGCAGGGACGGCCAGGTGCTGATGATGGACATGCTCGCCACCACGAAGTTCAAGGCCCAGGCCAAGCTGTTCTTGCAGAAGCGCTTCCAGTCTAAGAGCTTCCCCTCCTTCAAGGAGTTCAGCGCCCTATTTCCCCTCACCGCCCGCTCCACCTACTACATGTGGAAGCGGGCCCTGTATGATGGCCTCACCCTGGTGGATGGCTGATGGGGGTGGGGCAGAGGGGGCGGGGAGGACAGGGGACCTGTTTGGACAGGGTCAGAGACCTAAGTCGACCCCTGGCTTGGCCACGTGCCCTTTGCTCTGGCTCCCACAGCGTCTGCCTTGAATCCAGGGGCAGCTCTGCGCTGCTTCCTGGCTCTGGGGCCGGCGGAGCCAGAAATGGGCCATCTGGTCTCCCGCAGAGAGCTGCAGGACCAGAATTGTTCTTTTCGGTGTTTGCCGTTCTTGCTTTTTCTTGTCTTGGTTTTAATTTTTTTTGTTTTGATTTAAGTGGGTTGGCTGGGCCCCCTGACTGGTGTTGGAAACCATACATATGGGGGTCCGGAGGCGGTTTGTTAGCTAAGGCTGCTTTCAACTTTAACTGGGGACAAAAGAAGTACTGTCCCATGGCTGGCTGTCCCGTGAGGCAGAAGATGTGTCTTCAGTTTATTTGGGGGTCGGTGCCCTCCTTACTCAAAGATGTTCCCCAAAGGAACATTACAAATCAAATATGGAGCAGGTCAGTGGCTTCTGCCTGGGCCCCCGAGGGTGAGGGTCCCAGGCTCAGCAGGGCAAGTGGGGGTATACAGGAAGGACCTCTGAGGGGAGGCCCTGAGCAGGATCACTGAGGTGCTGGCCTGTCCCTTTCGAGGAGTGTGGTAAGGGGCTTGGGGGAGAGGGCTTCGGGTCTCTGCTGGTGCTTGGTCCGTCTGCTCTAGGCCCTTCTTCAGTCCTCTGCCAGCCTGGTTGGCTCTTGGGGACTCCGTCTTTCTGTTGAGCCTCTCCTCCGAGCCTGTGCCCCATCAGCGAGGGACCATACGGTGGCCAGGCTGGCGAGTAACTGAATTTCCATTGTCCAAGAGTCAAGTTGGAGAACCAAAAAAATAAAGTGATGTGGTACCCGCAGCCCTTGGTCTCTGGTATTTGTTTAGCCAGGGTGTGCCTGCTCGTTCCTTCAGCCCCTTTGGTGTAAGGGGACACTCCTGGGTCCAGGGCTTGGGGGAGGGAGGGGATGACTGGGGATTCTGTTTAGCATGGGATCTAGAGGTGATGTTGGGTGCACTTCCAGCTGGGGACGGGGCTCTGGCTGCCTGGAAAGATACTCCCACTATGGGAGCAAACCAGCCCACGAAGGATCCTTGCAGGCCAGGCCAGCGCCAGGGTCAAGTCAGGTCCGTGTCCGGCATTCTCGTTCATGCTCATCGTGCACACAAGCAGGTAGGCCCAGGCACGGTGAGGACACACCGCGAGCCTCAGAGTGGCTAGCTTGCAAACTCCCTCCAGTGGGCTGAGCTTTAAGGCCAGCCCTCAGCTTACTGGTCTGTGGCATCATGGGGGAAGCTGTTGGTTTTCTGCAATGGCCGTTTTGGGGAGTCATTCTATTATTTTTTTCATGCCCATATCCTGTCTATCAGCAAGTCCTGTTGGCTAACTCCGGAGGGTGCCTGGGACCCTCCCCACCTGCCCACGTCCCCGCCTCCCGTCTGCCCTCTGCTCTTGGCCCGCACAACCCAGGCTCCACAGAGCACCCAGAAAGTGCTTTGAGTGAAATTGTATTCTTTCACTTTCCTGTCTAATGTGTCTGTGGCTTCCCTTCACTCTTAGAATTCCTCACACCGCCTGCCGAAAGCCTGCGTAATCTGGCCCCCGACTGGCTGTCCCTGCTTGTCCCACTCGTGCCCTCCCCCACGCTCCAGCCACACTGGCTGCCTTGGGTCTTGAATAGGCTACACTTGCTTTAAGGGCCTTAGCATTTGTTCCTTGGGGACACCTTACAGGGCAGGCTCCCTACCATTCAGATCTGAGTCCCTATTGCATTGTGCTTTTAAATTCTCCATGTGGTGTTTATTCCCATCTGATAATTTTCTTGTTTATTTGTGTATTTGATTCCCTCCTACCTTTACCCCATTAGAGCATAAGCTCCATGTAAAGCGTTTTCCTGACTTGTTCACACCCCTGTATTCCTAGCAGGAAGATTAGTTGACGGCATATAGTAGTAGGTGCTACAACTTGTTGAAAGAGGGAATAAATGTTTCCTGTAACAGCAGGAAAAGCACCCCTATGCTTTTCCTGCTGTTGTCCTTTGGGGTTAGTGTTATTAAATCTAATCAGTCCTCCTTCCTAAATATCTCATTGGCCGTTTTTCTTCATTCCACAGCACCCCCCTAATCTAGGTCAGTGGCTGCTCTCATCTCTGATACTGACTCTGCTGGCAAACTATCCCATTCCATCCTGACAAATGCCAGAATGATCTTGCTAAATCTGGCCTGCGATGGCCACCTGTAACCAGCAGGTGGCGGTCTGGTGCAGCAAGAGAATAGTCTGGGTTCCTGGTGGGCACAGCCCCGCCTGGCTGGAACCCCCAGCCTGCCCACGCTTACTGTCTTAGCCATCAGAGGGTGGTACCAACCTCCCTCCTGAGAACTGGCCCGGTTGGAGCTCTGGCTTCTGTTGTCTCCATGCGCTTTCAGAACCTGAGCAGATCTGATCCCTGAGCAGTACCTCAATGGGGTCTAAAAACCACCTGGATCTTAGTCGGTGGGGGAGCTGGTTAGGAGCATGGATTCCAGGGCCCCATCTAGACCTACTGATGATAGTTTTAGACATTGGAGAGGCAGCGTATGCACATGGGTGAGCTAAACCTCACTGGACCTCACTTTTTCCATCTGTAAAATGGGAATTACATAGTAAATCCTGGATGAGCATTTGCTATTGGTACAATCATGCCCAGTTTGAGGGCCCCTGGGAATCTAATTCCTGTTTTCTAGGAGGAAGCTAATGCCCAGGGAGATTCTTGCTCAAGGTTGCCCTGTAAAGATACTCCTGTCCCCAAATTGAAAGGTCCTTTTGTCCAAGGCCAGTTCTAAGTCCCCAAACCACAGGGAGATCCTTTAGCTTCTGTTGGAAAAAAAGTAAGATAAAAATGATATGTCAGTATTTGTTGATTTGGAAAATATTTTATCAGTATGGTTAAATTATTCTGGTGTAGAAAAATCATTTCCTTTATAATTGCTTAGAAAGGCAGATTATACCTAAGCAGTGACTACCTTTGCTAGGAATACATCATGCCCATTTTGAAGCTGACGTTTGGTGAAATTATTTGTATGTTTTGCACCACTTTCTCACGTGCAGATGTAGAAAGAAATTCTAGTGAAATGAACAATGGGAATAAAGGAAGAAAGCAATGTGTGAGGTTGTCTCTATATCCTCCAACATTCCGTGCCATTGTAGAGTAGTAACTGGGTGTACAAATTTTGAATATAAAAACTGCATCCTAAAAAGCAATCAGGTGAAATGTGAATAATGAAAAATATTTTTAATATTCATCCTCTGGGGGTAGGGGTCCTATATTTTGGTGGAGATTATCTTGTCTACCTTGGTGCATGAGGTTGCCCCTTAGATATTTCTCTGGAGGCCGGCACTCAGGCTCTTGGGCGGCTTTTGGGCCCTGAGCAACCAGCTCGTACCTCACCCCCCCAACCCCCCGGGGCAGTACCTCATTCTCGCTAACTGCCGGTCTGGGCTCATCACCCACCAACCTACTCTTCGGGTATTTTTTAGCCTGGTTGCTGCCAGCATCAGTTTAGCCATTGAACTGGCCAGAAAGCTGGGTGTTATCCTAGAATTTTCTCTCCCACATCTCCGTCTTGGCAGGACCCTAGGAACGCCGCAGGCTTCGTGTGGTCCCACACTGCGAGATGATCGCAGGGAAGGGAACTGGGTTGGTCCAGGCCATCCTGAGCACAGCTCTCCTGTCAGGTCAACTCCAAGGCCACTCAGTGCCCAAGTGTGGTCCAGTTCTCTGGCCCAGGGGCTAGATTGGACCTGCTCACACGGGTCTGGCCGATGTGATAGGCTCCCCAGTGCTGGGAGCTGATGGTACAGAGTCATTTGGCCCCAACTCTTGTCCTCAAAGGCCTCTGCTTACCGGCAGCAATATAGTAGAAGCTTCTATGTGGGATGCATGACAAAGTACAGTGAGTTCCCAGAGAGGCACATGCTGGCTTTCGCATCGCCGAGGCTCAATTCTCCTCAGATGACTGTAGTCGCTGGTTGTAAACCACTTGTCCCAGTGCTGTGTGTCACAGGATGATGGGGGCAGGTATCCAGACAAGGCCATTATCAGGATGGGGCTGGAAGGCAGACGGGTGGAGCTCGGGAGCGCATGTGAGTGCAGAGGGAGCCTGCTCTGGCCTCCAGGCTGTCTGCCCCTCTTACTAGCCTGACTCCTAACAAGGAGGTTTTAGTGTGACTTTTCCCCAACCTTGGCGAGGGACACCCCAGGACACCGTAGAGGGTCACTAGCAGGTTCCTAAACGTTCCCGTTACTGGTTTATCTCATGGGAACAGAGGAGGAAGCTTTCAGGGAGATGAGAAGAGCAGCAGAAAGTAGGTTTAATGGTAGAAAAAATTTTCCATGGAAGATGACTTTGAAAATACCATGAAATCCGCTTAACTCAAGCGGTTCCTCCCTGCCAGGCAGAGAGAGCTGGGAGAGGCTTGGGACCTAGATAGGAGGGCAGCCAGGAGGAGGCTGGACGGGCAGCTGCTCAGGTATCACCCGAGGACACCAGTGGATGGCGGAGGACGGGAGGGCTGCAGGGGACCCTCCCCATCCCACCCATTCCAGACCGCAGCTGGTGGGAGGCCAGAGTCTGGGAGGAGCGAAGCACAGGCTATTGGGAATATTCCGAGAGCACCTCAGGAGCTTTGCCTCCGAGCCCCTCCGCCCCCACCCCGCCCAGACCAGCTCTGCTCAGACAGGGTCCCAGTGTGGCTCGTGCACGTTGTGGCTGGTGCATGTTGCCAACTGAGCTTAGCTTCTGGGCTCCCTGGCTTTGGGTTCAGTTATCTGTAGTCATCTCATTGTTGCTGAACATTACAATCACCTGGGGTTTTTTTTGTTCTTTTGTTTTTTTTTAAGTAACCTCTACCCCCAACGTGAAACTCAAACTTACAACCCGGAGATCAAGAGTCTCGGGCTCTACTGACTGAGCCCGCCGGGTGCCCCACCTGGGTGCTTTTAAAACTAGGTTGGCCCAAGCCCAGTTGCAAACCAATTAAATCAGAAATTCTGCATGATCTCATTAACCTGCCCTATGATTTAACCTTCTAAATATCTCTAAAATTTATCCACTCCTCCTCACTTCCATCATCGCCGATTGGACTACAGTAGTGCCGAATGGATCTTCCCCACGTTCATGCCGCCGTCAGGGACCATTGTCGAAATGCGCGTCTCAATGAGTCATCTGCTTAAAATCCCTCAATGCCATCCCTTTTCTCCTTAGGAAAAGGATCAAAATAGTAACTTTTTACAGTGGAGAAACCTGACAGACACCAATGAAATCGAGAGATCGAGCTTAACAATACCCGTAACAAGGCATAGAACTTCTGTGGAATTCTTGCCAGAAATTTATAACCTCGATCCGATCCCGAGAAGACATCTGACAAGCTAAAATCGAGAGGCATTCTATGCACGTTCTATATAATAAAGGAGTAGAACTCTCCAAAAGTGTGAAGGTCACGAAGGATAAGACTGAGGAACTGTTACAGGTTGGAAGAGACTAAGGGGACACAGCAAACAAATGCAGTGCGGACCTGGACTGGATCCTGGAACAGAAAAACGATATTAGGGGAAAATGGGTGAGCTTTGAATAAGCACCGTAGTAAGTGGCATTGTACCCACGTTATTTTCCTGGTTATGATCACTATACATACTCATGTGAGTTGTTAGTCTTAGGGGAAGTTGGGTGAAATAAGACACCCAGATTAGAAAGGAGGAAGTAAAACTATATTTGCAGATGACATTTTATATATAGAAAACGCTAAAGAATCCACAAGAAAACCGACTAGGGCTCGTGACAAATTCAGCAAAGTTGCAGGGCACAAAAATCAGTCATGTTCCTATACACCAGCAATGAACAATCTGAAAAGGAAATTAAGAAAAACAATTCCATCTACAATAGCATCTAAAAGAATGAAATGCCATGGAGTGAATTTAACCAAGAGGTGAAAGACTAGCACACTGGAAACTATAAAATGTTGCTGAAAGACATGTAAAAAAAAGACCTAAATAGATGGAAAGATATCTTCCACTCATGGGTTGAAAAAATTAGTATTGTTAAGGTGGCAATATTTCCCAAAGTGATTTACGAATTCAATGCAATCCCTATCAAAAGCCCATGGCCCTTTCCCCGCCACCACAGAAATGGAGAAGCTGATTCTCACACTCTGATGAGATTTCAAGGGACCCTGAACAGCCAAAAGAATAAATGAGAAAGAAAAAGTTGGAAGATATATTTAGATTTCAAAACTTACCACACGGCTACAGTAATTAAAACAGTATGGTGCTGGGATAAGGTTGGACATAGAGAACAATGGAACAGAATTGAGATTCCAGAAATCCCCATAGTCAGTTGACTTTCAACAGGGGTGCCAAGACCATTCGATGGGGGAAAGAATGGTCTCTTCAACAAGTGGTGTCCTTATTCCACGTAAAAAATTAACTTAAAATGGATCAACAACATAAGCGTAAGAGCTAAAGCCATAAAACTATTAGAAGAAAATATATGGGCAAATCTTTATGACTTCAGATTTGGCAGTGGATTCTTAAATTTAACATCAACAGCATAAGCAACAAAAGAAACATTGGATTTTGTAAAAATTAAAAACTTTTGTGCACCAAAGGACATTACTAAGAAAGTAAAAAGGCAACCTATAGGGACGCCTGGGTGGCTCAGTCGGTTAAGCATCTACCTTCAGCTCAGGTCATGATCTCAGGGTCCTGCGATCAAGTCCTGAGTCAGGTACCCAGGTCAGCAGGGAGTCTACTCTCTCTCCCTACGACATTCTCCCCTGCTCGTGCTTTCTCTCAAATAAATAAAATCCTTAAAAAATAAAAATAAAAAATTAAAGACAACCTACAGAATGGGAGAATCTACTTTCAAGTCATATATCTGATAAGAGTTTAATATCCACGGCGCCTGAGTAGCTCAGGCAGTTAAGTGTCTCACTCTTGATTTCAGCTCCGATCACGATCTTGGGGTTGTGAGATCGAGCCCCACATGGGGCTCCCTGCTCAGTGGGGAGTCTGCTTGAGATTCTCTCTCTTCCCTCTCCCTTTGCCCCTCCCTCACCCTGCATGCTCTCTCTCTCAATAAATAATTAAATCTTAAAAAGGAGTTTAATATCCAGAATATATTAAAAAATTCTTACAATTCAACAACAAAGAGACAACATAATTCTTTATTTTTTAAAAGATTTATTTATTCCAGAGAGAGAGAGACAGAGAGAGAGAATGTGCATGCATGTGTGTGTGAGTGTGGGATTGGGGGGCAGAGAGAGAGGGGGAGAGAATCTCAAGCAGACTCTGCACCGAGGTTGGAGCCCCATGTGGGGTTCAACCCCACAAACTAAAGATTACTGCCAGAGCAGAAACCAAGAGTTGGACACTCAACAAACTGTGCCACCCAGGGGTCCCCAAACAACGTAATTTTAAAAAATGAGCATTTGAGGGCACCTGGGAGGCTCCGTTGATTAAGCAACTGCCTTTGGCTCAGGTCATGATCCTGGAGTCCCAGGATCGAGTCCCACATCGGGCTCCCTGCTCTGCAGGGAGCCTGCTTCTCCCTCTGACCTCTCCCCTCTCATGCTCTCTCTCTCTGCTTCAAATAAATAAAAAATAAATCTTAAAAAAAATGAGCATTTGAATAGACATTTCTCCAAATAAGAGATAGAAATGGCCAATAAGCACATGAAGACATCTTTGCCCTCTTTGGTCATTCAGGAAATGTAGGTAACAGTCACAATGAGATATCGCTTCACATTCACTAGGATGCCTACAATAAAAAGGAAACGAACAGAAAATACCAAGTGTTTTTGATGGTGTGAAGAAATTGGAACCCTTGTACATTGCTGGTGGGAATGCGAAGTGGTGCAGCCACTGTGGAAAAGTTTGGTGCTTCCTCCAAAGGTTAACCTAGAATTGCCACTTCTCAGTTCAGGCTGCTATAATGATTTACTATAGACTGAGTGACTTAGACAACGAACACTTATCCTCGCCCGGCTGGAGGCTGGGAAGTCTGAGATCAGGGTGCCAACATGCTCGGGGGCTGATGAGAGCACTTTTTCTGGCTTGTAGACGGCTGCCTTCATGTTCTTTGCTCCTACGGCAGAGAGAGGGAAGAGCCCTCTCGTGTTCCTACTGGAGCACTAATCCCATCAGGAGGACTCCACTCCCAAGACCTACTATTTCCCAAGCGTCCCATGTCCAAACATCATCACAATGGGGGAAAGGGCTTCAACATATGACTTTTGAGGGACATCATTCAGTTCATAGCACCGTCTGACCCAGAAAATTCACTCCTTGGTATATGTCCAAGAAATTTGAAAACATACGCAAACAGATGCTTGTATTTGAGTGTTCAGAGCAATATTATTCACGATAGCCCAAAGGTAGAAAACATCCAAATGCGATCAACAACAGATGAATGGATAAACAAAATGTGTATTTCATATAATGGAATAGTATTTATCCGTAAGAAGGAATGAAGTTCTGATACTTGCTACAACATGGTCCAACATCCAACCACAGCCCCTAAAAACCCGTCTCTGGGTCCTCAAGGGCTCTCGGGGTCTCTTCCCTAATTCAGTGACACTTGAATTCATTCATCGGGTCACCTGCTATGAATCAGTTTAGATCCTGGCCCTCAGGTTGCACAAAACTTGTGTGGGCGAGGAGATGGGAACAGATCAAATACATGAACAAACCACAATGGCATGCAACGCTTATCTGGAGGTGTGTGCGAATTGGAAGAGGTCATTAAATGTGCCTGGGGGAGAAAGGCAGCCTCTGAATGGTGAGGAGGAGGATGAAGAGTTCCTGATACGGGGACGGTATCCTAGGGTCCGGGAAAAAGGGCTGCAGTATGTGGCTCTGGGAAACGGGGGGCGGGGGGGCCACTGAGCAGAGGTTGAGGCCAGGGCAGGTGGCAGGTGGTGGGGCCAGATTGTGTGTGGCAGGCGAGGACTCTGGGCCACATCTTGGAGGTCAATGGTGGACTGGTTACAGCAGATTTTGTGATCTGGGGTGGCCTTCGGGGGCTCTGGGCATGGCTTGAAGCTGTGTGCAATAAAATTGTGTGTGCAAATGTACATTCTGCTGGGGAGGGTCCTTAGCCGTCATTCTCAAAGGGGTCTGTCCCCAACGAGGATACGAAGTTGACTGTTAGCCAAGCTGATTATGGCTGTTCTCCCCCAGCATCCCTGGGTCCAGCCAGGCTGGCCTCCTCTCCACTCCCCAGCACGGCGCTGGTGCCCGGCCCGGGTTTACTGCCTGAAACACCTGTTCTCTCCAGGCCTCCTGGCACGCCCTTCCCACTCAGGGGGCCGTCCCCAGCAGCCTTTAGCCCCTGAGCCACCTCTGAGTCACCGATGTCGGGCTCCCATGTTTAGTCTGTCTGTCTCCTCTGCAGAGAGGGCCACACCTCCCCGCCTCTGGGTCTAAACTCGCACCGGTGTTGTTCCAGCTCTGTCCACTCCTGACGCAGCCCTAGAATGCCACCTGTGCGTGACGAGCGGTGTCCCCGAGGCCAGATCTGAAGTCCCCTCTGGGCACTGCCTCTCCCACTTCCTCCTCCTCATCTTCTGAAAAGCTCTCCTCTTTCGGCCTCCCTGAGATCGCACTTGCGTGTTTGGGGTCTCTTCCTGCTTCTGCGATCACTGCTTTTCTCTTTTCTTTCTGATTTTTCTGTGTTTTTCTTTACCTTAAAGATTGTGGGTCTAAAAAAATTAGGTAATCTATGCACCTGGGAAAAAGGTCAAACAGAACAAAAGAGCAGGGACGCTTGGGTGGTTCAGTCGGTTAAATGTCTGCCTTTGGCTCAGATCAGGATCCCAGGGTCCTGGGATTGAGCCCCACGTTGGGGTCCCTGCTCAGCAGAGAAACTGCTTCTCCTTCTCACTCTCCTCCTGTGCTCTCTCTCTCAATCTCTCTCTTGCATAAATATCTTTTTTTTTTTTTTAAAGATTTTATTTACTTGACAGAGAGATCACAAGTAGGCAGAGAGGCAGGCAGAGAGAGAGGGGGAAGCAGGCTCCCTGCTGAGCAGAGAGCCCGATGCGGGGCTCGATCCCAGGACCCTGAGACCATGACCTGAGCTGAAGGCAGAGGCTTTAACCCACTGAGCCACCCGGGCACCCCACTCTTGCATAAATATCTTAAAAAAAATCTTAAAAATCTTAAATCATGAGAAAGTCATAAAATCTTAAAAAAAAAAAGAACAAAAGGACGTATAGTGAAGGACATTACTTCTTCCTTCTATGGTTTTAAATTCCATAAAACTCTTCCCGGGGCAACTCTTATTACTACCCTTTGAAGTCCCATATGATAGCTACTAGCTATACATGACTACTGAACACATAAAATGTGGCTAATTTGAATTGATATATATATATACACATATACATAATTTTCTTTTTCTTTATTTCTTTCTTTTTCTTTTTTCTTTCTTTCTTTTTAAAAAATATTTTTATTTATTTATTTGACAGAGAGAGAGATCCCAAGTAGGCAGAGAGGCAGATAGAGAGAGAAGGGGAAGCAGGCTCCCTGCTGAGCAGAGAGCCCCATGCAGGACTCAATCCCAGGACTCTGGGATCATGACCTGAGCCAAAGGCAGAAGCTTAACCCACTGAGCCACTCAGGCGCCCCTGAAGTCTGTTTCAAGTGTAGGATACATGCCGGATTTCAAAGACTTAGTAAAAAAAAAAAAAAGAATATAAAATATCTTTTTAGTGATCTTAAAATACACAATTATAACTCAATCACCCTGGGAAAAGTAATTTTAAAATATTGATTAAATGTTAAAATACTATTTTAGCTATATTGAGTTGAATAAAATATATTAAAATTAATTTCACTTATTTCTTTTCATCTTTTAATGGGGATGCTGAGAAAATCTAAGTTAGATATATTACTTACGTTTGTGGCTAACATAATTTATCCGCCTCCACAGTTCTAGAGCTAGACTCTGCACTTAGAAGCATGGATGTATTTCTTTAAAAACACAATATACATGGGATGCCTGCATGGCTCAGTCGGTTAAGTGTCTACCTTTGGCTCAGGTCACGATCCCAGGGGCCTGGGATCGAGCCCCATGTCAGGTTCCCTGCTCCTCAGGGAGACTGCTTCTCTTTCTCTCCCTCCCTCCCCATCCCACTGGCTGTTGTGCTCTCTCTCTCTCAAATAAATAAATAAAATCTTTAAAAAAAGATTAAAAAACCCACAAAAACACAATAGACAAATAGCATAATAAATAGACTTCTGTAAATTTCTTTTTGTACTCAAGTATCTTTCTCAGAGATTATATATGGGTTTATCTCAGCCTACCTCATTTTTGTAATGTCTGCATAGCATTCCGTTAGATGACTGTGCAAGCATTCATGTATCCAGGTCTCTATTGATGGGCATTTAGACGGTTTCTGATCTCTGAATGCTGCCACGGCACCACGAGTCCATGAGTATCCTTGAACTTACCTCTTTGGGCACATGGGCAAGGATATCTGCTGCGTGGATTCCTAAAAGTCGATTTTCTACAAGTGAGTGTTCTTGGAGTCCCGTGGATGGCATATCTCTCTGTGCCCTGCAGGACGCAGGCCAGTCCATCGTGGATTATTTGTTGAGCAGAAATCTCAGATGAGAAGAAGTTCTGGGCTGGAAGGAGCCTCAGAGTTCACTAGGTATTTGTTTATCTTACAAACATTTTCTGAGCTCCCTTGGGGCTATGGGGGTCTCACAGATAAAGAGATGGGGTCTCTGCCTTGAGGAGGGCCCTGTAGAATAAGGAGACAGGCATGCAAACAAATGATTAAGGTCAGGGGCTTTCGTGAGGGTACGTGTGAGATGCAGAGGGAGCATTTTATAGAAGAGGAGACTGAAGCGCACACACCAAATCGACTTCACTGGGGTCGCGGGAGTGGACCTCCTGTCCTCTTTAGAGCAGAAGGTCTTTGAGAATCAGGAGCTAAGGTGTTTTCCATCTGCTGTGAACTTGACCTCTCCTTCCCCTGAATCAGTATATATTAGTCATTATGAATGCAACGGGCACCGAGATTGGCATTTCCATATCTGATCTCATGTCCCAACAGCCCTTGAGGTAGGTGGCTGTCCCCTGACATCAGCGTCCCCTCCGCCCCTCCACTCCTCTAGCCCCATGCCTGGCAGTACCACGTGGCGAGGTGTGACCACGAGGCCGGCCGAGGGCCCCAGGCAGACAGCACCCTGGGGGCAAGGATTCATCCTCTGGACCCGGAATCCAGGCTCAGGCGCCAGCTCCAGGACCACTATCGCCTGCATGACCTTGAGCAATACATCACGTCTCCGTTTCCTCACCTGCGTGAGTCGTAACGATAGTCCCTGGCTCGGCAAGCTTGAGGGTGAGGGGTGAAAAGGTGAAGTGTGCACCATGCCTCCACTGGGTCCTGGCCTGCTCTAAGTGTCCCCCGATGGGGGCTGTGTCTGTGGGGCTGGCTACAGAACCCTGGAATCAGGCCCTGGAAACCACAAGCATTTCTTTTGTTCTACTGTCCCTGTTTTATTTTATTTATTTATTTTTAAAAGATTTTACTTATTTATTTGAGAGAGAGAGTGTGGGAGAGCGGGGGGTGGGGGAGGGGGAGAAGCAGAGGAAGAGGGAGACGCAGAGAATCTGGAGCAGACGCCGTGCTGAGCGCAGAGCCCGATGTGGGGCTTGATCTCACAACCATGAGATCAGGGACCTGAGCCGAAACCAAGAGCAGGACGCTTAACCAACCAAGCCACCCAGGCGCCCCTGTCCCTGTTCTGTGAGCTTTTGTCTACCAAACATATTTTAGTCAGATGGTGTGGTCTTTGGAAGAGCTTTTCAAAGCAGCTCATGGGGTCAATGGATGGGAGGATAAGCAAGTTATGGTGTTTCCACACCACAGAATATTGTTCGGCCATAAAAAAAAAAAGTAAGTACCGAAGCATGCTACAAAGTGGATGAACCTTAGAAACATTATGTTACGTGAAAGCAGCCAGACACAGAAGGTCCCATACGGTAGGATTCCATATGTGAAATATTCCTAATAGGGAAATCCATAGAGACAGAGCTCAGCTTGGTGGGGGCCAGGGGCTGGGGGGAGGGGGCAAGGGGAGCAGCTGCCTAATGGGTATGGGGTTTCATTTTGGGGTGACGACAGTGTTTTGGAACTGCATAGAGGGGGTGGTTGGGCAACACTCTAAATGAACTAAATGCCACCGAATTGTTCTTTTTGAAATGGTTAATTTCTTCCTTTTTTTTTTAAAAGACTATTTATTTATTTATTTATTTGACAGAGAGAGAGAGAGATCACAAGTAGGCAGAGAGGCAGGCAGAAGGAGAGGGGGAAGCAGGCTCCCCGCTGAGCAGAGAGCCTGAGGCAGGGCTCGATCCCGGGACCCTGAGATCATGACCTGAGCCAAAGGCAGAGGCTTTAACCCACTGAGCCACCCAGGCGCCCCTGAAATGGTTAATTCCATGTTAGGAGAATTTCACTTCAATTAAAAAATGTAGCTCATTTAAAGAGGCGGGGCCTCTTTCCCCACTCTCCCTCTGATGACCCTTAGGGACTCCAATTAAGACTGTATTAGAAACCACTAATCCTTTCACGTTATAAAAGGGCAGCCTTGGGAGATGGAGGGAAAGACTCTCCTGGGGACCCGGAGCTGGTCCCCGCTAGAATAGGGCCAGAACCCGGATCCCAGTCACAGAACAGATGTTTACTGGGGACGAGTCCCTGTTCTAAGCACTGAGGAGTCCGCCAGCCATGAGTGAGGGAGTCCTTATGGCGTGTGCTTGCCGGTGGAGGTGGGCTGACAAACAGGTAACAAAATGTCAGGCGGGGAGAGAGCTAGGAAGAACAACAAGGCAGGTAAATGGTTGGGGGTGAGGTGGCTAGGGAGGGTCTCTAAGAGGAGGTGACATTTGTGCAAGCCAAGCAGAGCAGGTATCGGGAGAAGAGTGTTTTTGGTGGAAGGACCAGGACCAGCAGGTGCAAAGGCCCCGCTAGATGGGAGCATTATGGGTGCGGTAAAAGGACCAGTGGGGAGGCTGTCTCTACTTGCGTCATTTCTCAAGAAAAGAGACTCATTCTGCCCTGGAGAACGTAGTAGACTGTTCCGGGCTTCATAGAGGCTGAGTCAATATGTAATTGATGCTCACTGGTGGAAGGAGGTCGGGAGGGTGGGCAGAGTCTGGGGAGGGAGTGGGACCACACAGGCTTCCGGGCTGACGGGGGCGGCAGCACAGCTCCCAGCTCACCAGCCTGGCTCCTGGCCCCCGACCCTTGAGTGGGGAGCTCCTGGCAGGCAGCTCCCGGAGGCTTCCGGGGCAGACTGCTAGGGTGGGGAGTGCTTTCAGTGGCACTGAGTCCAGCAGCTCGCCCAGGATGCTTGTCTTAATTGGCTTCTCTGAGTGTGGCATCCTCCATAGGCCACCGCAGGGAGACGGTGCAGCTGCAGGAAGCCACCTGCAGCTTGGGGCGCAGGGAAAGAGGGGGTCTAGAGCTGTCGGGGGGTGCTGGGCAGAGGGCTGGTGAGTGCTGACATGTTTCTCTGCTCAAATAACGAGAGGCAGCCCCTGCCCAGATTTGGGTAAAGAAGAGAATGAAGAATTCTTGCAGCCAAGAGTGCAGGCCGATCTCTGCTCCTGCGTGTTTATTTTACTTCCCTGCCCACCCTTGCTGGGTTGATGGGGTTTGAGGCACAGAGGGTGAAAGACTGAAGACCTGACAGTCCATTTTAAGGCTCCCCAACTTCCCAGCTGGTGGGACGATTTGCCTTATCTTTCTGAGCCTCACTTTTCCTGTCTGTAAAATATGGATTAATACAAAGAAGAGTAAGCCCAGTAGTCGGCCTGTGATGGCATTCAGCAGTCCAAGTCTAAAACCCGAGGTCGCCTTTCATTTCTTGTCCGTGGTTGAGAAGATCCCAACTTCGTCCCACCTGAGCAGGCAGCCCTCCATGGGGACCTCTGCTCCCGCACAAACTCTCCCAACTTCCCTTGGCGACACGCAGGTCCCCTGCCTGGGCAGGGTAGCCGCTGACCTGTCCCCTGGGCGTGGGACAGCATTTTGGGGAACAGAGCGGAAGCAAGGCTCTGCCCTCATGCTTTCCTGGGTCTCTGGTGCCACCATCAGCCCTGCCCATGACCACTCACTCTACCTCCCAGACCCTGGCGATTTCGTTTCCCAAGATTCCTGCTCCCTTTCTAGGCATCTGTCTTGGGTCGCACCTAAGTGGGCTGTAGGCTCCTCTGGCCTGTCCTCCTTGCCTCTCAGTGGCTGCTCAGCAGGGGCCAGAAGCTTGTTCTTGGTCTTCATCCACCAGGTGGCTTGACAGGTTCTGGGCAGGTTTACTGGGTTTCTTGAGTTACAGGGAGTAAATAGTCCCTAAAATGCTTTGTGGGTAAAACACGTGGTTCTCTCTCCGTGACCCTAACCCCTGCCCCGTGTCATTTAGGGAAGGGAGGAGGAAAGAAGCGATGGGAGGAGAGAAGAGGGGGAGAGATATATCTGACGCTGGTGGCATCAGACTTGGGCAGGATGGGGTCATGGCCAAGGTACATGGACAGTGGGGCCAGTCATCTGGGTTCCAGCTTCCCACCTACTAGCTTGTGACCAAGGGCAGTTTCTTTACCTTTTTGGACATCAGTTTCTTTTCTTTTTTTTTATATATATTTTTAAAGATTTTATTTATTTGTCAAAGAGGGAGAGTGAGCGAGAGAGAGTACACAAGCAGAGCAGCAGGCAGAAGGAGAAGCAAACTCCCCGCTGAGCAGGGAGCCTGACTCGGGACTGGATCTCAGGACGCTGGGATAATGATCTGAGTCAAAGGCAGATGCTTAACCGACCATGAGCCACCCATGCGCCCCTATTATTATGTTTCAATTTATGTAGCTTATTTTGTCTATCTTTGACCATGAATTTGTTTTTGTTTGCTTAAATTGTCATCTCTCTGGGCACTAAATTTACAGTGGGGGTAGATGGACATTAATCTGATACTCAGAAGAAGAGATGGAAAATTGCAGTTGGGATCTGGGCTTTGGATAAGGGGAACGTGGGACTCAGGCAATGCACAATGAGAATGGATCCAGCCAGGATGGTGATGGAGGGCTTCCTGGAGGAAGTGACTTTAGGACAAAGATATGAAGGGTGACTAGGAACTAATTAGTCCAAGAAGGGAAGGAAAAGTATTTAAGGCAAAAGGAATAGCATTTGCAAAGACCTTGCAAGTGTGAAGGACAGGCCTATATGCTGGGGTGCAAAGAGATTGGGGGAGTGGGTCTATAGATGTAGCTGGAGGCAGGCAGGGCTGGGAAGCAGTTTAAGCAGTTTGGCTGTTTTCTAACTGATAGATCCTTTGAAGGCTTTAATCAGGGAGAGTGACTCAACCAGATTTGCCTTTAGTAAAGTTCACTTTAACTAAAGGGAGGCCGGGGAGGAAGCAGAAAGCAGAATTAGGAGGCTTAATTTTTTTTTCATCAAAATAAACTTTGGAAAGAGATCAAACAGATTTATGATAGTATTAGAGTATGCCTTTACAATGATAGTTATTACTTGCTCTAGGCTTTTAAAAAATTATGGTACAAAACGCATAATATAAAAATCTATCATTTTGTCCACTTTGAAGCAGACAGTGCATTAGTGTCAAGTCTGTTTACGACGTTGTGCAACTGGTCTCCAGGACTTTTTCATCTTGCAAAACTGAAACTCCATACATGTTAGACGACTCCGCATTTCCCTTCCCTGTAGCCCTTGGCAAACCAATTCCCCCTTCTGTTTCTGTGAGTCTGACGACTCTAGGCGCCTATACAAGCGGCATTAGAGGATTTGTCTTTTTGTAACTGGCTTATTTCACTGCGCGTGATGTCATGCGCCCCAGTCCCGTTGTAGCGAATGTCACAACGTCCAGGAGGCACTTGCAGGAGCCTGAGAGAGCGCTGAGGGAATTGGGATGGGGGCTTGGCCACAGAGATGGGAGAAGTAGACAGACCAGGGAGATCTGGGGGAGGTCGAGTGGCAAGATCTGGTGAAGGTGAGGCCTCCAGCCTTGACCTTCAAAGGTGGCAGTGGACAGGCCAGTGGCACTGCGACTTGTGCGCTCTTCCGGAGGATGGGGGTAGAAATGACCCAGGCCCTGATCTGGGAGCAAAGGAAATTGAGAAAGAACCTCTTCTCTCTTCTGGGCCCAGAGTTTTGAGGAGACCAGAGGGGATGAAAGCAAGCAGCCACTCTGGCTTCTTTACCCCCTTGCTTATGTCTTCCTATGGAGTACAGCCCTCGCCACGGTCTGCGGGGCATCCCAGATGACAGGTAGGAGGAGGTGTGTGACCGTCCTGCGTTCTGTCCCCATGAGCCCTGGGGGTTTACTCTGCTGCCTCTGGTCTGTGTCATCCTCCATCCGCCCACCTAGAGACCCCCTCCCCTGCCCTCTGCTCCTGTCTCCTCCAAAAAATGGTTTGTTCTCCCCTCTGAGAAAGAAATTGCAGTGGAGAGAATCCTGCAGGGACCATCTTTGGCCGTGGGGCATCTACTGAAAGCAGGAGGCCCTGCGCCGGACCGGGGATGCTGGGATCCGACATGAACCCCGCTGCCGCCGAGCAGCCAATGGGTCGCTGATGCGGCGGTTTGAAGGGGGCCGTGGTGGTTCATGAAAGGGCCGGTTAGTTCTCTTTGGCTTGGGCGTGGGTGTGCGTGGGAGGGGGAGGGGTTGTCAGAAAAGGCTCCAGGGAAGATGGGGTTTTCTAGAACTGAGTCTTGGCAGATTTTCATCAGCTTGAAGGAAAAGGTCAGGGAGTGAGGCAGATAAGGGAACCCAGGGGACAGGACCGGGTCTTCGGCGGCTACCTGCGGAGACCGGCTGAGGGGCCTGCAAGGTCGAGGTACCCAGGATGAGGGCTTTCATCTCTGGCTGTGTAGGGTGGGGGTGGGGGTCAGAACGTCTGGCGGGGAAGCCATTTCGGGAGGGGGGACAACATTTCCCACAGAGAACTGACTGGAAAGCCAAAGCCCTTGTAGGAGGCCAGTGTGCATTCGCATAGCGGACCCAGAGACCCTATGGGGAGCTCACCACCGGGAGCCCAATTTTCCTGATGGGAGAATGCCCCGGGTGGCCCGGGAGCAAGGCTGTGAGCTGGGCAGTCTGGCTCCAGATCGGTGACTGTCCCAGACGACTGGGACAGGGCTGCCGGGGATTAAGAAGGGAAGACGGCCAAGAGTCGGCCTCAGGAGTCAGGACGGGGAGGAAGTGGGGGCGCTGGGGGCTGATGAGGGTGCGGGACAGTAGGGGATAGGCGGGTGAGGGTGGGGCCCCAGCGGTCTCCCAGAGGCCCCGGTCCCGCTCACAGAGCTGCGGAACCAGGAGGAAAGAGGGCTTGGGCCAGCCTCCGTCTCTCTCCCTGGAATTCTGGGACAGGAGCGCCATGGGCTGGCGCCCAGAAGATGCTCCGTCCCCACAGTCCGGCCCTCTGCTTCACTCCGGGCTCTGCCCACTGCTGTACACACGTCTGCTGTCCCCTCTGTCCCCTTCCTGGCCGTCGCTCAGGCACCCTGCGCTCTGGCAATTTCTTTCTTTGTTACTTCCTCATGAAGCTAGAAGTGGCTTTGAAGCCTGCCTTGTTCTTTAGAGGGAGAGAGGTAAAAGCAGTTCAAGGGATGTAGGTTGGAAATGCAGATGGGCCACAGGAGTGCCTTTTTTTTCTGCTCAGAACATCTGAGTGTCTCTGTGGGGCACCCCCGCCCCGGAGAATATTGCTCCCCTGGTTGCGAGAGGATGTGAGAGCACCCGGGGGAGGGGTGTCGGCTGTGAACTTGGGGCAGGCAGGGCGAGCGAGACTGTCATCCTCCCGCCCCACCCCTGCCATTCCACCAAAATAGAAGGACCCAAGTGTCAGCCCTGAGGAGAGAAGCCTTTGAAGCAGAAAACAGCCCAGGAAGGAAGGCTGAGGGAAGCGTGTGTGTTAAGATCCACAGGGCAGCAGCGGTCATCCCTGGATTTTCTATGTTTTCACGGCGGGCGGGCAATCGCCAGCCTAGCTTACCAATTGCACAGCCTTGGAGGCGAGGCCTGGGCTTGGCTTACAAATTGCTGGCTGACCTTGGGCAACTCACCTCCCTCTCTGGACCTCGGCTGCCTCATTTGTAGCCTGAGGGACTGGGACTGTGACCGGGTCCCTTTCTGCTGTGACATTCAGGATTCGCATCCTTGACAATTTGGCCACTGACCCGGGTCTCAGCCCACTCTCTCCCATCGTCTGGGTGGTCTGGGGGATGTGCGGAGACGCTGGAGAGCCGCAGGGATGGGAGTATAACGCTGGGGAGGGGGGGGGGGTTGCCTAAAGCCCCCTTTCTGGGCGGTCAGGGCGGCGCAGGCGTGAACCAGTGCATTCGGGGCAGGGGGGCTGCCGTGTGAGCTAACCCTTTATTCCTGCGGAGCCAGCTGGGGGGTTCTGTTGGAGGGCTCAGGAAAGGGAAACATTTGGCGGGCGTGGGGCAGGGCCTATTTATTGACTGGTTCAGAAATGTTTCAACGTTCTGACGAGCCGTGGGGGCGTGTGGGAGACCTGCGGACTGCCGGCCCTGTGGTGTGGATGGACGCACGGACAGGAAAGGCTGCCCAGGCCCCAGGGGGCAGCTTTCTCGACATTTCCATCATCAGAAAAATTCCTTTCCCTTGGAGCTGGTGGCAGGTCACTGTTTCCACTTGGCCCAGCCTCCCAAGGGCCACAACAAGGGAGGCTTCCCTACCCCCCACCCCGGCCCCGGTCCACACGCACAGCCGTGTGGACATGGCTCCATGGCCTGGCCGCTGCACGAACTTGCCCAGCACTAGCCTGCACCACAAGCTGGGCAGCCTTGCGCTGGGTCTGCTGCGGCCGCCTCCCTCAGCCGTCTGCCCTCCCCGGGGGGCCTGCTTAGCACCCCCTTCCCTCTAGCGCCCAGGCCGCAGAGGAGGACTTTCCCCTAGGCTCTGCCTGTCTAGCGCAGGAGAAAGCTGGGGTGGGGGGGCAGCCAGGAGCAGGTGCAGTTGGAGGGCAGCTGGCGGGGGCTGCAGGAGGGGACCCCGGATTCTTCGTGCGGGGCCCCTTCTCTGCCTGCTGCCCCGACTTCCCTGTGCAGCAATTTCACTTTCTATTTTAAACAGTTTGGGTTGGTTGCTTCTCTGCCTTCCTGCTGGGTGTTTATAGTGAGGAAAATAATTGGTAATATTTGCACAGATGTGCTGGCACTGCGGCTCATCACGGGCACCTTTACCCGGGGGACCCTCCCTGCCCCCCCAGCCTCTCTGCCAGCCAGAGGAGCCTGCGGGCGGGGGGTGACAGCAAGCTCCCCCTCCTCCCGGGAGCCTCAGGCAGAGCTGGGAAGCGGAGGCTGACAGTGCCCCAGGTGCACCCAGAGGCAGGCCTCAGCAGGACCAGGGAGGGGGCCCTGCCCCTGCTGCAGGACGGATCCCGGATCCCGAGGAACCCAGGCTCCGGGGGATGTGCCCTTGCTAGGGGGCTGTGTAGGAGGGAAGCCCCTGGGGGCTCTGTTTCTAATTTCATTTTCTCCTGCAGAGCCTGCATTTGCTCCTGGGTAAAGGAGGGGGTACAAAGGCGGAGGAGCGGGATCGGGGTGAACATAGGAAATCATCTGGCTTCTTCTCTGTCTCAAGGCCTGGAAGCAGCATTCTGGAGGGCAGGGAGGGAGGCGGTTATCACGCGGGGTGCGAGGCAGGGCCTGGACGGCTGTGTGTGCTGCCCACTGCCCATTCCGGGGCCCGGCCAGGCTGGCCATGGGGTGAGACCACGCGGCGGGCAGGGCCAGGGGACACACCTCAGCCACCAGGTCTCCTTCACCTCTGGCACGCGTGTGTGCCGCATGTGTGGAGGCGTCTGTGGGTGTGGGTCTCTGGTACTTGTGCGCCCACGGGCTGTACGGGTGTGTGTGCGCGGGGCTGCGGGGGGGGTGTGTGCACGCGCGTGGGTGGGTGGGCACACGCGTGCTGCACATATGTACCCGTGTACGTGCACGCATGTGCCTGGGCTGGGTGACCCCAGCAGCCCACGCAGAGACAAGGACTCAGTTGCAGGTAGAGGAGCCCAGACGGCACAGCAGGGGGAGTGAGGAAGAAGGCGGGGGGTGGGGGGAAGGCAGCCAGGGAGGGCCACCATCTCCTGGCATCTGGAAGTCAATCCCACGGGGGGTCACGGGAGCCAGAGGGCTCCCTCCAGAGGACAGAAAGCCCACCAACTCCCATCTGTTGCTGCTTGACGCGTCCTGACTCGGCTCTTGGCCCTCTGGCACTTTGGCTTGTCCTTGGCCAGAGTTCCCCGGGAGCAGCCTCCGGTGTATGGGGCTAAGTGCTTGAGGGGATCTCGGTAACACCACCGGGTCTGCTGCCGTGTGGTGGGTGGGGCGGGGTGGTGACGGCCCTCGGGGCCCCTGCAGGAACGCTGGGCGTGGATCTCCAGCAAACAGCCTCAGCGCGAGCCCCCTCGGGGGGCTGCCCCGGCTCCTCGCTCACTCTCTTTTTCTGGGTGGCCCACATCCAGTGACTATTTGTTGAGGGAGTATAAAGGCCTGGCCCTTTCTTGGGTTAACCCTGACAGGTATCCTGGCTCCAGACCCCACTGCATTGCAGTGGCCTGCCTCGCAGCCTGCCTCGCAGCCTCACCTCCCCTTGCCCAGGTCTGCCTCCTTCTCCCTTCCCCAGACCATCTCCCAAGAGCAGCCTGTCATACATGCAGGCGCTGGTCTCTGTCTTGGGGGCCTCCAGCCCGCACGGTAGCGTGCGCGCAAGTAAGCAAAGCCGCCTCTCGCCAGGAGGCACGGACAGGTGTGGGGTGTGCCTCCCCTGCCTCCCCCAGGGCCCTCCATGCACAATCATCTAGCAACTGCCCAGAGCTGGTCCCTTTGCGGCTCCAGGCAGGCTCCTGGGGGCCTGGAAGCCCGGGAGAGGATACGGGGCTCGAGACGGAGCTGGCTTCCTCCCCGCACTGTCCTGGGGCAGTGCTCAGGAGGGGGGTACGCGGGACTCAAGAATGGGCACCAGAGGAGCGGGGCTCCTTGGGGCCCCCCCCAGGCCCTGCGTCCGCTCCTGATAGCTGTGGGCAGCTCAGTGAAGCCTCACTCATCCCTCCTCCTGACCTCTTGAGCCTGGAAGGGATTTTGGCTCAGACATGGACGTTGTCTTGTCTCGCATGGAATCTGGTACACACTATCACTCTGCACCCGGGCTCCTCTGAGCAGAGATGTCCTGGAATGCGGGAGTGGGGGGGTACCCTGACCACCCCTCCTGCTATGGCCTTCTGGAGAAGAATGTCGGGGCCGCTCTGGGGCTGGAGGTCTGTCTTGGAGGTCGGTGGGCTGCGGGCAAAGGTGGAGGCAGGCGGGGACACTAAGAGGCCTGGAGGGCACCCAATGTTACAGAAATGTTTATTACAAGGATAAATATATACATCAGTGGGATATTAAAACTGCTGATCCGGGGCCTGGGGGACTTCAGGGAATGCGGGAAGTGCGTGGGGAGGATGGTGGGGCGAGGTGGGTCAGTGGCGGATTCACAGCCCTGGGCTCTGGATGCGGCCTGGGAATGACCAGGTCCCCAGATCCCGCACAGTTGGGTCCTTTCCTTGAGCCTAGACAGGCCTGCCCTCCCAGTGTCCTGCCCTCCTGGCTACCCGGATGCTTCTAAAATTCTGAATGTTCCCTAGTGGCTGGCGGTGTTGGGTCCGCCACTGAGCCCCAGAATTCAGAAGTGGGAAAACATCACTGGTCTTTGAGACACATGCTACCCAACCTCCTTCTCTGAGTTGGTGGAGGCCTCAGAAATGGCTATAGTTTGGCTCTAGCCCAGATGCTCAAGGCAAAATCCAAATACCTCGGGAGACTCCTGCCACGTCCCTGTTCGTGAATACTAAGGGTTATGGGAAAACGAATTCTCTAGGTAGATTTCCCTAGTCCCTCTAGACCTTGCTCAAAGGACACCTCTTCCAGGAAGCCTTTTGAGCACTGCTGGCTGCTCAGCAGCCATGCTAGTCCTGTATCCCTCCCCTCATTTATACTTGCTGTGTCCCAGAGTCTCTCCTCACTGCTTTCCCACAGGGCCAGATCCGGGGCCCTATGCTTCGTGGCTGGTGGGCCGATGACACTCTCTCTCTGGGATGGCATTAGCTCAGGGCCACCCAGGAGGAGCCCAGAAAAGGATGATGGGAGTGGGGACTATGGTTGCAGTGGGGAGGCAATGTTTCAGGACTTTGTCATCACACCTGCCTTTTGTTCCTACGCAAGGAAGTTCAGAGAACCTGCCTTGGCCGCACTTTACATGCCTGAGACGCTTCCTCTCTATCTAGAATCTATGGTGTCTCACGAACCCACGGGAGAGAGCCAGAAAGAGCTGGGAGACCCCTGTGTGTCTGTGTATTTCCCTCCTGGTTGGCTAAGGGCAATGGCCTCAGGGGGCCAGAGAGTGGAGTTGGGGAAGCTCAGATTGTCCCCAGAGTGCAGATGCCTATTAGCGGAAAGAACTGGGTCAGATCGCCCGCCTCCAGGTGTCCTTTCTCTTCCGGTAACTTCCGGCTTTTTCTCTGCGGAGAGGCTGGCAGAGCAGGGGAGTGGGCCGCTGGCAGGACAGGCGACCCTCTAGGGGATGGGCAGAAGAGGCTGAGCTCCCAGCCAGCCTCAAGCCAGAGGTAGGTCCTGCCTGGATGGCTTGGCGGGTAGCCCTACCCTCTCCTGCTTCCTGACATAGCCTGGGCTAGAGGGTGGTGCCCCTGGCTCTGCTCTGGGGCCGGGGGGCCGGGGACGAGAAGGGACGGCGGAGCCCTACAGGCTGCAGCCTGGGAGGCCTCCCCCCCCAGAAGCTGGGGTGCCGGGTTGTCTTGAGGGGTCCGGGCACTCCCGAAGGTCTGTGACCCCAAGCCCCACTGTCTCTTCAGGCAGAGCTGGGGAGTCAGGATGCCAGGCCCTGCTGGCCATTAGCCATGGCCGTTCTGGGACATGTAAGCTGCCAGTGCCACCACCACGGCCACATAGAGACCAGCTCCCACGGCGATGGAGAGTGTGGCCAGGAAGAGGGCCCTGCGGGAAGTGGTGCTGGCCAGGCGGAAGTCTCCCTTGGAGATGGCCTTGCTGGTCTAGGGAGAGAGAGGCACCGGTGAAAGGGGCATCCCCACCGCTGGCAACGCAGCCCCAGCCCGCTGGGCTCCAACCCCCTCCTGCACAAAGGCCCCCCATCCTCCCCCATCCTTGGTCAAGCCTCCGGTGGAACGAGGGGGCTGGAGCGGATGCCCTGCGCCCCTCGTGCTCTTACCCCCTGGGAGAAGTAGAAGGCAGCAATGCCCAGGGGCCAGAAGCAGCAGAGCATGGAGAAGATAGTAAGGCCCAGGTGGTCCCTGGGGGGCAGCGCCACGAAGTTGTCCTCACTTTCACTGTCTGTCGAGGTCACGTCACTCTGCAAAACACAAGTGGGCTTTTGCGACCGGAGCCAGGATCACCGGTGGCAAGGGTGTGGGGCCACGGGTCGTGTCGCCTGCTGCGGGTGGGAGTGGAGACTGGCCTCCGCACTCTCTACCGAAGCCTTATCTGTGACCCACCGATTCCCGCCTTCGGAACTGGCACAAGCATGGGAAGAAAGAATGCAAGTGTCTACGCCCAGGCACGCGCATCATCGGACAGTTAATGGTGAAGGAAGGGAAAGAGTCTCGGTGCCCAACGACCAGGAGACTGAGTTAGAAGTGATTGGAGAATGTACAACAGGAGACCACGGAACCCTCAAAGATCGCCTTGTAGACAAATGTTAAATGACGTGGAGCCACACTGAAATACATCGCCTAGAGAGAAAAATCTGGTGATGAAACGGTGTACAGCAAGATCTTTTGGGCGGAGCAGGGTGGGAGAAAGACATGGAATGAAAAATGACTCGAACATCACCTAAAATGATAATATTCTCTTCCAGGGGTTTTCTGTATTTTTAAATTACTTACATGATTAAGCAAACAAGAACAATAAATGCTATTAAAAAAATCAAGTCGCCAACCCAAGTGCGTGTGTCTCGAACCTGTGCCAGAAGTGCTTTTGCTTTGGTAACATACAGATTCTTGGGCCCCGAGCCAGGCCCACCGAATCTCAACCCCCAGAGCCTGGCCAGGGGAATCTGCATCTTAAACACGGGCACTCACCTCCTCCTCCTCCTGCTCGTTCTCCTGGCCCTGCAGCTCCTCTCGAACCCCGGAAGACACAGTCTGGATGGTGATATCCTCTTCTACTTGGCCAGGTTCCGCGGGCCGCTCTGCGGGCCCAGCCTGCAGCTCCCTGGTCTCTGTGAAGCTGGTCTCACAGCTGCTTGCCCTGGGCTCCTTGACCTTGTCCCTCCCCAGGAGGCAGCTGGGCCGGTACCAGGCCTCCACGGCCAGCTGCAGGGACCCCGGGTCCAGGAGCTGGTGGGGGCGAGGGGAGCCAGCGCCACCCAGGAGGTAGGAGTAAAGCTTCTCTTGGCAGGACCAGCCGGCCGAAGCCTCGTGGTAGGGGTAGGGGCCGTGGAGCGGGGCGGGGCTCCGAGGCAGGAGAGGGTTCTGCAGTTCACTGAGACTCTCCATGGTTCTGGGGGCAGCTCCAGGGGGTGTGAGCCGGGGCCAGCGGAGCCGTCCTCAGAGCGCCTGCTGGGCGAGCAAGACACACAGACTCCGAGTCCCGGGTGCCGGTGGGGGGGCTGGAAGCGCTGAAGAACGCGGGCCCTCAGACCCTGCCTTTGCCACCGGCCAGCTGTGCGACCTCGAGCTGGCTACTTCTCGAGTGTCCTTTTCTTGGTCCGCAAAGTGGGCGCAGCAGCAGGACTTACCCCATAGAGTTGGGTCCTTCGTCTATCCTGTGAACACATAACGGTTGGGCATCAGCTCCCTGCCAGGCCCCGGGCAGGGGCTGGGGACACGGAGGAGAGCAAGGCAGGGAGCAGGGAGAGGGAAGAGGAGGCACACTGTCTTCACGGAGCTCACAGCGGTGAGGGAACCTGCCCTGAAGGACAGCAAGGGGTGTCAGAACGAGGGAGGGACAGACAGATGCAAAGGCCCAGGGAAGGCTGTGACCTCGAGAGAGAGCCGAAGGGAAAGGCCCAGCTGGCAAGGCAAGGGGAGGAGGAACAGGTTTCCTGCAGAGGTCAGATCAAGGATGGTTGCTCCGAGAGCCTGGGAGAAGGCTGGTGCCTCCCAGGGTGGAGAGGGAGGGGTGAGCTGGGACTGGGGCCAGAGCACACAGCCCTGTTTAGGTCTAAGGGGGCTTCAGGGGTCTTGGCAGGAGTGACAGGACCGATCTGGATCTGGGAGTCTTCCCGTGGCTGTGGGTGGGGAGTGGCTTGGAGAGGGCTGGGCTCACTGTGCCGCCTGTAGGGGGCTTTGCCGCAGCTTCAGGTCAGCTGAGGACAACTGGAACTCAGCAGTGGGGAGACACGACTTGGGAGCGGGTGGGACACTGGGTTGAGGGAGGACTGGCCTGAGGGCTGGGGGGGACGGTGCTTAGCTCAGAGCTCAGCCCAGGCCATGGGCTCGCAGCCTTCCGTTCTTCCCAGGGGAGGACGTTCTCCCTAGTTATGGTCTTGGGGGATGCACCTTAGAATTATCTCCCCCCAAAGGCAAATTGTGGCTGTGGGAAATCCTGGGTGTCTAAGGCAGGGCCTCCTGGGCACTAAAGTCTAGACTTGTACATCCCAGCCAGAAGCGCAGATATGCTCATGGGCTGGTGTGTGGACACCGTCCGGCTACCTCGGTCTCCTTCGGCCAGTCCTGAGCACTGGGGAAGGGCGCACAGTAGGTGCTCACGGCTGGCTGAAGGAGGGAAAGGCAGCCTGTGAGTGCCGGTACCACAAAGCTACACACACTCCAGGGTGTGGCAGGTAGAAATGGGATGTGGAGAGAGGAGAGGGGCAGGCCAGGTGGCTGCAGGGACCCTGTGACTCTCCCTCCCAGGCCCATAGTAGTTGAAGGGTGACAGGGTCATGTCTTGCCCTGGATCGAAAATCTGAAGGTCAGAGAGTCAGTCCTGCCCTTGGTACTTTGGGCAAATAATCAAGGCCTTCTGGGTTTCGCCAGCTGTAAAGTGCAGACGATAATCCCAGCCCAACCCACAAGGTGGTTCTGAGGATCCAGAGGTGCCCAGACGCCTTGCAGATTATAAATGGGAGGGGCTGCTGTGCTCACTTCCCGGCTTTAGTCTCTCCCTGTCCAGGGTCATTTCTGGCCTGACTGTAAAGGGAGAAAGGTGGGGAGAGATTTCTGCCCCCAGGGTTGGGTTTGCCTAGGCCCCCTCTCCAGTCCCACTCCCCATCAAGAATCCACAGTCAGAGGCTGGCCATTTCTCTTTCTGCCCCAAGAGAAGTGGCTGGGTTCCAGAAAGCTGGTTTTTGGGAAACTGGCAGACAGAGCAGGGCCCCAGGAATAATGGGGAATGGGACAGAGGGAGGGGCGGGGGAGGGCCAGGCAAGACTCGAGGGGTGCAATCCAGGGTCCCCTGGCTGGCCTGCTAGGAGGAAGAAGGGAGGCAAAGGAGCAAGAGGAGGCTGCCCGCGGCCTCAGGCTAGGAGCCCTGACAACCGTGGCCTCCGGGGCTGGGGCTCCAAGAATGTCTAACAGAATCACCGAGGGACCCGAAGAAGGGCGCGTGAAACAGCGACACGTCCCACCCGGGCGGTCCCCGAGCTGAGGTGGAAGTTTCTCCGCATGCGCAGACTGGACATCCGTTCTCGGGAGGGGTGGAGCTCACACGTGCAGGGGCTTCACTACTTCTCCCTCCTTCTTCCTCTTGTGGGGTCGGGGGGTCAAACATGCAAGGAGCCCCGGGGACTACAGCGATGGGCCTGAGCTCCTCGGGGCAGATTCCTAAAAGGCCTGGTCTCTTCTGACCCCTGAGGGCAGCTTTCGAGTCCTTGTCCCAGCCTCCCCCCCCCCCCGCCAGCGGATGTGACTCACAGATATGCCGTCGAAGGGCCTGTGATCCTAAGGCTCGTGGGTTTCGGTGTCAGGTACACTGGGGCTCCATCCCTGACCCCCACGCCCCCACGAGCTCTCTGATCTGGGACCTCCGTTTCACCTGCCCAATTCCCCGGAAGGAAAGGAAGGATACTCGTGGCCAGGAATCAGGCTCTGGAACTCTGGAGACTGGAGACGCCTTTGCAGGGCATCTGTCCAGGGCAGGCGGGGGCAGCCGGGTCCCCGCTTGTCCCCCTGCTTTTGCCAGCCATCCGCTCTTGGTCAAAGTTGACCCAGCCCAGCTGCTGAAACCCAGCCACCCAGCCTTTCCTGGATTACACTCCCGTCCACTGCGATTGTGCCTTTGGGCGGGGCTTCTCAGCTTCCTGTACAGAGACGTCTGATCCCGGGTTTCCACAATAGGGACAAGCTGAAAGCCACCTGAATGCCCAACAATGAGGGCCAAGTTAAATAAATTAGGGTACAACAATCCGCTGGTACAACCCCTTCGAACGGGTTTACAAAGAGGAATGACATGAGAAAAATGCTCATTGCAGCTTGAATGAGAAGGAAGAAAAGAAAGCGGGTTCGCGCATGTAATCTAACTCCGCCAAAACGTCCGCAATGATTATCTCCAGCGGTGGCTGCACAGGTGCTTTTCATTTTCCTTTTCACACCGTGTTTTTTTCCCGTTTCCCCTATTTATTTTTACATTGAGCATGTACTTCTTTTAAAGCAGAAAAAAAAATTAAGTGCATAGATTTCTTCTGAGCCAAATCATCTAAAATTGGTTTTAAGCCTTTCCAGGCTCGATGGTGGCTTCTGGGCTTAAAGGCTGAGCACGGCATCAAAGCCCGCCGTGACACAGACGGACAGATAGACACACACGTGCTCACACATCCCTCCACTTCCATAAATCAGCCAAGTTCTGGGCTACAGCCTCCTCACAGTCCAGCCAAGGGTCAGGGTCACAGCTCTCGAGCCGGTCACATTCGCCCCATAACCTGCTAAGGCCACCCGAGAGCCCACCAAGCTGATCCTGGGACCCAGCACTGAGTGCCCGCCGGAAGGAGGGGGTGGCAGGTCCCCAGGCACAGGCTTCTCTGCCCTTAGACTGTCCTGACATTTTGGCCTGTTGCTTAGGGCCGCCTCTCTCTGTCCCCTGAAGTGAGACCAGAGCTCAAAGCAGAGACATTTCACCTCCACTGCCGCCTGGTCTCACCTGGGCTGTGTGTGCCTGCTGTCCGTGCTGACCTGGGCGCCTGCCTCCTTGCTAGTGAGTGTGTGTGCGCGTGCATGCGTGTGCGTGCGCGTGCACACATGTACCTGTGAGCCCACACACATGTACAGATGTGCACACCGCTCCCGAGGGAAGACAGGAGATGTCTGGGACTCTGAAACTTGGGAGATTGCTCCAGATCGTGCAGCTGGGGCTGGAGGTCCGGGCCCCACAAGAGGAGAGGGGGCGGTGGATCTGGGAGGCCACGGCCCCTGGCTTGTTTCCTTTTGAGCTGAGAACTGAGCCTGAAGGTTTCCCACTCCCTGATTTAGAGATGGAGAGCACACGGCCACCTCCAGAGCCTGGGCAGGAAGCCCTCCCAGAATCCACGGGGCTCCAATTACAGCCTCCCGCTGGAGTTGGAGGGTTCTGGAGTCCAGTCACACGGTGTCCTATCAGTTTGCTTACCCGTAAAATGTATGGAAGGGTAGGAGGGGTTGGTTTTTAACAGCTCAGCTCCATTTGATCCTGGGGTTCTCCTGGGAGAAGAACAACAACTCAACATTTGCTGAGCTTTTTACCCCGTCCCAGGCGTTGCCCAGCTCTACACGCTGATTTGACCTGTAGTTTCTTGTGGGGGAGTCACAGGAGAGAGAGGCTCCCTCTTCTAGCCGCGGCAGGCTAACCTGCATCCCACCAAACCACCCAGAACAGCTAGAAAGACCAGGGAACGATAGGACGTCATCAAAAAATCACCACGGATGGGACGCCTGGGTGGCTCAGTCAGTTGAGGGTCTGCCTTCGGCTTGGGTCATGATCCCAGGGTCGTGGGGTTGAGTCCCGCATCAGGCTCTCTGTTCGATGGAGTCTGCTTCTCCCTCAGTCCCTGCCCCCCTTACTTGTGCTCTCTCTCTCAAATAAATAAAATCTTTTTTTTTTTTTTTAAAGATTTTATCCATTTATTTGTCAGAGAGAGAGATCACAAGTAGGCAGAGAGGCAGGTGGAGAGAAAGGAGGAAGCAGGCTCCCGGCCGAGCAGGGAGCTCGATGCGGGGACTCGATCCCAGGACCCTGAGATCATGACCTGAGCCACCCAGGCGCCCCTCAAATAAATAAAATCTTAAAAAAAAAATCACCACGGAAAGAGAAATCCCAGGAGGTGAGTCTGACCCTTGGCATCCCTTTGCCCTTCCAGCAGTATCAGAGGCTGGGGAGAAAACTGGGAGTTCAAGGCCTATTAAGGAGGGGCCCCAGGAAACACCCGTGGCTTCCAGCTGGGACCTCTTCAGGGGTCTCCCCAAGGAGCAGGAGACTACCAGCCATAGCCCAGTCCTCGCAGGCCAGAAACCAGGCTTCGAATCAGCTCCAGCCTAATGGGATTAAGGTGATCTGCCCGCAGCCTCACTGCCGGCCAGAAGCACGACTTGTCCGGGGCCTCGGGTCTCGGTCACTAGCCTGTGCTAACGGCACCTGCGTCGTCAGCCCAGCCTGCAGGGTTCCATCCTCGCAGCTGATGGCTCTGAGATGACCCTGAGAATTTACATCTCTAACAAGCTCCCAGGTGGCTTGATGCTGCTGGCCCAGGGACCATACTTCAAGAACCCTGCTCTAATCATCACTGAAAGAAGAGTTAAAAAAAAAAAAAAGTCACCAGTAAGCTAATACATGCAGAATATGAAATAATAAGAATATCTGATTTATCCAAAATGGGGCAAGATGAAAAAAAGGAATATAGAACAGGTGAGACAAATAAAAAAAGAGTAGGATGTTAGACTTACACCCAACTATGTCAGTAATCACACTGAATGTAAATGGAATAAAATTGCCATAAAGAACAAAGATAGTCTGCTGTGTATTATTCTATTTGTATGAAATTCTACAAGACTCAGTGACCACTAAGGGCTAGGAGTAGGGGATTGACTGTGAAGGGCCCTGGGGATTTTTTGGAGAGACAGCGTGGTTCTGTATCTTTTTTTTTTTAATTTAATTTATTTATTTATTTATTTAAAGATTTTATTTATTCATTTAACAGAGAGAGAACACAAGCAGGCAGAGGGGCAGGCAGAAGCAGAGAGAGGAGCAGGCTCCCTGCGGAGCAAGGAGCCTGATGCGGGACTCGATCCCAAGACGCCGGGATCATGACCTGAGCCAAAGGCAGTTGCCCAACCAACTGCGCCACACAGGCGTCCCTAAATTTTATTTATTTATTTGAGAGAGAGAGAGAGAGAGAGAGGTCAGAGGGTCAAAGAAAGAAGCAGACCCCCTGCAGAGCAGGGAGCCCGAAGTGGGACTCGATCCCGGGACTCCAGGATCATGACTTGAGCTGAAGGTAGTCGCTTAACCAACTGAGCCACCCGGGCACCCCGCAGTTCTGTATCTTGATTGTGGTAGTGGTTACTACTACTGACTGCATGCAGTTCACAAAACTCACTGAATTATGTTCTTAAAATTAACGACTTCCATTATATGCCAAAGCCGATTTTTTGAAAAACAAAGACTGGATCTTTAAAACAACAAAAGCCAACTACATGCTGTTTATAAGCAATTCGCCTTAATTATAAAAATACACAAAAGCTCAAAGTAAATGAATGAGGGGCACCTGACTGGCTCCCCTGGTCGAGCCTGAGACTCTCGATCTCAGAGTTGCGAGTCTGAGCCCCATGTTAGGTATAGAGATTACTTAAAAATAAAATGTTTAAAAAAAAGTTTTTATCACTTAAAAAAACCCAAAACAACAACAACCCCAAAGTACAAGAACAAAATAATAATAGCCCTTCACACGAATTAAGTTCTTACTGTGCTCCAGGCATGATTCTACATGTCACGAATTGTCTCATTTGATTCTTACGGTAGCCTACAATAACCCTATGAAGTCTGTGTTCCCATTTGACGGATAACAACGCTGGTGCGTGGGAAAGTTACAAGTGCACAACGGCACCCAGCTGGCGAGTGGTGAGCGGGACATGAACTCTGGAAGCCTGACTCTAGGGTCACTGGGAGCTAGGGTCCCTATGGGTCTGCTCCCATTTATTGAGTGATTGCTTTGTCCTGAATGCCATGCCAACTGTTCTAAATGCAGAAGCTCACTCAAACCAACTTCTTTCACATGGGGTGGGGGGAACTGCAGCTCAGAGAGGTTAAATAGGTTTCCCGAGGTCACAGAGCTGGAGAGTGCAGAGGCCCATTTGACCCAGGTCTGTCTGATGGGGGCTCCTCCTGGCCTGAATGGCACCGGGTTCTCAGGTTGGCTGCAGGGGTGGGGGCCTGGAGTTGGTTTGTTGCGTTTCCTACCAGCGGGCTCTGAAGTGCTTGGGAAGATGCCTTGCAAACCCTTAAAAGGAGGCCAAAGGGACAGTGTGGTGTGTGGCCCGGAGTTCGAGCACATCCTTGGGATGGGGCCCCGTGGAATAATAACAGTTCTGATTTACTGCGGCCCCACGTGAATGAGCCAGGTGTTTCATATGTTCATCTCGAAACTCTGCAATGACCTGAGTTGGCGATTATTATTTTCCATTTTTCAGATGAAGAAACTGAGGCTCAGAAAGATCAAGTAACTTGCCCAAGATTGAATAGTGCTGGGGACTGGAATTGCCCCCAAGTTTAATTGAATCCAAACCTGGGCTCACACTACACATTTCAGAGCCTTCCTGAGCGCATAGGGGCGTGATAAGCGGTGGGGGTGTGACCGTGTGGAGGACCCGGTCTTGAGCAGGTTAAAATCGAGTCCTCAGTGAAGCGAACGGGAGAAATGGGAGCTTTACGAAAAGATAAGGAGATTTGGGGTGATTTAGCAGCCCAGGGGTGGCCGCCTAGAAAACTTCAAGGTCTGGCTTCATAGAAATGCAGAGCCATTGCAAGGACGCTCAGCTCCTGACCACAATCTCTCTGTGAGCAAGAACGATGGCTTCTAAACCAAAAAGATGAAAGCAAGATCTTCTTGGTAAGGCAGAGGATTAAATATAAATGATTAAAAGCCAGGGAAAAGGTGAAATCTTTAAGACCAGGCAGCAGGTCGTTCCCTTGTCAGATACTATGTAAACCATTCTGCAAACTGTGGAGTGCTGGGACCATGGTGGTTGTTTGTAGACGGCTCGAGTCTGGATTTGAGGGTCTCGGGTCTAGCGTGGCGGCTGCGGCTTACCGCACACGTGACAGTAAAGAGAGAAAGTCAGGGGTCAGGGGCGGGGAGCCGGCAGAGGCTGGCAGAGTCAGAGTCGAGGGAAAAATGAGAACTTGGCTTTGTTTGCTTCAGTTTGCCTCTTCAGGAAGCTAACACAACTGATTCTCCTTTCTCCTCTGCCTTCAACTGCTCCTAACACTCCATCCTTCCTAATAGCACTTAAACGTATTGTAGTCTTTCTTGGTCAAAAAAGAAATCAATTGTGATGATTGTAAAACCCAGCTATAAATACTCTGATACTCCTCCCTTCGAGAGGTGGTGGGGAGGACATATGCGTCTATGGCCCTCCTCTGTAATCAGAGTGGGCTTGTGACAGTCGCTTCGACCACAGAGCACGCAGAAGTGAGGCTGTGTGACTTCAGAGGCCAGGTTATAAAAGGCCACGCATCTTTCCCCTTGCTCGCTGAAACTCAGTCTCCGAACCCCAAGCCTCCCTGTACGTGACTGGACTTCTCTGAGGTTGTCCCGCTGGAGAGGCCACGTGCGCAGAAGCTCTGGGTGATGGAACCTATGAGCCCAGCCTTCCAGTCACACCAAGATGTCAGACGTGAGGGTGAAGCCATCTTGGACTCTTCAAACCAGCCCATCTGTCAGCTGAATAGCACCGGGGGACCTCTGTCCACGCCACACAGAGTGCAATAATCACACCGCTCGACCCTGTGTGAATTTCTGACTCTCAAGGTCATGCAGTATAATAAAATGTCTTTAGTTAAAAAAAAAAAAGTGAAAAAAAAAAGTGTCCTTAGTTTTAGCCACCAAGTTTGGGGGGTAGTTAGGCAGCCTCAGATACCTGGAACATCTTTTCTCTGCGCCATTTCCCTCCTACGGCTCCTGTCCTCTCTCTCCTTCACCTCACAGCAGCGTTTCTCAGAAGCATCTTCTCCCCTCATGTCAGAAACCTTTGGCTTCAGCTCAAAAGTCACTTCCTCAGGGAGTTGGCCCTACGTCCTCAGGCTAGAGTTCGTCTCCTCGGTTATCTGCTCTCTAGGCTCCAGCTCCTCCTCTCGGAGAGTTTATCACAGTCTCCATTTTCCCGCTTGTGAGATTTGTTGATTAGCGTCTTTCTCCCTCACCAGTCTGTGAGCTTCAAGAGGGTGGGGACTGTGTCTTCCTCATCCCTGCAGCCCCTTATGTGGCGTATAGTAGGCCCTCAGGAAACCATTGGTCTCATGAATGAATGAGTGAATTAGTGAATGAGGGACTAGGTGCGCTAAGGTTCTCCCATAATAACGTACTTTCTAGGCTCTGGGATGGATGGAGCATATCTGCACAATTTCTTGAGCTGTTACTTCAGACCAATTCTCGGGATACAAGAATAAACCAGAAACGGTGCCCACTTCGAGGAGGAATATAGACTAGGAAATATGAAATATGAAATTTCAGTGCAATGGTGTAAGGTGTGCTACAAGCACAGTGCGGTGCTAGGGGTGCCCCGATAAAGGACTCCCATCCTGGGACTGGAGTGGAGGCAATGGCGGGAACTAAGAAGAGGCTCTCAGAGCAGGTGACATCTGAACTGAATCATGAAGGATGAATCTGAGCTATCCAGATGAGACAACGAGGGGAGGGCATTTCCAGGTGAGGAAACAGTGTGGAAGCAATGGGGTGGTGGAATGGAGGGGGAGCCGGGATGGTTTGGTATTAATGGAACGAGGCAGGAGAGCTGGGAAGGCCTTCTATTCCTGCAGAGAAGTTTTCTTCTGTGGGAAGTAAGGAGCCAGTGAGCATGGTAGCCAGGAAGTGATATGGTCACACCTGGGTTTTAGAGCGCTCTGGCTGGCCGCAGCAGAGAGGGAGGATTTGAGGTGACTGAGAATGGAGGCTAGGAGTCCCGTGGAGAGACTACTATAAAAGTGCAGCCAGGAGAGCATGAGGACCTGACCCTGATCTGTGGCAAAATGGATGGAGAGGAAGAGTCATATCTGAGGAGGAGTCAGGAGGCCGAATGAACGGGACGTTGTGGCTAACTAGAAGTGACGAGAGAGAGAAGCCAAGAATGACTCCCGGGCTTCTGGCTTTGTCAACTAAGTAGAAGGTGATGAGACAGTTGAGACAGAAAATCGAGGGGGGAGGCTGCTGTTCAAGAACACAACCTGAGCACAAATGACCACTTCTTCTCCATTTTAAGGGTCTATTAAAATGATGGGCATATACTTTTTAAAGTATGAAATTTTCCACAACAAAATTGGAAAACAACAAGAATGATATCGGTGGACCAGAAACACTGCGAAATTTCTGGGAGATAAGGAGCAAATGAAATTCCTTGGTGAAGAAATCAGTGCAGAGGCACCTCTGGCCCCAAACAGAATAAGAAGTAAGAATAAGTCTCATTCAAAAAAAAAGAAAAAAGAAAAAGAAAAAGAAAAAAAAGAATAAGTCTCATTCAAGGGAGGGGTCTGTTAGGGAAACAAACTCACCCAACTTCAGAGGAAGGCCCCACCAGCTGCCTATGCTAGTCAGTACCTTCCTTTATTTGTAAGTCTGACTGGACATCAAAGAATAGGGAAGAACAACTATATGAAAGTGATAGAGAAGGATTAAATATACAAATAGAGTGACTGGCTCAATAAGATCGAAATCATTCAAGTTATAGAAAAGATCTTTAAAATCTTTTCAATTTATGTTCTCTGAGAGAAAAAAAAGAGGACCTCGCATCCATAAAATGAGAGCAGGCTGCTATGAAAAAGGAGCAAAGAACATGACAGTGTTTTGGAAGATGAAAACAACTGTCTAAATTTTGAAAATTTAATGGAGTGGGGCGCCTGGTTGCTCAGTCAGAAGGGCATGTGACTCTTGATCTTGGGGCCATGAGTTCAAGCCCCATATTGAGTGTAGAGATTACTTAAATAAATAGATCTTAAAAAAAAATTTAATGAAGAGACTGGATAACGGAATGGACAGAGTTAAAGACTAACTTTTTCATGTGGAAAAAAAAGTTAATGAAATTCCCCAAGACACAGAGCAAAGAAGACAAAACGATGGAGCATAGGAAAGAGAGGTGAGAGGGAGGAGAGTCCCAGAGGTCCAACATCCATCTAATAGGAATTTGAGAAAGACACAACAGAGAGACTGGACAGGAATAACAATGAAAGGAATAGAAACAGGAAGTGTTTCCTGAGCTGGAAAAAAAAATTTAGATTGGAAAGGCCCACCAAGTACCAACCTAGTAAAATGAAATACACACCCTCTATGAGGAAGAGCAGGATGGGAAGAAGTGGAGGAGTTGGGTCTTAGGGTGCTTTTGGGATGTTAGGGCAGAAACTCCACCTCACAATTAGATGCATGCAGTTGAAACCCTGGGTCATGGTCAGGGCTGGAGGGAGACTTGAGAATTGTCAAAGGACCTATGAAAAACAGGAGAGGAGAGGGTGAAGGAAAGGGAGATAAAACAGACAGAACACTTCTCAGCTCCTAGGGGAGGCTTCCTAAGGCACTTCCAGGGAACGCCAGTCTGCCTTTTTTAGTATCTGCTGCCTCCCTGGGCTCCCATGGGCTGAACTGGCCGCTCCCTCAGAGCATAATCCTTTGGCCTGGGGATGGATTTGTAGCTGACAAAGGTGAAAATTGCTGGGAGGATTGGGAGAGTGGCGCCACTCCTCAAATTAGTCCATTTTCAGGCAGAAATCAAATCTTTATTCTTGCTGAAACAACCTGTCTCTTCACTGAAGCAGCTCGTTCCCAACCACTTAGAAGCAAACAGTGTATCTAATGGCGGAAGATAACACACCTAATGGAGAGGTAGAGCCTCAGATCCTCGTTCCCTGCTCCGTTTGCTTGGGGGAGGGGGTGGTGGGTGCTGGTGGCAGCTGCAAGGCAGGAGGGAGAGGAGAGAATTAGGGAGTAAAGAGAAGAGAGAAGCTGCATCAAAGAATGGGGATGAGATCTGTCTTTAGGGTTCCCCATCTTGCAGCAGAGGGGACCTTGCTGCAGGCAGGATGCCCACCAATCCCCTGAGAAGAAAAGGGGGTTAGAAAATGCCAACGGTTTAGAGAACTGGGATGTTTCTTCTACTTCCTCCCTGGAATGATGTTACTTCGGGACTGCAAGTCCCTCTAGGATACAAAGATGAATTGACCTTTGAACTTGAAGGTAATTAATACGGTGCTGCTGTCTCTAGATATTATCTTATTCTCTGGTTCTATCATTTTGTGTGTGAAGGGGAATGGGGCTTGCATGTGTGTATTTCTATGTTTCAGTCTCGTGCACGCACGCGCACATGTGCACACACACACACACACACACACACACACATTTAGAAATGTCATTTCTAAATGACCATGTGACAGTTATCTCTTCCTCTTCCTTAGGTCCCCCCTTGCCCCTAGCCCCAGATATCCAAGATCACCTAATCACGTGCCAGGGTTGACTCTCTCCTTCCCTTCCAGGCATTGCAGAGGGGGTCAGAGTAGGAGCCTCAGCAGGGAGCCGGCAGGAGGGGAACATAAGGAGTAGTCAGTGGGTAGTTTTCCCCGGTCGAGAGAGGAGCCAGATGTTACCAGAGACGTCCTGCACTCTGACAACTCAGGGGGTGGGGTATCTACCCAAATAGCTTCAGATGGTGGGGTGGTGCATTGTTCCAGCCCCAGCAGGGGGCCAGCACCCCCACAGACCAATCTTGCAGAAAATAAAGCCCCTTTCTATGCTTGCTGCGCTGCGGCTGCTATCACTTTGTTATAAGGGGTAGTGATTGTCCATTAACTCTGGAGAGCTGATTTTTGCCAGTGCTGCACCAACAGCTGGGAGCCAGAAAGTGCTGACATGGGGGGGGGGCACGGGGCGGTTGATCCCCCACCCTGGTTGGGTGCTTGCAGGGTAAGTCAGGGAGGTCAGCGGCATGGCTTAGTCAGCTCTAACCAAGTGCCCATTAGCTAAGGTTTTTCTGAACGTTGGTCTGGGCCTGCCACAGTTGGGGAAAATTATTGTCAGGGAAGCTCGTTTTGTTTTTCTATAAAAAAACCTCTCCCCAGAGATGGATCTTTCCTGACTGTCCCCTCCTCCAGTCTTCTTAGGAGAGGGGATCCAGCCAGGCAGGGTCGCTGGGAGGAGATGGCCAAGAGTTGGGGGTCTGGCCTTTGGCTACTCACAAGGGATGTTCGGGGGGAGTGCTTTCCTGGCCTCTTGGCCTGGAGGCATGGGCTGTCCGGCTCAGCAACTCTATACACACTCATGGCGTTCCCAGGAAAATAAGGGGGGCGGGAATCTTAAGGAAACATCAGAAATAGAAAAGGCTTTTCAGATTCCTATTGCGCCCTTGCACTCCATTCATAAAACCCAGTTCTTTGCTGGAAGGACATTAACTTACTCTGAAAGCCAGGTTAATGAAGCTGGTATGCTGTGTTCAAGAACTGAGGGATTTGTGGTCTCAGGATGGCCCCCAGAGAGCCTCATGGGACATCAGGAATGTTAGAACTTGTCTAGTCCAACCCTCTTTTACAGATGAGAAAACTGAAGCCTGTAGAGGGGAAGGGGTCTCTCTGAGTCAGTAGCGGCTCTGGGGTCAGACTATGGGGCTCCTGACTTCCAGTCAAATGCTTTTATTTGGAGATATTTTAACACTCTGTTCTCTTATTTTACACCCAATAACTGGGTCCTTACTATCTTCCAGGTGCTATGGGGGAGGGGAGGTGTGCAAGGAGGCAAAGAGATGAAAACAACACAATCCTTGCCTTCAAGGACCTGTTTCCCTAGATCTGTGATTCTTGGGAAAAAAACAAAACAAAACAAAACACCAAAATGCCAAAACTGTGAGTCAGACTCTCACCCTATGTCTCTTCTATAGATGATGATGAAAGAGAAGCGGGGAGGGAACCCTTTTGGCCCCTCAAGATTTATAAGTTGGGTTTCACTGGCTGCAACCCCAGAGAGGCCAAGGACAAAGGAAGCCACTGCTTGGCTGGGAGAAGAGGCGGTAGGGGTAACAATGATCAGGTCACTGCCAGCAGGCCTGGCTGGTGATGGGAACAGTGACAGCAGCTCACACTGGCATGGCGATGCACAGATGACAAGCCTTCAATCAGGTACATCGTTTCCTTGTGTGCCAAGGCAGTTCCCTGAGATGAGTGCAGCAGCTACATTAACCCCACTTTACGGATGAGGAAACTGAGGCTCAGAGGCTCAGAGAGTTCAGGTAACTGGCCTCAAGCTGATACATGCCAGCACCCAGCCAAGGACTCCTAGTCCAGTGCTCTTTCTATCACTGGGGGTCGGGGGGTGGGGAAGTTGTGCTGGGTTTAAAAGATGGGGAGAAAGCAGTGGTCAGCCACACTGATAGGCTGGTCTTCCTCTACGCAGTTTTATTTTGATCACTACATTCTGCCACTCAGAGAACTCTGCTCTGAAGAATTGGAAGCACTTTGCAGGCCTGAATGAGCTCATTCAACACACTCTTGCCAGGAAGAGGGAGGACTCCAAATGGAGGCTCTGTCTAGGGTGACCAGCATTTAAGCACAGAATAGAAAACAAACTCAGGTTCCCCCACTCTTTGCCTTCATGCACCAAGCAGTATAACGTAAAACCAGCCTCCTTCTGTTAGAGTGAAGAGGGCCACGGGAAAACACGAAGGTATTTTCTGGTATCTCTTTCCTTCCCTGGAGAAATGGGTTAATTGGTCCTTAGGGGCCTGGATCATCCTTGGCCCAAGGGCCATTTCCAAGGTGAAGAAATCTTGAGGGTGGAGCAGGGGTGGGAAGAGGACCACTCCAGTCACCCTGATGAGCAGGTTGGGGAAGAGAAGGATCCTTAGTGAAGCTGGTTCAGATTTCCCTAGTGAGCAAAACCATGGTGGGGACTGGTGCACAGGAGTCCCGGATACTCTTCTTATGGTTCTTTGTGAGCAGAGTGTCTAAGAGCTGCCTCAGGTTGGGGTCAAGGCCCGGTGGTGTGGGGTCAGGGTGCCCAGGTGCCTACCTGGGCCCCAGTCCCTCAGGCCCCTCCCAGCATCCCCCGCGTGTAGGGTGGGGGTAAGGATAGACTTGGCGCGATCTCTGGCGGAGCGCAAGGTGCAGTCAGTAGGGAGGCTGAACCCCCTTCCCTGAGAGGGGTCCCACTACCCTCCCCAGCTCGATCCAGCCTCGGCGCCTAGCTCTGGGTTCCCGCTGCGCCCCCAGACGGCCCCTTACCTGTCCCACCGAGGACGGTCCCGCCTCCTCCCCGGGGCTCGGGGGCCCAGCATGGGCCGGTGAACGACGGCGCCCCCGCCTTGCGGCCTCGGTGGAAATCCCAGGGGGTGCCTCTGCTCCCGGCCCCGGGTCCCTGCCGCCGCCGCCGCCGCCGCTGCCGCCGCCGCCGCTTCAGCACCGCGGACAGCTCCCGCCGGTCGCCCGCCGCCGCCGCCTGCCCCGCCCGGCGCGGTCCCGGGAGCCCCGCATCCTGGCCCGGCCCCGCCGCCGCCACGCAGCCCTCAGCCCGGCCCGAGGCGGCTCCGAGCCGACTTGGGAGAGCAGCGAGGAGGATCCCCCTCCTCCCTGTCTCCCGCTGCCGCCGCCTCTTTCTCCCCTCCGTGCTCCCTTCCACGCTCCGGAATCAGCCCACCAGGCACTCCGGACCCAGCTCCGGGGCGGGGCGGGGCGGGGCGGGGCGGGAAGTCAGGGGAGCCCAAAGGAGGCGGAGGAGCGAGGGGCGCGCAGCTGGAAAGGGCTCTCTGGTTCCAGGAGCCGAGCTCCCTTTCCCAGCCCTTCTCCTTACCCTACTTCCCCATTCCCCCAGAAGCGACGGGCGGCCCTCGGGCTTCTTGAAGTATTTTGAAGCCTCGAGGTGCCCAAGCCTTGAGTCTTAATAATTAAGCTTAAAAGAAAAAAACAAGCAAACCAAAAGCATTTATTGAGCGCCTGCCATATACCAGACCCTATGCCGGGTTTTTATGTTTTCAACCAATATAATCTCGTTTAATTTTCTTAACAGTTCTATGAGGCAATATAATCCGCCCCCTCACTCCATGACCACCCCTCTCCATTTTACACATGATGAGGCTGGGTTCACAGAGATTTAAATCTCTTGATTTGGAGACAACAGTGCTTTGCTGGCAAGTGCGAAGGCTTTAAAGACCATGGGCCTAAGATTTGGTCTGAGTGTCCCACTCATTAACTGTACAACCTTGAACAAGTGAACCTCTGGAAGCCTTGGGTTTTTCTCATCTGCAAAATGGGGAGCTGTATCCACATCGGGGTCATATGAGGACAAAGTGAGATGACATATGTGACACACTGGTCCCAAATACGCCCTCAGTTGGTGTGCTTTCTCCTCTGGGAGAACTGAGATCTGAGCCCAGGGCTTCTGTCTGCTTTGTCTTCCCCACTGTGCTGCTTTTTCTCTGCCTTCCTCTATTCTGGTTTCCTTTCTTTTCTTTTCTTATTCTTTTTAATCATGAGGATACCTTCATCTTGAGTGTTATGAGTGGATAAGGCTGTTCTCTAAGCCCCCTATCAGGTCTTGAGTCTCACCATAGTTCCAAGGAGCTTGGGAGGGGAGAGTAGTTTCATTTTCCAAAGGCAAAAAGGGGCAAAGTAAACCCCAGAGCAGACTGAAACTGGGGCTGGGGGTGGAAGGAGGTACTGGGGGCCAGGCTCTGGCAGTGGGAGTCATCTCTCCCCATCCAAGGGTGTCATAGCACACTGAATGGTGAGCTCCAGGACCCCCTCGCTCCTACCTGACATGAGGCATCTGGAGCCGTTCCCTTTAGTGCCCAGCATGCACCATAGGAGCCAGCAGCCCCCATCATAGAGTTTGGGTCTCCTCTCTGCTGGACAGAGAACTCTCTAAGCCTTGTGCCGGGTCTCAGGGCTGGGCTGATATTGTTGTTTAACCTGTTGGGTACTAAATGTATTCTTGCTCTTCTTGCCCCTGTTGCATTAGAGTGGAGACCCCGAGGCTAGGAAAGCTTTTGGACCATGCATCTTGGGCCCATAAAGCATCTGCACAGACATTCCCCTTCTTCCCCCCCACCCAAGACATTGTCCCTTGAGTCTATGAACCCTCTTGCACCTTTGCACCCCCCCCCCCCCGCTGGCCTTCCTCTCACAGGGTCTCATGGTCCCCTACTTGGCCTTGGCTTCCCTCTGCTCCTTCCCTCCCTATCCTGGCTTTGCTCCATGCCTGGGCTGCATACCGAATTACTAATCAAAAGGATAATAAAAAAGCCAGTGAAGCAAAAGCTGCATATAAATTCTAAATACTAATGTTGATAATTATATGCTGTTGCCCAGAGGAAAAACTCGCAGAGGGGCCATTGGTGTCGTGTCAAGGACCTTGGACTTGGGCACTAAAAGACCTAGGTTCTGGGCTGGTTTTTGTCATGAATTGGCACAGCCCAATCTGCATGGACTTTTGCTTCCTCAGGATTCTGAGTCTCCTCAGCAGCTCTGAAGACGCTGTAGGGGCAATCAGCACCATGTGAAATTTGTGACAGGGAACACGGGCTCATGCAGCGGTTACGTATTTCTTTTAGGGAGATTACCCTCACAAGATATAGGGAGTGGTTCAGGAACTGAAGAATCTACAATTATGCAAAGTTTCCATTCCATGTTCCACTCCCTCCTTTTCTCCCTCCCTCTTTTCTCCATCAGGCAGGTCCTGCCATGTAATGAAGTCTGCTCCCCAGCCAGACCCTGAGAATACAAAATATAAGCCATAGTCTGGGTCCTTGAAGGAGCTGCCATGAAGGGTGGTGAGGTAGCTAAACATGTTAACCAGCAATGCCAGCACAGTGAAATAAATGTCATCATAGGGTGAGTGAAAAGTATACAGAGAAGGAAATAATTAACTCTCCCTGGGGGAAATCCCAGCCATCTTCCTGGAGGAGGTGACATTTGAGCTGAGGTTTATTAAACAACGAAACATTCATCAGGAGGGTCAGGAGAGGAAGAAATTCTGGGGAGAAAGTCTGGAGAGAAGAGATGAGGCTGGAGGACTGGCGAGGAAGCTACAGCAAAGTCTGGGAAAGAGATGGCGAGAACCTGAACAAGGCAGAGTCAGTGGATTGTGGAACAGGGGATGAGTTCGGGACACTTCTAGGGTAGACCAGAGAAGAGGGAGTGGTTGTAAGGAAAAGGGAGAGGCATCAAGGGCAATACTGGGGCCTCCTTCTTCTGGGTATCTGATGCTACTACCTAGAATTGGGCATTGGGAGGGGAAGGAACTCTGCTTACTCTGGGTAATGCTTCTGGGTGCCATAAACTCCTTGGTTTCAAGGCTTTTATATTTATTTTTTATTTAAAAATTTTTTTAACTTAAGAATTTTCTTAAAGATTATTTATTTATTTATTTGTCAGAGAGAGAGAGAGAGGGAGCAGAAGCAGGTGGAGCGGCAGACAGAGGGAGAGGGAGAAGCAGTTTTTCCGTTGAGCAGAGAGCCCCAAACCGGATTCCATCACCCGACTGTGGGATCATGACCTGAGCTGAAGGCAGAGGCTTAACAGACTGAGCCACCCAGGTGCCCCAGTTTCTAGGCTTTTACACTTTCAATTTTATTCTCCCTTTAGTTCCTAGGAAGTGTTCTTAAGCCAAAAAGTCTTCCATCTTATTTTGATTGTTTTAGTAGGAAAGGGAATGGCCCAGGCTTCGGCAGGAGAGCTCAGTGAGACAGAGCAACTCAGGAAGTCTTCTTGGAGGAGGCAGCAGGTATCCTAGGGAACTAAAGCAAGGTTCATAAAGAAGGGAAGGAGTCGGCATTGGGTGAAAGCTTGGGAGGAGCTTTGCGCAGGGGCAGTATCGTAGCCAATGAGGTTTATCCGAGGCGCGATTATTGCTAATTGAAAGCTTGGGAGGAAATGCCTTCACGTCCTGTCCTGCTTCCATCTCTCCGACATTCTCCAAGCAGAATCCAACACAGTGGATTTATGTTGGTATCAGCTCTGGCTGCTAATTTCTTCCCACCTGGGGATTTCTCTTCATAAGCTCGTTTTTGAACAAACTCTTAGTTCTTATACAAGGAGTTGATCTGCTCACAGCATTCCCTAGGGAATGTAAATCAGCACTAAGTGTGGGGAGATCTCCTTCACTTGCTATATCAAGAGGCCACGTGGTGGCAGAGACTGTCCCCATAAAGGGGAAGGCAACTCTCACTCCCAGCACAGTGGGTGCAGTATCTCTGAGTCAAACTCATTGTCAAAGCCACATAGCTGGACACACAAAACCCTGGGTAATGGGGTGGGTAGGGAGACAGGCTGGTAGTGGGAATGAATTCTTGACTCTGTACTCAAGAGAGGACCCTGGAGATCCTCACTGCTTCTGAGGCAGCCCCTTTGGTTAGAGGCAGACCTCCACCCCTCCAACAGTGAGGTCTGTAGTCTCTCTCTCTTTTTTAAAGATTTTCTTTCTTTATTTGACAGAGAGAACACAAGCAGGAGGATCGGCAGGCAGTGGGAGAGGGGAAAGCAGGCTCCCTGCGGAGCAGAGAGCCCTAAGCTGGGCTCCATCACAGAACCCTGGGATCATAACCTGAGCCGAAGGAAGACCCTTACCCGACTGAGCCACCCAGGTGCCCCTGTAGTCTCTCTCTTAAACTTCTTTGGGGAGCTTTGGAAATACCACCACTACCCACTTCTCTCCATAGGAGATTGCAAAACTTAAGATGAGTCAATGTCTTTAGCAGCACACCAATTCGTGCAGGGGAAGAAGACAGGAGAGTTCTCAGCCCCAGTCCTGCCCAACCTTTCGCTCTCCCACTGAGCATAGGCTCACTCAAGGCTGGGAAGGAGAACGGGTGTTCCTGCAGCTTTGAGAGGCAAAACCAGAGCATAAGGTGGAGGAAGGCAGCAAGCTCAGCCCGCCCAGCTCAGAACGCCATCAGCACCAACTCTGGCATCCACTGGCTGCTCAGGGGCATGTGAGCATTTGCTGCTGGCAGAGGAACCCGCACTGTTGGCACTTTCCCACTCTGCCGGGCAGGATGTGTGACTGTGTCTGTGTGAGGGGGTGGAGGAGGGGCATGGGGGGTGAGGTTTATCAGACCGACCAGGTCTTTCCTCTGACGCAGGAATGAAAATGAAAACGAATGGAAGAGTAAGAATGCTTTATGTCTGCCCTTCCTTTACAGTTTTTGAAGCATCTGCTCAGCCATGATCTCATTTGACTCTCATAAATGTGGGTCATTCCCAGGCGACAGATCAGGAACATGAGTCCCAGAGAAGTTAAGTAACTTCCAACTTGGAAGGAAAAGGCAGAGATTAGTCCTGAAGTGAAGGAAAAAGAAATGAAACTGATATGTAATTCTTCCTTTTCCCTGCTCTTGAAGCTACAGCCCACCAGGTGAGGTCTGCATGGGGAGGCTTTCTTTGCCTTGATCCCGAACCGACACCATGCAGAGTGGGTCCCAAACTCTTGCAAGGCCCTGCTGGGGAGCCCTCTGAAGAACTAGGGTCCCAGACCCAGGACAGCTCCCATCTGGGAGCAAGTGTGGGGAGTGTGTAGGTTGGTGTGTGCTTGCCCCAGGTAATTTTCTTTTCTTTTCTAAGTTTATTTATTTAAGTAATGGCTATCCAACGTGGGGCTCAGAAACACGACCCGAGATCCAGAGTTGCATGCTTCTCCCACTGAGCCAGCCCAGCGCCTGGACCCCAGGGGTCACTTTCTGAGCTAGGAAAGGAAGGACTTTCCTGCCTTTGTGTATAGGAAGACCCTTTTCCTCGTGGCTCCCTGCCGCATGGGTCTGTGTGTCCAATGTATGGATGAGAGAAATGACCCCTCACTCCTTCCCAGATCAGGGTCTAGGGAGGCAGGGAGCTGGAAGGTGAAAATGTTCCCAGAGAAGCTGGAGTACTTTTTATATTCTTCAGCTCAGGATAAGCACTCATTCTGGATGCCTACTCTGTGTCAAACACTTATGTTGTAATCCTCAAAACAATTCAGTTAGGTTGTTTTAAATCAAGGCTCATGGAGGTTAAGTTAATGCGCCAGATGCCTACACCCAGCAAATACAGATTCGAAGCCAGGTCTGTCTGATGCCAAAGCTGAATCTTCTCTACTCTCTTCCCCGGGAACTCTGCTCATCTCCATCACTGTCGAAGGGATTGGGACATTTCATGAGGGAGCAGAAAAAGAAACCTGGGGAAACAACTTCTAAATGTAAAAAGAGCCTCTCTGGATGTCCATTTCCCCTCAGGTGGAAATGGAAGGGCATAAGGCCCCCAATTCTCTGCTAGGTCAGGAACCTATACCTGCCAAGCTCTAAGTCTGAGGATTTTCATGTGCTTGCTTTCTTTAGTTCTCTTTTGTTGTTCCTTAATTTTTCTGATGTTCCTTTTGATGGTCCTGGACTGACTCAGCTGGGCTAAGGGGACCCAAGGGTGAGTGGGATTAGGGGAGGAAGGACCAGCGGTAATGCAGCCCTAGGGGCCAGCAGGGTGGGCCAGCAGAGAGGAAAATGACAAATTCCAGAGGAAGGGGAAACACTCAGTCTGCTGATTGTCTCTTCTGAGCACCCCTCCCAAGAGCCCTTCTTTACTCCTGCCATGGAAGGGGCACGTGCTTGTGTGTGTGTGTGTGTACATGTGTGTGTGAGAGAGAAAGGGACAAGAGAGAAGTCCTCAGACCCCAGGTTACTTGCAGTTATCAGCTCCTTGATCCCTGGCCCCCATGGTCCCAGTAGCACTTGGGGCACCCACAGAATGCCCTGCCCCATGGTGAGTACACATCTGGTTCCACTGTGGTCTATGTCCCAGCTGTCATCCACATCCCGATATCCAGTCATCTCCCGTCAGCTCCCAAGCCTGTTATTTCAAGCACAAACCTTGGGTCCTGACTCCATCAATATGGCAGGGTTCTGCTGTGTCAATGAGAATGTTAACAGTGAAGGTGGTGAAGGCGCCCTGTGCCAGCTTGGGCTGCAGAGAGCTAGTGAGAGAAATACAGCAGATGACAGAAAGAGAGCCGGACAGATGGATGGATAGATACACAGATAAAAGACTATCTGAGTGCCTGCATTGTGCCAGGAACTGGGCTAAGAGCTTTATATGCATTATCTCAATGGTTATCTATTAAATATATGAAAGAGGCATTCACTCTACCATATAATTTGTATTTATTCTCAAATAACTTAATAGGTACCAGGCATTGTGCTAGATGCTTCTATAGTCTTAATGATAATCCATTTCTTTGGCAGTAAGAGAACCACTACTGCGGGGATTCCTAGTGCTTGCCCGAAGAAGCGTTGTGGAGGGGCTAGTCGTAAGAGCATGAGCCTTGGCATCAGTCAGACCAGAGTTCAAATCATGGGAGGTTTGTCAATACAGGTTTGTGGTGTTCTGTTTTTGTTTTTGTCTTTAGAAAGCAATTTGCTTCTATATATCGAGGGCCAAAGTAAATCCACCACCATATGGTGATCCATATAAAGACAATACTAAGGGCTAATATTTATTGAGTAATGACTACACATGAACTGTTCTAACTGCTTTTGATGAATCATCTTATTTCATCTAAAGCAACCCCAGGAGGAAGTCACTATTGTCATCCCTATTGTACAGATGTGAGAACCAAGATCCAACCTAACCACCATTTGCAAGGGTGGGGCCCAGCTTCCAATCAAGGCAGTCAGGCTCCAAAGCCTCCCTCATCAACCCTCCACCATATTGACTGTATAAACTTGGCACATAAAACTGCCCATCACAGTATAATTATCATTACAGGAAATTTGGATCCAAATTTATCCAAAAATTAATATCCAAAAAATTTAAATATCCAAATATCCAAAACACAGGGTAAAGAGTAAGCAAATTTAAATAATGTTTTTAAAGGGTTTACAATACCATGAGGGAAATGCTTATGTTATAATATGGAGTAGAAAAAAGCAGGTTACAAAATTGTACATGCAATAAAACCATAAGTATGTAGAAAATCCCAGAAAAATATCTTAGGATGAATTAAAGTAAAATACTATTAAGGGTTATCTCTGGATAGAGGCAACTATGGTTCATTTAAATATTTCTTTTTCCTTCCTAAATTATCTGCAATATACATGCATTACTTTAAAATTATTTTAAAACTTACATAAAAACAAGTATTTACTAAATAAATACTTTAAAATTATTTTAAAACTTACATAAAAACAAGTATTTACTAAATAAATAAAGAACAAGTATTTACTGTTCTATTGGGTGCTTTTCAAAGACTTATCTCTTCTTTTAATCTCATTGCTCGCAGCAGGAATAATGGTGGGGTTTGGGGGGGTGACCTCTACCCTTGACTTGCGCAGTGGGAGAATTATAGTAAATGAGGTCACATTTCTAAAGGGTTATGTTCCCCTTGCAGCTGGGTGGACTGAAGCCCTAGTGATCCTCATAGAAAAAGAGAAAGCAAAGAAGAGAACAGCGGGGAAGATGCAGAGAGTGGGAGACACAATGGCAGGAGAGAAGGAGGAGGTAGGGGAGACAGCTTGGGGGCCAAAGGGGAAGAGATAAAAGAAAGCTGGAGCCCAGAGAAGGGCTGGGGACCTGGGAGTGGTGAAAGAACCTTGGGCGGGGGTGGTGGACAGAGAGAGAGACACATGCGTGCACACACATATACCCGCGCGCACACACACACAACACAGCAACCGGGTAAGAGACTTAAATTCTTTTCACCTGCCAATGTCCCTGAGAAACTGCAGTTGACTGCCCCAGTGTTACAGAAACCATTTTCTGCAGTTAAATGATGCTTCTATCTAGGGGAAGCCTGTCCCTGGGCTTTCAGCTTGAATCTCTTCCAGCTGCCTGGCTACTCCCCAGTCCTCAAGGCTCTAGCCAAGAAGGACCTCTGTGCACCGTAGCCACTGCAATTTGCCAGGGACAACTAGACCTCTCCCTGCTGCAACCATCCAATCAATTCTGGGAGTCTTGGCCTTGGTACCAATGCACATGAATCATGACATGACATAAACATGGGCTTAACACCCAGAGGGATGCCCAAGGTTTCTAATTTATAAACTGAGGTACTTAAAAAAAAAAAAGACCCCCAAAACAAAACCCCAAACCCATGGAACAGTGTGAGATCTGTGATGGTTCTCTGTAGAATCTGCCACAGGGAAAGAAATGAGGCTGAGAGAGAACTAGAGTTGGCCAAGGCCAACATCTAGTTGGCAGGGCAGTCCGGGCTTTCTGATTTCTTACCCAGTAGACCAAACACTTGTGAGTGATACTGTCTGTCTGTTTTCAAAGGGCTTGCTGGGACTCTACCCTTCTTTTACCCTCATAATAATGCCCCTCAGGTAGGTAAGGGGAATCAGCTTTTGTTTTGTGGGTAGAAAATCTGCAGCTCAGAGAGGCCATGGAATGCTCCCAGGATGGGGGCTGGGGGCTGATTGATGCGATGCACTGGGGCTCAAACCAAATCTTCTCAAGAGCATGAGTGCTAAGCCACATACTTTCCTGAGGAACTTTCTGCCATGGGAAGTTAGGAGCAACTTCCATTTTTCCAGTTTGCTGGAGTCCTCGGGCCAAAGTTCCTCTTTGGGGCAGCCCAGGAAGTGTTAGAGGCAGAGCAAGTGTGTCCCATTTTCTGTGGGAGCATTCTGGTTTCCAGTGAAATCATCTGCATGGCTACAGTTCTGATGCAAGGACTTAAACCTATTTTCACTGATAAGCATGAACCCGGCACTAATCGTGTACAGGGAACAGAGTAGGTTCTGGGGACACACAGAAACATAAGACATGGCCCTGGCCATCAGAGACAAGACTATTTCAGTTTTGGAATAAGGCCAGATACATACAAAGACAACAAGATGACAAGTCTGAAGTCTCCCACAGTGGCCTGCTTGGTACATACTGTTCTGATTCTCTGAAAATCTCTACTGCACCCACCTGCACACCTCAGGTGTTTCCCTAGACTCCTTAGTCTGGATTGGATTCCCCTCTGCTGGCTTCCTGTAATATCCTGTATTTCCCTCTACCACAGCACTCTGTGCACCGACTGTACTTTTAAGTCTTTCTTGTCTCTCTCTTCCATCTGACTCAAAGCTTTAGGGAAGAGGATGGGACTTCATTTTCCATCCCTGTACCTAGTTTGTGCCTGACACAAGAAGATACTACCTAGATATTTGTTGAATAAAGAAAAGTGGGGGCACCTGGGTGGCTCAGTTTCTTAAGCGGCTGCCTTCGGCACAGGCCATATCAGGGTCCTGGGATCGAGCCCTGAGACCCGGGTTCCCTGTTCAGCAGAGAGTCTGCTCCTCCCCCACCCCTGCTCATGTGCGCTCTCTCTCTCTCAAATAAAAAATAAAATCTTAAAAAAAGGTAAAGCAGCCATTCTGCTTCACTGCCTCCAGCATATAAGCTCTAAAGTCCCTTACGCTTGCCACTTGAAGCATTGTTTTTAGTGACAGTGGTCTCAATTTCATTGAGGCTGGATATGACTTCACTTAGTAGTGAAGGAAACCACTCATTGTCCCCCTCTTCTCCTAAAGGACCTAATGATAATTGGAGCATGAACGACAGTAGGAACCTACGGCTTATTTAATTCCCTTTTATTAGAATGATGGGGCCTAGCAAAGTCCACTGGGAACTTTCTGTCCACTCCTTGCAAAGTCTCTGCCTAGTTACCTGGTTGCTGGGCAGGTAGAGCTGGGAAAATCCAGTGGCTAGGCAACACAGAACACTCAGGAAAGGAAACCAGCCAGAAATATTTGCAGATTAGAAAGGCCAGGAAAACTTGATGGAAACAAACATTCAAAGTACCTGCCAGGCTTTTAATAATGTCAAAGGAGAAGAGCCTGGAACCAGCTGGAGGAAAAAGATAAGAAACACATTTATTTTCTGTGCCCAGACCACATCGACTGCCACCCCCCACCCCCACACCTTGTGTTTTACTGTTAGAAAACAATGCATTTCTCAGGCAAGCTGCATTGTGCCAGTCTCTCTCTACATGTAGGAAAACTGAGTCTAAGATATTAGCAGATTTGTTGGTCACCACCCTTGGGATATGCTGCTGTCTGTGGTTCTGAGTTCCCACTGGCGCCCTGAGGCATCTGAGACTCAGGCAGGTTCTTCTGCCCCCACAGATGACCCAGCTGATGAGTGACAGGAAAAGGTTGGGCTGTGGACACAAAAGACTTTAGAGCTTGTCTGGATATTCAGGTCCACAATGTATTATCTGAAATCCCTGGGGTCAGATGTTCTTCAGAATTCTGAATTTTTCAGATTTTTTAACAAGGTAATATGATGTGTCTACTATAGATTATGTAAAACCCTTAGTGAGGTTGAGGGCAGCACCATATAATCGAGCATATTGATATTTCCTCAGAAAAATGTGTGACTAGTCATCTCAAATGTGATCAATAAAGACATTAAAAAGGCTCACAGCAATTCAGGGTCTTCCTCCACATGAGTTCATTAGCATTAGACTTGTGAAAAAGCTTTGGGTCCTAGACTGTTTTGGATTCAAAATCGTGGTCCCACAGTGGTACCAGCCCTTGGATTCCACCTTGGGTCAAACTGACCTGCAAAAATTCCTACGGTTGACCAAAATGTCTAAGCTTGTAAATTTCCTGACTGGGGGTTACAGGCAGGGATGGATGAAGAGTGAAGGGGAGGATGAAGAGAAGGATGAAGAGTAAACTAAGGAAAAGAAGCTTGAACCATCTAGCCCTTAAACCTCCCCACCCTCAAATAATCACAAGCAAAATTTTCCATTCAGGAGAAACAACTAAAAACTCTTAAAAGTATGTACCTGGAGATCCTGGAAACCCCATAGATGGCACGCAGACAGGGGATGGGGGGAGGCTATTAGCTCTTTTTTTTCCTACCCACAAGCCTGACTACCCCTTGATTCTGGGCAAACTCACATCTCCTGTCATGTAAGCATGCGCATGGTTGGCATGCCTGTGATGGGGAAGAAGGTTTTGTTATCCATACATCATAATGACTACTAGCCCTATGGACTGCATACTACCCACTAGGCTCTGTACCAACTGCTTGACATGCATTATCTCTCTTATCCTTACCACTATCCTGTGAGGCAGGATTGTCCCCATTTCCCAGAAGAGGAAAATGAGGTTCACAAAGGTTAAATAACCCACCTGAAATCATAAGCTGGAAGGGTAGAATCAAGGATTTGAAGCCTGACCAGATTCTCATGTGCCTGCATTGCTTTACCTCTCTTCCTTTGCCTTCATTGTCATGGGCATTGGCTTGAGTGTGAAGAAGGGGCTTCAATTGCTGCTAGCATTGAATCAGTTTAGCTTGTGGTGGGGTTTTAGTTAACCGTGTTGTGAAATGTCATATATTTACATTTATAGTATAATGTTTCAAGTTAAAAAAATTGTGCAAATAACAATTGCTTGGGGCGCCTGGGTAGCGTGGCTGGTTGAGCACCCAACTCTTGATTTCAGCTTGGGTCATGATCTCGGGGTTGTGGGATTAAGCCCCTGTGTCACACTCATGTGCTGAGTGTGGAGCCTGCTGAAGTTTCTCTCCCTCTCTCCCTCCTTCTCAAAATAATTAAAAAAGTAATAATTGCTCATGAAGTGGAGTGGTGAAGTATAAAAGGCTGATTTCTTCTTATGCTCTCTCCAGGCTCACTCCCAACAAATTATGGTTTACTGTGTATCCTTCCAGAAGTATATTTGTACTTTTAGTACATATAGGAGGTCATACATAATCTACCAAGGCATTTTTTTGCCTTAATAATATACCTTTCTATATCTGAACATACGGAATACCTGATGTTTATTATTATTAAACTAGTTTTTTCCCCCAGAGTTTTCTCCTCATGCTTGCTGTTTCTTTCTTTTTCAAAAAATATTTTATTTTATTTTTTTCAAGTAATCTCTGTACTCAACATGGGGCTCGAACTTATGACCCTAAGATCAAGAGTTGCATGCTTTACTGACTGAGCCAGGCAGGTGCCCCTTATGAAACAAATTTTTCGAATGAAATGATAAATGTACTAGGCAAACAATAGTGAAAGGAATGAATTTCTTTTTTTTTTTAGGATTTAATTTACTTATTTGAAAGAGAAACAGAGAATGAGCACAAGAGATAGAAATAGAGCACGCATGCCAGCAGGAGAAGAGGCCTAGAGAGAGGGAGAAGCAGGCTCTCCACTGAGCAGGGAGCCGGAGGCGGGACTCCATCCCAGGATCCTTAGATCCTGACCTGAGCCGCAGACACTTAACTGACTGAGCCATCTAAGCATCTCTAAGCCTCAATTTCTTTATCTGTAGAGTGGGTTTAGTCATGATACCTCTCTTGAGGAGTTGTATGTGCTAGAAGAGAAATACGGTTAATGGGTTTAGTGTTTTAGTACAGCCCCTAGGGCAGAACAAGTTATGTATTAGTCCAAATCTGAAGCAGCCACATTCCTACTGCTAGAGTAGATGTACATGGACCTCCTTATATTTGCTTGTAGGATAGCCCCTAATTGATAGCACTAAATTCTTTTATTCTGGAAAGTGAGAATAGATAGGTTCAGGGATCTCTTGCTTTCCACTTCCCTTTCTCCGATCACAAATTGACCATAGTAAAAAGTTTGAAGGTCACAGCTCTTGGAAGATTGAACCTTGGACCTTGGAAGTGAAGCTCTTGCTTGGGGAAAGGAGGCAGGGTGGGTCTGTGGAATCCAGCATAAGAAGCACGGAGTTTGGAGTTCGAACTTCTAATGCTAAATCTGCCACCACCTTGTTATGTGACTTTGGACGGATGGCTTCTCCTCACCAGAGGATTTCTTCCTTCCTTTCTCTCTTTCTCTTTCTCTTTCTCTTTCCTTTCCTTCCTCTTTCCTTCTTCCTTCCTTCCTTCCTTCCTTCCTTCCTTCCTTCCTTCCTTCTTCCTTCCTTCCTCTTTCTCTTTCTTTCTTTCTTTCTTTCTTTCTTTCTTTCTTCTAGAAAGAGAGAGAGAGCACAAAGAACATGTGAGCATTGGGAGGGGCAGAGGGAAAGGCAGAGGCAGAAAATCTAAAGCAGACTCCTGGCACAGCCCCACTTGGGGCATTGGCACTCCACATGGGGCACAGGGCTCCATCTCATGACCCTGAGATCATGACCTGAGCCAAAACCAAGAGTCAGACACTTAACCAACTGAGCCACCCAGGCGCCCCTCACCAGAGGATTTCTAAATCACATGCAGCTTTAGGATTCTAGGATCCTGTTTTGATTTCCAGGATTAAACAGATGTGGCTACAGGGAATTGTTGTCCTTAGAAACCTGCTGGCCAGTCTGGTCTTGGTGCTTGGTCTGCTTGGGTAAGCAGAGTGCTGGTTAACCATTGCAGGTTCTGGACTCAGAAAATCAGGTTCAAATTTTGACTCAGCCACTTCTTAACTTGGCAGATTACTTAACTTATCTGAGCCTCAATTTCCTTATTAGGTAAACATGGGGTTAATAATAGTACCTATCTCAAAAATAATACTTATGCTTTTTAATCCTTTATTCTGGAAATATTTCTTGAGTGTTCACCGTGAGCCAGATGCTGTGCTAGGCACTAGAATACAGAATAGAATAATATTCTATTATTCTATAGAGTAATATTAGGAGATAGAATAGATGGAACTTACAGTCTAGCATGGAACACAGACAATGACACAATAACTATACTGAAAAACCTAAAATCACAGCTGTGACAGTGTGGCTAAGATTTGCAAAATGGTGTTGTGAGAACCTCTAACAGAGGGATCTGTTGTAATAATGAATTTCAGGTAAGGTTTTCCCGGGAGGTGATGTTTGTATTGACCACTTAAGAGTGAAGATAGATAAACAGATAAGTACGGAAACAGGGTGTGCCAATGTCCTGGATTGGCAGATAATAAGGAATAAGACCGTGAGGCTGAAGGGAAGAGAATAAAAGGGAACCAGGGACCAAGTGAGGATGGAAAGATAAGCGTCTCCCAAAGTTTTATTTTTAATCCTAAAATTAGTGGGAGGCCATCAAGGGTTTAAGCAGAGTGGCTACTTTTATCATGTTTGCTTTTAGAAGAGATCTCTAGCTGAGAACAGATTTGGGGGAAGGTGGTAAAATGCGTTTAGGCACACAAGCTATGAGGCCACTACTGTGATCTAGGTGAAGTAAGATGGTAGCTTAAAATGGGTGGGAATAGAGGGAGTTAGAGAAAAGTGGACTGATTAGAGAGCTATTTGGGAAAGAAAATAAATAGGATTTGGTAATAGATTAGATGGGATGGAGTGGGGGCTAGTGAGGGAGAGGACTTAGTCATGAATGATGCTCAGGTTTCTGGTTTGAGCAATTGGACAGCTAAAGGTGCTATTCCCCAGGAGAATGAAGCAGCTATAGGGGAAAGAGCCTGAGTAACTTTGGCTTATGGTGCCTTTGAGACATTCAAGTTGAGTTGTCCGGCAGGTAGCTAGATATGTGGGTATGAATTGGAAATAAAAATTTGGGGAAAATTAGCAGTGACTACAATTGAAGCTGAGCACGTGAACAAGATGCCCAAGGAATCAAGTACCATATTAGGAGAGCAGAGGGCCTGGGTCTCAAACCCAAGGAAACTCAACATTTAATTGTTGGTTAAGAAAAATGAACTTGAAAAGGTAACAAGGGGGCAGGGGAAGCAAAATAAGGCCTAGAAATTGTCAGTCATAGAAGTGAAAGGAAGAATGATTCATGAAAAAAGAATGCTCAGCTACGTGGAAAGACAATGAAAGGTTAAGTAAAACGAGGACTGAAAGATGCTCATTGCATTTAACAACATTGAAATCACTGGTGACCTTAGCCAGACCTGTAGATACAGAGTGATGAGGTGAAAACCAAGGTTGAGAAGAGAGTGGGAAGTGAGGAAATGATCATAGTGAATATAGAATAGTGTTTCACAACTGGAGAGGAATAGAGAGATTGAGTAGTAATTAACCTGATTCTTGGAAGTTGTAAATTATATGATGGGTATAAAATGCTTAGGGCAGTGCTTTACCCAGAGCAAACTGGGACTGAGGGTGTTTGCCTTGGAGAAAACTATGTGACTTCTTTGAAAGGCCCACGTATTTGACTTTAATGCTTTCACATGACATTAGCGAAGCTTACATTCTAGAACTATGAACTAGACTCAATTTTCTTGAAAGGGAGACCTGGAGGACAGCTATAAAAGGAAGAGATTAAAGCTACTTTCTTTAGTAGTCACATGGTCCCAGGGGCAGGGGCAGGCAGAACCAGTGACTGTAGTTAGGGGTGAGGGGTGGGGAGGGATGATTTCCCTATGAAGGTTCAAACCTTCAGGCATCTCTCCTTCAGTATATCTCAGTCAAAATCTATGAAGCTTTCACCAACTACTTGAATTCACTGACTTCTCTGAACTTCTATAGCACTTAGGGTCCCATATGATTTAGCAATTGCTTATTAGGCTCTAATAAGTCAGATAAAACAGAATTAGAATGAATTTATTTTATAATTTGATTTTTACTTATTTTTAAAAAAGATTTTATTTATTTGACAGAAAGAGACACATCAAAAGAGGGAACACAAGCAGGGGGAGTGGGAGAGGGAGAAGCAGGCTTCCTGCTGGGCAAGGAGCCCAATGTGGGACTTGAACCCAGGATCCTGGGATCATGACCTGAGCCAAAGGCAGATGCCTAATGACTGAGCCACCCAGGCACCCCTACTTATTTTAAGATGAGTAAATGAGAAAAATGAGGCTGTTCTAATAATAAAATAATATATAAAAAAATATATATAAAATTAATAAATAAGCCAATTTTAAAAGGGAAAGAGAAAAAAAAGGAAGAAAGGAGAAAGAAAGAGAAAGGGGGAGGGAGGAAGGGAGGGAAGATGGGGAGGAAGGGAGGGAAGAAGGAAGGAAGTCAGGAGTTCTATTGGCCTCAGAAACCAACTTGTCTCTTTATTTTGTTTTGACTATAAAAGAACTCCAAAATCCTAATTCATTCAGTAGTTGCAAATAACAACAGTTTTACCTTACAGGGTCAGGATGTTCTTTAATTAATCAAAGAGGAAAGAAGGGGTCTCTGGGTGGCTCAGTTGGTTGGGTGTCTGACTCTTCATCTCAGCTCAGGTCTTGATCTCAGGGTAGTAAGTTCAGGCCCTCAATGGGCTACACACTGGGCATGGAGCCTGCTTAAAAAGAAAAAAAAAAAGAGGAAAGAAGAACATTTATTCTAAGGTCTGCACAAAAATGAGCTAGTCCAGAGAACATGTTGGTTTCCAGCGTGTGTATGTGGGGGGGGGGGGGGTAATGTGTGAATACATATACTGACATAAACTATTTTATGAATACTGTATTATCTGTTTTAACATATTTCTCTTTTTAATGATTTTATTTATTTAGTTGACAGAGAGAGAGAGATCACAAGCAGTTAGGAGGCAGGCAGAGAGAGAGGTGGAAGCAGGCTCCCTGCTGAGCAGAGAGCCCGACATGGGGCTCAATCCCAGGACCCTGAGATCATGAGCCGAAAGCAGAGACTCAACCCACTGAGCCACCCAGGTGCCCCAATATATTTCTTTATTTATTCCTTAAAACAACCTTACAAAGTAATTATTACTATTATTATCCCCATTTAATGTACAAGAAAATTAAGGCAAAGAGAGATTTCATTTCTGGAAACATGAAAAGCCTAGATACATTGAAAACACTCTTTCACTGAAAACAACTAAAATTTTTGGGTAAAATGATTTTAAGGCATCAGTGATCTGGCAATAAAGTAAGAAAACTACAGATTAAAAGAAGGAATTCAAATAATTAGGCATACCACTGAAGCTGGCTATCACCCTGAGGATATCTTCTCATCTTAGTAAACTTAAATTTCAGATTTTACAGACTTCCGAGGCTCAGGAGACAAAGCCCAAGTGTTCCAAGCTTCATGTATGGTTTGAGAAGAGGATAAAAATAGTAATTTAAATTTCAACCATTTTAGCATTTAGAATTTTTCTAAGATATCATTAAAAGAATAAGCCTAGAGAACATATCTTCCAAACTAGTACCAGAAACAAATGGAATGAAAAAAAATTCGGAAAATGCAAAAGAAGTCAAGTAAATGGGGGACAGATAAAAAGGATAAAACAAATGGAGTGTATAAAATACAATGCATAAATTAATCCAAATATTGTTTATTGCAATTATAATAAATATAAATGGATTAAATGCTACAATAAAGGATTCTCAAACTAGATTAAAAAAACAAACCCCTCTATATGCTATTTATTTATTTATAAATATTTTACTTTTAAGTAATCACTACACTCAACACAGAACTCAAAGTCACAACCCTGAGATCAAGAGTCAAATGCTCTGCTGACTGAGCCAGCCAGGCACCCTGCAGCTATGTGTTATTTAAAAGAGACACACCCAAAACATAAAAATACAAAAACAAATGGAAAATAATATGCTAGACAAACACTAACTAAAAGACTGTTAATTGACTATTAATTTGACTGTTATTAAATTAAAAGACTGTTAATTTGACTATCAATAACAGTCAAAACAAAGTTTAAGGCAAAAAGAAAAAAACCCAGCATGATTATAGATAAAGGAAGTCAATGCATAATGGTTAGAAGTTTAATTAATTAGTCAAACAATAACAGCAATAGTTCTAAACTTATGTGTTCCTAATAACATAGCCTTAAAAATATTGCAAAATCACAAGGAAAAACTAGACAAATACACTATTATAGTCGGAGGTCTTAACACTTACAACTGCTAAATTAAGGAGATGAAAAGGTCAGGAGAGTATAGAAAATTGGAAAAACACAAGTAACAACCTTGGTCTAATGGTAAAATATAGAAGATTACACCCAAAAGTAGAGAATACAAGCATAATAAAAATATATTGTGTGAGGGGCGCCTGGGTCTGTTAAACATCAGCCCTCAGCTCATGTCATGATCCCAGGATCCTGAGATCAAGTCCCATGTTGGGCTCCTTGCTCAATGGGGAGCCTGCTTCTCCCTTTGCCTGCTACTCCCTCTGCTTATGCTTTCTATCTGACAAATAAAGAATAAAATCTTAATATATATATAGTGTGATTTATAACATATACATAAGTAAAATGTATGACACTAACAATATAAAGGCCAAGAGTTGGGAAATACAAGTATACTATTGTAAGGTTCTTAAACTCTATGCGAAGTGGTATAATATCACTTGGAAATAGATTATTATAAGTTAAAAATGTAAACTATAAACCCTAAAGCAGACACTAAAGTAACAAAGCAAAGAATTACAGCTAATAAGCCAACAGGGACAAAATAGAATCATAAAAATGTTCAATTAATCCAAAACAAGGGAGGAATAAGGAAAGAGAAAAACACAGAAGAGATGGGGCAAATAGAAATAAACACTAAGATAATAGTTTAAGCCTAATTATATTAATAATCATATTAAATGTGAATGATCTAAACACTCCAATTAAAAGGCAGAGACTGTCATATTAGGTTAAAAAAAACAAGACTCAACTAAATAATACTTAAAGAAATACACTTAACAGATAAATGCTCACATGAATTAAAAGCAAAAGGATAGGGGCACCTTGGTGGCTCGGTGAGTTAAGTGGCTACCTTTGGCTCAGATCATGATCTCAGGGTCCTGGGGTCAAGTCCTGGAGTTGGTCTCCTTGCTAGTGGGGAGACTGCTTTTCCCTCTTCCTCCACCTGCCACTCCCCCTGCTTATGCTCCTGCTCTCTCTCTCTCTATCAAGTAAATAAAATCGTAAAGAAAATAAAAGCAAAAGGATGGAAAAAAGATATACTGTGCTACCATTAGTCAAGAGAAAGCTAGAGTGACCATATTAAATAGATCTCAGAGCAAAGAATATTAATAGAGATGAAGGTTATTTCATAATAAGAAAGAGGAGAGAAAAGGGGAAGCAGGCTCCCTGCTGAGCAGAGAGCCCGATGCGGGGCTAGATCCCAGGACCCTGAGAACATGACCTGAGCCGAAGGCAGAGGCTTTAACCCACTGAGCCACCCAGGCGCCCCTATTTATTTATTTGAGAGAGAGAGAAACAGAGAGAGTGATGGGAGGGGCAGAGGGAGAGGGAAAGAATCTCAAGAAGACTCCCTGCTAAGTGTGGAGCCTGATGTGGGGCTTGATCTCACAACCCTGAGATCATGACCTGAGCTGAAATCAAGAGTCGGATGCTCAACTGACTGAGCCACCCAGGCACCTCATATCTATTTTTTTTAAGTGCACACAGACCATTTACTATGAAAGACCAAATTCTGGTCCATAAAATGATTTTAATAAATGCAAAAGGATTCAAATCATATAAAGTATGTTTTCTAGCCATAATAGAAATATTATTATGAAGTACAATATTGGAAATGAACGACAGAAATATCTCTGGAAAGTCATCAAATACTTGAAAACTAAACAACATACTTCTAAATAATTATGGGTTAACAATACACTTCAAAATAATCCAAGATTAAAAATTATTTTGAATTGAATAAAAATGACAACACAACATATCAAAACTTGTGGAATTCTGCTAAAGCGATGCTTGGGAAAAAAATTATAGTACTAAATACCTATGTTAGAAATGAACAAAGAACTCAAAATGATGATCTCAGCTTCCCCTTAGAAAAAGAAGACAATTAGGGCGCCTGGATGGCTCGGTTGGTTGGGTGACTGCCTTTGGCTCAGGTCGTGATCCCACGGTCCTGGGATTGGGTCCCGCATCAGGCTCCCAGCTCCATGGGGAGTCTGCTTCTCCCTCTGACCTTCTGCTCTCTCATGCTCTCTCTCACTCTCTCCCTCAAATAAATAAATAAATAAAATCTTTAAAAACGAAAAAGAAGACAAATCCAAAATAAACAGAAGAAAGGAAATAATAAAGATTAGAGCAAAAATCACTGAAATAGAAAGCAGAAAAACAAAAGAGAAAAATCAATGAAACTAAATGCTGGTTTTTTGAGAACATCAATAAAATTGATAAAACTCTGGCTAGACTGGGAAAAAAAGAAGGAAGACACAAATTACTGACATTAGAAATGTAAAAGGTAATATCACTAAAAATTATATAGATATCAAAAGAATAGCAAGGAAATATTTTTTTAATAGCAAGGAAATATTATGAATAATGCATTCAACTTTGATGAAATGTAGTGTCCTTAAAAGACACAACGACCAAAGCTAACATGAGAAAAAATGTATGACATGAATATCCTTTTATCTGTTAGAGGAATTGAATTTGTAGTTAAAAATCTTCCCACAAAGAAAACTCCAGGCCCAGAAGGCTTCACTGGTGAATTTTATCGAATATTTAATGAAGAAACAATACTTATTCTACACAGACTATTCCAGAACATGGAACAGAAGGAAATACTTATCTATTCATTTTATAAGGCCAGCATTACCCTGATAACAAAATCAGAGAACGTCATTATAAGAAAAGAAAATCAAAGACCAATACCCCACATGAAAATAGATAAACATTCTAAATAAAATGCATTATTGAACAAGTCAAAGCCAACAGTACATAAACGGGATGATACATGATGACCAAGTAGAGTTTATCCTAGGAATGCAAAGTTGATTTAACTTTTAAGAATCAACCAGTGCAATTTATCATATTAATCATATTAATAAGCTAATAAAAAAACCATAAGATTTTCTTAACAGATGTAGAAAAAACATTGAACAAAATCTAATACCCATCCCTAAGGAAAACTCTCAGCAAACTAGGGATAGAAGGGAACGCCCTCAATATGGGAAAAAAAAAAAAGCATCTATGAAAAAGCTATAGAAACACCACAGTGAATACTAAAAAGATTGAATGTGCTCCTCAAAGATCAGGAATAAGAAAAAGTTTCTGCTGTTATCACCCCTATTCAACATTGTATTAAGGTGCTAGTCAGTGCAATAAAGCGAGAAAAAGAAATAAAAGATGTTTATATTGGAAAAGAAGACATAAAAATGTATTTACAGGCAACATGACTGAAGAAAATCTGACGGAAGTTACAAAAAGGTAAATTCAAGTCATCTTAGCAAGATATTGAGACAAGATCAGTATACAAAGATCAACTGTATTTCTATATACCACCAACAAATAATCAGAAACTGAAAAAAAGCACTTTACAATAGCATCATAAATATGAAGTTCTGATGTATAAATCTGACAGAAGATGTGAAAGACCTCTATCCTGTAAAATACAGGATGTTACCGGGGGAAACTAAAGAAGACATAAATAAGTGGAAAGTTATGCTTTCTTCATGGGTCAGAAGACTGATCGTTTGGATGTTAATTCTCCCCCAGATAGATATATAGGTTTACTGGGATTCTAATGAAAATCCAACCTGCTCTTTTGGTAAAAACTGGCAAGCTGATTCTAAAATTCATATAGAAATACCAAATGCCTAGAATAGCCAAAACAACTTTGAAAAAGAACAAAGTTGGAGAGCTAACACTATTTGATTTCAAGACTTATAATGCTACAGTAATCAAGATAGTGTAGTGTTGACATTAAAAAGAATAGAGCAATAGAATACAGAGTTCAAAAATATAGCCATACATATATGGACAGTTGATTTTTAACAAAAATGTAAAAGCAATCAAGTGGAGAAAGAATAGTCTTTTTTAAACGAATAGTGCTGGGACAACTGGATATCTATACATAAAATAAAAAAAAATTTCAACACATACTTGTATATTATACACGAATTAATGTAAAGTGATCACAGGCCTAACCTGTAAAACCTAAAACTATAAAAAAACCCTAAAACTATAAAACTTCTAGATGAAAAAGGAAAAAACTTTGTGATATTGTGCCAAACATTTCTTTTAAATATTTTTTTATAGATTTTATTTATTTATTTGACAGAGGGAAAGATCACAAGTAGGCAGAGAGGCAGGCAGAGAGAGAGAGAGAGGGGGAAACAGGCTCCCTGCTGAGCAGAGAGCCCAATGCGGGGCTCGATCCCAGGACCCCAAGATCATGATCTGAGCCAAAGGTAGAGACTTTAACGCACTGAGCCACCCAGGCGCCCCTGTGCCAAACATTTCTTAAACACAACACAAAAAACATGATCTATAGAAGAAAATGTGATAAATTTACTTTATCAGAATGAAAATTTAGGCTCTTTAAGAGGCACTTTGCAAAGAACGAAAATTTAAGTCATGGACTGGGAGAAAAAATTTTTAAGTCCTATATCTAAGAAAGTATTTATAACACTTTATAATATTTAGGGGCACCTGGGTGGCTCAGTGGGTTAAAGCCTCTGCCTTGGGCTCAGGTCATGATCTCAGGGTCCTGGGATCTAGCCCCGCATCAGACTCTCTGCTCAGCAGGGAGCCTGCTTCCCTTCCTCTTTCTGCCTGCCTCTCTTCCTACTTGTGATTTCCCTCTCTCTGTCAAATAAATAAATAAAATCTTAAAAAAATAAAAATAAAAATACTTTATAATATTCAGAATATTAAGAATATAAGTATTCTTATTATTATATTAAAAATATAAGTATTTATAATATAAAGAAACATACTCAATAATAAGAAAACAAAGAACTCAAAAAATGGGCAAAATATCTTAATAGATACTTTACCAAAGAAGATACAGAGATGGTAGGTAAGTACATAAAAAGATCCTCAAAATCATTAGACATTAGGGAAATACAAATTAATACCACAGTGAGTTACCACTATATTCCCATTAGAATGGGCAAGAACAACTATAGTAAATGTTGATGATGTGGGTGAACTGGAGCTTCATACACTGTTGGTGGTTTATAAAATGGCACAACCACTTTGGAAAACAGTATGGCAGTTTCTCGGAAGTTAAATATACACTTATCACGTAATAGTAGCTATTTCATTCCTAGGTATTTACCCATGAGAAAAAAAAGCATAAGCCCATGCAGAGAGTTGTACATTAATGTTCCAATCAGCTTTATTTGTAATAGCCCTCAACCAGAAACTTCCCCAAAGCTATCAACTGATGAATGGATATATAAAATGCGGCATATCCATACCATGGAATACTCGCCAGCAAAAACATGTGGAATGAAGTATTGATACACATAATGTGGGTGAATTTCAAAATAATTATGCTAAGTGGAAGAGCCACCCCACTCCCTGCAAAAAGTGGAAACTGTATTACTCCCTTTATATAAAACTCTAGAGAATGCAAGCTAATCTATTGTGACAAAAACCAGATCAGTTGTTGCCTGAGGGAGGAGAGAGAAAGAAAGGGGGAAGAACAGAAAGGAAGGTTTACAAAGGGATAGGAAGAAACCTTTAGGAGTGGTGAGTATGTCTGCTATTTTGAATATGGTAATAGTTTCAAGGGTATATATCAAACATATTTATAATATATATAAAATCAAATTGTATACTTTATATATACACAGTTTATTGTATGTCAATTATATCTTGATAAAGCTGTTTTAAAAAGAAGTTAAAGGGGCACCTGGGTGGCTCCATCGGTTAAGTCTCTTTGGCTCAAATCATGATCTCAGGGTTGTGAGATCCAGCCCCACGTGGGGCTCATGCTGGGTGTGGTGCCTGCTTAAGATTCTATCCCTTAAAAAAAAAAAAAGTAGAACAATTGAATAAAAACACAAAGGAAGAAAGAAATAGCAAATGAGTTAATGAAATAAAATAAGTAACTTATCCAAGTTCACACAGTTAGAAAATGGCAGAACTCGTTCAAATTCAGATTCGTCTGACTCCAAAACCAGTGTTCTAAACACAAGTTAAACATCATCGTTTTCCAAATTTCAATCATGAGGTACCACTCACTGTTGTTTACTTAATATCCTTCTTTAAATTGACACATTTTTCTGGTTACACGAATGTTGCCAGAGCTTTAATCATAAGAGCCAGGAAAAAAAAAAAATAGAACCCTCCCCCCCCAAACCTAAATGTTCATCAGTTAGTGATGGAGTAAACTAATCGTGGCACATCCATCCAATCAGTAATAAAACAGAATGAACTACTAATATACATAAACTCACGGATGAATTTTAATAGCAGTATGCTGTGTAAAAGGCTATATACTGTATGATTCCATTATGATAATGTGGGAAAGGCAAAACTATAGGGACACAAAGCAGAGCAGTGGTTGCTAGGGGCTGGCGGGGTTGGGGGGGGGGGGTCGGGTCGCATCCCAAAAAGCACGAAGGAACTCTGGAGGGTGATGGAAGTGTGCTAGGACTTGGTTGCGGTGGCGGATCCACGACAGAACATATTTGTCAAAATCTATCAAATTGCGTACCTAAAAAGGGTGGATTTTCCTGAACCCAAATCACGAAGCCCTGAGACTAACACCTTGAAAATGCAGAGACTCCTCTTCCTCGCACAAGTCCCGGACGGTAGAATCAGTGGCCAAGCCCTTCCTGGGGCCGTTTCCGGTTTCCAGTGCACCTGCGCACTACACACGTCACACCCCCACCTCCCCGCCTCTGCGCCTTTTCCTGGTCACTCTTCTCCCTGTTCATCACCGCCCTAGCGCTTATTTATCCTTCAGGCTTCCACTAACTCTCACTTCCCAAAGGGGCCTTTTCCCCTTCTCCAGTTAAAATTTGATATCCTGTTTTACTTGCTCTTCCTTCTTCAGTAGAAAGTAAGCATCATGAGGACAGGGGCAATGTTTTATTCATCTCGGCATAATTAGCACTTGATGTGCTTCGTTAATTAATAACCATGGGAAGAATGTCCACATCTCCTCTATAGTTCTGTATTGCATGAATTTGTTTTTTCACAAGCATGTACCACTTTTTTCATTTTCATGTATTTTTAAACCACTTGCTAAGAATTGAAATGATTTTTTTTTTTTTTAGATTTTACTTTTTTATTTGAGAGAGAGAGAACAAGAGAGCACAAGCAGGGAGAGTTGCAGAGAGAAGGGGAGAGGCAGACTCTCCCATTGCATAGGGAGCCTAATGGCGGGGCTGAACCCCAGGACCCTGAGATCATGACTGGAGCCAAAGGCAGATGCCCAACCAACTGAGCCACCTAGACGCCCCAAGAATCGAAATGATTTGAAGGTACACAGAGTACAAGGTAAAAGTCATATACACACAGCTTTTAAAAGTAAAAATAAGTGGGCACCTGTGGCTCAGTGGGTTAAAGCCTCTGCCTTC
>CM052797.1:101842482-101865658 GCA_028533885.1 Nasua narica | reverse complement strand
GGGATCATGAACTGAGCTGAAGGCAGATACTTAACCTATTGAGCCACCCAGGCGCCTGTTTCATCTTTTTCAAGAACATTCACACTGCTCAGTGATTTCTTGCGATGGCTGTGAACTGCAGCTCTGCTTTTTCATCCTAATTTTATATACAGGGAAACTCGGGGGTAGAGGATTAACTTCATTCATTCCAAAAGTGTTTCCAAAAGTGTTACCCTTCTATTCGCCAGGCACTGGGCTGGGCGATGCAGGTTATAAGGATCACTAGACAGGCATGCAGGGGCGAGAGGCGGGAGTATTCTGTCTATAACCAAGGTGTGAACCAAGAGTTGAGAGAAGGTGGTGTGATTGTTTCTATATTGGGAGACAACTTTTGGGAAGGTTTTATTGTGTGGGTAACACTTTTTTTTTAAACCCACTTTAAACATGCTGGCTCTTTTGTTCTTTCTATTCCTTGCATTCCTAATTCCTACAGATTCCAATTATTTCCAATGGGTGCATAATTACACAAACATGCATTGTAAAAACAAAACATGGACTCTGCCTTCTTTTAAACTTAACCATATTTTGGCTATATCCAAGGATAGTCATTGCTGCATTCTATGTATTAGCAAAAGACTAAAGCTCACTAAAATGTCCATCAGTAGGGAAATGGATACATAGTTCCCCTTTAGGTGATGTGTTTTATAGTGGGAAAAAAAATGAGATAGGTATGTATGGTATGGAACAATCTCCAAGCTGCACTGTAAAGCATAAAAGGCTAGGGTGCCTGAGTGGCTCAGTCAGTTAAGCGGGGGACTCTTGATTTTGGCTTAGATTGTAATCTCAAGGTCATGAGATTGAGCCCAGTGTCAGGGCCCATGCTCCGCAGGAGTTTGCTTGAGATTCTCTCTCTCTCTCTCTCTCCTTCTCCCCCTCCACCTACTCCTGTGTGTGCTCTCTCGCTCTCTCTCACTCTCTCTCAATAAATAAATAAACAAAATCATGGGGCGCCTGGGTGGCTCAGTGGGTTAGGACTCTGCCTTTGCCTCAGGTCATGATCTCAGGGTCCTGGGATCGAGCCCCGCATCGGGCTCTCTGCTCAGCATGGAGCCTGCTTCCCCCTCTCTCTCTGCCTGCCTCACTGCCTGCTTGTGACCTCTCTCTCTCTGTCAAATAAATAAATAAAATCTTTATAAATAAATAAACAAAATCTTTCAAAAAAAGTGTAAAAAGCAAGCTGCAAGACAGAGTGTTTAAAAGGAAAAGATGGGTGTGTGAGAGAGAGAGAGAGAATAATAATCACACGTAAAAGTTTATATATACGTAAAACATTCCTGGAAAAATTCCTAAGAAACCCATGAACAGTAGTTGTCTCTGGGATGGGAGACAGACTTATTTTTCATTACATACGGTATCATCCTGTGTGAATTTTTTTTTTTACCATGCATTTAAAAATGTTTTTTTTCTTTTCTTTTTTTTTTCTTTTAGTAATCTCTACACCCATCGTGGGGCTTGAACTCACAATACTGAGATCAAGAGTCACACGCTTTTCTGACTGAGCCAGCCAGGTGCCCCAATTAACTAGTGCCTGGCACATAGAAGGTGTTCAGTTTAAATTTTTCAATTAAAAAAGTAATTAATTGGGGCTCTCTCTCTCCCTCTTGAGCTAAGGGCTGCAAAGTATATTCTACCAAATGATTGTGTCAGGTTTTATCTAACCACTCCTTCTTTGATATGCATTCTGGTTGCTTCTGGGACTTGGCTACAGAAACACCCTTGTGATTAACCCTTCATGCTTTTGGGTAAATAAATTTATAAGAGAAGTCTGGAAAGTGAAACCACTGCATCGTCTAAAATTTAGTGGTTATTGCCAAATCACATCCCATTGTTTTATTTCACCAATGTGTTCCCCCACTTGTCTATGTGTGAGAATGAGGAAGTAGCCCCAAAGTCCACTAGCTAGAAAAGGGGAAGCTCCATCCTAGATGAAAATGGAATGAGCAGAGACACAGACCTGCGTGTTCTGTGAGGTCAACTAGTTCATCTTTGTTCAACAAAAAGTGATTGTGCCCTTCCTGAGTGCATTTGGACGACGGAGACAGAGGCATGGCGAACATACAGACATGGTCCTTGCCTTCATGGGGCGGTCTGTGGAGAGAGGCGTTAATGAAGTAAACACAGAGTGAAAATATAACAACAATGTGCAATAAATGCTATCAGGGGAGAAAATGGAGTGCTGTGGGAGGGAATAATGGAGGCTTTCTTTAGGGAGGGTGGTCGGGAGAGGACCTTCTGGGGAAGAGACATTACCCTGGGGATGGAAGGAAGAGTAGAAATTAACAGAAGAGTTGAAGGGAACAAGGCTGTTTCCAGGCCCCTAAAGAAGTTGGAGCGGTAGGTGGGGCCAAGGCCCTAGAGCCTTTTTTTGGTGGGGGGGCCTAGAGCCTTTTGAAGTACTGAAGGGTTTAAGTGAGGTGTTGATCTCGTTTACATTTTTGCAGATTCTCTTCTGCTATGCAGGGACTGGATTAGAGCAGGAACAAGAATTTCAGTAGGGAAACCAGTTAGGAGGCTTACCTAAGGTGGTGGAGGAAGAGCCCATGGACTAAAAGAGTCTCCAAAGATGCCAGGTGTGGACTTCATTTGGGTCCTGATCTGTTTTTTTAAGATTTTATTTATTTATTTATTTAAGAGAGTGAGTGTGTGTTTGCATGCAGGGTAGAGGGGCAGAAACAGAGGGAGAGGCAGAGGGAAAGAACCTCAAGCCGACTCCCCACTGAGCACTGATCCCCACTCAGGGCTCAGTTCCACGATGTCGAGACCATCAGATCATGACCTGAGTGGAAACCAAGAGCTGGAGGCTCAACCAAATGTGCCAGTCACGCACCCCCGGATCCTGACTTTTTTTAACTGTTAAAAAAAAAGGGGGGGGGCGCCTGGGTGGCTCAGTGGGTTAAAGCCTCTGCCTTTGGCTTGGGTCCTGATCTCGGGGTCCTGGGATCGAGGTCCCGCATCGGGCTCTCTGCTTGGCAGGGAGCCTACTTCCCCCTCTCTCTCTGTCTGCCTCTCTGCCTACTTGTGATCTCTCTCTCTCTCTGTCAAATAAATAAATAAAATCTTTAAAAAAATAAAAAATATTTTAAAAATCACAGCTATGCGACAATTAGAAATTTGAACACCATATATTTGATGTTAAGGAAGTATTTTTAAAAATTTTTAGGTATTCTGTCAGGTTTTCCACTATCCCCACTCCCGGGTTAAAGAGTTGGAAATTAGCTGGTAGATAATTTAGACATGTAACCTAATATATTAATGAAAGATATGACACACATAGCATTTTGTTATATTTCATTATAGTTTTTCCTATGCTGATATTTATATCTATATTTTCATAGTTGAGATCATACTTAAATCCAGTTGGTATTGGAACAATACTTCTCAAAAGTTTAAAGTAATACACAGTGTTGAGGGACCCTGGGACGGTAATGCCACCATACTCCAAAACGGGAGTTTTTTTAAGATTTTATTTATTGATTTTTTAAGATTTTATTTATTTATTTTTTGAGAGAGACAGAGAGATCACAAACAGGGGGAGAGGCTGAGAGAGAGGAAGAGGGAGAAGCAGACTCCCTGCTCAGAGGGGACCCTGACACAGGGCTCGATCCCAGGACCCTGAGATCATGACCTGGGCCGAAGGCAGGCGCTTAACTGACTGAGCCACCAAGACGCCCTAAAGCAGGACACTTTTGAGGGTAAAAGGTGACAAGAGCTGGAAACCAGAATTGCCCTAGCCAGGTGAGGTTGCTTGCCTTCTTACTTTGGTTGCCTTATTAATTTTTCAGAGATTGCATCCTGACATGTTTATTTGACTTCCAAAGTGACAAAGACATACTCTGGAAATCACACTTGGGAGTAAGTTAAGCTCAGGCCATCGCTGAGAAATGCTCAGTTATCTCCTGCACAAAGTTTGGACTCCCCTCCCCCATCCTGAGTTGGATGGCACCCCCTGAGGCTTTGGGGCAGTGGTTCTCAAAATGCTGGGGTTGGGCAACGCTGGGACTTTGTTCCTCCCACACCCACCCACCAAGGGATACTTGGCGATGTCCGGAGACATTAGCGGTTGCACACTGGATTGGGGAGACTGCTGCTGGGAGCTAGTGGATGGAAGCCAGGGATTCCACTCAGTACCCTATAATACACACGATAGCCTCCCCCAACAGAGAATTATCAGGCCCCAAAAGTCAGCGCTGTCATGGTTGTGAAAACTTGCTGTAGGGACCTTTGTCACAGCACTTCATGAAGACAACTGCAATTGCCAACAGCGTGACCTTCCCAGGTAGATGGGCAGCTCCATGAAGACAGTTGGGTGTCTGGTTGGGTGTTCGGCATATAGTTGACACTTAATAAGAATTGAAGGAAGAGTGGTGCCTGCGTGGCTCAGTCGGTTAAGTCTCTGCGTTTGGCTCGGGTCATGATCCCAGCGTCCTGGGATCGAGCCCTGCATCAGCCTCCTTGCTCAATGCGGAGTCTGCTTCTCCTTCTCCCGCCCCTCCACCCCAGCTATGCTCTCTCTCGCTCTCTCTCAAATAAATAAATAAAATATTAAAAAAAAAAAAAGGATCGAAGGAAGATGAAGAGATACATCCAGATTCAAACTTAGGGCTCCTGTGAGATCATGCTGCTTGATTTCTTTCTTTGTGTGTGTGTGTGTGTATGTATTTATTTACAATTTTTTTTTAAAGATTTTATTTATTTATTTGTCAGTGAGAGAGAGCACAAGCACAAGCAAGGGGAGAGGCAGGCAGAGGGAGAAGCAGGCTCCCTGCTCAGCAGGCAGCCTGATGTGGGACTCTATCCTCGGACCACGGAATCATGACCCCACCAGAAGGCAGATGCTTAGCTGACTAAGCCACTCAGGTGTCCCTATTTACAGTGTTATGCTAGTTCCAGGTGTACAATATAATGATTCAATAATTCCATACATCACCTACTGCTCATTAGGACCGACAAGTGCACTCCTTAATCCCCATCACCTATTTAACCCAAACCCCTACTCACCTCCCCTCTGGTAAGCATCAGTTTGTTCTCCATTGTTAAGAGCCTGTTTCTTGGTTTGACTCTTTTTTTTTTCTCTGCTCTTTTGTTTTGTTTCTTAAATTACACATGAGTGAAATCACATGGTATTTCTTGCAAGTTGCTTGTTCTCTGAATTATTTCCCACCTCCCTTTGGGCACAGTAATCAGATGATAAGTATTGCATTCTCCAACGTTTTTGTTTTTTTTTTTTTAAAGATTTTATTTATTTATTAGGAAAGAGACAGAGTGAGAGAGAGCATGAGAAGGGAGAAGGTCAGAGCGAGAAGCGGACTCCCCATGGAGCTGGGAGCCCGATGTGGGACTCGATCCCGGGACTCCGGGATCATGACCTGAGCCGAAGGCAGTCGCTCAACCAACTGCGCCACCCAGGGGCCCGCATTCTCCAACGTTTAACAAACATTTACTAAGCCCTTACTAAATACTGGCAGTGTTCTAGGTACTGGGAATACAGCTAAGAGCAAGGTAGAGTCCCTGCTCAAATTTTATTCTGAGAGGGGAAGACAAACAATAAACAAGGAAATAAGATGGCTTCAGACAGTGATAATTATCGTGGAGAAAATAAAAGTGGGGCACCTGGCTGGCTCAGTTGGTAGAGCATGCAACTCTTTCTCTCTCTCTCTCTCTCTCTCCCTCTCTCTCTCTCTCTCTCTTTTTTTTTTTAAGATTTTATTAATTTGAGCGAGAGAGCATCAGGGCGTATGAGAAGCAGGGAACGGCAGAGGGAGAGGGAGAAGTGAACTTCCAGAGGAGCAAGGAGGCAGATGCTAGGCTCCATCCCAGGCCCCTGGGATAATGACGAGGGCGGAAGGCGGACACTTAACCGACTGAGCCACCCAAGTGCCCCAGCATGCATGCCCCATCTTGATCTTGGGGTCCCCAGTTCGAGCTTCACGCAGGGTGCAGAGATTGCTTTTAAACAAACAAATGAAGTGTAATACAACTGGAAATGATGTGGGCAGGATGGCATATTCTAGGTTGGGTGACCAAGTGATATTGGAACTAATTTTGAGAGCAAGCCATGCATGGAAAATCTCCCGGCCAAGACAACTGCACTTGCAAAGACCCTGAGATGGAAACAGTGGCCACTCAATGACAATTTAAGTTAAAGGCACGGTCACTTACGCCATGGAAACATTTGGACTTTATTCTAACTGCAATCCGGAAACCTGATTTATGTTGTTAAAAGATCACGGTGGCTTCAGTGGGAGAATGTATGAAACATCTATATTCCGCGTCTAAAATACTTGTCATAAAATAGTCCCATTTCTCTGTTGTTCTTGTCAAAAAGGAAACCTCCTAGATCCAGCAGTGGGCGCTGTAGGCGCAGGGTCGACAGAACACTCCGCACTCTTTGGTTCTTTTAGAGGGGTGGGTCGCTTCCGGGAGTGGCCTCGTTGCCTGGCGTCTTCCTCTCTGGCCGCCCGTCTCTGTGGTCGCCGTGGGCCCGCCCCTCTACGGCCGAGCGAGCGCTCCTTAGACTCTTCCCGCAGCCCAGTCAGGGCCGCGGGGCTCGCGAGGAGGTTGGAAGTCGGCTCATGGCGGTCCCGGAACCCGCTGCCGGGGCTGGCTCCAGGTGAGCAGGGCGGCTGGGGAGGAGAGCCGGGGCTCTGGGTGTCCTCCCTGGGGCTGTGTGGCTTGAAGAGCCCCGGCCCCGGCGAAAGAGGAGCTCCGGAAGGGGCTCCCACCCTCCCCGCGATCCGAGGCAGCCTCCAGCGCTCAGGCTGTGGGATCCTCTCCCTCAGAACTGGCTTTTCTTCCCCCCACCTATGAACTTCCAAGTGCAGAGAATTGAGCTAGTCGTCCCCAGTTGTTGGCACACTGTGATCCAGTGCAAGGCCCCTCTCGTGCTTTACTTTATCGTCTTCCTCTCTTCGTTCCTTATTCTCCATCCCGTTTCACCCGGTCCTCAGACACCCACTCTGGTGTATTAAAAGAGTGTACAGCCCAGTTTACATAAGTTTGCGTGTCTGTTACCTTGAAAGATAGATTGTGGTTTTTGAATTCCTATAAATAATAACACGCTGTGATTTTTTTTAAAAAAAAAAAACACCTTTTTACTTAACGTTGTGTCTTTTTGTTTGTTTTTTAAGATTTTATTTGATAGAGATCACAAGTAGGCAAAGAGGCAGGCGGGGGGGGGGTTGGAAATTGCAGGCTCCCTGCTGAGCAGAGAGCCGGTTGCGGGGGAGGGGGGGGCTCGATCCCAAGACCCTGAGATCACGACCTGAGCTGAATGCAGAGGCTTTAACCCATTGAGCCACCCAGGCGCCCCTCAGCGTTGTGTTTTTGAGACCATACATTCAGTAGTAATCTAGTTTCTATTTCAGAGGGCAGCACGATACTACCCTATGTACTTTGCACCGCATTTTACTGCTATATTCCCCTAGTGATGGACACTTAGATTGCTTCCAGTTTTTAACCACCACAAATATGCTGGCACTTGACTCCTTGTGGATATGGGTAATATTTTTCTGGGTTATCCACCCCAGGGTAGGATGCTAGGTCATACCTGATTCTGTGGAATTGTTTTCTTGAGAGGTCATGTGAGTTTATACTTCCAAAGAGCATTGCATAAAGATTCAGGCTTCCCCACATCCCAGAAATGTTTGGTATTGTTGGATTTTCGGATGTTTTATCCATCTGATGTTGTAAAGTGGCACCCCATTGTGTTTTCATGTATTAAGCATTTGGGTTTCCCCTTTTCTGTATTGCCTGTTTGTATCCTTTTCCCACTTTCCATGGATTTCCTATCTTCCTGACTTGTAGGAATTCCTCTAGATTCTAGATTCCATCTAGTATGCTCTAGATTTTAATTTCTTGTTAGATTCTAGATTTCATCTAGTATGCTCTAAATTTTAATTTCTTGTTGGTTTTACACTCTGCACACACCTTCCCCAGGTCTTTTAATTTAATCTGTGGCACTGTATTGAGCAAAAATAAATTAAGTCCATTATTTTTCCCCGTTATTGAAATTTGTGGGTTGGGGTCTTATTTGAGGAATATTTTCCCACTGTAGCTTCATTAAGATATTCTTCTGCATTTCCTTCTATTAACTAAATAGAATTTTACATTTAGATTTTTAATCCATTTGGAGTTTTACAATTTTATCTTTTTAAGTGATTTGAGGTAATGACCTTAATTTTCCTTCACCATTTAATAACTAATGAACTACTAATTAAAAATTAGGGAGCTTGTGGAGCATCATTAAGAGCTCAGATTCTTGGAGCTAGGCTGTGCTTGTGCAAACCCTGAGGCTGCCACTTACCAGGGGGGTGACAGGGCAAGTGACTTAACCTCTTTTGCTTCAGTTTCTCATCCATAAAATAGGATCTAGTCTCTATCTCTTAAGGTTGTGACAACTAAATAAATTAATACATGTAGAACAGTACTGGGCATGTAGTATGTGCTTAATAAGTGTTAACTATTACTATTACTATCAAATTTCTTGTGACATAATCTCTATCATGTGTCCATGTAAACATAGGTCTGTTTTTTCTTTTGGTCTCTGTCCCTGTGGTCTTTTTGTTTCTGTATTAAAACCACAGCTCTGCAATATGATGTCTTTTTTTTGAGAGAGAGAGAGAAGGGCACTTGCGCCCACATGAGGTGGGGAGCAGAGGGAGGGGGAGAGAGAATCTTAAGCAGGCTCCACGCTCAGCACGGAGCCTGACACAGGACTCAGTCTCATGACCCTGAGATCACAACCTGAACTGAAATCAAGAGTTGGATGCCCAGCCGACTGAGCCACCCAGGTGCCCCTGATTTGTCTTAATAACTGATGGTTTGGATTTCCAATTCCTCTTTTCCTATTCCTCACAGTTGCCCTCAGCTACTCATGGGCCTTTATATTTCCATATAAAGTTCCTCAGAGAAGTTCTGCTTTTTGTTATAGACTACTTTTATAGACTACTTTTGTTAGAAATGAGGTCTTTGGGACACCTGGTTGGCTCAGTTGGTTGGGCAACTGCCTTTGGCTCAGGTCATGATCCCAGCATCTTGGGATCGAGTCCCGCATCGGGCTCCTTGCTCCGCGGGGAGCCTGCTCCTCTCTCTGCCTCTGCCTGACTCTCTGCCTGCTTGTGTTCTCTCTCTGTTAAATGAATAAATAAAATCTTAAAAAAAAAAAAAAAGAAGGAATCAATCCTGTAAAAAAAAAAAAAAGAAGAAATGAGGTCTTTATAATGTTAAGTCATGCCAGCTCTATTTAAGTCTTCTTTCGCATCCTATAATAGACCTTTCATTTTTCTTCTAAAATGTCTTATCCAGGGGCGATTGCCTGACTCAGTCAGTAGAGTTTGCAACTCTTGATCTCGAGGTTGTGAGTTCGAACCCCATGATGGGTGGAGAGATCACTTAAAAATAAAATCTTTTGGGGCGCCTGGGTGGCTCAGTCAGTTAAGGGTCTGCCTTCGGCTCCGGTCATGATCTCAGGGTCCTGGAATCAAGCCCCGTGTTGGGCTCCCTGCTCAGCAGTCTACTTCTCCCTCTTTTGTTCTCCTCACTTCGCTCTCTCTCATAAATAAAACCTTAAAAAAAAAAATAAATTGATCTCATGACCCTGAGATCATGACCTGAGTTGAAATCAAGAGTTGGAGGCTTAGCTGACTGAGCCACCCAAGGCCCTTTTTTTTCTTTTTTTTTAAAGATTTTTATTTATTTGACAGAGACACAGCGAGAGAGGGAACCCAAACAGGGGGAATGAGAGAGGGAAAAGCAAGCTACCTGCCGAACAGGGAGCCCGATATGGGGCTCCATCCCAGGACCCTGGGATCATGACCTGAGCTGAAGGCAGACGCTTAATGGCTGAGCCACCCAGGGGCCCCTAAAAATAAAATCTTAAAAAAAAATGTGGGTCACCTGGGTGGTATAGTCAGTTAAGTCTCTGACTCTTGATCTCAGCTCAGGTCTTGATCTCAGGGTTGTGAACTCAAGCCCCACCTTGGGCCCCATGCGGGGCTTGGGGGCCTACTTAAAAAAAAATGTCTTATAAATTATTTTTAAAAGTTGATTCCTGGATATTTTACCTGGATATTTTGCTTTTCTTTTGTAAGTGACATCTTATTTTCTTTGTATTTTCCAGTTGGTTATTGTTGAAATAGAACACAATTGATATTTGTATATTAACCCTATATCTCGCTGAACTCCTTTTATTCCCAGCATTTGTCTACTGATTTGCTGTTTTCTGTGTAAATGATCACATTATCTGCAAATAAAGGCAATTTAATCTCTCCCCTTTTAATTCTTTTACCTCATTTATTTTTCTTGCCTTATTGATTTAGCCAGGACCTTAAAGTCCTTGATGGGCTTTCTTGTCCTATTCGTGACCATAAAGAGGATGTGGCTAAAGTTTCTTCATTAACTATGTTTTTTGCCGTAAGTTTTTGGTAAACCTTTTATAGCATTTACCAGCTTAAAGAAATTCCTTCCTCTGAACCCTGGTCTGTTCCAGGCCTGCTGCCTTCAGCAGTCCGTAAGCCATTCTTCCTGCACGGCCCGGACCTCTCCCCAGAACAATGTAGATCAACTTGGTAGCTGCTCTCTAAGGCTTCACTTCCCTCGCAGGGTTCTCTCAACTTCTGCATCTCTCCTTCAGGCCCAGGTTAGATCTGCAGTTTCTCCAGCGGTTCCTGCAGATACAGAAGGTTTTGTTTCCCTCCTGGTCGTCACAGAATGCCTTGATGTTCCTGACCCTGTTGTGTGTCACCCTACTGAGTGAGTGCGTGAGCCCAGGCTAGAGGGGGAGGGCAGCCCTGGTTTGGGGGTCCCTTCTTTCTGGGGAGTTGATAAGGCAAGGACTCAAGGGGAAGCCTCTCCTCGTTTTCTCCCCCTTCATCACTGACTTCAGACCCCTCTCCTCACCCCAGAACAACTGGTGATCTACCAGGTTGGCTTGATCCCCAGTCAGTACTATGGGGTCCTGGGAAACAAAGACTTGGATGGGTTTAAGACCTTGACATTCCTGGCTGTGGTGCTCATCGTTCTCAACTCCATGGTAAGGTCTTCCTGCACTTGTCTTCCTCTCCAGCCTAGTATGAGCAGAATGCCCACTGGGACTTAGCCACCAGGAAGCAGGAATCAAGCTGTAGGGGTGTGTTCCCTCCCTTTCTGGGAACTGGAGGTCAGAACCCTGTGCAGGGCATTGATCTTGCTGTTGGGCCCGATTCCTGGGATGTTTCAAGCTCCCAGGACTAGGCCATGACGTTCTGGTTTAAGTCAGCATTTAGCAGAAATGGTCTTGTCTCTTCCATTCCCATTATACTTTTGCTTCTGGAAACTCCGAGCATTTGAAAACTGGGATCAGCAGCCAGGGGGCTGTTGCTTTTCTGTGAGGCTGAGGTCGTGGTTCAGCCTGGCACTGTGTCACACCTCCCAGCCTTGGCACCCGCTGCTTTCCTGCACAGTGGCCTCCTTCCCCACCCTTGTTCGCTTGGTTAATGCCTGCTCACTTTTCAAGGTTCTGCTGTTGTCGCCTCCTTCCAGTCCTCCTTAACCTTCTTCCTGTTCCCTCCACCAAACTCTGCCGTCTTCTCTGCTTAGCTAATACTTCGAGATAACCTCTTCTGTGACACTCCTCACACCCTTGTAATTGTTTCCGTGCTGGACTGAGCTCATCGGCATCGCCTCGGACTTGGCATGTAGGTGCTCCATCAGTGCTGATGGAGTCAGGCCTCCGCTAGGACTCGAGCCCAATGCTCTGCCTGCCTGTGTTGCCTGTTTTCGCGGGGAAGCCCCTTCTCATCACGCTTGGACACTTCGGATGGGTCTTCTGGCAGTAAAGCCCTATGTATACAGACCTCTCTTCCAAGTTTTGGGGAACAGAAAAGTGAGAACACAGATGGCATAGAAGACATCATCCCCAATCTCCAAAAGCTCCCCTGCTCTCAGGATAAGACCATACAATAGAAAGGGGCCAGAGGCCTGTGCTTGGTGAAGGAATGAGCATGGGGGGGCGGGGAGGGGGAAGAATCTCCTGACTTGACACTTTAACACGGCAGAAGTGCTGAATGGACAGAGACTAATCGGAGTGGCCTGGGACCGGTCGGCAGACACGCTCTGCCAGCCCTGAGCTCCTCGCTGAGATGTGCAAAAGCCTTCTCTCCCGCTCCCTCACTTCCTCTCGCTTCCCCCCTCTGCACAGCTGAAGAGCTTTGACCAGTTCACCTGCAACTTGCTGTATGTGAGCTGGAGGAAGGACCTCACCGAGCACCTTCACCGCTTCTACTTCCGAGGCCGCGTGTACTACACCCTCAACGTGCTGCGGGATGACATCGATAACCCGTAGGCGCCCCCTCTCCGTCCTCCCCACCCTCTGCAGGGTTCTGGGGGTCTGGCTCGGCCCCGGAGAGTCCCTGCTGCAGGCCCCTGGAGATCATCCCCAGGTCTCTGCAAATGTCGATAAGCACCAGAGGGGAAGGGAGCTCAGTGGAGGCACCCCGGGCAGCTGCAGGGCAGAGAATAGGGAACTAAAAGATAGGAGCAGCTCCCTTTTGTCCATTTTACTTTATTTTATTTATTTTTTAAAAGATTTTATTTATTTATTTGACAGAGAGAGAGATCACAAGTAGGCAGAGAGGCAGGCAAAGAGAGAGGGAGAAGCAGGCTCCCTGCTGAGCAGAGACCCCCCCCCCCGATTTGGGGCTCGATCCCAGGACCCTGGGATCATGACCTGAGCTGAAGGCAGAGGCTTTAACCCACTGAGCCACCCAGACACCCGCCTTTTGTCCATTTTATATCCTGTGCTTCCCAGCCAGGCACCCTCCAAAGAAAGTGTCCTTGCTAGCAAACTAGCTCTTGGGTTTTCAGCAATGAAAAGTTACTACTGCCCAGGGCTCAGTGTAAGATTCAGATCTTCATTCTTTCACCTCCCAGTTGATAGGCCTTCGTTCATGGAGCCTCAGGTTCCCTTCCCGGAAAATGGGGATGATAGTTCCTATCTCAAGAACATCTCAGAGGCTGTCTACTCTGTGCAGTGCCTGGCATGTGGCAGGCGTCCCAGTGTCACCGCTGGTTATTTTACAGGGGAGGAAACTGAGGCCCAGAGAATGCAAGTGACTTGTCCAAGGTCATGACTCATTCAAAGTGGGAGTCAGTGTGGCCCCGCTGGTGCAGTGGGACACAAGGGGTCCCTCCTCACACGCATTCCCTCTCCACTCACCACCCCCAGGCCCTTTCTTGCCTGGGGTTGACCTTTCATCAGCTTAAGCCGAGCTTTGCAGCAAAGATGCTTGGGATTCCTGTTGCCGCTTATCTTTCTCTTCTAGGCTTCTCCGTGACTAAACCCTTATGAGGCTTCTGCAGCCAGATAGCTAAAGTGGGGGCAGACTCAGGCTCGCAGAAGGGATTGGGAGGAGCTGGAGGTGGGGGATAGCTTTCCTGCTCAGCCAGAAACCCAGCCCTTTACCTCGGGTCTCTCTGGTGCTACTCAGAACTGGCCCAGGACCCCTGGGTACCGGCCCTTTCATTTGCTACTTTTCCTGAGGGGTAAACTGAGGCACCCAAAGAAGCAGCTCTTCAGAACCCTGTTTAAAACTCCTCAGGGCCTTAGTGCCTCCAGGAAAACCAGTGCTTGTCCGGGTCCATCTTCCCCTGGGATCGTGGCTAATAGCACTGAAAGGACAGGTCAGAGTAAGAGGTAACCTCTCAGCTCTCCCCCCGCCTCTGCCCTGCTCCCCGGTCCACTTGCTCTGTGTTGTTGGCTCCAGGGACCAGCGCATCAGCCAGGACGTGGAACGGTTCTGCCGGCAGCTCAGCAGCATGGCCAGCAAGCTGATCATCTCCCCCTTCACCCTCATCTACTACACCTACCAGTGCTTCCAAAGGTGAAGCCTCGCCTTCTACCCCTCCTCCCCACTGGCCAGGTGTTCCTCCCCCGCCAGGTGTGGTCCCCCTCTCCCCCGCCGAGGTCCCTCACTCACACGAGCTCCCTCAGGTCAGGGTCCAGAAGAGGCTGGTCGGCCCGCCCTCCCTCCCACCTGCAGCCCAGGAAGGCTTCCTCTGTCCTGTGCTCGGCCCCTTGCCCTCCCTTTGGACATGGGGCATTTCAGAGTCACAGGGGTTCTGGTACTCTGACAACCTAGACCAGGTGCCAGCTGCCCCCACACAGGAGCAGAGGTCCCACAGGACTGCTGGCTGACATTGGACATGAACAAGAGTCGGGGCTGAGGCCTGCGATGATGTGTAACCCCCTCACCCTCCGTCTCTCCACCTTCCAGCACAGGCTGGCTCGGGCCTGTGAGCATCTTCGGGTATTTCATCCTGGGAACCCTGGTGAACAAAATGTTGATGGGGCCCATTGTGGCACAGCTGGTGCAGCAGGAGAAGCTGGAGGGGGATTTTAGGTACGTCCCCCTTGCTTGAGGTTTCTGGGCTGAACATAATGGCTAAGGAATGGGGGTCTGGAATCAGACATCCTCATTCGAATCCCAGCCATGTGCTCTCGGGTGAGGTCTTGAACCTCTCTAAACTTCAGTTTTCCCATCTTTAAAATGGGAACGGTGCTGTTGTCCACAGAGGGGATTGTGAGGAGTGTTATTGAGATTCTAGGTGAGAAGCACCGAGAACCGTGTCTGGTTGGCCATCATGCTCCCTTGGCCTTCTCCTGTGCTTCTGTCCCAACCTCCCTGTCTTGGCTCAGCCAACAGACCCAGCCCCTGCGCTGTTTCTTGGCCTCCTGCTTCAGGTTGGGCCCTGGGAGGAGGTGGTTTGGGGAGGAACGCATCTGTCCTCTGGGGAGGGGGGGGTTCCCCTGTCTGCACAGCTCCTGCCACCCCAGCCCGGCCCTGGGATTCCAGCCCTGGGACAGCTCAGGGAAGGGCTGGGCCTTTTCGAGGTGGAGCCAGGTCTGGAGGTCTTCTTGGTCCACGCCTCCGAAAGGAAAGGGGCCAGCATTGCCCATTGTCAGCACGCGTTTCCCCTTTGGCCTGCCCAGGTTCAAGCACATGCAGATCCGGGTGAATGCTGAGCCTGCTGCTTTTTTCAGGTGAGTCAGGTGGGGATCGTTTTCTCCTTCCTCGTCGGAGCGGATAGTGGAGGAGGCAGAAAAGGAAAGACGAATTGTACGGCCCTCCCGCCATCACAGAGCCGCGGGGCTGAGCGTCCTTACCCCTGGCTCTGACCCTCGCCCGTGTCTCTCCCTGTCCTTGTCTGCCTCATCCTTAGATCCAGGGATTTGCTTCTGAAGCTGGTTGTTCCTTCTAGTGGCCCAGCAGGGGGCCTAAGTTTGTTCCAAGAATGAAATGAGTGAGTGCCTCTCATCTTGGTGATGACTGTAAGGCCTGCTTTTCCTTCTGTAAAATGGCTTCCTGCCAGTGCCTGATGGCCGGTCAGAGTCTCGAAGACTGATCCTCTGTCTCTGTAGGATGGGAGGGAAAGGAGGCCTCAGGAGATCAGGAGACCTGCTCCCCACAAATACCGTCCAAGCTGAACAAAGGATCTGATCTCCTGACAGCAGCTTTGCGAAATCTCATTCCTTCCCTCGGGGTCAGGGCGGGTCCCTGGGCCCTGCCTTCTGTGAGGCCTCTGGAGTCACTGTTCGGCCCCAGAGGTGTGTGTTGAAAGAGTGGAAACTGTCCTTGGATCTCCTAGAGCTAATAGCCCTGGGACCTTTGCACCGGTCTGTCCTTGCTGCATCTTGCAGCGGCCACCACTTGGGGGCGCCAGGAACACCAGGACTCCCTGAGGTGGGCTTTGGTTGTGTGGCCCTAGGGCCGGGCCTGTGCTGAGTGCTTTTGGATCTGCAGCCTCTCATGAAGTTCTGGGCTCTGGGGAAAGCCGGTTGTTTTTTGGAGCTCTAGGTGGGTTCTTCCGTGGCTCCTCTCTCCCTCTGACGCTTCCCACGTGTCAGGTACAGGATGCAGTGGGTCTGCCTTTCCCCCTAAACTGGGAGCTCAAGGACAGGGACCGTTTTTTCCCCTTGTTTATCTCACTGGCTAACTAGCACAGGGCCTGCCACCTGGCAACTGCTCCATGTAGGGTTGCTTAAGCTGGTATTTACTAAGGCCCCTCTTCTGCCCGGCACTTCCTGTTTAGAAATTCTCTAACTTCTTTTGTAGGTATGATCAGCCCCATTTTACAGAACAACACACTGAGACTCCGAGGCTTAAGGAACTAATCAGTGTCCCCCAGCTAGCAATTGGCCAGAGCCAGGATTTGAGCCAGATCTGCCCACTCCAGAGTTCACGTGCTTTCCCTGGACGATTCGCTGCTGAGCAAATGAAGCAGTGAATGGGGGCTGGTGGCAGCTGCAAAAGGGTCTGAGATGAAGACCATTTGGATGGGCTTGGTCCCATCCAGGAGGAGAGAGGGGTGAGGGCTAGACGGTCCCCCCTGCAAGCCTCTTGAGGCTTTCCGGGCCCCATCGACAGCCCAGCCTTTCTCGTCAGAGCTGGGCATGTGGAGCACGTGAGGACAGACCGCAGGCTGCAGAGACTCCTTCAGACCCAGAGGGAGCTGATGTCCAAGGAGCTCTGGCTGTACAGTAGGTGGACGGAGCCCGGGGAGGCAGGAACCCCGGGAGCGGGATAATCTCCTTCCCTTCCCTCACCTCCCCTTTCTCTCTGCACTAATCAGTTTGCTGGGATGAAGGAATTAACCACGGGGAGCCACTGCCTTTGCCAGGAGTGTATTCGGGAGAATGAGGCTCCAGGGACTAGCTCGGTGCTAAATGGCATCATCTTCCCTCTGAGCGCCTCAGTGGTTCCTGGGTCTCTTACCCTCGGTGTTTCTGTCACCTGCAGTTGGCGTCAACACATTCGACTATCTGGGCAGCATCCTGAGTTACGTTGTGATCGCCATCCCTATTTTCAGTGGTGTCTACGGAGACCTGAGCCCCACAGAGCTCAGCACTCTGGTCAGCAAGGTGAGGCTCCCTCCCGGGGACCCCTCACGCCGTCCCCTCTGCCCTTCGGCCCGGTGCCCGGGGCCTCAGCGTCCAGGCCGGCGCTCACGGCTCGCTGTCCTGTGCAGAACGCCTTCGTGTGCATTTACCTCATCAGCTGCTTCAGCGGGCTCATCGACCTCTCCAGCACGATCTCAGATGTGGCTGGTTACACACACAGGTGAGGCCGTGTCCTGAGCAGAGCGGGCACCACGGGGAGAAGGAGCCGACTGAGAAAAGGGACAGAAAAGCCACGTGGCAGTGGGTGTGAGGGAAGGAGGAACGTGTTCACCTGGGCCCCCAGACCCGCCTTAGGTTTTCCATTCTTGCCCAGGATCGGGGAGCTTCAGGAGACCCTGCTGGACATGTCCCTGAGGTCACGGGCTGGTGAGGTCCCGGACGAGAGCGAGTGGGACACGGACAGGTGGGTGCCGGGCCAGCAGGGCCCAGCTCGGCTTCGGCCCGGAGCCCTGCCTTTCCCTGGCAGGGCGGCAGGCATGCTGCCGGTGTCCACAGGCAGTGGGGCTGTGCTGGCCTGTGGTGGTCGTTTCCGCTTTCCCCGGCTGCTGGAGGCACGGGGCACGCTTCCGCCCAGGCCCAAGATGACAGAACGGAAATCTGAGTGGTCTCCCTCGCACTGAGCCCCGCCGCCTGCCCCTTTCCTCCTCGGGGCCTGCCTGTTCTCTGTCCCCCCGGCCTCGCTCACCCCCACATGTGCCTTTACTTGTGTCTCCTTTTTTTTTTTCTTTTTAAAGATTATATTTGTTTATTTGAGAGAGAGAACATGAGTGGAGGGGAGGGGCAGAGGCAGAGGGAGAAGCAGGCTCACTGAGCAGGGAGCCAGGTGCGGGGCTCGATCCCAGGACCCTGAGACCATCACCTGAGCTGAAGGCAGATGCTTAACCGACTGAGCCACCCTGGCATCCCTTTACTGCCATCTCCTTGCGTGCACTGTGATATTTCTGACCTTTCTGTGCAGCGGAGATTTGTTTCATGTCCTCACTTTCTTTCTTTTTTTTTTTTTTTTTTAAAGATTTTTTATTTATTTCTTAGAGAGCGAGAGACTGAGAATGAGAGGGGAGAAGGTCAGAGGGAGAAGCAGACTTCCCGCAGAGCCGGGAGTCCGATATGGGACTCGATCCCGGGACTCCGGGATCATGACCTGAGCCGAAGGCAGTTGCTTAACCAACTGAGACACCCAGGCGCCCTCATGTCCTCACTTTCTTGGGTTATTTACTCAACCGTTCTTTGTCTCAGTTTCTTCATCTCTGTGAGGGGAACAGTAATGGAACCTTCCTCTCAGGGTAGTTGTGAGGCTTAGCTGTCACAGTCCACGGAAAGTGCTCAGACTGTGGCCACAGGGTAAGCTTTCAAATATGGAAACAGCCTGAGTTCTGGGGCCTACACACAACTGCCTTCTGAGAGACTGAAGCCTGAACTCTCACCACTGTTCAGAATTCAGGCTTCATGTGGCCGTGGGCCTGGGCAGGGGAGATGGCGCGGCGACTGTGTGACACCAGAGGTGCTGTTCTCCAGGAGAAAGGGGCGTCTCCACAGAGCCAGAAACTCCAGGTCCCTTTACGGCCACCACGGCCATGCTTTCGTGGCCGCTGGTCACACACGCTGTGCAACCCCCCGGTTAAGGCTAGCCAGCTTCAGCTCCGTGACCCCGAGGGAGTTACTTAGCCGCCTGACTTAGTTTCTTCATCTGCCAAGTGGGGATGTTGTTTGTGATCTGTGGGCATTGAAGCTGATTAAGATCAGTCACGTCGGGGCTTTGCACACCCTGGCACAGACTAGGTGCCCTCAGCCCTCCCTCTGTGTTCGTGTGCCCGGGCTGCCGTAACAAGATAGCCCAGGCCGGGCGGCTCACACAAGACGTTTATTTTCTCACAGTTCTGGACCCTGGAAGTCCAAGATCGAGGTGCTGGCCTGGTTGGTTTCCCCTGAGGCCTCTCTCCTTGGCTCGCAGATGGCCGTCTTCCCACTGTGTCCTCTTCTGGCCCTTTCTCTGCCCGAGCATGCCTGGTGTGTCTCCCTCTTCTTAGAAGGCCATACTGCGTTAGGGCCCTACCCTGAAGGCCTCACTTTAACAGAATTGTTTCTTTAAATGCCTTCTCTTCAACTGCAGTTGCCTGCTGAGGTACCAGGGGTTGAGACTTGAGCCCGTGATTCTGAGAACACAGTTTAGCCCATACCAGCCCCCCTGTCTGGAGGTGAGGCCCCCACAGAGAAGCCCCCAGCCCTGCAAAACTGACTACCTCTCTCCCCTCGTCTTCTGACCGCAGAGCCCCGGAGTGGCCAGTCGCAGAGCCGACGGACACCGCTTTTCTCCTCGAGCGGGTCTCTATCTGTGCCCCGTCCTCTAACAAGCCCTTAATCCAGGATCTGAGCCTGAAAATCTCCGAGGGGCAGAGCCTGCTCATCACGGGCAACACGGGCACGGGCAAGACCTCCTTGCTCCGGGTTCTCGGCGGCCTCTGGGCAAGCAGTCGGGGTGAGAGCCAGCCTTGGCCCGGTGGGATGCACGTGTGCGTGCGTGCGTGCGTGCGTATGTACAAACTTCCAGGCCTTTTTCTTTTTTTTTAAAGATTTTATTTGACAGAGACCGAGAGAGAGAGGGAACACAAGCAGGGGCATGGGAGAGGGCGAAGCAGGCTTCTTGCTGAGCAGGGAGCCCGACACGGGGCTCGATCCCAGGACTCCGGGACCACGACCTGAGCCAAAGGCAGATGCTTAACAACTGAGCCAGCCAGGCGCCCCGAAATCCAGGCCTTTTTGTTGGGGAAAGAAAATGAGAGGCAGTTACTTTCTGTGGGAGATCTCAAAATGGAGGTTTCTGTGGGCTCTGCAGGCTCCGTCCGGATGCTGACGGACTTCGGACCCCATGGGGTGCTGTTCCTGCCACAGAAGCCATTCTTCACTGATGGGACCCTTCGGGAGCAGGTCAGCCTGGGGCCCGCTCCTACCTCTACCCGGAGGGAGACCTCTGGCCATATGACAGGTTTCAGTTCTAGACAGTTATGGGCCAGAAGGCGGGGTAGTGATCGGCTCCTGCCCAGGAACTCCCTGGTTCTAAGAACATTTTATTCACCTCCGTGGATTGGGCCATATAATTAGAGCAGCTCCTGGGGGCAGGTTGTTTAGCCTGTGGGGGCCGAAACCAAATATCACATACATTTTTGGCCACCCAGGTTGGATTCTGGAGGCTCACAGACTTTCCCCTCAGACGCACATCTGAAGGTTGCAATGACCTTTACCCCCTGTCCCCTGGCCAGGTCTCCCCCAGAGTCTTACTGTGCCCAGGTGGAGAGGGGCCCTGCCTCTGACAGTTCCCGGGCTGTTGCTGAGGGCGGGTAGGCCGTGTACAGCACCACCTCTCGTGGGCCCCCATCTTAGGCCTGTGTGGTTTTATTTTCCCAGGTGATCTATCCCCTGAAGGAAATCTACCCGGACTCAGGTGAGCTGGCCCTCCCTGGGGGCACGTCCTCCCATCTAAATCGTCCCTGCTCTGCCTGACTGGGGCCTCGCCGGCACCTTTTGGCAGAGGCTCCAGCAAGGCTGCTGGTTTCAGGTTGTTTTCTTCTCCTCCTTCAAGTGTTTACTATTTTGGGGGTCTGTACGCTGACCTCGTCTTGTTCTGCCTCCCTCTCCTTGAGGAGAGGCACCCACTGGAGGAAGGGAAGGGACTGCTTCCTTCGCCCGGCCCTTCCCTTAGGTATTAGGGGCTGTGACCCTGTCACTGCGGAGCCTTAGCCCAGATTCTGGCCCCCCCGCCCCCTTCCGTGACGCCCCCCATTTCTTCTGGCTGCCCGGGGGAGCTGACTTCTTGAGGACGCCTTCTCTGTTTGGCAGGTTCTACCGATGATGAGCGGATCCTGAGGTTCTTGGAGTTGGCAGGCCTGGTGAGTGCGGGCAGGGACCCCAAGGCCCGGGCCCACCCGGGAGCACTGACCACGGGGGCTGGCACAGCGGAGCCGGCGTGGTGCCCGGGGCCCTGGACTGGCGGCGTGAGCCTGGGCCGCGGGATCGGGAGCAGTTGGCCAGGGACAGGCAACAGGGGGCAGCATTGTCTATTGAGTTTTAAAATGTTAATAAAACCAAGTCTGCCTTCTCTTGTCATCCTGCTCTGGCGAATGTGGACAGTGTAGCTGATGGGATTGTCCTCTCTGCGGGGGGGCGGCTCGCTCCCCCAGCCGCTGCCGCGGTGCGTGCGCCGCGGGGCCCTCGCGGTCTCCGGTGTGCGGTGGGATGACGGAGCGGGGCTGGGCCCTCTCATGGACAGCGTTCCCTCTGGGTGTGTTACAGTCCAGTCTGGTGACGAGGACAGAGGGTCTGGACCAGCAGGTCGATTGGAACTGGTAAGAAGGGAGTCGGGGTGCTCCAGAGCCAGCTCCTCCAAGCACAGTGGGTTCCGGGTATTTGCTAGCCCGTCGGGGGCTCGTTCGTGCCCTCGGAAGCAGCGTTTTGGCCACACCTCATGTGGGCGGCGGGGCTGGGCTGTGGTCGAAAGGGGAGGGTGACGTCTGTCTGTCCCGGGGCCCACCTCTCTGCCCCAAGAACCTCTCCTTGCTTCTACCCATTCTCTGCAAAAGCCAGGCCCTGCCCTCCTTCCTCTAGCAGTCCTCTCCTTCCTGTTCTTCAGGTACGATGTTCTGTCCCCCGGAGAGATGCAGAGGCTGTCCTTTGCCCGGCTCTTCTACCTACAGCCAAAGTATGCAGGTGAGGTGTGCCCGGAAGTGTGCACGCCCTGTACCGTGTGCTCACAGGTGTGTGTGTGCACGCACATGTGTCACCACAGGGGCCTTCGGACATGTAGGAGAGCACCCCTGTGCGTGGCCGGCCACCTACCTCTGTCCCTGCAGGGGAGGATGGCAGGACTGTGCCTGTGCGGCGGCAAGGTTGGTGTCGCAGAGCAGCTCTGGACGTGTCACACCCACCAGTTCTCGAACATTCTGCCACGGCAGCAGCTGGAGCCAGCCTCGAAAGCTTGCGTTTTATGCTCCGCAGCCTCTGCTGTCAGTAATAGGGCAGCACCCCCGGCCATGCTGGCAGAGGGGTGGCAGGTGTGAACTTCAGGAGCTGACGTCCTTGTCCTCGGGGAAGCTAGAAGCGCTGGCCTGCACGGTCCTAGGCCGTGCCGGCACGTACTCTGGGAAGCCGGGGGGATTTCGTCCCGCCGCTGGGAGAGGGCTTCCTCGGTGGAGCCTGGCCCTCTGCTCTTTCGGCCCACGCTCTTCCTGTGCCAGAGCGGCTTCCAGCCAGCCTCAACCTGGGTGCCAGCCAGAGGTGGGCGGGGCTGGGAGGAGAAGCAGGGGGGCCAGGGCCGGGAGCTGACCTCCTCCCGCCGGATTCTGCCCTCAGTGCTCGATGAAGCCACCAGTGCCCTGACCGAGGAGGTGGAGAGCGAGCTCTACCGCGTTGGCCAGCAGCTGGGCATGACGTTCATCAGTGTGGGCCATCGCCGTAGCCTCGAGAAGGTACCCAAGCTCCGAGAGAGATGGCCTAAGGAGGAGGAAGAGCCCAGAGGCTGGGCCTGGCCAGGGCCAGGGGCCCTTCAAAATGGGGGGTGGGGGTGCAGGGAGGGCGGCCTCCTGTTGTGTGGCCAGCACAGCCTGATCTGCGTTGTGCTGGCCTCTTGCAGTTTCACTCCTTGGTTCTGAAACTCTGTGGAGAAGGAAGATGGGAACTGACCAGAATCAAAGTGGAGTGAAGGCAAGGGTGTGGCTGGCCACGGGAAGAAGTACCCAGCTCGGGGCCGACCGGCATTCTCCCGGAGAGACTGGGGGGCCTGCAGGGCGAGGGAGGCCCCCGGCTCACCTCCCGGGCCCTGTGCGGGGAGCGCTGGCAGCAGGGGGCCCGGCCGGGGTGCGGCTCTCTGCGGGGCCCCCGGTCCTGCAGGGGTGCCTCCTGCTGCCTCAGCCCCAGCTCCCAGCACTCAGAGCACTGATTGCTTACAAACGACCTCAGATTGTGTTTTCTGAAGAACAACCTGAAAGTGTGGGATCTATGAGAAATGTAGGGTCATTGTGGAGAGAATATTGGGCTTAAAGTCAAGAGATCCAGGAATCTTTTAAATCCGTTAAATTTTGTAGCAAGAGATTTTTTAACTTGAATTAATTATTTAAATTTTATAACTTTTTGTAAAAAGATAAACATTTCCTACAAATTGCAGCTTTCTCCCTTTTTCTTTTCCACTGTAAGGTGACCTTTTAAATTGAAGCC
>CM052797.1:101800150-101841982 GCA_028533885.1 Nasua narica | reverse complement strand
GGGCGGGTGGAGAGGGCGGGCAGGTTCCCGAGGGTGATGGAGAAGGGCATGAGATGGAGGGGGGCTGAGGGGCTCGGGATGCCACCTTCCGAGTGTAACCTGGAATCTGGGCCCCACCGATGGGGTGGGGCAGAGGCTAGGCCTGGGCCTGCGGGTGGCGGGGGGGAGGGGGTAAATCCACACCCTGGAGGCCCAGGCCCTCAGGAGGGGACAGGCCGGGGAGCACGGTTTTGTTGAAGCCTGGGGCGCTAGAATGCAGGTCCGCAGTCCCTGGCGCCATTGTGGCAGGCAGCGAGTTGGCAGTGGCGGGCTTTGGGCCTGGGCAGAGCAGAATCCACAGGGGGTGTAGAGCTGGGGAGGAGGGGCTCTTTCAAGCAAGAGAACAGAGAGTGACGGGTGGATCTGGACAGTGAGAGTCACCAAGGGGTTGAGTGAAAGTGGTTTGAGGGGATGGTTTGGGGCAGCAAGAAGGCTTCTGAGGCAGGGCTGTTGGGTTGGGAGGAAGATGCCAGAGAGGTCAAGGCTAGATAGGGGGTGTCTCAGCAGGGCCCAAAGCCTCGGCCAGAGCTGAGCTGTGCCTGAAGTCAGCCCAGGGGTCATGGGGGGCCCGTGGGGCAGGGGGAGGGTGGCAGAGGCCAGGCCTGAGCCCTGCCTCAGAGAATACCTCCCAACACCACAGGCCCCAAGGAGAGCAGAGTCCTGGGGCTGGGATCTGCGAGCCCTTGACCTAAGCCATGTCCTCTAGCTGTGGCGGACTCAGCTTCTCCGTGGGCCTATCTTCGTCCATGGCCTCCTCCTCCTCAGGTTCCTCAGCATTCCGGGCCAGGCTGTCGGGCCCTGACACAGTCCCCAGCACTTTGGTGCTGTGCTCCTGAGCTCTGGCTCGGAGCGCGGCAATGCTGTTCTCTCTCAGTTCCTCCTGGGACATGGTCGCTGGAGGGTCAGGGCCCCGCTCCTCCTGCTCCATCTTGTCGAGTCTGGGCGGGGCCTGGCGCTCCACCTCGGGCTTCCTTCCCGACTCCGCAGCTGCCTCCAGCGACTTTTTGTGCATCCCTAAAAAGAATTGTTGGTATTCGGGTTTAGAAAAGCGCCTGGGAAAGCCATCTTGAACTGAAAACGGCAAAGATAGAGAGAGGCCAGAATTAAGGACGAGCAGAAAGCCTTACTTCACACACCGCAGTCACGCGAGTCCCAGGGCCCGGGGCTGGGGCAGCGGGAGGGTGGCCAGGGGCTGGGGCTGCAGACCAGCCGCCTGCACCAGGCCTGCAGAGAGCTTCCCTGAGTCAGGCCCCGGGGCACCTGGCCTCCAGGCAGCCTGCTTTGCCCCTTCCCAAGCATAGCACATGCTCCCCTGTCCCTCCCTCCTGGGATTCCAGATCTTAGAAACCCAAGATAAGCTGGTGCAGCTACCAGACACAGGCCCCGAGGACAGGTGCGGGGAAGATGGCAGGTGGAGAGATTTCAGGGGGAAGAAGTCCTTTGGGCAAAGCCAGAATCTTGGCCAGAGAGTCCTAGGGGTGTCCCAGCCCCCAGGAGGAGCTGTTTCATTCACCACAAGCCCACCTCTGGCCAAGGGAAGAGGAGGGTAAAGACCCTGGGGCAAAAGCCACACGCTTCTTATAGGACAAAAGAACCGAGAGTCAGGGACCTGGGGGGGGCGGGGTTTGAGTCGGAGCCACCCTGCAGTGGGGCACAGGGGATAGACAGCAAGCCCTGGGTCCATCCTGCCCCCTGAGCCTTCTAAGGGGGACTAGGAGGCCTGCTCTGGAGTGCCTCTGTCCTGCCAGGGAGCCTGTTGGGGCCGGGTCTCCCTGCTCCACGGCTCTGTCTCCACCTCGAGGGAGCCCGCTCTCCTCACAGCAGGGGCAGGGCCCCAGGGAGGGCGCGGGCTCTTACCCAGCAGCCACGGGGCACAGGAGTCCATGATGCCGTCCTTGGCGGACTTGAGGATGGACTCTGGCAGGGGGATAGAGTGCCGCACCATGGCCCCGTAGAGCCCGTACTCCGCCATGACGCTGCTCCGGCCCCAGCACTTCTCCCGTTTCCGCCACTTGGCCCTGCGGTTCTGGAACCAGACCTGCAAGTGAGGAGGAACAGGGTGGGGTGTGTTCTGAGGGGCACTGAGGCCAGGCCCTTACCCTGGGGCGCTCCATGCAGGTCCCCACCCCTTTGATTGCTTGGGCTGCATCCCCGGGAAGTCTAGTTTCTCCAGCAGGGTGCTCCCACTTAAGCTCCCCCACCCATGGTACCCCCTGGGGTTCCTCCAGGCTCCCAGTGCCCAGAAGGAGGCCACCCAGTCCTGTAAGAACGTGATGGCTGAAATGGGTCCTTTTTTTCTTTTTCTTTTTGAAGTCAAAGCAGGTCTAGGGTGACAGAACAGAGGCCTCTGGGTCAGGGTCTTGACGTCGGCAATTCCCAGCATGGTCCTTGGTTTGCAGCCGAGAAGTCCTACCCGGGCAGCTCTCTTGCAAGTGGCCACATCTCCAGCGTACAGACAACCCTGTTTCTGACTTGCAGAGGGACTCATTCCTTCCAGGGGCTGGACGAGCCATGCTGGGATCTGCGAGCTCCCTCTCCCTCTGCAAGTTCCAGGCTCCCACTCCACCAGAATCCAAGGCCGAAACGTCCCTGAAGCCAGGCGAGTGTGGACTCAGGCCTCAAAGGGCATGGCATCCAGGTAGCAGGAAGCCTGAGGGACACTCCCCAGAGGTCGGAGGTTGGAGTCAGACTCCTTTCTCAGTCCTGTCCTGGCTAAGCCCTGCTCTGCCATAGTGCCCTCCATTCACCAGCTCCCCACGTTCTGAACCTAACTCTAAATGATAGCCAGAGGAGCCGGGCAGCCATCCCTCAGTCCCGCAAGGAAGACAAAATTCTCCTGGTGTGCAGAGAAAGGGGCATGGGGACCTAGGAGGGTGCAGTGGGGGACACCCTGGAGAATGTTTCTCTGGCCCCAAAGCTGACTGGTGCAGGGCACGGGGCGGGAGGGGGGTACGCTTGAGGTGTCGGTGGCGCTGCAGCCCTGTGCTTGGAGCCCTGTGCTCGGTCCCTGCCATGCCTGGGAGAAGGGAGATTTCTGGGTCTCCCAAAGCAGCCTTCCTGAGACTTCCGGCAGCTGACAGGAGCCAGAGCCAGGGACAGCTGCACTGTCCCTCAGGCAGGTGGAAGGCCGGCGAGAAACGGGTGGGCTCTGGAAGGATCCCAGGCCCGACCAGCGGGCCCCCTCCGGTCCCCTCGCAGCTCCTCCGGGCCCTGACCTCCGGAATGGCGAGACGCCCAAGGCGCCCCGAGGAAGTGGGGAGATGAGGGGGAGAACAGAGGCGGGTTCGGGGAAAATCTATTAGTTTCCTCTGCGATTTCCATTCCCTCGCCTCGGCCAGGTCTCCCTCCCCCTTCCCTCCGGGCCCCCCGCCCCAGGCGGAGGTTTCAGCTTTTGATGAAAAATTGCTCCAGCTCTATTCAGGAGGCGGCAAAAGAAGAGTCACCCCCAGGGGCAGCCCTGGGCTGATTGAAAAATAAGTTAATTTCTGTTTGAATCGATGGGCCTCAGGCACTGAAATATCACGGGAAATTAAAGCGGCTGCTCTCTCGGGAGCCGCGGCATTGACCCGCACTAATTAATGCTGGGGAGGCAGCGCGAGCCGCGCCGCGAGCCTCTCCCCTTCCCCGGGGGACCCCAAACACTTCTCATTTAACTAATTAGACGGGGAAAATTGGGTGTTAATTTGTTTAGGATTTTTTCCCCTCTTCCCCCCGGCAGCTCCCTCCCCGGCCCCTACCCCGCGCGGGGGCGCGGGAAATGAATGCGGGGCTCGCCGGCAGATGGCTGCCCGGGTCACTCTGCAATCTTCTCCAACTTGATTGCTTGATTAGGTCGTTAGCACATTAAAAAAAAAAATTGCTTGCCGTCTGGCGCTGGCGTGATGAGTGGGACGCGCGGCAGCGCCTGGGTAATTTATCTTTTTATACGGCAAAGAATTTGATTTCAATCTGCAGATATATGGGGCGCCTTTGACACCTGTTTAACATCGCGCCGCTGACAGTTTAACCCTTTGCTGCCTCCGCCGCCGGGACGCCCCGGCTAGGGTTCGGATCCGCACGCCCCCGCCGTTCCCGCCGCCGCCGCTACGTGGCGCAGTGAGAGCCCAGCGGCTCCAGGCAACCGCGAATGTGCAGCTGAGCGCGGCCGGACGCCTCCAGCAGGGGGCGCCCCGGCAGCCCCGCCTCCCCTCCCGACAACAGTCAAAGAGCTCCGCGGTCGCAAACAGGCTCTGCGGCGCTGCGCAGAGATCGCGCGGTCCATGCACACCTTTAAATGGACCGAAATGTGTGTAACCTAGTTTGGGAATATCTCCGTTTGTAAATAACCAGGAGCCCACAAAAACGGGAGTGACACGACCCAAGACTCCCCGGGCCTCGCCACCCCCAATAGAAAACGATCGCTCGGTCCATCCTGGGAGGGGCCGCCTGCAGCCAGCTGCACGTTTGCTACCACCGGGTCTGGCACCCGCCATTCCGGCTCGCACCCCGCCCCGCCCCGGAGAGCTGCGGAGCCATTGTGTAGGGCCTTCCCCCGGGTCCGGACTCAGCCACGGGGAACCCCTGCCAAGGGAAGGGTTTATGCAGTTTGAAAGCCGCTCGATGGCTGCGCTTCGTAGGCTACAGAGCGGAGACGATGAGCAATGCGGGCCCTGGCTAACTCGCCCGTCGTCCCGGCAGGGCTCCACACTGTGTTTAGATCCCTCCCCAGCGCCACCTGTCTGTCCCTCAGGCCCTCCGCCCGACTGTCTGCCAAACCCGGCGCCTGCGGTTTATCTGAGACCTCCGTCGTGTCCCATCTTCCTTCCCAGTAGCACTTGGTGGCCCTCTATAAATACCCACTTGTCACAAGCTGCCTTCTCCCATAGAGGAAAAATCTGAAAAGACTGATGCACAAAAACTACGTGGCTTCTGGTTTCATCCATCTCTCAGAGAATACAGAAGCATGAAGCCCTTGGGGGTGGAATTCCGGGCACCAAGTGTGACCACAGAGGGTTGGGAAGGCTTCTTTTATGAACCTAAGTAAGACATCTGCTTCCTGGTCAGGAGATGACCTTCCTGCCTGAAAACAGTGCATTGTAAAACAGCAAGACCTCAGCCCCTTCACCGGAACCCACAGGACCAGACTCCAGCATGTTGGGGATTTTAGAAAGGAGAGGTGATGCGTGTATCGCATTCTGTGACACTCTTCTGCAGCCTGGCATAGCCAAGCTCACTCGTGTTGATTTCTGCAGCAAAACATGTAGCACATTCACACTAAAAGGGATAAATAAAGAGCATATAGTCAGATCTGGGTTTGGCCATTCGTGAGTTCTGAGGACTCACTTAGGAAAGAACTGTGTTTTCAGCACGGTTTGGATTGATGGCTTGTGGACACGGGATTAGGGAGCATACAAAGGCAGAGATGCCCCACTTGCCCCAGTGTGGATGCCTGGGAGGATACGCTCTCCTGGCCTCGTCTGGATTCCATGAGCTTTGGTGCTCGGGGCGGGAGCCAGTGGGGCAGGGCGGGGGTGGGCAAGAACTCTCACATGGAAACCGCGTCTTTACTGGAACACTAAAGAAGGGGGGTTGCAGACTTGGGATTCAGATGCTCTCTGGGGCCTGTAAACAGAACTATTTTCCTGGGTCTCCTAATTTGGGCAAATGAATAACTGGTCTGCAGATCAGACTGTGCCCACAGACATTCCCAGGGGAGTTGGTGCCAGCTGGTCGTTCGAACCCAGAGTCACGCGGACCCTCAGTTATGGGCTCCTGGAATGCCTGGCTCTCTGCAAAGACCAGATGCTGCTCCAATTTATGGAGGAGACCTGGACAGCCAAAACAATTTCTTTTTAGGACAGTTGGCAGGGAAGCTGTGGCTTGATGCCTTGCAGGGAGGTGGACAAGGGATTAGCATTAACCCTAACCACTCTTCATATCCGCTTTCCACTTCCCTTCCTGGAAGCAAGCAGCGTGTGTATAGAACTTGATGGTTACAAGAAGCACTGAAGCCAGACGGTCCTGAACAGGATTCTCAGCTGCGACAAAGATTGCTGTGTGGTCTTGGGCGAGTTATTTGCCTTCTCTCGGTCTCAGTCTCTCCAAACATAAAATCATGCCTATTTTCCAGGGTTGTTTTGAGGATTAATGCAGTAAGTGAAAGTTCCTAGAACCCACTTTTATCCCATAGAAGGTATTCAAAAGTGCTACTTATTATTATTTCAGCAGAGGCAAAGAAAACCAGTGGGAGTCTGGCCAGAGGGCAGATTAATCAACAACATTATCTGCCCTTCTGGCCTCCTCGGCAGGCCCTTTAGCAAGGCTGGACTGACAAATAATAATTCCAGTAGAGAGGTAGAGGGACAGAACTAACCTTCAAGCTGTACGCTTTTAATGCAGCTCGCCTCTGTTTCCCCTTTTGGCATCCTAAGGGCTAAATGGAGACCCCTGCTGCTATGAGCACATTTCTAATGCATCCCAGGCTCTTGAGGCTCAAACGCGAGAGAACACCCACGCAGTGCCCAAGGCTCCCTGCAAAGTTGGCCTTGATCAGCAGCTAAAGGCCCCGGCTGGAGATCCTTGCCCTGCCTCTCACTGTCTTGGTGATCTTGGGCGCATTTCTTAACCTTTCCAGCCTCCAGATCCTGGTCTGCCCTGTCACAGCGCCTTCACAAAGCTTCGTTATAAAAATTAACTATAACAGTGCATGGAAACGCCTGGCACATAATAAGAACTAAAAAACACTGGCGTGCTGCTGGATGAATTCTTTGGATAAACGTGCAACATGATGAGGCTTTGCTTTCTAGCAAATTCTCAACGACATTCTTTTACATAAAGCCAAGTCCTCCCACCTCCCGCCTTTGAGAGCCCTTCTAAGCATTTAGACCCTTTTCCATACCTGCCCTCCTGGTTCTGGCGGCCCCAAATGTTCCTTCAGTCCCTCGCTCCTTCCCTTTCCTGGTTGCCCACGTTCTAGAGGAGACTGTCCCTCTCGCACAACAGTCAGGCCTGGAACTCCTGAGCAGAACCTGCGTCAAGGCCACAGCAAGGACCAGAGCCCTGTTTTACACCTCAGGGCTCTGAGTGCCTGAGAAGGGGCCCAAAAGGGACAGCAAGCGTCACTGGGTTTGGCACTGCAGGTAAGATCTTCCAGCTTGGGAAAGGGTCTGGGTTCCTGCATTTCCCCTCTGAGGTGTCGCCTAGAAGCGCTCAGAAAGCGCAGGGGGACTCCTCTGGCGGTCCACAGCTCATCTGACAGGAGCCTTCACAGCTGGCAGGGAGGGTCCCCAGAGGGTGGGCCTCCAAGGACAGACTGGACCTGGGGCGGGTACTCTCCAAAGAGGTGCTCTCCTGCTACAGAGTGCACTTGGAGCACAGCGGGCAGCCCTACCAGCAACTTCTCTCACCGTGGGGGTAGAGCAGCTACGGTTGTGCCCATGGCCTCTCTCGTCATCACACAGCTCCTGTCCTGCACGCGCCCCTCATGGCTTCTCCACAGGACCCCATGTCCACAGCTCCTTCCCTCAAAGGTCTCCGAGGAGACCCTCTGTGGTCTTCCCAGGATTGCAACCGTCAGGGAGATAGCTTGTACGATGAATGCTCTTTGTACATTCTGGTCGCTTGCCTCCCCAGGCCCTGCCCGCCGATCTGGCCTCCTACCACCAGGCCTGTCTCTGTCAGCCATGTGGCGGGTCCCCTCACATTCACCCAGCTTCCTTCCTCTCCTCGGGCTGGAAGCTGATTAATTTGAGCTCATCGCGGCAGTGATTTAATGACTTAACACTCCACATGCGCTCAGCATTCCTGACACCATATTTCAGCATCTTCCTTTCCGTCCCAGCTTCAGGCTCAGAGAAGCTGGGCCTTGCTGCAGCCTCTGACGTCCAGTAGGGGGCAGCTTTGCCCACATTTAACAGCAGCCCAGTCAGCATCATTCCCTGCACACCTGACAGGTCAGCTTGTCCCTCATCCCAACCTGTCTCCCCGGCCCACAACTCCACTTCCTTCCACTCATAGGAACACACATAAAATGCAGAAACTCCTTTAGAGAGCCTCTGACCCAGCGTTTTCACACGGGCCCACAATCACTGGAGAGCTTTAAAAACATACGGATACCAAAGCAATTAGATCAGAATGGCTGGGCGCGGGAGCCCCGCATGGGTTTCTCAAAAGCTGCCCCCTGATGCTACTAAATACCCCAGACAGACTGAACATGTTCAAAGGTCTGGAAGAGAACCCCTTCAAACCTCGGTCCCTATCCTTGGACCGGCATCCCTTTAAAAGAGGCCAACTTGAACAACACTAGTCAGGACAGCCAGACCATGAGCTTAGATACAAGAATTTGCCCCCTCAAAAAATAATTTTTTCTGAGTGACTGTTTGAGGTTTTTTTTCTTTAGAACAATGCCTGGAACTCAAGAAGTATTTTTATAAAGCAGGTTTGATACAGGTTCCCCCCTGACCTCTGCTCCCCCAGCATCGAGTCAAAACACAAGCTTCAGACTCAAGAGGCAGGTGGTGAATGAGGCAGATGGGCTTTTGAGGCAGACCTGGGTTAGAGCCCCGCGTCCCCCACCTCCCGGCTGTGTGGCCTTGGGCCAGCGGCTGTCCTTCCGCTTCCTTGGTCATGTCCGGGACTAAATGGGATCAGCACTGAAGTCGGGTGAGCACGGGGCCCCTGCGGGGCACCACTCAGGACACGTGACACGTGGCCCATGGCATCTGCACCCGAGGCGGGGCTCACCATCACCCCCATTTTACAGATGAGGAGTCAGGGGCTCTGCAGGGTGAAGTCACTTGTCCAGTCGCTCAGTCCCTTGTTCAGGAATGGCGGAGCCAGGATGTGTCTGGCTTTGAAACAGCGTCCCCAGCCACTGGACCTACTTGCCTGTCCCGTGGGCGTCGTGTTTTCACCTGCTTCAACTGCTCCATAAATGACAGCTGTGATCGTCGCTGAAACATGCGGACACTTTGCCAGGGCCACCTGGGGCGAGGCTATGTGACAGCTCAGGTACGCCTTCCAGAAGGCAGCATTTAGCCAAAGAGCCCTGTGGTGCTCAAAGACCCTGAGAGATTCTCGGGTCCCTTCTCCCAGATCTAGAGTCCTCGCAGTCCCAGAGCAATCAGCAGACTCGTCACCCTAGCGGCTCCTCGCCGGCTCCTGTGGCTTCAGACGCCACCTGACAGATGCCACCCCCCCCCCCCCCGGGCAACTCAGAGAAGCCTGGCATCTGCCTACCGGGGCATCTGTGGCAATGCGGTAACAGCTGAGCGAGAGCCTTCCCCAGAATCCTTCACGAGCTCCCAGCCACGGCCATGGCCGAACACATTTTAGGACAGCCCAAGGCAAGAGCAGCTGTTCCCTCCTACTGGTCAGTGGTGCCAGTGGGAGGCCTACCAGCAGGAGACTTTTTCAGCCCTCCACCCCACCCGGCCACTTGTATTAGCCAACTTTGTGCAAACGCAGGCCAGGTAGGGCTTACCCCTACACGTGGACTGGATTGGGCCTTAGCTGACCCACAGACACAAACACGTGATGCAGAATTACACCCCAGGGTTACCCCACTGGAACCCAGTTGGGCAGGGGGCTGATGGATCCAGGCCACCACGGATAAGGTACCAAACAGATAATCTGCTTATGAATAATTGAGCTTATTGTTAGGGTCAATATCTAAAGCCACTGGCTGAAATTCCTAATAGATTTCCAGGGGAGAGGAAGACTCTTCTGGAAAAGTAGCTCATGTCTCATTTCCAATTCTCTAGTTGTCCAGTGAGAGAACACAAAGCAACCCGCAACTCATCTGGTTCCTTCTCCCCCCAACACACGTCCCATGTCCAAGGGCTCTTCTTGACTGGGAGGGGGTTTCAGGAAGTTGGAACCCCTGCTCCCCCTCACTTTTTGCAGCCTTTGCCGTGAACTGCTCTGGACCATTCCACTGATGGAAGCAGCTTTCACTTAAGGATGTGATCCAGTTAAGGCAAACCCAAATCTTCTGGAAATGTTCCTCCTACCCTACTTGTTTCTTCTGCCTCAAGGAGGCCCTGCCTAGAAGACCATCATACTTCATCTTCTCCCAGAGTAATCATTAAGCAGACCCACCCTTGCCTATTGAGGGGGATTCTGGCTTTGGAAAGTTCTTGCTGCTGATGAAAGGGGACCCAGCACTGCTGAGAACATCTCTGTCTGGACCAGTGGTGGGTTATGCCGCAGAAGTCTCTAGGAGAGGGGCGCCTGGCTGACTCAGTCAGAGGAACATGTGAATCTTGATCTGGGGTTGTAAGTTCAAGCCCCATGTTGGGTGTAGAGATTACTTAAAAATAAAATCTTAAAAACAAAACAAAACAAAAACAAAACCAACTCTGTAGGAAAGAATGGCTTAATGAGCCACAGTTGGAGGCACGAGTCCCCAGCCACACACCAGGCCAGACCCAAGCAGGAGCTCAGGGCACGGCCAGCTGTCTGACTGTGAGAGGAAGGAGTTTCTGGTGGATGGAGGTGGTGGGGAGTAGACAGAAAGGGAGGGGGCGACCTTTTCTTCATGGGTCGGGAGAGTGGAAGGAAGGGAAACAGAATGGGGTTAGGGCTAGAAGCCACTGTCCCCTTCTGGCCTTGGAGCAGACATTTAGCTGCACCTAAGAGATATCTGCCACAACAGACCCCTCCTGGAAACCCATAACCGCCCCCCCCCGAACACCTTGTCCCATCTAAGTCTCTTGCCCCCCCTACAGTGCCCACCTCACGTGGTAGGTGTTCAGCAAATATCTGTCACCTTAACCAAACTGTTCTTCATAAGGACCCATAGCAGGGGGTGGGAGATGGGGCCCCGGGTATCCAGGAGCCTGGGGCAGACAATGCCTCAGAGAGTGTGGAGGGAGAGGGACTTGGGCTCTCTTACCTGTATCCTGTCTTCGGGAAGCTCCGTCTTCATGGCCAGCATCTCCCGGGCATAGACATCTGGGTAGTGGGCCTCATTGAACGCCTTCTCCAGCTCCTCTAGCTGGTAGGAAGTAAAGATTGTCCTGAGGGGAACAAAACCACAAACTCAGGACCCAGGAACTGAAAGAGACTGTTCCAGAGAGGACAGAATGACCCTCCTCTATGCCTCCTAGACAGACCCCCAAACCCAGGGCTGGCTCAGCACAATCAGACACAATCTCCCTGACACATGCACACCACACTCATGCTCACATATGTTCATACACACTCATAGCTTAGCCCTCTGGGTTCTTCTTCATTCAAAGCTGAGGATCCACATTACCCTTCTTGGGAGGACATTATTTCAGCTTTCAGTGAGATTTCAAACTAGGGAATCTTTCTGGAAGTGATGTGGGGGAAAGGGTGTTGAGACAGACATTTTAGAAAGCTGTAGAAAGCCCTTCTTCTTCCTCCCAAGCACAGAGTGAGGGACTCACCAGATAAATAAATGCCTCAGGCCCACTGGGACCTGCTTCCTGGGTTTCCTCTCACAGACAGTAGTTGATCTTTTAAATGACCCCCACATTCAAAGACCCACAGGAAGGTGAAATGCAACTGCAACCCCAGTGTTTGAATGGCTGAGAACTGAATCTCCCACCTCCTCACACAGCCCAACACTTTCCCCTCCTCACCTGACCTCCCCCTGCCACCACCCAGAACTGCTAGCCCCTCAGAGCTACCCGCAGATCCCCCTCCACTTCCTGCCCTCAGAAGACAAGGACTCACACCTAGGCTCAGCCATTCATCAGGGGGGCGTCCCATTCCGGAGGCTTCCATTCAGGTCACTGGGAGAGAGCCTACCTACACAGCCCCAGCTGCTCCCCAAGAAGCAGTCTACCTTGACTTATTTGGATTCTAACCTGCTTTAAGAATCTAGTAAAAGCTACATCCTTTTGCCCTAGGACAATGCGCAAATGAATTTTCTCCAACACGAAATTTTACTTCCAATATCAGGAGCTTCATAGAACCCCCTTTTCCCCATAAACCATACACACCCACTCATAGGCACCAATTCTTCTCTTTTCAGACCTTAATTTTACCAGCTTCTAGGTGACCTTTATCCTGTACCCTTATCAAGTCAATGGGCAATGTAGTCCCAAGCCCACAAACCCAGCTTGTAAAAATGGTACATTCTTTGCCTGAGTCTCTGGGATCTGACCCTGGGTACCAGCACAGGGGGTTAGAATCCTTCACTGATGCTCTCACTCTCACCCCCACCAGGAAAAAGTACCAGTGTAAGCCCCATTGGGTCCTTGTGTTAGTGTTGGCTTTAATACCTCAGGGGAAGACGCTGGGGATGTGTGAGGAAGAAAGATTCTGCCCTTTATAGAAAATGACTGGTTTGATTCTAAATTGTTTCTCCTATTCTCTTGGGAAGCGGGGAATGGAATGTTTATGTACACAGAAAGTGAATTCTTCAGAATTTTGAAGATCTGCTGGTTTCTATTTTGCTCTTGCCACTTACTGAAGGGCCCCTGAACAGATTGTCAAAATAAACAATCAAAGTCTGTAAGTCTTCTCAAAACTAGGGAAACCAAGGCACACAGGTGTTGTGTCTTGGCCAAAGCCAAAGAAGGGAGAGGATGAGAGGTCATTTAGAATCATTCAAGTGCCTGCCTCCGATTGGGAGAGCTCTCATTGAAAAAACCAAACCAAACCTCAAATCCCCCAAACTTTCCCTCATTCCTGCCTCAGAGCTAATCGGTGTGTTGATGCTGGCGTGCTCTCCAGGGAGGCTCCTGCACCCCCCCCCCAATGTGATCCAAACCCTGCTCCTGGCTCAATGCAGAACCCCAGACTCTTCAGGTGCCCACTGCATCCCGTCTGCAGAGAAGCTGAGCTTTCCCGGTGCAGAGACGAGCAGAATCCCAGAGACTCCCAAGGCTGCTACTCCATCCCTACTCCCCTTCTCCGATCCTGACTAAGCCCAGCTTGTTTCTGGGAGAGAAAAAAAGGATGTCCATCTCTCATTACGAGATTCCAGGGGCTCTTACCTGAAATCCCTCAATGAGAGAAGCTCGGGGGGGAAAAAACATTAAAAAAAACTAATTAAAAGCTGCGTCGGCCATCAGTAGCCATTCTGATCTCTCTAATAATCTGCTCCCTTCATACACCAGAAACCTCCTGAAACTGAGGGCAGGTGGTGAGTCGCGCTGTCTCACCAGAACCCTCCAAACATCTCCTCAGTGGGGAGAGCATCTGGGGAGGACGGAGTCAGGAGCCTTGAGCAGAGATCTGGGGCTCTGGGTCAGCCAGCCCAACTGCCCACACAAGGAGACATCCTGGAACAGAAACTCTGATCTTGCACCCCGGGGATGCTTTCTCCTGGACTCTCCTTGCTGTGTGAGCCCCTCTTCCCATTTCCACGCCAGCACAGAAGCAGTTCAGCCCCAGCTCCGACCTGTCCCCTCTCCATGGTCCCGCCTCTGCCCCGGCTCGGGGGAAGCTGGCAGGATTACCCACCCTGGGATCAGCATGAGGCGGGTGCATAAAAGATGCTCTAAGGGTCCTGGGATCGAGCCCCGCATCTGGCTCTCTGCTCAGCGGGGAGCCTGCTTCCCCCTCTCCCTCTGCCTGCCTCTCTGCCTACTTGTGATCTCTCTCTCTCTCTCTCTGTCAAATAAATAAATAAAAATCTTTTTTTTTAAAATGCACTAATGAATATTTGTTGGATGAATGAATGTAAAAAAAATGACCCAGGATCAATGTTTCCGTTGAAAATAAAACAAAGCTGAACACAACAAAAATGCTGCCTGAAGGGAATGAATAAACAAGGTCATTGAGAAACCAAGTCAAAGTTCACCCTCATTCCAGCCCGAACCTGTGGGGGTCTTAGAGAACAGGAAGATCCATTTTAAAAGGTGGGAGCCAATAGTGGAGTTTCCAAGGGCTAGGTAAGGAAGAGGGGAATGCAGAAATTGCCCAGAGAAAGGGTGCAAAGAGGCTGGGAACAAATTGGGGAGAAGAGGATGGGGTGGGCGGCCGCCGGGAGAGCTCCCCAGGGGAGAAAGGTCCCTCCAGCCAGCAGGAATCTTTGCAGACACCCCACCTGGACCGAGGCGCAGGGAGAGATTTGGGGAAACAGATCGGAGGGTGAGCACAGAGGAGGAGTCTGGAAGCAGCACTGGGAGAAAGGCAGATTTTTGGTGCTCACTTCTGTATTTCCTTAAAACCCCCTCATAAATTTCTCCAAGGAACTAGTAGCTGTGGCGTGGATGCCCGAGGGAATATGCCTCTGGGGGGTGTGGGGGGCTACTATTCAGGATATACCTTCCAGCACCTACTGAATTTTAAAGTTGTACCAGTAATGCCTATTCGAAGATTCATTAAAAAAAAATTCTCTCTGTAGCCAGAACCCCTATGCAGCCCACTCCAGTTGGGGCTGGTGGGGTCATTCAGTTCACACACTTTCCCTCCCCATTTTACAGACAAGGAAACTGAGGCTCCCGGAAGGGAAGAGACCTCAGGATCACAAAAGAGCAGAAGCTTAACGAAAAATTCCCATCCGTGCACACATATCACGCTCAAGATGTTTGGTACGGTGGGAGCAGAAGGCTAGGGGTGTGGCAGAGCGCACAGGGATGGCGGGAGCCGAATGGGGGGCCCGCGGACAGCGAGCAGAGGGGCCGGCTTGGGCGGGAGGTGGGAGCCACTCTGCCCGGCTGTTCTCCGAAGGCGCTGATGCCTGGATCGAATCTGGGGGCCGCCTGCCCCTCTCTGGCTCCGGTTTGGACCTGGTTTGGCCTTTCCTTTCTCCCGCAGAAGGAAAAAGCCCGGCCGGTGCCGCCTCCCCAGCGGCCACACACCATCCTCACCCGGTGTGGCTGGACGCCAGGGTCCTGGGCTGATGTCCCCCGAACAACGTTCGATCTCCCCGGCCCTGGCGCAGCCTTGGACTTGTAACTTAGGAGTCGGCGAGAAGAGGGTTGGAGCGACCCGCCCCCCAAACAGGATCTGGCAAGGGAGTGGGTGAGTCGAAGAGGTGACAGAAAGCGCCGCAGGGGCCTTACCTGTGTCGCCGCTTCTTCCGTTTCTTGGTCTGGTTTAAAGTCGATTTGGACATTTTTCGGTCGCTGGAGGAAACATCTTCAGAATCTGAAAAGCGGGAGGAGGCACATGCGGCAGAATGGGGGGCGCGCTCGGCAGCGCCGGGGGATGTCAGGTGCCCGAAGCCCGCGAGGGCCCCACCCAGGGCCGACTCTGGGAGCGGCGGGGACCTGCTCTGCCTGCCGGGCGAGCCCTCCGAGAGGTCGACTCCATCGCTTAGCCCCGGCCGGCTCTACCCACCCCGGCGCCCGAATTCGGAGATTTTAATAGATTTCGTTGTAAGAGAGGCAAAGGCCCCAGCGCGCCTGGAGCAGGGAGGGCGGTGGACCGAGGCGGCCTCAGGGGCTCGCAGGGCCGAAGGGCGGGGATCCCGGCGCTGCGCCCTGCCCCGCGCCTGCAGCCCCGGCGCCCCAGGTCCCGAAAGTTGGCCCGGGGGAGCAGAGACCGGACGCAGGGAGCCGGGCGCCGGGAAGCGCTGGGGTCTTCCCGGGCATAGTCCCCTTTTCAGTGCCTGCGGAATGCGCCCCCGCTCGAGACTGGAGAGACTGCGACGCACCACTTTTCGTTGCCTCTCCAAATAAAAATAATTGAATAAATCAAAGATAACGAAAAATCGGGGGAACTGCCGAGCGTGAGCACGAGCCGGAGGCCGAGCAGGTGGGGATGCGCGGCCGGGAAAGCAGTCCAGGGAGGGCGCGGTGGGGTCGTCCCGGGGCCCCCGAGCCCGCTGGGCGCTGGCATCCGATGGATGTGGCGTTTAGGTAGAGTTGGATGCTGGCCGCTCCCGTAGCCGCAGAGGCCAGGGTGTCCAAGCTCGTGGGGTGAAAAATAAACCCCAACTGACCAACGTGGGCGTTGTGGAACAGAGAAAAAGAGGAAGGAACAGCAACTTTGGATACCAGGGCTGGGGCCGAAGCGGGCACCCGCTTCCTGGGCCGGTAGCTCACGGAACAGAATCGGTTCCCGGAGCGCCGGTCTTCCGGGAGGCCGGGGCCGCAGTGGAGCAGCTGAGCTGGGGGACCCCTAGCCCGCCCCGCGGGCTCCGACACCCCAAGCCGGGTTTCCGGTGGGGCTCCCACAGGGCGCCGCGGCGAGCCGGGCCAGACGCGGGGACCAGAGAACCGCGCGGAGGCCGGAAACGCCGGGGCCGAAACCGGGCGGGCGCCGGGAGGATGCTCCCGGGCGCTCGGGCCCCATGGCGGGAGCTGCGACCCCTCGGCCTTGGCGCGAACTTTTGCGCGGGGAGGAGGCCTTGCGGTGCTACCGAAAGCCGACCGCGTGGGGCTTCCGGCTCTCGCCCCCAGTCGGGCAGCCGGGCAGCCTCGCCCTCACCTACCCGAGCTGGCCGTCTGGCTGGTGTCCAACGGCCCCGACGCTCTCCCCAGCGGCTGCAAGTGGACGGTCTGCGGGTCGGACAGCACTTCTAGGAAGGTGGGCTGCGCGTAGAAGCCGGGGAGCCCCCCGGGCCCCAGCAGCCCCATGCCGCCCACTCCTGCGGGACTGAGCACCGAGCGCGCCGCCAGCAAGTGCCCGGGGGCCAGGCCGTCGAGGGCGGCCCGCGGGTGGGAGCTGGGGGGCTCCTTGTTCAAACCCAGGATCTCTTGGATGCCGAACCCGGTGCACCTGGCCGGGGCGCCCCCCGAGGTACTCTTGGCCACTGTCTCGGATTTGGGCTTGCTCAGCGCTTCCCCCGCTTTCCCCGTCATCTCCCGGCTCTTTGGAGGGGCTGAGGCCGCAGGTCTTTTGCTCCCCCCACCCCCCCGCCGGACTCCCCGCTTCGCGAAGTTGGTCCCAGGTGCCCCCTCCGGTGTCTAATGCTCTGGAGCCCCAAGGAGATTCCCCTTTTATCCAACCAGGCGGCAGCCCAAGTGGGGTCAGAGCTGAGCAGCCAATCACCGGGGCCAGGAGCATTAGGAATTCCAAAAAGCTGGCAGCTCCCGCCGCAGGCAGCACCGAGGGGCCAGGGCGCTGGGGGCCAGGCACCGGGTGCACTCGGCAGGACGCCCATGGGCAGGGACCCCAGGGGCTGAAATGAGACAACAAGGTTCAGGGCTCGTTCCAGGAGGCTGGGTGGCTTAAGAATCTGGGCAGAGCCTGGCTGGGACATGTCCCTGGGGTGGGGTGGGGTGGGGTGGGAGGATGTGCGAAGGGCCAATGTTAGAGACTGGGAGTCTCCCTCCCTCCCTTAGGTCCAGTGCAGACTGACAGAGTCAAAGAAGCCCAAGTGTGGGATCCTTGTGTAAAAGGCAGCCGAAGAAGGGGCAAGTGCCTGGGACAGGGCGTGTGGTGGTAAGGGGAGAAGGGAGGGGTCAGGTGTGAAGGGGGGAAGAGCTCCACACTTGCCTTGCATCACAGGATAAAGTGCCTAGTTCAGAAGAACTACTCAGTAAATATTGGCCCAATGAATAAATGAAAGATAAAGGGGTCAGGAGTAGGGGTCCCTGGCAGGCTAGAACAGTGATTTCTTTTGGAGAAAAACCACGGGCATCTGAAGATCTTCCTAGAGCAAGCGTGAGTGTGCCCAACTTCCGTGGAGGACTTCATACATTCTGCCGTCCATCCATTCGACTAATGCATATTGAGCACCTCACCAGCTCTGAGCTAGGAGCTAGGGGTCCCGCTGCAGATCAGATGGATGAGGCAAGGGGGCTGCAATACCTCTGAGTTCAGTAAGCAGACAGACGAAGAGGATGGGATTGTTGATGTGGGACAGCAGGCTGGAGAGAGGGTGTTAGAGGCGATTAAAAGATGAGCTTCTGTCCCCAGTTGAGAAGGATCCCTTGACTAACTCCTGTGTTGGTAGTTGCAGAATTGCAGCCAATGGGGGTCAGTTGAAAAGTGATGAGAGGCAGGACCCTACCTGGAGAAAAACCTGAATTCCCAAAGTGGGCAGTGGAGTCACTGGTTTCCTGCTTGAGGGCCCTGGGGGAGCAGGATCCCCTGGGGCCCGAATGTCAAGTGAAGGTAATTCTACACACACACACACACACACACACACACACACACACACACACACACACCTGCCATGGACCTCTGAGTCCCAGCATTCCACCAGCTCAGCTAATTCTTCTGTGACATTCTTGGGGCTAGGGACTGTCTTATTTACCTTGGTATTCCCCTCTCTACTGTGCCTAATACACATTAGGTTTTAAATCAATCTTCCTTGCTTTCTTGCTTGCTTTCTTAAGAGGAGTAGCTTTTACTTTCTTGTTTCACAAATAAAGTTGGTTGATTTGATTGCTTTAAATATTTCTTGAATTAAAGTCACCCTATGAGGCAAGATAGAGACAGGGTCAGTTGCTTTAGGCCAAGACTGGAAAACCAGGCTGGGGGAGAGATTCCATTGAGGATTTCTTGGCTAGTCAGCTGCAAACCCCCAAATAATGGAAACCTCCTCACCCAGCCTGCTGCCAAGGTGTCTGGTACCCTTTGTGGTTGCCACGAGGCCAAACTGAGAGGGAGAGGAGACCCCAGGGGGGCTGGAAACTGAGGCCTTGCTGTCAGGGCTGATATGAGGTAGGTCTCCACTCACTCTGGCCAGGTCCACACAAGACCTGGAACTGGGCTGGGGGGCTTCTCAGTGCAGAAGTTGTCTGGAACACGTGTACTGGTCACTGTGAGGGCTGCCTCCTTGTCTCGGAATAATGTCATTTGTACTGTGCACTTATGTCGCTCACCCCCTTTATGTGGCATGACCTCTGTCCTCACAAGAACCCTGTTGGTATCTTCGCTCCACATCTGAAAGTTGACATAGCTAGTCTTGTTTTTTTTCTTTTCTTTTCTTTTTTCTTTCCTTTCCTTTCCTTTTCTTTCTTCCTCCCTCCCTCCCTCCCTCCCCACCTCCCTTCCTTCCTTCCTTCCTTTCTTTCTGAGTATAGTTGACATACATGGCATAGCCACTCTTACTTGAAAGGTGCAGACTCAAGGATATGCAATCTTGAGGCGTCCTTCACCTTGTATTCTATGGGGCTAGGTTCCATGTGGCACCACTCACATAGACAACAATGTGAGGGGTGCCCCCTAGAGTTGTGCAGGTAAGATTTTTTTTCTTCTTCTTTTTTTTTCTTTTCTTTTTTAAAGATTTTATTTATTTATTTATTTATTTGAGAGCGAGCAGGGCCAGAGAGAAAGCACGAGCTGGGGGAGGGGAGGGGGAGGGACAGAGGGAGAGGGAGAAGCAGGCTCCCCACTGAGCAGGGAGCCCCATGCAGGGCTGGATCCCAGGACCCCTGGATCACGACCTGAGCTGAAAGCAGACGCCAAACTGACTGAGCCACCCAGAAGCCCCTCAGGTAAGAATTTCCACCCCCATTTTATGAATATGGAAACTTACGTGCCCAGAGAGGTTAGGCAACCTGTCCCAAGTGATCCAGCTAGTAAGCGGCAGCGGCCAGACTCAACCTCAGGTGAGTCTGGTGTCAAAAGCTGGTGTGCTTTGACTTCATCCCTCTCTTGGCCTCCTCTCCAAGCTAGCCTACCCTGGCAGGATGAACGGGGATGTTATGTTAATGGCATCCGTCCTGTCACTTACTTATCACGGGACATCCATGATGAGCCAGATACCAGCCAAGGGCAAGGATGTGAGTGAAGGAAAACAAGCATGTGAGTGATGGAAGCTCGATTCTTGCCAGGAGATGAGGATGAAAAATCTCTTGAGCCAACCCGGTATCTGAAGCTGCCGGTTCCCTACCCGAGGGCGATAGCTACGACCTTGACCGAGAAGGTTGGGGACGGGGGCAACCCCAGGCCCTCTGAGAGACACCTTTCCAGAGACTGCAGGTAGAGGTGGAGGCCAGCATCAACCCTCAGGCCTGAACTCCTGACAGACTCCTGGAGGGGGCGGGTGCTGTCTAAGAATTTGGGTTAGAGGTGGGGGGAGGGAAATGTACCCTTTTGGAGACATTTAGCTAGGTCACACTGGATCCAAATCCTGAGTCTGCTACCTAACAGCTCTATGGCTATGAGCCAACCATTAAATTCTCTCTTAGCTTTGATGGCTTTCCCTATACAACAGCCTGGTACTGGATTTGGGGGCCCCCTGGCCCCCCGAGTTAGCACTGCAGGCGAGGACGTGAACTCCAGAGCCAGGCTGCCCAGGGTCAGACTCCCGCTCTATCGCCTACTTAGTGACCCTGGGAAAGTTACCCAACTCCTCTCTGCCTTCTGTGCCTCAGTTTCCTCACCCATAAAATGGCTGTAATGGTAGTGTCTACCCCTAAGGATTGTCAGGAAGATTAGAAATGTGCACAGAGCTCTACTGTGAGTGTGCAAAATAAGGTTCTTTAAGTGATTATTATTACCGGGGGGCCGGACCCCTCTGCACACGGACCCGCTAAGCTTGGCAAGTCAGGTCAGCTGTTCTGAGCTTCTCGTGACGAATAAGACCCTGAGGTTCAAGGCGGAAGATCCGGGGTGAGGGAGGAGGCCGCCTCCCTCCTTTGCCTGGTGCTAGCCATTTTCAGCACCAGCCGCAGCCAAGTCCTTCTCCCCCCAGCCTCCTCCCTGAGTCACTACCCAGCCATCAGTGACAATTTTTGGAGGGAGGAGTGGGGGGGAGAATGCAAGGGAGAGAAAGGATGTGTGTTTGAATCAATAATCCCATTATGAATCTGTCACCCATGAACGTGTTTCATTTTTTTAAATGCTCTTGTGTATTTGGGGCTTCCTCCTTGAGAGTAAGCCTTCTCCTTTGTTGTGCTGGCCAGTTCTCCGGAGGGTCTCCTCAGAGAGTCCCAGAGGCCCTCCTCCATCACGCTGTCGTCAGACGTGGGGCCAGGCATTCCACTTTCTTCGTGTAGTCAAGGGGCTGCCGCCAGGAGAAAAACAAGAGACATTCTGGTTCAATTTAACTTACATACAAATGATCATGTACTAAGTTCTGGGCTTTTTGACGTTGTCTCCATGCATCGTCCCAGTGACCCTGAAAGATGAGTATCGACGTGCTTTCCACGTGAGGAAGCAACCCCAGGGAGGCTAGGCAACCTGCCTGAGAGCACGCGGCCACCAATGACCAAGACGAGCCTAGACCCGCTGCTTTCTCGTTTTCTCTCTCTCTCTCTTAAATAAGCTCTAAGCCCAATACGGGGCTCAAACTCATGACCCTGAGATCAAAAGCTGCATGCTCCACCAACTGAGCCAGCCGGGCGCCCCTCTTGTTTTCTTGAAGATAGAATCAGAGCCTCGAGCTGAGAAAGGGACCTTGGATATAGGGAGGCGGAGGAGGCCTGAACTTGAGCTTGAGCTACCAACCTGCCCCACCGAGAATGGGGGAGAGGAAAGGAAGGGGCGGGAGGAGGGATTGAGAAGGGCCACTGAGGGGAAGGCCGGTGAATCCCCAGAGCCCACGGCTGCTAAGAGCACCACACACCTCACTACCTGGGCCCATTTCCTTCTCCTAGTTCTCCAAGGAACAATCCTCTTTGGACTCTTCTTAAAGGGCCTCAGGGAGTTGTGAAAAGGAAGGACTCTTCCTTAAAGGAAGGAAGGAACGTACTTTGGGCAATACTTTCAAGCCAGACTTGTAGCAAGTCCTGGCTCTGTCTGTCCCCTCCCAGGTGCCCCCTGCCCCACCCCCCAGGATCTATCCCAGCAGAACACCACCCGCCGGCTTCAGCTGCCCACAGCCCCCCTCCCTCAGCGCGAACCCTCCCTTCCTTAGCACCCGAGGGAAAAGAAAAACATTCCACTCCTGTCGCCCCAGTGTCTTCCCCAGTGTTCGCCTATGGGTGGTGTGGAACAATGGAGAAAAGCAAGCCGTGGAGGACTTGCTCCATGATCAGCCTGCCGCAGGACCCTTGGCTGTGTCTCCGTTTCCCTTCAGTGTGAGGTGGCAGGAATGACCGCATCCCTGATGCCCGGAGCGGGTGTTCCGTCTTATCCCACAGGACTGTTGCCCGAGAACTTACTGGGTATCTTCAGAAAGTAGCTATGTGTACCTACTCTGCCCCAGATGCTGTAAGGGGGGGTTACTGTGGGGTTCGAGAAAGCAAAGTCCCCCTTCTCGCGAATTCAGATTTGGGTTGTGAGAGACAGTTAACAAATAGGCAAGTGAATACACCAGCGAGATAATTTAAGAAGGCAAAAATACCAAAGGGAAATTAAGCAGGGTGAAGGGTTACAGGCAAATTATGGGAGGGGGCGCCTTTGGACAAACAGGAAGGACTTTCTGGGGAGTCAGAGTCCAGGCAGAGACCCGAGTGGGGAGAAGGCAGCCACGTGGGGGTTGCTGGGGCAGGTGGCAAGGTTAGGGGGACAGCTGGTGTTTCTGCCTGTGAGAAGCCATGAGAGAAGCAGTCACCTGTGCACACCACATGGCAGAGAAAAGGAGAGAGAGGCAGTAAATTCCACTTTGAGTCAAATCAGACAGTTATTTATAACCCAGATTCCGAGCTGTTATAAGATGTGAGTATAGTGCCTACCTCTACTCCCCAGTGCCATCCAACCTGGCAACTAGTTTCCCTTAACCATCTTATTTGGGCCAAATTTGAGCAGTGATTAGTATGGTATGGATGAGACTGATGGTTGCCCACTCAGGTTTGTTCTTTCCTTTTTCCTTAGTGTCAGAGGTCTCATTTTATTCCGAGTGGTGATGTCTATAGATAAAAGACTACATTTCCCAGCCTCCTTTGCAGCTAGGAGGGTCCCTCTGACAAAGTTCCAGCCAATGAGATGTGTGAGCAGGAATCTTAAGCCGTTTCAGAGCCTTTTGCTCTTTCCACCTTTCCTTTAGCTTCCTGTCTAGAACACAGACGTGATGGCTAGTGCCTCAACAGTTGTTTTAGACTATGAGGTGGCCTTGAAGATGGAAGCCAAGATTTGGAGAGTGGAGAGAGAACAATAGGAGTCTGGGCGCGTGGAGACTCAGAGCCGCCATATCAGCCCTCAGCCCTGAACCACTCCAGTGAGCTTTTTTCTGTTTTGTTTTTTGTTTTTTGTTTTTTTACATAGGGAGAAATAAATTTCCATCTTCCACCACTGTTTAAACTACTGGTTTCTAGTCTGTCACTAGAGGCCATAAGCGATCCCTCACTGATAACAATGCAGAAGCATTTGAAATCAAATGTTTTCCCCTGGGGGAATGTTGAAGGGCTTGCCATCATAGCAGAGATCTGCTTTCTCCTAAGTTTTGACCGCTGGGAATCTCTTGGATTTGTCTCTTGTCTCCAACCTTATAGACCTCGATGCTCACTGATCCTCTTCTTTCCCCTGTCGTCTAGATGACCGTCTCCAGTATTTTGAGTGGTGGCCCCTAGATAAGCTTTTGCAGTGCTCTAACCCTGATTTTGTCACAGGGAGGCCCCTTACTCTTTTGTTTTGGTGCTTCTCCATGCTGCCCAGCATCCTCTGCCGAGGGAGAGCTACGGACATGGTTCTATTCCTCCTCTGATCTCACTCGTGCTGCGGAGTGAGTCTTTTAGCTTCTCTGTGCCTCACTTCCTTTGCCTGTAAAATGGGAATGGTGATGCCTATCCTGGCTTTCTTAGAGAGCTCTCAAAGAAAAATATGCATGAAAGCGTTTAGAAGATGGTGAAGGATCATATAGAAATCCGGTCATCTTTTCCCCGGTTACAAACAATGGCTCAGAATATATCAACCATCTCGTTTGCAAGCGTTCATTTTTTCTACTTGATACTTGTCTGCAGGTGCAACTCATCTGCCCACCTTTCTCACTCTTCAGTCTTCTAAGACCCGCCCTGGATTTATATCTGTTGACTTGGTATTTTACTGTATATAATTCATATATAGGTGGCATTTATTTATTGAGATTTACGACTACCTCTGGCAATCCCCATTAACATTTATCGAGTGCTTACTATGTGCCAGGCATTTACTATGTACATGACTTATCTCACCTAAAAACCCTATGAGATGGGTGTTCTGTTACCTTCTTTTGGATGAGGAAACTGAGTTTCAGTATGGTTATGGTCAAGCAGCTAGTGAATTGTGTGGTCAGTATTTGAACCCAAATTAGGCGTTGTGGCAACGAGACCATGTCAGTTCGAGTACTCTAAGGAAGCAGACGCCGAGGCGGAGTTGGGAGTACAAGTGATTTGTTGGGGTGGCGGGTGACACCTGTGAAAGGTAAAGGGGGAGGAAGGAGATAAAGGGGGAGGATGGATGGGAAGGGCCTCAGACCACAATGCAGATCTCACAAAGGCTCAGCCAGTGTAAGAGGGAGCTCTGGAAGAGATTGCCCAGTTTGAGTTGGGCCAAAATAGCCAGGCCCCAGGCTCCCCACCCTGCCACACGGACTCGCTCAAACACTGCCGTGGTTGATTAGAGCTAATGATGCTCTACTATGTACTTGAATGTTACTAAGAGAGATTTTACTTTATTGTATTTATTTTTAAAAATTTATTCATTCATTTGACACAGAGAGAGAGAGAGAGAGAGAGAGATCACAAGTAGGCAGAGAGGCAGGCAGAGAGAGAGGAGGAAGCAGGCTCCCTGCTGAGCAGAGAGCCCGAGGCAGGGCTCGATCCCAGGACCCTGAGACCATGACCTGAGCCGAAGGCAGAGGCCCAACCCACTTAGCCACCCAGGCATCCCACTGAGAGAGATTTTAAATGTCTTCACCACAAAAAAGAAATGGGAGCTAAGTGATGGGGTGGAGGTGGTAACTAATGCTATGGGAGTAATATTTTACAATTTATAAATGTATCAAATCAACATGTTGTATACTTTAAATTTATGCAATGCTATGTGTTGCTTATATATCAATAAAGCTGGGGCGGGGAGGGGAGAGTACTGTGTGGATCTCCAAGAGGCTGCAGCGGGAGTCTGTCCGATAACCTCGCTGTTGCTCCTGAATAGCAGATCTTTCTGGAAAGGACATCCACGCAGTGCAACTCCACAGCTTCTGCAAATATGGTGTAACAGATAATAGCTGCGTCTCAGGGAGTCTGTCTCGTGCTCAGGGACCAGGGGTCCAGGAACAGTGAGGCTGGCTTTGAACTGCTCGCTGGTCTCAGGTTGGCTTCATACATTTCATTCGGAAACCGGTGTCCACCAACGCATGCTCTTTCCCTGGCTGAGGCCAGGTGAGTAGAGACAGCCAGACCACAAAAGCCCATTTCAAGTCTGCCTTGGTCATATCTGTTTACACCCCGTTGGCTGAAGCTTGTCATGTGACCAAGACCAAAGGCCATGGGGTGGGGCAATATACGCACCCACCCCCCATGGAAGTTATGCCAAGAGTGGAGAGAGAGGGAAGAATTGTGAACAAACGCATACATAGCTGGCTAGCCATCTGGCCCCAAAGACTACACCTTAGCCATTTGGTCATAAGTGACTAGTACAGTGCGGGATGGGAAGTATTATGGAGGAGCGGCTAAAACACAGTTCTGGAGTCAGATGGCTGGGGTCAGACCCTGGCTCCAACCCTCCAAGCTATGCTATCTCAGCGTTACTGACCCCGGGAGCCTCCATCGCCTCTTTCGTAAATAGGTAAATTAAAGAAACCAGGTACTGCCGTGGTGCCTGGTCCGAGGTGGGCCCTCACAAGTGTTACGTTTCCTTCTAGTCCCTAAAAGAGCCCTATATAATGGTGCCTTACTGTTTGCCGACCTAGAACTGCGCGTCAGTCTCGGAACCCACCCCCCTCCCCACGTCCTGAGACAGCTTGCAGCAACGGACCTGGACCTCCCCAACTCCTTCACCTACGACCATCTCCTCTCAATGCATTCCCATCAAACTCAGGTTTAGGGGAGCTCTCTGGAAAAATCCCAGCCCATCCTGCACCTCCTTATGTTTCTCTTTCGTCATCCTGGGGAGAAGGTTGTTCTTTCCCACGTGGCCCCGGGGTATCCTCCAGCCCATCCCAGTTTCCTCTTGCTTGGAATCACCACTTGGCACAGCCAAGGGTCAAGGTAGGGGGGAGACGTTGAAGGAAGTGGGAGGAGAGACCCCTTGCCAGCACTCCCCGGAGGGAGGAGGGACTGTGATGGGCACAGTGGGGAGGGAGCACGGAAAGCCAGCCAGGGGAGCTTTAGCCTGCAATCCAATTCCACTTAATATCCCGTAATAAAATGCTGTCCACATGAGTTTCCTGTTCCCGTGGATTTGTTAAGAAGGCTGGGGGAGGTCAGAGGTGTATTCGGGCTCTCCTGGGGCTGGAGGGGAGACCGGTGGGGGGGTGCCTCAGGCTTGAGGGCCCGCTTCCCATCCGTCCCTACTGCAGTCCAGACAGGCTCTCAGGAAGGACTTTGTCACACTTGTCTGTCTCTGTCAACCCACAATGACTCACAGAGGGGCCTTTCGCCCCCCCAGAAGGACGCTCTGTCTCCTCTGATAAGCATCCAGCCACTGAGGCAGAGAGTATGAGTTTGATGTAGGGGACTCAGACCTGGACTGGAAGGTGGGGTAGCGTGCCCGGGGGGAGGAGGGTGCGTATCGGAGCCCCTGAAATCCCGCCATGAAGTAGGAGCCACAGGGGACAGAGGGCCGCTTAGTGAGAAGCCTAATGGTCTGGGCTGACTCAGAATGGCTGTTGTCGGCTGCCCATCTCTACCTTCCCGGCTGACCCACTGCTAACCTTTCCTTCTTCGGGGGTACCCCGAAGTGTGCGGGGGGGCACAGGCCTGACTTCTCCAGGGTCCTGAAGTGGCCGAGTCGCCTAGGGGGCCTTGAGGGGGAGCGTGACCACAGCTGACCATGGAGGGGTCTACCCCCCTCCAGGCACAGAGCTGGGGGCTGTCCTGGTGCCACCTTATTGAATCTAGGGAGCAGCGAAGGAGGTAAGGCCGGGGAGAGAGAGACTGTGGGAAGTGGGGGGCTAGTATTCTCCCCACTTTCTTGGGGAGCAAACAACGGCCCAGAGAGTTTAAGAAATGAAACCGAGACCCCATGTAGTGAGAGACAGCCCGGGGACAGGGGCCCAGGGGGAGGTGTGACTTCCCAGTGACTGGGTCTTCAGGAGCCCAGCTTGGGCCTGGAGGGGGGTAGCTGGGGAGGCTGCAGAAAGGTGTGAGGCACAAGTTGAGGGGATGAGGTCCAACCGACCGTGGGTCCTCTTCCTGGGCCTCCTGGGGGGTGACACATGAGGCCTGTGGGACCAGGGGCGGGGGTGTGGGTGGGGGGCTGAGAAGGGTAGGGCTGAGCTTCCAGGGCTTTCGTGAGCCCTTTTAATTCGTGTAAATGAGGGTTTTTAATTTGTTATTCTGGGTTTTATTTCTATTACCATCTCATTTGCCTCTAAACCCTATTTTGCCCCAGCCTGGACCGAATTCCATTTGATGCATTAGGACTAATTCTCCTCCCAAAGGGTTAGATGTTTTCTCCCCACACAAAAGTCGCTTATTTTGGATAAAGAGACGATTAGATTTATCTTTAATATTTTAATGGCAGCTGGGATTAGTGGGCAAACAGCCCCAACTGGGGTTGTTCACTGCGGATTAGGTTCTGATAAACTCTCAGATGGGGAGCCTCCCCCTCCCACTCTACTCTACTTTCTGTTTTCCACAAAGTGCTTTTTATTATTTTTGGTTGAAAAAAAAAATTCCCTTGTCTTTTGGAGCATCGTAAATTCCATTTGCTGTTTTCTATTAAATCAAGTTGATTAAATTCGTTGTGACTCTTTGCACATAGATCTTTTTAATTTTAACGTCTCCAGCATAAAATCTTTAATGATGCAATTTGAAATGGCTGCAATATACAGCACAGGCCTTGATAAAACAGATGGAAATGAGGTTCCGCCAGGGAGGGGATCCTGCCAGGAGGGGTGGAGGCAGGAGCAAGCACAGGAGAAGGCAGGGAATGAGTCTCTGCGAGGCCCAGAGAGGACCTGGTTCCAAACCCTGTTCGGAGCGGTAACCTTGGCTGTCATTTACGGAGCGCTCTCTCTGCTGGGGGGTAACCTTGGCTGCTGTCTGGGGGCGTGCTCACCGCATGGCTGGCACTGTCCCCGCATTGTCAATAACCCTCGCAAGGAGGCTCAGAGAGGCCTCATGTTCAAGGTCACACAGCACGCTGGTGGCAGTGGTTGAGGCCCGGTTACCTTTGGCTGGTGGAGCCTCTTTTCCCCTCTTGCAGCCTCCATTTCCTCATCAGTGAGATGGGGTTTCCGTGCTGCCCTGCCTCACAGGTGCTTGGGAAGATCAGGTGAGGTCTGCACGTGGCCTTGGGGATGATATGGGGAAGGGCTCTCCTGGGGACCATCGGGGGGTGAGGCCAGCCCATCTGGGGCCCAGAGGCCCTGCCATCATGGGGAAGAGCTGATTTTTGAGACCCTGAGTGGCTTCCTTAACTCCAAGGTTGGTGAGGGGCCCAAGGGACCTGGGGTCCCCATCCCACCACCTCTCCAGACCTCAGGCCTCCCGCCTCACGCTTTTCTCCCCGTCCCTCCGGCTCTAATCCTGACCTCATCAAGTCCTGGGAAGGGTTGATCCACAGAAGCAAATCCCTCATTCGGAGGGACAAAATCAGCTTAATTTGCAGCAACTTGAAGCAGGTCTTTGCCAGGATTTGAATATCAAATTATCCCACAGCCCAGGCTCGCCTGGAAGGGCTCCTGCCACAATATGGGCAGGCCTGCTGGGGGCTCCTCTGGTGAGATTGTTCTGGGAGCCAGTGAGGCTGGGCTGGCCCTGTGCGGAGTGGGGGCACCAGGGGGTGTCAGGGGGTGTGGAGGAAGGCAAGAGCACTGCAGCTCCCAGGCCTGGGAGCTGGCAGGAAGGTGGAAACCTTCTATTCATGAGACTTACCTGGGGGGTGAGGGGGAGAGCCCCTCCCCAGACATTAGGAATCAAGTGTGTGTGTGTGTGTGTGTGTGTGTTTAAGATTTTATTTATTTTCTTTGACACAGAGAGAGAAAGTACACGCGAGGGAGCAGCAGAGAGAGGGGAAGCAGGCTCCCGAAGAGTAGGAAGCCCGACGTGGGGCTCGATCCCAGGACTCTGGGATCATGACCTGAGCCGAAGGCAGATGCTCAACCAACTGAGCCACCCAGGCACCCCGGGAATCAAGGTTTTTATGACTAGGAAAGCTTGAAAAATCCTGGAGCTGCTCCGTTAGCCAATCGGCAAATACTTATTTAGTCTGCATGCACTTGGTACGTCCTCCCATTTTGAGGAAATCAGCCTCTCCTGGCGTCCACTCCATCCATCCCCAGCCTGTGGTACCGCAGACCTTGATCCCCCGGCCCACTGCTCAGCAGCGGCCCTAAATGCCCGAGTCAGCTGCTGCGGGAGGGTTCCTGAGCCTTCCCTCCCAGGTCGGTGGGCCTGTCTCCTTCCTTCCTGACAGACATCCCCCCCCCCCATATCAGCCCCACAGGACACAGTGGTCTGTGTCTGCCCTCAAGCGGTGGGGGGCAGACCCCTGCAAGGGCATGTCACTCTCTGGGAAGCTTCCTGAAGCTTCTTCAGGAAGGGTGAGGACTTTGGGTCTGGGCCCAAGCCTCCATCAATATTAGGGGAGACATACCAGTCCTTCCTACCCAGCGTGCACCCCTTTGGGACCTTTGGTGTGAAAGCAGCAGCCGGGAATGCTGAGATAGCCCCATGTGGGTCCGTCTGTCCATCCAACACTGTTGACAGAGAGCTGAAAAGTCCTGTCCTTGTCCTCAGGGAGCCTACAGCTGGGGAGGAAACAAAGACAAGCTCTATTAATACCCGCAGGGATTTCTTAAGCACTCACTATGTGCTAAGCACAGTTCAAAGTGCTTTTCCTCTATCCACCCATTTTATCCCCATAAAAACCCTTTAATGTAGGAAATTAAACATATCCACACACACAAAACACACACACCTACAACACAGATGAGGCAACTGAGGCACAGAGAGATGAATAACATGCTCAAGGTCACGGAGTTGTAAGTGGTGGGCCTGGGATTCGTACATAGGCAGTCTGACTCCGAGCCTGTCCTCTAAACCGCTTTGCTCTATGTCTGTCGTCTTTATCTGGAACTATTTGTTTGTGTATATTACTTCTCTATACGTGACTTGCCTTGATTTTAAAGGCATAATCATAGAGTGTTTGGGGAGCATAGAAAGGAGCACTAAACTTATGTGAGGGCAATCACAGAAGACTTTTTGGAGGAGGCATCTTTATTTATTCAATGTTGTTGTTGAGCAGCTATTGTGTCGCCGGCACTGATGCTGCAGAGATGAAAAAGCCATGGTTCCTGTCCCCCGGAGCTCGCAAGCTGGGAGACGAATGTCTGTAAGCAGATGTGCTAAGTGCACTGAGAAAGCACAGGGCATTGTGGGAGCCCTGGGGAGACGCCAGAGCTGGGGAGATCAGGGAAAGCTTCCTGGATGAGGTGCGTGCGTGCAGAGAGTGAAATGATGAATGGGAATCTCAGAGACATGTCCCCTCCACTAGGTCAGTCATCCAGCTGAGGTTAAGGGGACCCAGAGGCTCTGCTGGGCACTCACCCCTCTTCCTCTTGGCCCGACTCTCCTCCATGGAGCCTTTCTGGTGTAACGAACCTGGTGTCTCTTCTCTGACCGCCTATCCCAGGCAGGCAGACCCCTTCCTGGGGAGGTCTACATCCCCAACTCTTGTGTGTCCCTGGGAGGCGGGGCCTGAACACCAGACCCCTGACTGCCCAGGTACTGTGCCTAGCAGGGGTCAGGCTGGATCTGTCACTGTGGCCTTGGGAAAGCCCAGAGCCTTGATCTGAGGGCACCTGAAATTTAGAGCAAGGAGGGACCCCAGAAACCATCCAAGCCCTCTTTGAAGGAAGGAGGGAGAGAGGCCCAGGGAAGTAACAGCAAATGCCCAGGCCCCACAGCTGAGTTGGTACTGGAACTCAGGCCCCCAGCGCTCTGATCTCCTCTCTGGGGTGGTCTGGCCCCACCTGGGCCTGCCTCTAACCCTTGCCCCCCATGCCTGCCTAGCCTGATGGTGGCCAGGGTAGTCTTCCCTGAATAACGATGGTATTGGCTCAGATTAAGGGCAACTAGCTGGCTCTTGGCTTTTTCTTTTTATATAACAACTAATCTCCTTCTAATCAGCCATTATTAAATTATATTCCATTTTTAATTCATTCACAGATCACCGTTGGGACAGCTGGATGGATAATTGGGGAGAGATAATTTATGTAAATGAGGAACAGCAGAAGGTAGGGGAGAGGGAGGCTGAGGGCCAAAGGGCCCCCCTAACCGGGGCACAGGCTGGGTGGTGAGCTGGCTGGAAATGGGTGACAGGGGAGCTGAGGGGATTGGGGCCTGTCATGGGACCTCAGAGCTCCTGGCTGATTAGATTGTCAGCATCACTTTGAATGCTTCTGGCTAGTGGGGAGCCCACTACTTTCTGGAGGGGCAGCTCTCCAATCCATCAGCCCTCCTCCTTAGAAGTGGATCCTGAGAAACAATAAAATGTTCTGGAGAATTCCAGAGTCAGAGCTTTGTTTGCTCAGCTCCAGTCAGCTCCATCACTGTGTAGCTCTGGTGCTCTCGCTCTCTTTTTAAAGATTTTATTTATTTATTTGGGACAGAGAGGGAGAGAGTCAGAAGCAGACTCTGTGAGGACCGCAGAGCTAGACACGGGGCTCCGTCTCACAACCGAGAGATCATGATCTGAGCCGAAACTGAGAGTCAGCGGCTCAACCAACCCCGCCACTCAGGCACCCCCATGCCGCTGTCTCTACCCCTGAGTTTCTGGTCTGCTTCCTGAGGGGATGTTGAGGCCTTGGAACCTCTGAGTTCTTGGGCTCAGTTCCCGGTGGAGCCTGGGAAAGAACAGAGCAGGAGCCCCTACCTGGCCGAACTAGGGGCTCCGACCACCAGTGTGAGGAGTGCGTGAGTCCAACACGCCCTCCCCCCCCTCCCCCGCTAACATGGGCCTCAGGCCATGAGGCTTCCTTCTGGAAACACAGACTAAATCTACTTCCTTTACGTGTTGGGCCTGGCCGCCTAGCGGATAAAAATTACCTCAGCCACAGACACCTCCGTGTGTTCCCTCTGGGCCAGGGGCTGCCCTCAACACTGGCTACGCAGCGCCTCAGTGTATCAGTAGAAGACCGCATGATGTGGGCGCTGCTGTCTCCACTTCACAGATGAAAACACCAGGGATCTCAGCTATCCCTGGACGATGCTTAGAAAGGGGGAGGCTCATAAAACCTGGACCCCAGCTGGAGGCCATTTTGGGAAGGTGCCTTGGGGACTGGCACACAGGGCAGGGCCGATGGGGGCAGGTCGTGAACGTTGGACCTACAGCCCTCCTGGCTGTTCCTTCGGGGCCCCAGGAATCAGGTGTGGGTGGACACAGGTGTCCATACCCCTGAGGGGGTGAGCACTGCACGTATCTGGGGCTGGCGGGGGGCCAGTGGGTAGGGTCTTGGACCATTCCCAGAGGGAGGCAGGGGATTAGGGAGGGCCAGGGAGGGTGGTCCCAGAGGGTCGGGCAGAGTAATGGGATTAGCCTTCAGACAGTGAGTGAAAGTTATTAGCGTGTGGGGCCTCTGGCCTCCCACCCCAGGCTGCAGCTGTCACCCACACCCAGGAGAGAGTCACTAGCATTGTCCCCACCCCCACCTTGGGACAGGCTGGCATCCTCTGCACCCCCCCCCCCCAGGCTTTCCTGCTGTGATCATCTGTCAAGGGTCCGGCCTCCTAGCTTTAGCCTCCTGCTTACCCCTGACAGTCTGGGCCACCCACACACAGTATAACACTGTATTGCCCTGTGCCTTGGTTTCCCCGTCGGGATAGGAGGCTACAGTGAGGAAGGTTGAGACCCTGAGGGAGAACTCGTGATGCATGGAGGGGTCCCGACCCGACGCCCTGGGTTTCTGGTTCTGCCCAGCCTTAGCTGTGCCACCCCGGACACGTCTGCTAGCCTCTCTGTGTCCTCATGCGTAGAAGGCCGGCAGTAGCGCGGCAGGGTTTTCACAGGGGAGGGTTGGGGTAGGGGGCGCTGCGCGAACCGCCCGGGGTGGCGGAGCGGGAGGCTGTGGAGGGCGGGCGGCTCCCGGCGCCCTCTAGCGGTGACGGCGCGGAAGCCCCTCTGGGCCCGGCAGGCGGCGAGGCCGGGCCGCGTTCGTCCAGGGCATGGGGTGAGAGGGTCGACGGGCACCAAGGGTCCTAACCCTCTCCTAACCAGACGCCCGTCGTGAGAGCGGCCTGCCTTTAGCTTGCGTGCAGACCTGTTAAGCCCCGGCTCACCCAGCCCAAAGCCCAGGCCCGCGGGAGCATTTGCCCAGGCTGGCTGCGCGGAACCTCTGGGTGCCCAGGAACCCGAGGGGACAGTCTGTGACCAGGCAGGAGTAGGTAGATTCCCTTTTGCAGCCTCAGTTGACGCGCGGTAAGGCGGGGCCAGGTCAGGGGTTCCACCAATTCGACTGGAACCACCTTTTTAAATGTAAAACAATTCGGATTCCCTCGGGGCAGTGCTTTTCCTGCTCCCTTTTGAGCAAGGACCCTACAGGTGACCCAACATTATTAGGAATTCAGTAAGGCTTTTACAGGAAGCGATACTTTCTTAATCTCGACAACTGTATAGGGTTTTTTTGTTTTTGTTTTTTTAAGATTTTATTTATTTCTCAGAGATGGAGAGAGCACAAGCAGGGGGAGCAGCAGGGAGAGGGAGAAGCAGGTTCCCCTCTGGGCAAGAAGACTCATGCGGTACTGATCCCAGAACTTTGGGATCATGACCCAAGCCAAGGGCAGAGGCTTAACTGACTGCACCACCCAGGCACCCCTAGTAATTTGGTTTTAAAAACTGTTTATGTGGGGCGCCTGCCTGGCTCCGTTGATGGGAGCTCAAGACTCTTGGTCTTGGGGTTGTGAGGTTGAGTGCCCTGTTGGGTATGGAGATCACTTAAAAATAAAATATTTAGGGGCGTCTGGGTGGCTCAGTCAGTTAAGCGTCTGCCTTCAGCTCAGGTCATGATCTCAGGGTCCTGGGGTTGAGCCTCACGTCAGGCTTCCTGCTCAGTGGGAAGCCTGCTTCTCCCTCTCCCTCTGCCTGCCGCTCCCCCTGCTTGTGCTCTCTCTCACTATGTCTCTCTGTGTGTCAAATAAGTAAAATAAAATCTTAAATAAGTAAAATCTTTAGGGGTCCCTGGGTGGCTCAGTCAGTTAAGCATCTGCCTTCAGTTCAGGTCATGGTCCCAGGGTCCTGGGATCAAGCCCCACTTCGGGCTCCCTGCTCAGTGGGGATTCTGCTTCTCCCTCTCTCTCTGTCTGCTGCTCTCCCTGCTTGTGCTCTCTCTTTCGATCACTCTCAACCTGTCTCAAATCAATAAATAAAATCTTTAAAAAAATTAAAATTTTTAAAAATATAAAACTGTGTATGCATTACCTATCTTGAAAACATTACAAATAACAGTATATCCTGGTATAGTGTACTCATCGAAGCTCTCACTGGGCTCTGTGCTGTTTGTATAATAAAATCCAGTGCCCAGTGCTTCGAGGGCGTCCCTCCAGTTGCGTGTTCCCGTGGCTCCCTCAGAACCACTGGCCTGGCTGGTCGGTGCAATGCCTTCCCCGCCCCGGGGCTGGGGCTCCTCTGAATACACTCTACCTGCCTGCCTGGTGCTTTGGGGTGGAGAATTCTGGGTGGGGTCCAGGTCCAGAGACCTAACTTACTGAAGTAAGAGAGGATCGCAGGGAGGTGGGGCTTCGTGGGATCTGGGATAGGATGGTCCCAGAAAGACATCCCTCAGGTGCTGCCTCCTCCTGCCCCCAGAGCCCGGGTGCTTAGGCTCTTCCTTCCTGAGGCTCAGCCTCAGCTCCCAGGCACACCTCCTCCCTTCCAGCCCTGGTGGAACTCTTCGTCTCAACTCCAAAGTTTCCAGAGGGATAAACAGGTCTGGGCTTAGGGCAAGCTCCCTCACGCTTGTACGTGTCAGTATGTGACAGGGAGAAACACATTACATTCCCCAAATGCTTCACAGGCTTCGCTGTGTACTCAGCATTGGTTTCGGGGCTGTGTTGTGGGGTACCAGAGAGGCAGGCTACAGAATGACGTGATTTCAGGGATTTTAGGAAGGTCCCACTGCTCCAGATCCCTCCCTCTCCTTCTGGAGATCTACTCAAGGGCTTCATTTAGTGAAATTCTGGGTCTGATCCCTGTGGAATTCAGCTCCCCAAGACAGGACAGAGTTTAGGCAAGTCGTCCCAAGGGTCCCCCAGTCCCCACTAGAATGGCCCTTTTGAAGGCCTCTGAGATCCTGCTCTTGATCCCTGGGCAGTAAGCATTTACTGAGGTTCTTTCAGCATTCAGGAAAGAATCTCTATTTCCCAAATCCTCTACATCCTTTGTATGCCTCGGGGCCTTCACATTTGCTGGTCCCTCTGTCTAGAATATGTTGCCTCTTTCAAGGCTCAACTCAAGATTCCCTTTCCATGGGAGGCCTCACCCGCCCAGGCCCAGGTGGAGGTAGCATCCACCTGTGGCTACCCCTCCACCCCCATCCCCATCCCCGCCTCTGGACACAGACCTGATTGCTGGAAGTAGACAGGATTCAGAAGGATCAGCGCCCACATCTGGCTTTGCCACTCCTGCCAGCATCTGGTAGGTACTTAACAATCCTAGTTCCCTTCGGTTCCTCTCCTCATGCTCCCATCTCCAGAGTGTGCCTGAGTGATTCATCAGTGTTTATCCAACCATCTTCCCTTTACACTGCAAGCTTTAATTAGTAGGCACAATAAATGTTTGCTAAATGACTTAGTGATTTAACCAGGGAAGAGGAAGGTGTTTCCAAGCTCAGAGACAGGGCTGAGGACCTCTGCTGCCCCGAGAAGCAGGGAGAGGGAATCCCGTGCCAGGGTCAAGATAGGAGGTACAAATGAGAAACTGGGTACGTTGATTTCAAGGGATGATTGGAGTGGAATCAGGGGACAGAATTGGATGGGTGTGGTGGCATTTCACCATCAGTGGGCGCACACATCTAGCCAGCTGGCCCCCAGCCCCAGCCTGTCCTGTGCTAAGCAGAGGGGGCACGCTATTCGGCCTCTAGGACCACAGCTGGGGCCATGAATTCGGTGCCTGGACGCACCCTTTTCTCTACGTTCTGCAGCCCAAGACCCAAGTAGGGAGGGGCCCTCATGTGCTCTCTTCTTCCTGGTCACTAGTTAGCGACCTGTGGTTACCTACCCTGGGGAGCTCCATATGGCACCCAGGGCTCTCGTGTGCACGCTCGAAGGTGCTGGGACATGAGGGGTGGAGAGCAGGGTATAGCCAGGGCACTCCAGCTTCCGGCACCCAGCACATCCTCGGCAGCCCGCCGACTGTTTTCAGGGGTGTACTGCAGAACCCGGGGCCACATCGCATCGTTCGTTCGAACGGTTCTCTGATCAGGCACCCACCCACTCCTAAAATCCACCGAATACTTAACACGGGGCCAGGGCTTCACAGGCGTCATCTCGTTTAATCCTCCTAAAGATCCAGTGAGGTCCCTTAAAAAATTATTCTCATCTTTTTTCAGAGATGGAAACTGAATCAAAGAAGTGAAGTCACTTCCTGGGGTCACCGAGCTCACGAGTGGCGGGGCCAGGCTGGAAACCAGTCCGCCTGCCCGCACAGGCCTGAACTTCCAGCCAGGACCTGCCCCCGGCCCCCAGCTCCGTCCAGCTGGGAGCCCAGCTTCCGCCCCGGCTCTAACCAGCGCTGGGAGCGGGGCCTCTGACCTGAAGCCCTCCCCTTCGCGTGGCCGTCCTGGGCCACGGTTTCCACCAACGGCTGTCCCACCTGTCTCCAGGCTCTGCCCCTCCCGCTTGTGAGGGACAGTCCACCTGGCTGCCCAGGAGGTCCAGGGGGTCCCCGGGGTGTAGGGACCATGATGGGCAGAGGGCCCCCCGTGCCTCTGCAACAGGCAGGTGGCTGAGAGCCGTGGGGAGGCGGGTGCCGTGCACAGCGCTGATCCTAACCAAGTTTGCCAGCCCGGCTTTTCTCATGGCTCCCACACAATGGTCTGCTTTGTGCCCACCTGCCGATAATGCTTAATTAGGCGAGGAGTTGATTAATTTGAGGTAATTGACAGCTAATTAGAGGCCCACAGGCTCATTAACTTGACATCTTGTCTTCGTGAATTGGCTGAGTAGGGTCAGGTGACAGAAGCCGTTGCTTTCTCCCTCCCCAGCCCTGTGGGCAAAGGTGAGCACCTGGGGGAGGGCTGGGCTGAGCCAGCGTTCAGGTAGGGCAGTCCCAAGGTCAAGAACAGAGGAAACGGAGGCAGGGAAGGAGGAGGCGTGTCCTCTGATCGTAGGAAGGAGGGAGTGAACAGGAATGGAGGGCTCATGGCCTGGGGGCAAAGGAAGGCGCTGAGGAGAGGTAGGTGGCTGTTAATGGGAGGGAACAGCTAGGAGAGGGGGCATGGGCAGAGCGGTGTGCTGGGAAGCCTACCGGTAATAAGCATCGGTTTCAAAGGGAGGCAGACCTGGGGTTGACTCCCAGCTCCACTACTAACCGCCTAGGTGACCATGAATTAGTGACTCTCTAAGCCTCAGTCTTCTCTTCTGTGAAATGGGAACAATGATAGTTTCTATACCGCCTGAATCTGTGATGAAGAGTACCTGAGACATTGAAGTCAGGGATTTAGACCAGTACTTGGGAGCCTGGTGAATGCTCAAGGAAGTTAACCACTCTTGGCAGCGGGAGGGAGTGACAAGAAAAGGGAGGTGGGCGGGATGGGAGGCAATGGAAGCCCTCTCCCCAGAGGAGCCAGGGTTATTCTGCAGGAAGCCTGCATGTCTACAAATAGCACTGCTGATGGCGTGGGGAAAAGAACTCACTGTTGCATCCACTTTAGGGACACAATAAAGCATGTGACTTTTGACCAAGCAGTTTCCTCCTTACTCATCCATTCTACAGATATATTTGTATGTGCACAAGAAATTGCATACAAGGATATTTGTTCATTACAGCAAAGTTCATAACAGCAGAAGACCAGAAACAACCTAAATGTCCATCATAGCTAAATAAATTATGGTATATCCATACGGTGGGATAGTAGGCAGCTGTGTGATCTATACATACCAATATGAACAAGACCCAAGACAAATTAAGTGGGAGAAAAAGCAAGATGTAGGACCGGGTGTAGCTCCCACAAGCTAGTGACTCGTGGCCTGAGGGTCAGGGGATGGGAGAGCTGTTTTTTTGTTACAATGTGCTTATTTTAATTATGGTTTGTATTGCCAAATATTGCCATTTCAAAAAGCACTGTAAAATGAAAAAGGAATAGAGCTTTTTTTTCCCTAAATGAAACCTAACTTGAAATCTGAATTCGTAAGACGGGGTGGCTCTTTGGAACTTAGGGGAGGGGTCCGATCTTCCTCACTTCCTTCTTCCTCTCCTCCAAAGGTTGTTCAAGAGGGTTTGAAGATGATCTAGAATTCAGTATTGTCCAACAGACTTTCTATGATGATGGAAATGTATGGAGTTCTGCCCTGTCCAATATGGTGGTCAGCAGCGATACAAGGCTAGGGAGCACTTGACATGTGACTAGTGTAATGAGCAAAGTTTTAAATTTTATTTACTTTTAATTTAAATATAATAACTACATGTGGCTAATGGCTACCTATTTGTATAGCACAGAAATCTTCCCAAGCGACTGAACAACCCCACCATCCTGGCCTCTGTTCACACCGCTCTTTGCTAGGAGTGGCAGGGGATGCAATCTCGAATGGTCCTGGGGAACTTGGTTATAGAGAGAACTGGAGGTCTTTTCTAGCAGATTCAGAACCGCATTGGGCAGAAGCAAGTCAAGAGATGCCAGGAGCTCACCTAGAATGCCAACTCTTTTAGGAAGGATCACCTAAAACCCATGAATCAAAGAGCACCTCTGTAGCTTGAGATCAGTTGTCTGCTCCAGCTGGGAGGAATTTATTCATGCCCTGGACGACTGGAGGCCATGGACTCAGGCATCCCTTGGGCATCTGTGCACCGAGCACCTGTGCAGTGTCAGCTCTGGGGAAATAGGGAAGCCCACACCATGCCTTCAAGCAGCCCCAGTCTTGGGACTGAGTTCCCAGGGGAGGGGCTGATAGAGACTGATACTCCCTCACAAGAGAGCCCAAGCATCAGGGTTTCTAGCACCCTTGGCGTTTGGCTCACAGCCCTTCCCCATGCCAAGGGCACAGAACGAGGAACCCCCCAGCCCTTAGCCTCAGTTGCTGGTGGAGCATGGAAAGTAGTTGCCAGAGGAACATGTGGAACCTTCCCTATCCTTCCCTCTGACTCCATAGCTTAGAAGCCAGGATGGGTCAGAGATGTTCAAGATTCTCTTGTATTATTGCCCAGTCGACTCCACAGGGTTGTGGTATCTTTCCTTAAGTTTCCCTGTGGGGGCTCTGAGGACCCTAAATTCACTTGTTTTAATGGAGGCACAGATGGCACCCAGTAGAGCATACAACCGCTAAATGCACAGCTCGGTGGATGTTCTTGTTGTTGTTGTTTGTCCTTTTAAAGATTTTACCTTTTTTTTTTTTCTAAGATTTATTTATTTATTTTAGAGAGCAAGCATGAGACAGAGGGGCAGAGGGGGCAGAGGGAGATGGAGAGGGACTCTTAAGCAGACTCCTTGCTGAGCACTTAGCCAGAGGTGGGGCTCGAGCTCTTGACCCTGAGATCACTACCTGAGCGGAAGCCAAGAGTCAGATGCTCAACCTACGGTACCACCCAGGTGCCCCAGATTTTATTTTTAGGTGATCTCTACAGCCAGTGTAGGGCTTGAACTGAGGACCCTGAGATCAAGAGTCGTATGCTCTACCAACTGAGCCAACCAGGTGCCCCTTGATGGATGTTTCTACACACACTCACAGTGGTGTAACAGTGGTTACAATAGTCCTGTGAAACACTACTCCGATCAATATAGAGACTATTGCTTACCGTCCAGAAGGCTCCTCATAGCCTTCCCAGTCAGCACCCCAAAGTAACCACTATTCTGGCCTCTACCGCCCTAGATTAGTTTTGCCCATTCTAGAATCACACAGGTAGGCTCTTGCGCACCTGCCTCAATCCCCTCCTCATTCTCGTTTGTGAGATTCATCCATGTTACTGTGTGAAGCACAGTAGTGTGTTTTTATTGCCGACTGACATTCCACTGTATAAATATATGACAATTTATTCATTCTCTTGATGGACATTTGGGTTTTTGTCAATTTTTGACTATTGTGAATAAAGTTGCTATCGACATTCTTTTTTTAAATTAAATTTATTTAATTTAATAATTAAATTGAGAGACAGAGCAAGAGAGATCACAGAGGGAGAGGGAGAAGCACACTGAGCAAGGAGCCCGATGAGGGGCTCCATCCCAGGACCCCTGACGTCATGACCTGAGCCGAAGGCAGATGCTTAACCGACTGTGCCACCCAGGCGCCTCTGCTATCGACATTTTTGCACATGTCCTTTCGTGGAGGCCAGCACGCATTTCACACCTAGAAGTGGAATGAACAAAGACTATGTATTTCTCAAGGTCACGTAGACTTGGTGACTCCGCATTCCTGGCAGGGAGGCCTTTAGGTAGGGGTGGGGAGTCAGCTTTGAGAGGCCTCTTGGGGAACCATATGCCCCCACTGGCTATGGAGGGGGTGTAGCTCCCATTAGAAAAGAAAGAGTCAGGGAGAGATCCAAGCAAAGTAGCCCAACATGGGTCTCATATTGAGGCCGTATGACCGTGATGTTAGAAGTGCGCTGCATGAGTAGAGGCTGGGAAGACAGCTGAGCACAGCAAAACAGAAGCTTTTGTTTTGAAGGATGGAGCATGTCGAAGGAAGAAGCAAGATCAACTAAAGTTCTCTGCTGATTCTTGTTTATTTAACTCATCCCACGGAAAACAAATTTCAGTTCTCCTCTCTTTCTGCCTTTATTTACATAATCAACAGAGTACAGAAGAATGCTTTTGGTAACCCAAATATCATGTTGGTTTCCCAGAGATGATAAAGCTCAGTATTTGCGCCTTGAACATTTCTAACCCCGCAGAAGTCCCCCTCAAGGTCCTTCCTAGTTGGTCTCTGACAAGGGTAACCACTGTTCTGACTTCTGTCATCATAGATTAGTCTGTGCCTGTTTTCGCACTTCACTTGCACGGAATCTGATAGTTTATGTAAATATTCAGTGAGCATTTATTATGTGTCAAACACACTGCTAAACTATCAAACAGCATCTCATTGGAACCTTCCAACAATCCCCTTGACTGAAGAGAAAACCAGTTTCACCAAGGCCAGGAAGACTATCTGAGGCCAGAAAACTATGAAGTAGCAGAGCTTGGATCCAAACTAGAGTGACCAACTCTCCCATTAGGACTGTCCCTTGCCCTGGGTAACCCCCAAGTCCCAAGCAAACTGGATGGTTAGTCACCCTAATTCAGACCTGAATTGGACTCAAAAGCCAAGTTCCTTTCCTTTGGCTTAATATTTCATCCAACGGTGACTGTGTTGTTAGCACAATCTTATGGGGAATGTTCTGTCTGAAAAAATGTGTGATATCAGCATTTTATTCGGGTTTGTTTGTTTGTTCATCTTAAGGAGGCTCCATGCCCAGCATGGAGCCCAACATGGGACTTGAACTCATAACCCTGATACCAAGATCTGGGCTGAAATCAAGAGTTGGGTGCTTAACCGACTAAGCCACCCAGGCACCCTGTGTTTCTTTCTTTCTTGGCTTTGTTTCATTTTATTTTTTAAAGTTTCTTTTCTTTTTTTTTTAATATTTAAAAGAATTTATTTCATATACATTCATAATGTATTTGTTACATATAGAACATGTTTCAATTCTGTCATCTTGTGTTTTCTCTTTTTTCTCCCCAAATTTGTTTATTTTAATTTTTCAGTGTTACAAGATTGATTGTTCATGCACCACACCCAGTGCTCCATGCAGTACGTGCCCTTCTCGATACCCACCACCAGGCTC
>CM052797.1:101783909-101799650 GCA_028533885.1 Nasua narica | reverse complement strand
ATTGAAAGTATAGATTGCTCTGGGCAGTATAGACATTTTAACAATGTTTATTCTTCCGATCCATGAGCATAGAATGCTTTTCCACCTTTTTGTGTCTTCTTCAATTTCTTTCATGAGTGTTCTATAGTTCCTCGAGTACAGATCCTTTACCTCTTTGGTTAGGTTTATTCCCAGGTATCTTATGGTTCTCGGTGCTACAGTAAATGGAATCTATTCTCTAATTTCCCTTTCCATATTTTCATTGTTAGTGTATAGGAAAGCAATTGATTTTTGTGCATTGATTTTGTATCCTGACACATTACTGAACTGCTGTATGAGTTCTAGTAGTTTGGGGGTGGAGTCTTTCTTTTCTTTTCTCCCTTCCTTCCTTCTTCCTTTCTTTCTTTTTAAGATTTTTATTTATTTATTTGTCAGAGAGAGAGAGAGAGAACAAGCAGGGAAAGTGGCAGAGGGAGAAGCAGGCTCCTCCCTGAGCAAGGATCCCCATGAGGGACTTGATCCCAGGTCTCTGGGATTATGACCTGAGCCAAAGGCACTTTTTTTTTTTTTAATTTTTTTATTAACATATAATGTATTATTTACCCCAGGGTACAGGTCTGTGAATCATCAGGCTTACACATTTCACAGCATTTGCCATAGCACATACCCTCCCCAATGTCCATATCCCTATCCCCCCCCCCCACTTCCCAGCAACCCTTAGTTTGTTTCGTGAGTTTAGGAGTCTCTTATGGTTTGTCTCCTTCCCCATCCCATCTTGTTTTATTTCTCTTCCCCACCCCCCCAAAACCCCCTGCCCTGCCTCTCAAATTCTTCATATCAGAGCGATCATGTGATAATTGTCAAAAGCAGACACTTAACCGAATGAGCCACCTAGGCGCCCCTTGTTTCTTTCTTGGCTTTGTTTCATTTTAAAGAAAGATTTCAGGGCTCCTGGGTGGCTCAGTTGGTTGGACAACTGCCTTCGGCTCAGGTCATGATCTCGGAGTCCCGGGATCGAGTCCCATGTCGGGCTCCTGGTTCTGCGGGAAGTCTGCTTCTCCCTCTGACCTTCTCCCCTCTCATTCTCTCTCGCTCCCAAATAAATAAATAAATAAATACATACATCTTTAAAGAAAGATTTCATTGAAAGTAGATCTGAGTAGGGTAAGAAGAAAGTTATTCCTATAAAAAGGGAATTCTGGCACTACCAACATATCGAACAAGGATTTTTATTCAGCATCTATACACTGAAAAAGAATTTTAAGATAGTCCCCAACTTCAAGAAGTTTATCATTTACTTGGAGAGTTAGGAGTAAAGCTTAGGGAATAAAATTAGACAGCAATAAATAGTAATAACAATCCCCCACAGAGTGCACACTATGTCCGAGGAGGCTTACATATTCTATCTCATTTAATCCTCATGATACAGATATGAGATATGTACTGCTGTTGTACCCATTTTAGACAAAGAAATCAGGGCTTGGTGAGGTTAAGCGATTTGCTGAAAAAACTCACTGAGCTGTTCACTTAATATTTGTATGCTTAATACAAATGAATTATACTTCCAAGCAATGTTTACTGAATGGGAAACCACTGAAGATGGGAGAAATTTTTCTTTCCCATACTTTTTTTTTTTTTAATAATCTCTACACCCAACGCAGAGCTCGAACTCAACAACCCCAAGATCAAGAGTTGCATGCTCTTGCTGACTGAGCCCACCAGGCGACCCTCCCCTACTCTTGAAGAGCCTATTCCCAATAATTTGGGGCAATGTTTTAAAAAAATATGTTTTGGCTTGTTTCATCTTCATCCTTCAGGTCAAAGTGCCTTTTTTAGCCTCAATGGCTTGGATGCAAATAGGCACAGCTTGGGGCTGCGAAGTCAGAGTCCAGCCTGGCCCAGGGGCCCGGGCTGACAAAGTCCACGGGGCCGGCCGCAGCCACCTGCCTGGCCCCACAGCCGGGCTCCAGCCTTCCAGCTGCCAGGAATGTACAGGGGATCTGTCCCCTGGGTCCTGAGGGCCAGCTCCTCCGTCTCCCCAGTCACACCCGGGACCCTGTCCCTCACTCAGCCGCCTGCCCCCCCACCCTCTCTGCTTTCCAGGTTCAGAGGCCTCCACCCAGAGGCGCCTTCATCATTCCTGCCTGACACGTTGACTTTCATTTTCCCCAGACGAGCTTCATTTGACAATCTCCTGCCCATATTTCTAAGCTCTCTGGGTCTCGCGGTGCCATTTCTCTGTCCTCCCTGGGGTTGGGGCCACCAATCATCTGCAGGTTTCATTAGCATGCTGTTTACCCCTGTCTTTCAGATCATTAATGAGGATGCGTAGGGAGCCTCCCAACCTCGCAGCCCCCACCCTGCGCCCCCACCCGGCCCCCGCGCACGGGAATCATTATCCTTCCTGGCGTGACAGGGTCAGAACCAAACCAATTTGCATCAATCTTTGGTGATGTTGCGAGGTGTCGCCTGTCTTGCCATGCTCATGTTGTAAGAGCGGCTCGGGCTCTCCGCTCTGGCGTGGTCCTCGCTGCTCCATGAGGGTGGCCCGGATCCTGGGGCCCCGCTCCTCAGCCTGAAAGCCCCTACGGGTCAGGCAGGCTTCGGGGCTGCGCGGGGCTGACGGTTCCCCTTTGTCTCGCTGTCCCGGGCTGGGCAACAGGGCCGACTAGGACACATACTGGTGACCGGGAGGAGGGAGCAGGGGTCTCAGGCACAGCATTTTTCTTACTCATCATGACATCTATTTCTGCGAAGAGAAGCGAGGAGCTAGGTTCCGTAAGGCCCTCCCAAGTCCTCGTCAGATGCCTGGGCCTGTAGACTCCAGGTGCCGGGGCCCCCGGGGAGCCGAGCCATTTCTGGAGGACAAAGCTCATTCTTCTGCGTGATTTCCATGTGACCCAGCCCCCGAGGCTCTCGTCTCTTCTTTATCAGTTCTGCAGCCCTGCTTCCCCTCTCACGGGGACCCTGACTATACACACATGTGTTCCCAATAAAGGTGAGAATGCCCCCCACGCACTCCTGGTGACCCTAGGATCCCAACTTGCATAGAAGGCACCTCACGTTCTTTCCTGAGGGTGCGGCACCTCTGTCTGGCGCTCTGGGGTGAAAATAGAGGAGTATCATTCCAGGCTGCCCTGACCCACCCCTACCCCTGACCCCGAGTTCCTCTATTTTTTTTTCCTCCCCTTCTCTCCAAGTTGGGAAGGGAAAACGAGCAGGAAGAAAGCAGCGAGGGAAACTCTCACCAGCACAACCTCTGAAGGAATGTTCGGCATGCCCCAGAGCTGGGGAAATTCAGCCTTAAGAGTCAACTGCAAATTTAGGTGAGATATGTTTTTCTGGGTGGAGAGGGACAGAGGAAAAAGACCTATTTGGCAACCCTGACTGAACATGTACCGAGAGAACGTTTTTCTGTTCCTGAGCAAAGGGCCTGTGGCGTGTGAAGAGGGCCAGGCCCTGGGATGGAGCATGCTTACGGCACAAGTCATTTCGCCCACACTCTACGGGATGGAGTAGGGTCTAGGGCAGGGCTGGATGCTCAGTGGATGCTTTGTAAATACTTGGAGGTTTACAGATTGGTAGACATGTTCATACACAAGAACAAATCTCATCACCGTAAACAAATGTCACTGGTGAAGTCCGTGTGTGTGCATGCACACGTGTGTGGTACTAGGTTGGGCTGATCAGGCATTTTAAGCCCCATCTACCTGAATACTCAGTTCCAGAGTCTTCCCCCAATATGATGAATGCAACACGTGCTTCTGTAGGGAGTTTGGAAAATTTAGGAAAAAAGCAAAAATTACCCCCATCCTCCAATCAGGAGGTAAGCACTGTTAACACCTCGGTCTATTTCCATATAATCCCCTCCCGCCATATTGGACATCATGTCGCATTTGTAATTTTACATCTTACTATTTTATTTTTGCTTATCCTTATACAAACTATTTTTTACCACGATATAACCTTTTGCAAACATACTAGTTGGCTGCGTCATAGTTCACTATGTGACTGTACCATAATCTAATCAATAGTTCCCAGGTATGAAGGACCTTCAGGTCAGTTGACTTGAGGTAAGCAGCACTGTAAGAAAAGCAAGGGATGAGGGTCTGCCAAGAAGAAGGTGGAGGCGGGGTGTCTGGGCGGCTCAGTCGGTTAAGCATCTGACTCTTGATTTCGTCTCAGGTTATGATCTCAGGATTGTGAGATCGGGCCCTGCGTGGGGCTCTGTACGGTGTGGAGCCTGCTTGGGATTCTCTCTGCCTCCCCTTCTGCCTCTCCCCCTTCCCCCTCCCCCCCAAAAAAGGTGGAAGCAGTGTCAGCAGAGACAAATGGAGGGGAGGAGGAGGCCAAGGAGGCCAAGGAAGAAGTTCTCAGGAGCTTGCTTTTCCCATTCCCCAGAGGCCATTTATGGTTCTGACCCCAACAACCTCATGACCCTACCCAGGGCTTTGCTGGTGGCTGCCGCCAATGCTTCTCATTTCCACTCAGCCTAAAGTCGCTGACTTTTCCAACCTGACTCTTCTCAGCTGCTCCTTTGTGTGAAGCCGCTAGCTCGGGCCTGCTGGGCTCCTGGGGCTTGGCCGCAACCGGGAAAGCCCTGGGATGTGACCTTCAGCCCCGCTTGACCCTGAGGCCGCGGGCTGCAGAGGCAGGCCAGGCTGTTCCCCATGGGCTCCTAGAGAGGGCAAGGCCCGCAGGAGGCTGCTCCGGGGGAGCCCAGGCCCAAGGGAGTCCTGCTCCGGCCTGGAAAGGGAGCATCTGGAAGAAGGATGGAGGGATCAGGGTAGGGGTGGGGTGGGGAGGGCTGGAGGACACAGCGAAACAGGGAAGAGCATCCCTGTGCAGTGACTGGAAGAGTATGGATGCTCAGCGAATGTGAGGACCATCAAGACTAGTGAAGTACGACGAGCTGAAGCTCATGCCCAGCTCAGTACCAGCTCTGAAACCCGCCACTGTCACAAAGAACGCCTCTCCTTCCCTCGTTCATGAGCAACAGAGTCTTCAATGCCACCGTCTGCGGAGTCAGCCGTGATACGTGCTGAATGCCCGAGCCCGCACAGCCTGCCCCGGAGGGTGGGAGGAGGAGGGCAGGGGTACCCTGTAAACTGTCAGCTCTCGGCGAGAGTGAGAGAAACGGGCTCTCTGCTTTACCCCTTTCAACTATTCTAGGTAACCGAAAGTTACTATGTTTTCCCTGTAAGAATTACCAATTTTTAACAAATGTATAACAATTAAATAATGCATCGAATCCATTTTTAAAGATGTATCCATCAAGCACTCATATAATAGGTGAGATAGGCCATGTACTTTTCTAAATACTTGCAAGTACTAATTTAATCTCCACAATGACCCTAGGTGTTCGATGCTACTATTGGACCCACTCCATAAATGCGTAAACTAAACAGAGAGGCGAAGCAATTTACCTATGGTCACATGGCTAGCAGATAGCAAAAATAGGGTTTGGACCCAGGCAATCTGATGTCAGGGTCTATGCCCTTATCCATGATGCTTGCCTGTCTCTCTCCCTCTCTCTCTCTCTTTTTTTTTTTTTTTTTTTTTTGAGGAAGGGGAGGGAGAGGAGAGGAGAGAGAATATAATATTATTTATATAATATAATATAATATAATATTAAGCAGACTCCATGCCCAGTGCAGAGCCTGATGCGGGGCTTGATCTCACAACCCTGAGTTTATCTGAGTTGAAACCAAAAGTCAGGCACTTAACTGAGCCACCCAGGCGCCCCTTGCCTGCCTCTTTAAAGTAGAAAAGGTCCCAAGGACACGGTGGTTCAGGGAAAAGTGAATTGCATGACCACACCCTGCCTCTCTCTCAAGATCCGCACTCTTAGACTAGCAAGAGAGATATGAACACTGAGTATCACGGTGCAGTTCTTCCAACAAATTCTTATTAAGCCCTTATTTGCGGCAGGTACTATTCTAATCTCTGTTTATAAACAAAGAAACTGCAAGAGACTGAACAAATTTGGATCAGATTCTTTGCCATCTCCCAAAAGTTATTTTAAAAAGTCAAATCCTATTGGTACCTCGGTGTGTCTCAGACAGGGAAGATGGAAAAACAACAAAGCAACTCCTGTTACTTGAGCTTTCTGGCTCCTTGGATTCCAGATAATTGTTTTCTGGTATTGGAGGTCCCTTCCAGAAGCATCAAGTATAGATCAAAACGGAAAGCAGAGAACAGGAGAAGATGAAAGTATGTGTGAGTCCAACTCAGCTCAGGTCTTGAGTTTCACTGAGATTCCAAATGCCACTCTCCCCTGCATTCCTTTGTCCCTGGCTATGACCAAGTTCATGGCTCTATCACCCCTAGTAATCCCTGTAATGGGCTGCAATCCTGGGGGAGCAGTTTCTGTTTATTAAGTGGCCAACCTCTGAGCCACACGGAGTGTGGCCAGTTGTGGCTTCTCGCCCTGGCTGTTGATGGGCCATTTTTCTGTTTAAAAATTCAGGGATCTTCCAGGAAAGAGAATGGGGATAGAAAGCAAGGCTTGTAGACGAGCCAGAGACCCAGAGGTGAATGGGTGCCGGAAGCGAGGCCCTTCCAGGTCACGAGCTCTTTGAGCACAGAATTCCCCTGTGCGCCGCACGTTAGCTGGCCTCGAGTTTGTTGACTACGGTTGTAGCAGGCTTCGGTGCAGGTTCAAGGATGGCGCCATGGTCGTAGCTGCCCAAGACGCCACCAGTGTGGACGGGTGGGAGAAGGGACGAGGAGACCCAAAGGGGACGACTGGCCAGAGGTGGCGAATGAACGGGTGAGGCAAACAGCAGAGAGTGGGTCTCTCCCGAGGTCCCAGTGCTTCAGGCAACGGGACCAGGCTGCACCCGGAGCTGTTCTCCCGAACCAGCGAACGGCCCCTTCCTTCTCTGCCCACAGCCCCAGGGTCTGCCTTTTGGAGTTGGGGAGACATTGCTGCAGCTGCTTCGCTGTTTAGACACCCTGTCCCCTCACTGTGTCCCCCCCTCCCCTGGGGCATCTGTCCTCTGGTTAGAGTTGTGTGAAGCGGAAGACAATTTGGGGCTTATTAGTGTCCCAGGGAGACATGTAACTTGTGTTGCTGGGACCCAAACAGCAAGAGTCTTAGCGGCAAACTCCAGCCGAGAAAAGACTGAGGAATTGTCTCACCTAATTACAGGGAATGGCCCTCTTTGTGTTTGTGATTCGGTACGGTTGTCCGATCGCTTTTGATCGCTTTTCTCCATTTGCTGGCTCAGGGCATGCTGGAATTGTGCTAATTAGAAGAGAAATGGACAGAGTGATCCTGTCAGCCCTGGTTACTGGTGGGGACAAAGCGGAATATTATTCTGAGGCAGTGTTTTGTGAGGGCCCTTCTTCCCGCTCTCATTAGGAGGAAGGGGCCCACAGGAGGGGAAGGTTCCGAATGCCTGGCCCGGCTAATGGAGCATTGGGGTGCTCATGTGCTAATTACCAAGCTCTGCCAGCACTTGTGCCAACCATGAGCCTCAGGGTTGCACCTGGGGCCATCTGAAGCCCCCAAATGCCCCTGCTCATGAAGAGAAAGTGTGGGGCAGAGAGCGGGAAGGCTGGTGGCCTCTTTAGGCAGAGTCAGGGACACAGCCCCAAAGGGCCAGAAAAGCCTAAACAGAGGAGCAGTCAGAGGGCAGTCAGAACTTACAAATTCGGAGAGGCCACTGTTTGAGGGGGTGGGTTATAAGGCTCTCTGGGGAAAGAGAAGCCCACGCAGGGGCCAACTGGCTGGCACAAGACGGAAAAAACAGAAAATGGAGAACGTAATCAAGTGGTTAGAGACGGATTTTGTGCAGAAGCTGAGAGCTGGGAAGAAATCGTGTTGTCTGACCCCTGGGGCCTTCCACCGTGGCCCGCCAGCCCATCTCCTCCCTTCCTGTTTCTCTTTTCTGTGAGGCCTTAATCCCAGAGGAAACAGAAGGGACCAGAGCATCCCCCTGGAAAGGAAATTTCTTGGTTTCATCACAAAGCTCCTGTGGAAGTCCAAACACCCTTCGGAAACCAGAGAGGCAATGGATTGACTTCCAGCTCCATTTTCACGGCCCAGAAGGCAGGAGTTGCAGTAAGTAAGCTGCGGCTAGAGAACCACAAACAAGCAGCAGCTCCCAAGTGTCCGTTTAAAAAATAGGATAAGTGGCTCACCAAAAGACACAGAAAAATGAACAATGGCATCTTGCTATTTATACAGTTAATAGCCTGTGAACTTTCAGTGCTCTGACAATGGAAGGAAGGCCAGGCAAATCAGCAGAGGCCAAGCAAGAATCTGGGAGACTCAGGAGAGCAAGAAGCAACAAGACTGCTGGTGAGAAAAGACTCGAATGAGAATTTGAAAATGTCTCCGAAGCCCCAGAGCTATTCCTCTCAGCCACCAGAGGCTTCTGCGAGGAAGGCATTCAGAACGGCAAAGGGAAAGGCAAAAGAAGCCTATGGGCAAATAAGATAGAATTATTTATGGGAAAAATAATCTCTCAAGATTTAGAGCAGCACGGTCACGACGCTGTCCCTGTCCAGGCAGCTGGGACCAGCTTCTCCAGGTCCCAGAAGACTACCACCCACCCAGTTGTTTTCTTGGAAATCAATGATGAGCCACTGATGCCAAGCACTTTGCCTTCCTCACATGGAACGTTTTTCCGAAAGGGCACGACGCTCTGCTCGAGGGCAGGCAAACTATCAATGGGGCCAGTGAGCAATAGCACTAAACCTCCCTCTTCTCTCCTTCTGGGGCAGAGTCAGAAAGGAAGTCACACTAAGGATTTTACTAGGCGGCAGAGAAACGTTTGTTTCCAATCCATCATATTTAACTGGAAGTCGGCCAGCAGGTGTGGACCCTTCCAGCTCACAGAAGACACAGAAGAGGAACTAGATGTGTAGGAGACGGCTGTAACCTCGAGGAGCTTAGAGGCACTCAGATCACTTAAATATAAGGCGGAGTTGGTAAGAGTCAGAAGGATAGGATAAGTAAATGTCGCAGGAATGCTGGGAGAAAGATTGTTTCCAGGTGGCTCTTCAGGGGTTTGTAGGAAGGGTAGGTTTGATATGCGCAAAAGAGACTTTCTAGGAGCTCAATGGCATGAGCAAAGGTACTCAAGTGAGAAAATGGGAACTGTTCAGATTAACTGGGACAGAGACTCCATATATTGGAGAGGAGGGGTGATGAGGATTCCGTGCAGAGAGTTTTAAATGCCAGGATAAGAGACCCAGACTTTATTATTAGACAAAAGGAGGTATTAAAGGTTTTTAAGTAATACTTTAGGGAGCTGAGCAGTAATGAGCTTGGATGGCCTGTAGAACAGACTGGAAGCTGGGAGACCAAGTAGTAGATGGTCGTAAAGCCCCACACCACCCACTATGATATTAAGGGAAAAATAGCAGGTTATTTGTCATTATAGTTGTACATTCTGATGAATGCTTTAAGTATGCAACTCGGCCCTTTGAGGAAAAGAAAAACTCACTCTCCTATGAAAGGGACATATTTATTATGACGACACAGAAACCATCATGTACAAAGCACAGTCCTCTAACGCCCCGAAGTACACACACATTACACATCCATTTATATTATCAATATAAAAATACATCATTAACATTTCTAAGGATGACGAATACAAAACCAATAAATATTGCAATTCTAAAACGTCTACTTACATTAAGTGCTGGTGAATAAGATGACAATAAAAGAAAGGCCAAAGCAGCCCAGCAAACCAACTACATAGCCTCGGGTTAAGGACCTGAGTTGGTTTTGGGGAGGTATCCTCATATTCTCCATGGATTTCTCAATTTCCCCAAACACTTAAAAGTGCCTGATGTCATCAACTCTCAAAAACAGAGCAAAGGAAAAATCTGACATTATGGCACTATTTTTTTTGCCCTCGCCTCCCCTCCCACTCCAACTGTATCTAGGGAAAAAGGAATATCAATAATAAGCTTAACTTAAAATCTACGCCTCTCCAGCCTAAATTTCTACATCGCATCCGGGCAGAATCTTTTCTTTCTCACTTACCCATCCTTTGTGACTTGTGTTCAAGTTTTCTCCTTATCAGTTCGTAAAATCGCATGGATGGCAAAAATGAGAGAAAAACCCAACATTAATTCTAGCATAGGAAACAAGGCACACATGTCAGAAATGGTTAATAGACCAGCTATTAAACTGAATAGTGCTGCACCCCAGCACGGACACTCAGGACTAGTTTAACCACAACTTTCCTCGTATCCAAACATCATCAGACAACTGCCATGTGGATGTTCTCTGCATGAAGGTTAGAAAGCCTCATGTACTTCTCGAAACACGAGAGGCTGGGGGTCGGCTTACAAGACAAAATACCGAGAACAAGTGTAATCAATTTTACGCATGGGTTAGGTTTTCAGGTTTTAACACGGGAACAGATAACTGGCAAAGAGCTCCCTAAGAATTGCGTTTAAGTCAGAAAATTCTTTTTTTCTGCGTGCGCGCACACATGTGTATCTCTGTTACGTTGGTGAAATATCTGCTATGTGCCATGAGGGGGACGGGGGGGGGGGGGCAAAGCGCTGCCACCATTCTACAGCACATTCCTTTCAAGTCAATTAGAGTTTCCAGTTTTTAATCAAATGGGAACTCCTGAAAACAATCCCCTTCTCCTACCTTTAAGGCCATACTGACTTTCTTGTGTGGATCTTTAACCGATTCCTGGAACTCAAGAGTCATTTCTTTCACCTTTAACTTGGTCTTGAGGTCTAGAACCCAATGCAACCTTGCATGGGCCTTTCACTAGTTACCCCCAGGTGGAACTTGATACATGGGGATCCCCCTTCCTGGAATCGGAACTGATGGTGGGGAATGAAAGGCACTGGGGAATGGGACTATTGTGAGAGGTACAGAATTTTTAAAGCAGGTGTACATTTCAAGAAGATTCTGGCTTCTCCAGCTGGGGATTCTTGGAACCCAATATGTGTTGGAGAGTTCACAGTCAGGCTGCCCGGTCTGTTTCAGAATCTAAATGGTCTCTGGTCTCTCCGCACCATAAATACTTCCTAGGATATCAAGTACAAGCCAAAAGAACCCGTCCGATCAACGTGCCGCAACTGACTTTGCCATCTTCGAATCAAATCAGCTGGAAGATCCTGGGGCTCCCGAGTCACTTTCTGAAATGAGAGAGCAGGGCTTTGACCTTTAAGAATGATGTGCCCTCTGGTGTTACCCACATCCGAGGCTGAGATGGCTGAAGTCTGGAAGCTGATTGAGTAACTGCACTGATCCTTCTGTACGGACTCGATAGAGCAGATTCCTCTCTTGCCGCCGTATGTTCTCAGAGGTGCAGAGTGCCAGGAGCAGGGGACAGGGTCAGTCCTGGAGGTGCACCCTCCGGCCTCTCCCCGGAAGCAGAGAGTTGCACATCGTCAGAGCTCCACTGGGAGGGGAGCGCGCTTCCGGTCCCCAGGACGTCCTGTCCACAAGCAGCTGCTACTTCTTGGGTTTCTCCAGAATGTTGAGAAATTTCCCCCGTGTCATCTCTCTGGCTGGAATCATAGCAAATGGAAGATGAATGAAAACCCACAAGCTGCACAAGAGATCTCAGGAAAATATAATTTAATAATGCAAACTGATTTAAATTGTAAAAACAAGTTGCTACCAGAACAGATTGAATCACCACTAACCTCCAAAAAGAGGGGAAAAAACAAACCACCACTGACAATGAAAACTGTGCAAAGCTGTTCTGAAGTCAGCAATTGCTATAAGGCATAGGCCAACTGGGGAACAACTATCATCCCCCCTGAACAAAATCCCCAGGGAATTCCCCCAAACCTCCCTCTCTCTCTAGAAGGTAACCGAATACTCATGTTCACTATGGCAGGGGGTTTGCTCTCGGGAGACTACAACCCAACCAAGATTAGAGTCTTCTCTGGGTTGCTGGTCTCTGGACATTTATAATCTCAGATCAGAATTAGAGATCATTTACCCCATCTCTCGGCCGGGGAGGTCCCGGGATGCTGTAATGTACCAGGGTTTATATTCCCTCGGTGCAGCTCATCTGTGGATGGTGCAATAAAGTAGGGTTTATAGAGCTTTGGTCTTCTCTCTCTTGGCATTGTCAGTCCTTAGATATTTAATACAGCAAGGCAAGGTTTATGTGTCTTTCTCTGCCTTTCAGTACCATCAATCTTTGAATGCTGTAGTTACAAGAGGGTTTATACAGCTACTTTCCTACATATGAGGCTCCAAAATGAAAGTAAAACATTTCTCAATTACAAGGGCCATTCCAGAAGCCCGCTGTTTTGGCATTGCCGAGCAAACCCTCAGGAAGTGGATGTGTTATAACACCCCCTTCATCCTCATCCCGACAAAATCATCTTCCCAGATCTCTTCACGAGATTTAACAGCGCTCAAAGTTTCCAACGGTTGGTCCTGGAGGCCAGGAGTCTCCTGGCACCATGCAGTGGGCTCACAGCAGGCTGTGCCTGTGGCCTCCTAACAGTATGTCCCCATCCTGGCCGAAGAGTGAGATGGCTGGAGAGGCACATGCAGAATGAGAAGGCCCTTTGCCCCAGCCTCCTTGTGGGTTGACTCAGGTCCAGACCTGGTGCTGGATGAGTGGACTCCCCTCCCCGTCCCCAGCAGCTCCTGGTGTCTTCGTACAACAGAGAACTACAACAATACAAACTCTGTAACCACAGGAAAGCTTCTGGTACCTGCAGTCCATATGCCTCACCTCTCTCAAATTCTGGAGCTCCAGCCAAGGGCAAGGAAATCCCATTAACTAGGACTGGAAGCCCAGTGCTAAGTGCTGCCCCATGTGCCCACAATCCCACCCGGGCTCGAATCCAGCTCATTCGCTCCTTTCCTTGGGGGATTTGTACCAAACCCTATACAGACAAAGTTCCAGTAAGACTTGCAGTTATTTGTTTATGTATGTGTCTTCCTGCCCTAAAGGGTAAGAACTGAGGGGAGAGACTCATTCTTTCTATCACCAGCACTAGATGTTGTATCTGCTAAATAAATGTGGGCTGGATGAATGGTAATAAACAAAAGAAGGATTCCAAGTGGGAACACAATAATGTTTGTTGCCTTCCTTTCCAGAGACAAATAAGACCTGTTATTGGCCCCCAGTGCTTCATTCTCTACATTGCAGGTGGTGGTTGTTGTTTTTCCTAAATTTTTTTTTTTTTTTTTTTTTTTTTTTTAGAGAGCGAGAGACTGAGAATGAGAGGGGAGAAGGTCAGAGGGAGAAGCAGACTTCCCGCAGAGCCGGGAGTCCGATATGGGACTCGATCCCGGGACTTCGGGATCCTGACCTGAGCTGAAGGCAGTTGCTTAACCAACTGAGCCACCCAGGTGCCCTGTTTTTCCTAAATTTACCTTGCTTATTGGGCAAGAAAAACAATCTCCTTTGATGAAAGTAATGCCAGACTAATGGAGAGACAGAGGTTAAGGCTAACTACTCTAGAGGAAATCCAAACAAGCATTTTCTTGCCCATGGGAGGTGGCGTGGACTTTTAGATGACACAGAGTCTGAACTCAGTTTACGTTCCGGCTCTAGCGTTAGCAGCGGGGGACACTTTGGGCTGGGCAAGATCTCTGAGCCTGCTTCTTGATCTGCAAAATGAGTAGCATATTAATGCCACCTGCCCTGCTTTTCTCTTGGCTATTCAGCAATGAACATGCATGGCAGAGTGGTACCATTAACACACCACCTTTCAAAGAAGGGTGAGTAGTCTGCTGCTTCTCCTATGCTCGGCGTTTCCTGAGTGAATGAATGAACGAACTGTGATAAGAAGGGAGGTTAGCAACCTCAAAAATCCCATTCCTTGGAAGCTCTTCCCTCAGCCTGATCCTCTAGGAACTGACTTAAACTTTTGGCCAGAGTGGGTCTCATCACTTATTTCTACTGGATGGGTCTCCTGCCTCCTCTCCGGTGTTTATTAAAGAGTTTTATACCAAATCAAATGATCCTGCAGCATGGCTAGAAGCAGGTACTTTGGAAACCAGACGTGGGTAATCCAAAATCTGCTGGGTAGAACAGAGCCTTGCTCTAAAAATCCTGGGCCTGGAGCTCTGTATTGATCTTACTAATTATTTCTGCCTGCTTCCCTTCATGTCCCCCAATTCTCTACTGGTTTTTTTCCCCAAATGGGAGAATGACCAATATTTTAAGACATAAAATTTAAAAAGACCCAATCTAGTTGAAGGATCAAAAGGATTTAAAAGGCAAAATAAACAGTTCTTCCAAAGTCTCTCAGTGGCAAGCTCTCCTTGAATTTAACCAATCCTTTTTAACAATCCTTTCCCCACTCAATCATTCCTCCCCCTTCAACCTAATCTGAGCACACAGAGCTGCAGAAAACCACCGTAAAAGTAGAAGTAATTCAAAGACCTCATCTTCTACATGGGAGGGGAGAAAGTTTCCCCACTCGCCAGTCCCATATAGGAGATATACGAATTCGTGACATAGCTGCTCCCTAAAAGAGGGCTGTGCCCTATAAATCACATCCTAAGCACCAAGCCCTCTTTGTGCGCAGAGAAATTGCTGTGGGTCAGGGGCAGCTTCAGACCTCAGAGCCCTCCTGTTCACTTGTGATCGGAGATGTTAACATCTCTGATTAATTCACATACCTCTTATTTTATTCCTCATTTCTTTATCCTTACCTTCTTGCTTTGCTGCAGTGTGAGGATTCTTACCGACCTGAGACAGTAATCGCCGCCTGCTAGCCGCGCCCCCCCTAAACCTAGTGAAATTGTTTAGTGATGCCAACCGCGCTTTTAATTTGCAAGACATCAGACACAGAGGTAATTTATACCAACATCTGTTCATTTTTGACTTCTGAAACAAACTCGCACATGCTGCTACAAAATCCCATTAGGAGTAGGGGGACAGCCTTCTGCTACTATTCTGTATTCCTCTTACACACACACACACACACACACACACACACACACACGAGCGCTCGCATCCACGCACATACACACCCCTTCCAGCAGGGTTTTATATGTAAATGTATTTTATGAAAAAACTCCCACCAAGGATTTCAAAATCTCTCCAGGGAAGAGCCTCTAGAGATGTCTCTGGCTTGCTTACGGAGAAGAGGAAGACATTTCTACTCCCCTGCCTCATTCCATCCCTTCTTCTTCCTGCTAGTTACAGCTTGGTGTCATTCTTGCATTAATGGCCCTGGTAAGATTACATGCTCCCCAGCTTGACACTTCCAGTTCCTCTCTTTTCTCCTGGTTCTTTTTTCCACCGTGTGTTAGAAGACAATCTTAGAGACGATAAGATTGCTGGAGTTCTACCTAGAGTCAATAAAATTTCTTAACTATTTTCTAATTCTGGATTAATTCTCTAGGGTTATGAGGTTGAACAGGAAGGCAACGCTGCTCCCACATTCTAACAATTATGCCAACAGGGATCCAATGGTCATCGGCCACCACAGTATCTGCGTGCAGAAGAGAAGCAGGACCTCCATGTCAAGTCATGATGTACAGGCCCTCCTACGCAGTGAAGACCGTGAATGGAGTAAGTCACGATACAGACTGTCACCGAAGGGTGAACATGTGAATTGCTGCAGAGAATGTGGGACAGGAGACCACTTGTACACACTTAAAGACAGCAAATGGAGAAACTACAATCAACTTCCAGGTTTATGCTGTTTCTATGCCCCCCTTCATCGTTTCCCTAGGGTTGTCAAGTTCACGGCAGCTGTAAATACCTGGGTCTACTTAGAGAGGTCAGGGCTGAAGGGAGGACTCCATCCTGCTTGCTCAGAAGGTGGTGTGTGGTTTAATAC
>CM052797.1:101744543-101783409 GCA_028533885.1 Nasua narica | reverse complement strand
CATTTGTTACAATTATGGTTTTGACTCTTTTAAAAATGACTTTTTGGTCCTGGAAGCCCTGAATGCATTCTAATAACTATGACAGGAGGGCTCTCCAGTGATCACGGTGTGCTGAGCAGTGGGGGAAGCAGGAAGGGGCTGGATGAATAGTTAAGTTAGTCACACAAAGTGACTGCTCCGTACTAGATATTAGGGAAGATTCCTATACATGAGAAGTGGACTTTAAGATGGAGCTAGCGGTTCACAGGTTATTTTGGTGCGTTAGAGGAGAACTAAAGGAAACTGATGTGACCTATAATTCCGAGTTCCCTCTCACAGGAACATGGGGCGGCTGTGGTCACTCTGCCAGAGAGCCGGGGTTCAGCAGAGCGAGGCTCCAGGGCAGCCCGCCAGACTGGGATCCTTCCCCACGCTCCTGCTCAGACCTCCGCACGAAACGTGCCAGCGAGTGATGGATAATTCAAGTCAAGGACTAAGCATTTTTTTCTGACTCTAATCCAAGAGCAGCTGGTGCTAGTGCCACCGTCAAGAACTTAAGGTGCTATGAACTGAGTATGGTGTCATGCACGAGGAGGGGACTCTCGGAGCCTCGTTTAGACACTTGGTGGCCCTCAGAAGGCGGTGTAATGGTAATAAGGTCTCATCATTCTCAAAGGACTCATGGGAGAGTTCACGAGTGAGTCTTTAGCAGAAATCTCACTTTTCTCTAAAATATATAGAAGTAGCATTGAAGGTAAGCAGAACAGCCTTGAGGCTTTTGCCTGAAGTTCTTTGGGCATAAGCATTTCAAAAAGGAGACTGAAACATATCTGAGAAAAGAACAGTCTGGATGCTACATCTGTGACCGAACTATCACTGACTATGACAATCTTCATCCTGAGAGTTCTTTTAAAAAGCCTTTTTTAGGCGCATGCTTTCCAGATTCTCTTTCTATTGGGTGTCTTGTCTCTTTATTTATTTATTTATTTGAGAGCGAGAGACTGAGAACGAGAAGGGAGAAGGTCAGAGGGAGAAGCAGACTTCCCGCAGAGCCGGGAGTCCGATATGGGACTCGATCCCGGGACTCCGGTTGGGATCATGACCTGAGCCGAAGGCAGTTGCTTAACCAACTGAGCCACCCAGGCGCCCTGGGTGTCTTGTCTCTTTAATAGGACTTTTTCTTCAAAAGGGTGGGGTGGCTAAGAATAGTGTTCCCTCCAGGGAATTCAGAGAAGGATAATTTTAAATCAAACATCGCCCCCCCCCTCAATTCACAGTAAGGCCCGTTTCTAGAGAATGTTTTATCTAAGATGTAATATAAAAAAGAAAAGCCAAGACTCAATGTACAGGTAAACAAATTTGGACAGTTCCAATATGGAAAGTAATCTTAATGGGTTTTCATGACAAAAAAGGAAAAAAAGGACAGAAATATCCAGCCAACAGATTTATTCTCAGAATATAAAACATCAAGCAAGAACATAAAATATGGGAGTGTCAGCCATGATGCCTGAAGATTGAAAGCAGAAGTAGAAGAATCTTAATTGTCAGGGATTTGAAAAATGTTGTATTCAGGTGAAAGCCTGTGTTTCTCCATCAACTCTCCTTGCCCTGCCTTCTTTTAAAAGCAAAACGAGACTAGTTTTCAAGTATTCAGTCTTTATCATTCTTCTCCCTACTAAAAAACAAAACAAACCAAAACAACAACAACAACAACAACAACAGCAAACCCCCAAAGATTTGCTTCAGGAATGAGAGCTATTCAAGTTCTTATTTGTATGCTGTATCCTTTTCAGAGCATTTCATAGTTTTGCTTGGTTCCCCTTTCAAGAGTAAACTCAATTGAATGAAAGGCAATGAGATCAAAGCAATGGATTAATACTCTTGGGGTGAGAACTTTTACTAAACACTTAGAAATTTGTGCAGAACATCTATGCTTCAGGGCACGAGTAGTAATACATCGTGGTGAAACATTTCTTATGACCAAGGGGCTAGTAGCTTCACACAGTCTTAATTTCTTCATCCATAAAGTGAGTAAAGCAATAAATCTATCATGTAAGGTTAAGAAAACAATAACCAGGCAAACTGACTTGATCAGTGCACAAAATATTTTGCCTCAAGTTAAAATAATTTATCCATAGGCCATATTCCACTCTCAGGAAAATCAGACCAAGATCACCATACAGATAAATTTCAAATGACCTGGACATTAAAACAACTCCTGCTTGGAACATCCCCACTTCAAGATGCTGGCAGTAACTAAAGTCTACAGAGGATGAAGGCCCAGTCTTCTTGACCCCCAGAGCAGGGAAAGAGTTACATCTTCACACTGAGAAGCCAATAAAAACCTCTCTTGATTATAATTTAGATAAGAACCATTGGATTGAATAATAATGTCTGAAACTCCCCTAGCTGTTTCACCTTGAGACGTCCATCACTGGGTTAAACATGATGCTAATTGCATTTGGATTGATTAATTTCTCTCACTCCTGTCTATTCGAATAACGCTTAACAAAATAATCATAGCACCCAGAGCCAAATCTTTTCCGTCAAAGGAATGAAGCCATCAGAACAGGCAGAGATGAAAGAAATGAAGATGACCCGTAATTACTGCAACGGTGATATCATTACCATATTATACAAAATGAGTGTGGGGGGAGGGGGAGGGGAGGGAGGAGGGGCTGAGATTATTTATTTTTTTTAATGGAACCTTACAATCTAAGAATACAGATTTGACATCAAGGGGAACACACAGAAATATAGAACTTTAAAAAAAAAATACAAATCTTGCTCATGAAATTACAAAATCCAACAAACACTGAGGCCCAAGATACATCAAGTGTCTCGGGTGTGAGCAGGTATTATTCACGCCACTATTTTTTCATTGCGATAACACTTTGTGTATGACTTGCATAGAGATTTAAGATGCTGTCTTCATGCCACAGCATTCCTAAAGTTACTGGAGAATTTTTCTTTAAGCCAGGAAATAATATCCTAGTTATATTGTTAGAGGTGGCCTTGTTTGTAAAATTAGGATCTGGGTTTTTTAAGTGCTAAACTGGTTCTAGTTTAAGACACCAAGACATTAAGACAAAATGTCTATGAGTCTTCATGCATGGTTCACTGGATGATAGTATGGACTTAACTTACTGGCAAAGAAGAATATAATAGTTCCCTACTTCCTTATTATTTGAGATGACCTTTTTAATATCTAGGATATAAAGCCAATGACTGCGTAGGATTTGAACTTTAGGTCTAAAAACTATCACTTATTAGAAGGTGATCGCGGGGCACCTGGGTGGCTCAGTTGCTGGGCATCTGCCTTCAGCTCAGGTCATGATCTCAGGGTCCTGGGATCGAGCCCCGCATCGGGCTCTCTGCTCGGCAGGGAGCCTGCTCCCCCCCCTCTCCCTCTGTCTGCCTCTCTGCCTCCTTGTGATCTCTTTCTGTCTGTGAAATAAATAAATAAAATCTTTAAAAAAAAATTCCTTTTATATAAATTTTAACAAGTATCTGTGAAATAAACAAAAAGGATATTCAGAAGGTACATCATTTTAATAGGTTAGAAATATCTGGACAATATTTTTGCTAAGGTATTTTAAACATAGAACCATTATTAAATCAAAAACAATAAAAACAGATATTGAAATAATTTCATATAGCTTGCACAAGAAGCTCCGTTTTCTTATATAACAAATATTCCCAAATAAAATGAGCATATGTATTCTGAAATTATAATCATTCAGCAATAAATAAATTAAACCATTTACTACATTAACTAGTATTCATTGCTTTCTTTCTGTCTAAGAGGCAATGCAATACAGGAAAAAGGGTTTGTCTTATCTGGCTTTGGAATTAGGACTAGATTTGGTCCAAATCCCAGTCCCTATTTCTAAGTTTCAAGGTCTTGAGCAAGTAATTGACTTTTCTGAGCATCAGTTTTCTTATCCGGAAAATAAGAATTATAAAGTAGACTTTGCAGAGTCTATGGAATAAAATAATGTATGAAAATCCTTCATACTGCCTGGCATGTAGTAGGGAAGTCAATAAATGGCGGCGCTGATCATTTTTATCCTTCATGTCTCAGCTCAAAAGTCACCTTTTCCGAGAGGTCTTCCCTGACTACCCTATCCAAAGTGAGTCCTCTTAGTTTATTCTTTCATACCAACCCATTTATCTCCTTCATAGCACTTACCAAAATCTGCAATTAACTTTGTTTATTTAACTTCATGCTCCATGAAGTTCTGTAGACCTTCCCGATGTATCACCATCAATGAGAACAATGCCAGACACACAGTAAGTGGCCAACTATGTCTCTACTGAAATAATTTATTCATATACGAGGAAAAAGGAACTCCGCTTCCTTTTCAATTCTTTTTTTTAAACAAGATTTTATTTTAGAGAGATTAGAGCGAAAGAGAGCACAAGCCGGGGTAAGGGGCAGAGGGAGAGGGATAAGCAGATTATCAACTGAGCAGGGAGCCCAATGTGGGGCTCCATCCCAGAACCCTGAGATCATGACCAGAGCTGCAGGCAGTTAACCAACTGAACCACCTAGGCACCCTTTCCTTTTCAATTCTTAAACACTGCGTGCAAGAAATTTTTGCTCTACTAAAACCGCATATGCATTTGACCCTCTGGCCCAGCAATTCCACTTCTAGGAAGCAATCCTAAAGATACACCAGCAGAAGTATTAAATAGGGTATTCATATTTCCATTCATTTCAGCACTATTTGTAATAACTGAGGAAAACTATAGAATAGAACCTGACAAAAAGGAATAGCTTAATTTAAACTTTCACTAGTCTAACGAAATTTCAACTAGTTTGCCCTCATACTGTCAACAACTGTGGATATAAATGATGACCTCACCGGTCCTACTTCACTTTGCACACTCTTTTACTTCATAGATGATTTATACAATGTGAAACAAATTACTTGTTCTAGCTGATAATTTGATTTTTAATTGTTTGCACTGTGGTTTCACGTACATATGGTTCATGTTCTCAACCTGACCAGACAATAAATTCATCAACAGAAGAGACCTTTCAAGATGATTTCCCTGATGGACTTAGAAAAAATGTACAATATACAGGAGCGATCCAGTAAGCCTACATTTAAAAAATCTTTTTCCTCTAAAATCATGTAGTAATACAAAGGTACAACAATTACTGCCTTCATTTGACCATGAATTTCTTTTAAAACCACATCACAATCAGGGAAGAACTTGATTATATGACGTGTCTACTTGGGAAGTAATATGGTAGGTTCATTTTACTCCAGAGTATCTGGCTACAATGTTTCCAAATAATCTTATTTACAATATTCTTGAATTATTAATTTAAAATGATTAGAACATAAAATATCCTCAACTAGAAAATTATATTCTACTGTGTATAATAGTGTGCATTTACTGAAACTCCAGAGCTTAACCAATATATAGCTAACATAAAATAAATGTATTTTATGTATTAAATGTATTAAATGAAAAAAACTTTGACAGTACAAGTCATAATTTAGTATCTTAAAAACAATTTATGGGTAGGGGCACCTGGCTGGCTCAGTCGGAAGAGCATAAGACTCTTGATCTCAGGATCGTGAATTTGAGCCCCACCTGGGGCGTAGAGATTACTTAAACAAATAAATCTTAATTTATAGGTCATCGATATAGTTAAATATGATGGGGGGGGGACCCAGATGTCCATTGACAGATGACTGGATAAAGAAGATGTGGTATATATAGACAATGGAATATTATGCAGTCATCAAAAAAATGAAACATTGCCATTTGCAATGACGTGGATGGAACTAGAGGGTATTATGCTAAGCGGAATAAGTCAATCAGAGAAAGACAATTATCATAGGATCTCACTGATATTTGGAATTTAAGAAACAAGGCAGAGGATCACAGGGGAAGAGAGGAAGAAATGAAACTAGAGGAAACCAGAGAGGGAGACCAACAGAGACTCTTAATCTTGGGTAACAAACTGAGCATTGCTGGAGGGAAGGGGGGATGGAGGGATGGGGTGGCTGGGGGATGGACATTAGGGAGGGTAGGCATTGTAGTGGGCACTGGGTATAAGACTGATGAATCACAGACCTATACTCCTGAAACAAATAATGCATTATATGTTAATTAACTGGATTTAAATTAAAAATAAATTAATTTAAAAATATGGTGGGGAAAATTTAGTTAATTAGATATCATAATGATTAATAAATTTAAGATATCTTTTTCATTTATTTGCATTCAAACCAATACAGAAGTAAAATGAAAAGAAGCGTCTTTTTTTAAAGAGATTTTATTTATTTATCTGACGGAGAGAGTGAGCGAGCACAAGCAGGGGGAGCAGCAGCAGAGGGAGAGGGAGAACCAGGCTCCCTGCCAGGCAGGGAGCCCAATGTAGGGCTCGATCCCAGGATACTGGTGGGATCATGACCAGAGCCGAAGGCAGACGCTCAACCGACTGAGCCGCCCAGGTGCCCCGAAAAGAAGCATCTTATGGATGCTAGACCCCTGGCTTCAAAACCAGTAGGTTAGAGCTCTAAACTAGTTTCATCAAGGAGTCAACAAGTTCCTACTGTGTGCTCACATATACTCATAATTGCAGATGATGACACCTCAAAAGAGAGCAACCAATTCTCCTCAGAAAACCCCTCCCAGCTTCTGTGGGCACCAGTTTGCTCATTAATAGCTTAACTGTGCTCTGCGTAGATACTTGCAGAGAGACTTGCAATCATGGAGTACTTTTTTCCCCTAGACCTTAAAAAGAGGGCTAGGTGGGAAGATCAGAAACAGATCCATCTCAATATACTGGAGGCCTTTCAGATAGCTTTATCAGTGCTTCTCAAAGTGTGGTCCCTGGATCAACTACACTAGCATCACCTGGCCTGTCAGACATACAAATTCTTATGTCCTCATCCCAGTCTACTGAATCAGAAATTCCAGAGATTGGGCCCAAGAATCCATGTTTTAACAAGCCTGTAAAGCGATTCTGATGGATGCTAACGTATGACTACCACAAATCTGCATTATCCACGCTTTCTGATTTTGCCTCCAGTTCTCTGCAGTTCTAATTCATTACCAAAAGAGAAAGCAGGGTTTTATTATACTAAAATTATGATCTGAAAGTTAAAAGTTAAAAACTGAAGAGACTATCTTTTAGAAAATATGAGCAACAACGGGAGATATTAAAATATTCCGCCAAAGAATCAGAATTTTGTTTTTAAGTAGGCTCCTCATCCAACTTGGGGCTCGAACTCACAACCACAATATCACAAACTGCATGCTCTACCGAGCCAGCCAGATGCCCCCATGGGATTAGGATTTTTACTAAAACTTCAGCTCTGTCTCTGTTGTCACGATTGCACTTAGTATTAAGGTTACCATACAATCCTTAACCTTGAGAATCTTGACAGAAGACAGACTAGAAAATAAACAATTATCAAACAATGACATGAAAACTTTAAGAGCAGTATATAACACATTAAGAGGACAGACATGGGCATACTTAATTCTGCACAAGGTTTGGTTTGGATGGCCAAGAAAAAGTTTTAGAAAAAGGGGTGATGTCTGAACTGAGCTTTTAGAAACGTACTACCTAGGAACACCTAGATAAGCTAAGAACAACTCCTTTTTAAAAGCTTTCAACTAGGCCACGGGTGTAAAATGCAACTGAATGTTATGAAATAGATCTTAAAACCCCTAAGTACCTACATTTCAAAGTCCTAAGTACCTGTTTAATTCCCAGCACTGTTTGAGATTTCTTGTAGCTACCAAAGTAGTATAAAACATGGTCCTACTTTTAAGAAATTAAACCTACTAATAATGAATGAGGAATGAAATAATGAAAAACCAAGGCAATTGTAACTACTCTTCATCATATTCCATTGAGGAAAAATTGTGACAGTCAACAACCAAAACACAATTAAGTCAAGATATCTGTTCCTAAGTCCAGTGTCCTCTCAATACTGAAGTTTTCACATGATTTACAGAAAAATGGAGACATCTACCATGCTTTTACATAAAAAGCTTTACTCAAATACTTTTATTTTTTATTTGAAAGAAATAGATGCTTTATAAAGTCCAGACTGGATAATGCTATCTTAATGAACTAAAAATTCTTAGGCTTGTTAAGATCAACCTGATCTAATTCCATGAAACAGCCAAATCTTAAATCAGGTTTTTCCTCTATACTCACGTTGACTTCAATAAACTAGCATTTCTCTAACCAGACATATCTGACTGAACCTCATGTTTTCAGAAGGTAGAGAGACTTAAAAGCTAGCTCTCATAATTTGCTAAAAGTTTATTTTAATAAAGACTACTTAGGGGGCGCCTGGGTGGCTTAGCCCTTAAGTGGCTGCCTTCAGCTCGGGTCGTGATCCCGGGGTCCTGGGATCGAGCCCCACATCGGGCTCCTTGCTCGGTGGGAAGCCTGCTTTTCCCTCTCTCACTCCTCCTGCTTGTGCTCCCTCTCTCATTGCTCACTGTGTCTCTGTCAAATAAAGAAAATCTTTAAAAAAAAAAAAAAAAAGACTACTTAGTAAGTTGCCAGTAATCTAGCTCTGATTTGATTATGGGGTCCTATTTCTAAAGATTATTTATTTATTAGAGAGAAAAACTGAGAATGAGAGGAGAGAAGGTCAGAGGGAGAAGCAGACCTCCCGCAGAGCCGGGAGTCCGACATGGGACTCGATCCCGGAACTCCGGGATCATGACCTGAGCCGAAGGCAGTCGCTCAACCAACTGAGCCACCCGGGCGCCTGGGGTCCTATTTCTAATAAATAAACCTCCAGATCCAGAATTGAGTCAGAGGCCAGAAGACAATGTGAATAACACACTTAAATATTCTTACTACTTTTTTTTAAAGAGATTTTATTTATTTATTTGACAGAGAGAGAGAGAGAGAGAGATCACAAGTAGGCAGAGAGGCAGGCAGAGAGAGAGGGGGAAGCAGGCTCCCCGCTGAGCAGAGAGCCTGATGTGGAGCTCAATCCCAGGACCCTGAGACCATGACCTGAGCCGAAGGCAGAGGCCCTAACCCACTGAGCCACCCAGGCGCCCCAAATATTCTTACTATTAATCACATTCTCTGAACTACTTTCTTAATGACTGCCCACGTTCAGCTTAAGTTACTGGATACATTCACTTCATTTGTACAATCAATGATGTGTCTTTGAGGTTAATGTCAACACAGAAATTAAATTCTCTATGCCAGAAGCTGTTCAGCATTCCAAGCCTATAAATTCTTTCAGAGTTTCACTCTAAGCAGAAACAAAAACGAGAATACATAAGATTAAAAATAAGAAAATAGAAGATATGACCTAATGTTGTCATTCAGCTTTTCATGCCCCCAAATAGCCAACCAATTGTAAATGAATTCACAATAAGCCATTCTTCTCCAATCTAGCTCAGGATATGAAATATCAAACTCCAGAGTCCTTTGAAATGTGATCCAACACACAGAATGATGAAAGCAAACAGGGCATTTTGCACAGTCAGTTTTTACGTGACTCTAAAAGACAAAGAGAGACTACTAAATGGTTGAGTTACCTACTAGTTCAGCAAAAAGGTACTTAGATCATTGGACGATATATGCTATACTAAGTTAAAACTATATCCAGGGAATTCTAATGCAAATCTTAAGATATAATATCCAAATACATCCTCACATCAAAAGAAAGTTTAAAATGGTGATGACACAAAACCTTGTACATGAATATTCATAGCAGCATTATCATAATAGCTAAGAACTGAAATTAACCAAATATTCATCAACTGGTAAGTAATGTGGTATATTCACATAATGGAATACTATTTGGCGATAAAAAGGAATGAAACCCTTAGACAAAAAGTAGGTTAGTGATTACTTAGAGCTGGTTGGGGAGGAGTAGAGTCAGGGGTTATGGGAGAGACTGCTAATTAATGGGTATGGGGTTTCTTTTCAGGGTGATGGACATATTTTAAAATTAGACTGCCATGATGGTTGCACATTCCTGTGAATATACTAAAAACTCACTGATTTATATACTTTAAATAGGTAAATTTTATGGTATGTGGAAAGTATCTCAATAAATCTGCTTTAATAAGCAGATGTGTACAGCTGTGCCAAAATAAACACACAAGTGTAAAAAGCTCCTTGGGCTCAAGTAAAATCCTTCATAAAAAGACCTCACACAAAGAATACCCAAGCCAATAGAACTTGAGTTTCTCCACTAAAGATACCAGCATCCAGTTCTTACCTGTGTCCTACAGCACAAAGGAAAATAGCCCTTTCCTTCTGGCTTTGTTCTTACTAAAGAAGTGACTGAAAATCTAACCAATCAATGTTTTTGATAAAAGATCTGGGCATTGGAACATTATTGCCATATACTTCAAGAGAAAATATACTTCATAAATCCAATTGTGTAAATTCAGATAACATCAGAATTTGTATTTATGATGTACTTTTCGAAAGCAAAGAAACTATATTTTGAATTAAAATAACCACAGTACTTACATTACTTAGACAGTATGAGTAATTATTTGAAAAATGTTCCTTTTGTTTAATGACTAAATATTCATCCCAGGAAGTCAGAATGCAATTAGATTTAATATAAGTAGATTAGATTAATGCAAATGCATTAAATGCAAAAACATTGAACAAAGCTATATATTTAAACATATCAAAATCCATGAAATGAAAGATTAAGGTTGCTATGAAAACTAAGTAATCCTCAGTACATGTAAATAAGTGGTTAAATGTAATAACTGAATTAGCAAGCCTCACTCAGATCATAAGCAATGTAGGTAACTTCATTTGCACAAAAGCATTTAATTGTAGACTTTGTGTGCTCATTATAGTGTTATGCTCTAAAGATACTAAGAATAATGCTGATAGTTTCTTTTTAAAAATTGGTTCATTCAGTATGTGTTTACTGGACATAGCTTTATACATTAGTAATGCTCACCTGTTCACATTCACATTTTGAAGAGATTTAAAGATTCAGGTAATCACTACAGATATTAACACAATCATTCCTATGGTATAATTTCTCACTGGGACCCTAAGAATCTCCATAATAGTCACACTGGTCACTTGGTTGTTCTTCAGTCCTGTGGGGCTATTTGAGTAGAATCATTTTTCTGATCTGAACACATTCTTACACCCTTAATGTATTTGTGAGGCAAAGTTCTCACTTGTTCTAGTAAGTGCCATCTTCCCTTGGTGTTAATGTGACATGCTTCTGACCCCTTACTTAGAACAAGCCGTATCCTGCTCCACACATCACATAACATGCTCAGTCTGAGGTTTCATTTGACTGGTGTCATTGTACTACTAGTAAGTGGTAGAGGCAGGATTAGAACCCAGGTGTCTTACCTACAGAGTCTGTATTCTTACTTTGCTACAGTTATCTTCCCATGGTCCCTGACCTGAAGGAGTTCACAGACTAGAGATACAGCCATCATTTATTGAATAGTTTGATACTGGCTGTAATAGAGCAATGTACAGAAGCACAGAAAAAGGGCTAGCAAAATGGACAAAGCATTCCAGTGGTTAAGAAACAGCATTCAGTATTCTAAACATTCCAGGTATAACAAAATCTGTGAATTAGATTTGTCTTAAGAATTACAGTGATATAGGGGCACCTGGGTGGCGCAGTTGGTTAAGGGTCTGCCTCTTGGTTTCAGCTTGGGTGATGATCTCAGGGCTGTGAGACTGAGCCCCACATTGGGATCTGTATTCAGTGTGGAGTCAGCTTGGGTTTCTCGCTCACTCTGCCCTGCCCCCAATAAATAAATAAATCTTTGGGGAAAAAAAAAAGAATTAGTGATATACAACTCAACACCCAAAAAACAACTAATCCAATTAAAAATGGGCAGAACACATGAAGAGACATTTTTCCAAAAATGACATAGAGATGGCCAATAGACATATGAATAGATGCTCAACATCACTTGTCATCAGGGAAATACAAACTACAAAGAGATATCACTTCACAACTGTCGGAATGACTAAAATCAACAACACAAGAAACAACATGTGTTGGCAAGGATTCGAAGAAAGGGGAACCCTTTGGCACTGTTGGTGGGGAAATGCAAACTGGTACAGCCACTCTGGAAAACAGTATAGAGGTTCCTCAAAAAGTCAAAAATAGAACTACCCTATGATCCAGTAATCACACTATGGGGCATTTACCCAAAGAATACAGAAACATTCATTCAAAGGGATACATGCACACCGATGTTGATAGCAGCATTATTTATAATAGCCAAATTATGGAAACAATGATGAATGGATAAAGAAGATGTGATACACACACACACACACACACACACACACGCACGCACACGCACACGCACACAATGGAATATTACTCAGTTATAAAAAAAAAAAAGGCCAAAACCTTGCCATGTGCAAGGATGTGGATAGAGCTAGAGAGTATTAAGCGAAATAAGTCAGTCAGAGAAAGACAAGCACTGGATGATTTTACTCATAAGTAGAATATAAGAAACAAAACAAATGATCATGGAGGGGAGAAAAGAGAGAGGCAAACCAAGAAACAGACTCTTAACTACAGAGAAGAAACGGATGGTTAACTGTGAGGAGGTGGGAAGGGGGGATGGCCTAAAAGATGATAAAAATTGAGGAGAGCACTTGTGATGAGCACAGGGTGTTGTATGGAGGCGTTGAATCACTAAATTGTACATCCCAAACTAATATTACACTGTATGTTAACTAACTAGAAATAGTTTAAATAAAAAGTTTTTAAAAATTAAAAAAAAAGAGTCATAGTAAAAGATGTATGAGAATACTGGATCTAAATTCACTATTTCCAGGTCCACATAAATGCACTCTTTACCCACATAATGCCTGTTTAGTACTTTTTAGATAACTTTAAAAAAAAGTTTTTAGTATAGTGGCTTTTGTTTTCTTTCTAGTTCATGACATTTACTTAGGTTTTCTTCAACGTTTCTCAATAAAACGTACAATTTTCTCCGTAAAGGTTTTATAAAATTTTGGTAGATCAAACCCTTAAGTATCTTAAATTCTTCTTAAATTGGGAAGTTACCTTTTAAAACTGTGTTATGTTCTACTTATTTCTGGTGTATAAAATACAATAGACTTTTGTTTTTATGTAATCATTTTATAAAAACTGCGATTTCAAATTGGTGCATTCTATTCAAGACTACCAGTTCTCCAGAGAACATCACACAGATCACATTTGTGTTGTGTGCCCATATTTGAATGAACCCAACATTTGCTTTGTGCATGTATGCCAAGAAAGAGGGATGATGGAATAACATCATCTGTAATTCTTTAATTACTTTGCACTTGAACTATTTCCATGTGATTTAAACCATTCTCATGTCTCTGCTATGACTTTAAGTACAGTCTGAGTACAAGGTCATTTGAGCCCCCAAAAGGTTGAAAAATTAGCGAGGAATATAGTGCAGCAAGAAAAAAAATGCATTTTCCAAAAAATGATGCTCTCACACTCCATATCTACCATCCCCTATCAAATCTTCTCTTTTTCCCTTGGTAAACACAATCAAGTTTCATTACACTACATTTGTTACACAATCTGTATTTACATGCTTTCAAATTATTCTTTTTAAGATTTTATTCATTTATTTGAGAAAGACAGCACAAGTGGAGGGGAGGGGCAGAGAGAGGGAGAAGCAGACACCCTGCTGAGCAGGAAGCCCAATGCAGGGCTCAATCTCCCAGGACCCTAAGATCATGACCTGAGTCAAAGGCAGATGCTTAACCGACTGAGCCACCCAGGTGAAACTCAAATTTTATTACTTAAACCTATTGTCATTGTTCAATTTATACATTTTCTACCTATCAAATTTGTTTGGATATCTTAGGTTGGGATAGAATGCACCACAGATTTTCCTACTAAAATTAACAAAAATTGTTTTGTAATTTTTCAGAAGCACATTCAAGGTAACAGAGAAATAGATATATTTATTCAAGTACTGGTTCTATGAAATGTGTCCCATCAGGAAATGTGTAGTTACTCCCTTCAAGACCCCAAATCGTCCCCTCAAAATTCAAAATAAATTGCAACTAACTCATTCTTTGAAAGTTAATTCTTGAGCTTTAACTTACAAACAATAAATCATACCCATTCTATTTATTTATTTACTTACTTATTTAAAAGATTTTATTTATTTATTTAACACAGAGAGATCACAAGTAGGTGGGGGGGGGAGAGGCAGGCTCCCTGCTGAGCAGAGAGCCTGATTCGGGGCTAGATCCCAGGACCCTGAGATCATGACCTGAGCCAAAGGGAGAGGCTTTAACCCACTGAGCCACCCAGGCGCCCCTACCCATTTTAATCATACAGTTTAATGATGTTTAAAATTGCATAAGTGTCATGTAATCAAGATACAGAATATTTACATCAATTCAAATCATTCCCTTATATCCTTTTGCAGTCAACCCCAATATCACCACAGTCCTAGGTAACCACTAATCTACTTTCTGTCACTACAGATTAGATTTGCCTTTTCTATAATTTCATATGAATAAAATTATGTAGTTGGTACTCTTCACCATAACATTTTTAATATTCATCCATATTGTTGTATGTATCAATAGTTTGTTGCTTTTTAGTGCTGAGAGTCCTGTTCAATTGTGTGGATATACCATAAAATGTTTACTCATTCATCTGTTGATAGGCCTTTGGGATGTTTCCAACTTATGGTTATGAAAAAAAAACTGTTGTGAATATTTTGTACAGTCTTTGTACAGACATATGTTTTCATTTATCTCGTGTACAAAACCAGGAGTGGAATTGTAAGGCTGGATGGTAAATCTATGTCTAACATTATAATAAACTGCCAAACGTTTCCAAACTGGGGATACAGTCTTACATTCCCATCAGCAATGTATAAGTTTCCAGTTACTCCACATCCTCCCCAGCACTTGCAATCATTCATCTTTAACTTTAGCTATCCTAATGGGCATGCAGTGGTATCTCATTGTAGTTTTTAATTCACACAATTCACTGATGAGTAATGATGTTAATTAAGCACACTTTCACATGCTTCTTGGCCATTATTAATCCTCCATCTTCAGATTATTCATCTTTCTATTATCAAATAAAATTTCAAAATATATTTTAGGTAAAGTCCTTCATCAAGTACAGTTGATTCTCATTATTCTAGGTAGTTATGTTCTATAATGTCACCATGAACAGTGAATTAGCAAATACTGAGCCACTGCTCCTACGGGAAATATCTGGCTAGGTTCCTGAGAGCCCCTGGTCACAACATTTTCATCAACCAGTCAACACAAAACCTTATTTGTTTCTGTTTAAAGACAACTTATTTAATATATATTGCTGATTCACTGACATTAAACTCCAACAACACTATAACTCATGCCTGGATGAAGCTTATCTCACACATGTATTTCCTCCACTAGGCACCATCACAACCTTGTACTTAGGAATATTGATTTCACTTCAGCATTGTGCTTTGGGGGCTGTTCTGAATTGCAAAGTCATCAACAAAAAGAATAAAAATGCAAAATACGTGGCACTAAATAAATAAATAGGCCACAAAAATGACACTTGTTTATAGTATGAAAACTAAAACAAGAAGGCAGAGCACCACTTTGTTTGACACTAGCTGGGAGCATATGTGTAGGGCAACTAAAATTTTTGCCACCCTGTGCATGTCCATAAATGATCGTGGAAGCACCACAAATATGGACTTTAGGGTTTTAATTTTGGCAAATAGGTGAATTTGCAAACACAGAATCCATGAATGAGAATCAAGTGCATATGTGTTGCAAATATATTATCCCAGTCTCTGCTGATTTGTCAGTCTTTTTGTGATTTGTCTTTTCATTTTCTTTTAAGATTTTATTTTTTGAGAGAGAGAGAGAGAGAGAGAGAGAGAGCATGAGCTCACAATGGAGGGGGGAGGGTAGAGGGACAAGCAGACTCCCTGCTGAAGGGTCTCAGGACGCTGAGATCATGACCTGAGCTGAAAGCAGACACGTAACCAACTGAGCCACCAGGTGCCCCTGTCTTTTCATTTTTCTTAACACTATCTTCTGAAGAGCAGAAGTTTATAATTTTGAAGAACAATTTATCAAATTTTTGCTTTATGGTTTATGCTGTTTCTGTTATCTAAGAAATCTTTGGCTATTCCAAGGATGTGAAGATTTTCTCTTATGCTTTCTACTAGAAGTTTTATAGTTTCAGGTTTTACATTTACATCTGTTACCTATTTTATGTTCATTTTTTTATGTTGTGAGGTAAAGGTCAAGGTTAATTTTTTAAAAAGATTTTTTGTTTTGAGACAGTGAGAGAGAGAGAGAGAGAGCATGAGAAAGGGAGAGGGGCAGAGGGAGAGGGAGACACAAGCTCCCAGGGAGCCTGATTTGGGGCTCAATCCCAGGACTCTGGGATCATGACCTGAGCTGAAGGCAGACGCTTAACTGACTGAGCCACCTGGGTGCCCTGTAGATACCTTAGATTTCTATGTAAACAATCATATCATCTTTGAATAAAGACAGTTTTACTTCTTTTCCTATCTGTAGACCTTTAATTTTTTTTCTTTCCTTATTTCACCAGTTATGATCTCTTTTAAAACATCAAATAAAAATGCTAAAAGCAGACATCCTTGCCTTGTTCCCAGTCTTTCCTGACTAAGTAGGATGACAGATGTTTTTTGTATATCATATAGACTTTAACAATAAGCATAAGTCCAGAATGCTTACTATCTTCCCTGTGATTTGTAGCAGAAAGAATGGGTTTTCAGAAAAGGAAAGGGACTGAATATCGCTCAATTTTAAGAGAGGAAGAGAAGCAGAGCTTATAGAATGGACTACTCATCATTTTATTTTTACTATCAAGTCTATTCAAACTAACCCCCTCAATCTTTTTAATCTCTTCTGTTTCTAGTCAGAAAGAAAATGAAACATTCAAACTCCAAAACCATTTCTAAAATGGTAAGTAAGATACTGTGGAGTTCTCCTCACCAAGAGTTATTTTTATTTTTCTTTTGTCAGATGTAATTTGGCAAAATGTAGCACTATAAATTCTGGCAGCTAATCAAATAAATTAATATTTCATATGTACCTTAGATACACACAAAAAGGGAAGAAATGTTCATTAGTAATTGTGAATTGGCTTGAGAATCTGAAGACGATATAAAAATCCTAAAACTGTGAAAAAGGCTAGTTGACCCTTGAACAATGTCAGGCAAAAGTCCATATATAACTCTTGACTCCCTGAAAACTTTTTTTTGTTAAAGATTTTATTTATTTATTTGACAGAGAGACAGAGAGAGAGAGAGAGAGAGATCACAAGTAGGCAGAGAGGCAGGAAGAGAGAGAGGGAGAAGCAGGCTCCCTGCTGATCAGAGAGCCTAATATGGGGCTCGATCCCAGGATCCTGAGATCATGACCTGAGCCAAAGGCAGAGGCTTTAACCCACTGAGTCACCCAAGTGCCCCCCAATTTTTTTTTAAAGCTTAGGAATTCTTCCCTTTTTTTTTTTTTTTAAGATTTTACTTATTTATTTTCAACACAGAGAGAGACAGCAAGAGAGGGAATACAAGCAGGGGGAGTGGAAGAGGGAGAAACGAAGGCTAAGCAGGGAGCCCAATGCAGGGCTCGATCCTAGGACCCTGGGATCATGACCTGAGCCAAAGGCAGATCCTTAATGACTGAGCCACCCAGGCGCCCCTGACTCCCCCAAAACTTAATTACTAGTAGCCTGTTGACCAGAAGCCATAATAACAGATAACATAAGCAAGTCAATTAACAAACATTTTGTATGTTATATATATTAAATATAGTATTCTTACAATAAAGTAAGCTAGAAAAAATGTCATTAGGAAAATCATAAGAAAGAGAAAATACATTTACAGTACTGTACTTTAAAAAAAATCCATGTATAAGTGGATTTGGGCAGTTCCAACTTATGTTGTTTAAAAGTCAACTATACTTAACTTTTCTGAACATTGTTAATTGGCAGTATTACCTAGCTTTTCACAAGAGGGCAGCAAGAAGCTTTTCAGTGCAATAAAAGTCCTATTTGAAAGGTATGATGGAATTTCAAGCTACTACATAATTATTGGGACAATCTGTAAAAACCTTATGAACGCCAAGGTGATAAAGATTTCAGGAAGTTCTATAATTTGTTTATCTACCTCTACAAGAGCTTAAGTTGTCAAGGTAGGTACATTGGATTCCTCCTTCAGACTTTATTTTGATAATACAAAAGATATTCTAAGAACGAATAGACCAGAATAACAAATAAACAACCATTAGGACAAAGTATGATAAGGACCATAATATAGGTAAAGAATAAGTGCTATAGGAGCCCCAAAAGGTAAAGAGCAGTACTAAGGCCTGAAAAATTCACAGCATTAAGCCTGAATTGGGTCTCAAGTGTGAGTACGATATGGACAAGTGGAAAGGGTGGGTCAAGGCATTCTAGATGGCAGTCACAGAAAAGGACAAGACATAGGGTGCGCTGGGAGAGAGAAATGAGGTACATCCTTTAGAAATCCTCACAGATGAATGTTAGAAGAAGTATACAGGCTGGAAATACAGGGTCCCAGAAGCATATGAAGAGACTGAAGCTAGACATTTTACATTGGCTAAATGTAAAATACGATATTTAATTTAAAAAAAGGACTATGCAGGATGGGAGGAGACATATGATTTGATAACAGAAAAACCTAGAGTTTTTAGTTGATTCAAAGTTCAGTATGAGCCAACTCTGAGAGAGGTAAGTACTAATCAACAAACACAACTCTTAGTTTCCATTAAAATAAGCAGTTTCGAGATCAAAGGAAACAATAGTATAGTGCTCAGGGATCAATCCACAGAGTGCTGTATTCAATTTTCATTGTCATATTTTAAGAAAAATGTTGACAAGTTAGAATCTATATCCAAAGAAAGGCAACCAGAATGGTTATTGCCACAACAAGAAGTTAAAGACAATGCTGGTTTTATTTACTTTTATCTTTCCCTTTCAAGCCTGCTTCACCGTCTGTCTCCCCGTTCTAGGCAATGGGAGCACATCTACTGAGTCACCTCACTTGGAAACCTGAGGAGACCATCCTGGGTCCTTTCCCTTCACTCTCATCTTCAACTGGTGATTAAATCTCATTGAGTTTCTGGCCCAAACACCTCATGTCAGCCACACTTTCTGCCTCACTGCTGCCTTACTCGAGGTCTTCTCCATCTTGCCCTGGTATCAAACCGATAACCTACTTGATCTCCCAGTCTCAGCTTCACTCTCACAAAGCCATTCTCAATACTACGGCAACTGAACATGGAGACCAGCTGCTTATTTTGCTGTTGAAAGCAAAAAGAATAGAGTCTAACTCTCTTGGTTGAAAAGAATATTTGAAATCACCTAATCTAAGCTCCTATCTAATCCCGAACAGCATCTGGTAACAATCCAGAGCTAGTTGAAGAGCTCTGCCTAAGCATCCCCAGTGATAGGGAACTTGGTACTTTTTGAGAATCCGTTTGATTTCCGGACATTTGGGAAGTTCTTCCTTAATACTGTGGTAAACAACAACAACAACAACAAAACAAACCTGTAACTACCCCATTGTTCCTAACTCTGTCCATTGGAACAGGACACAGATAAATGCCCACAGTTAGTTGAAGCAGACAAAATGGAATGTAAAGGCTCTAATCAAAAGTAAGGAAAAATAGGTGAAGTATCAGGGACAACTAAGTCAATAGACAGCAGTCCTCTGAATACTTTAAGAGCAATAAAATGAATGCCCTAGCTTCTTTCTTGACACGAGATTCTGTTCAAACCCAGAGGGTTTATAGAAATTGTACAATTCTTTTGTGCCTCCAGATATTCAGTATTTCTACAGATGAAACACGCAATAAGGAGAAATAGCATGTGATTCTATAGCCAAACATGGGCGATCCATTAAAAAGACAAGTGACAGCTCAACCCTCTCTCCAGGAACATTTGTCACCTACGCCTTTATCCTTCAGGGATTTCAGTTGAATGACATTTGCTGTAGGTTGATAATTAGTTTTTCTTTCTTTCTTTCTTTTTTTTTTTTAAAAAAGCATAGGAGGCCAATGTTGGCTTCTTCCCCATGAGAGACACTAGCCTGAGTGGTTTTGGGAATATATGCCTTGATCAGATTTGCACTATGACTCCTGAATGCATGAGCCAGCCCAGCAACACCTGCTCTCCTGACAGACCACCCGGGACTCGCGGCAAAAGGATCCATCAATTCCACTCTCCCCAGAGAGATCACCCAGACCAAGTGGTAAATGTACAGTTGAGTGCCAAGTTAAAAAGTAAAATTCCATTCCACCAAAACCTACCGGTTACCAGAGGTCAACTTAGCATAGCATTTAATTTCTTTCCAACTGAATTGCAACCGAACTAAATACTAAGAAAAGTACCACTTATATCAAAGGAGGAAAGATGGGAGGTAGTGAAATCTTCACTCTCAAGATATTGAGAGGTATCCTGTACCTTATCAAATCCAGTCACTAACATATCGCTAAGGGCTTGCTCTGGGGTTCTATTTCTCATCACAGGGTGGAAAGACAATTGCTTCCTACCCAGAAACTGTGAATTGCTTATTTTGTATCATAGTAAGTTTGGGCAAGCAGATTTTATAACACAAAAACTGAAAATATATAGGCAATCACATTTTATTTTATTTTTAAAGATTTTATTTGTCAGGGAGAGAGAGAGAGAGAGAGAGAGAGAGAGAGAGCATTCAAGCAGAGGGACCACAGGCAGAGGGAGAAGCAGGTTCCCTGCTGAGCAGGGAGCCTGATGTGGGGCTCCATCTCAGGACCAGAGATCATGACCTGAGCCGAAGGCAGACGCTTATCTGACTGAGCCACCCAGGTGCCCCAACAATTACATTTTAATTCAAAGTAATTAGTTTCCTTTTCATAAAGAGATCTAGACATCTTTTATTTTTGGCCTATTCATACACATTTTCTGTTCTGGTTTCCCTTTATTTTTCTATTAAACAGTATTTAGCTTTGTCATTCTAAATGTTACCAGATCCAGTCGCTGTCCCTCCAATTACCTATTTCACCTATTTTTAACAATGACGTTATATATATATTTTTAACTTGAAGTTATACAGGTACATGTTTCAAAAATCAATTCTATGAGGTTTGTTAAGATAACAGTGGTTCACCTTTAATTCCTCAGGGGTAACCATTTGACCATGTTTAGTTGATTATTTTATATTACCTCTATAGTCTCTACATTATATGACTTATATTTAATATATACTTATATTTATATAAGTAACATATTACTTATATATAGGGGCATCTGGATGGCTCAGTGGGTTAAAGCCTCTGCCTTCGGCTCGGGTCATGATCTCGGGGTCCTGGGATTGAGTCCTGCATCGGGCTCTCTGCTCGGTGAGGAGCCTGCTTCCCCCTCTCTCTCTGCCTGACTCTCTGCCTACTAGTGATCTGTCTCTCTCTGTAAAAAAAAAAAAAAAAAATTACATATATATATATACACACACACTTACATTACTATTGTTGATTTTTCAATTTGAGGCATTATCTATTGACTTCCTCCAAATATAGAAGGTAATGATTTAGCTCCTTTCTCAAGCCCCACCTAAATTCTTCACAATACATGTGCAAGCATCCCATCTCCTAATCTCTTATATATTATAACTTAGATTGATATTCACATTCTACATTATGATTATATAAATGCTATTTATAGCAAAGCCATTGTAATAAACTATGATTACCTTTCTTGCATAATTTTATTTTCTTTGTTTTTAAATTTTATTTTCTTACAATATTATTTTTAAGTAGCCTCTAAACCCAACGTGGGGCTCGAACTTACAACCCCAATATCAAGAGTTGCATGCTCTACCAACTGAGCCAACCTGGGGTCCCTTCTTTGGGATTTTTAAATTTGCTTGGTTTTCAATGTACTTACCTCTAGTTCAACCACAGTCTATGTTTGCTTGTTGTCTAAGTCTTAAGATATTGAGAGGTATCCTGTACCTTATCAATTTCCTCTTCCTGAAGAAGTTTCCAATATGGTATCATTGTCCTCTGTGCCTGGTATGCAGCAATCACCCTGGGACTCTTACCCTCTCACCTTACGGAGCCCCTGTTTTTCTATAGCTTATGTTGTCTTCTTTCTTGGCTTATTCCCTCATGACTTTCAATAGTTCATAAGAGTTTATGGGAGGTCAATTTTTTGGATCTTCCATGTCCAAAGTGTCTTTATTTAATCTTTTCACTTGAGTTGGCATTCTAGGTTGAAAATAATTTTCCCTCCAAATTCTGAAGGCATTGCTCCAATGGTCTCCAATGTTGAAGACATTCTGATTCCCATCCTTTATCTAAAACTGTTTTTTGTCTCTCTTCTTTGGAAACTTGCAAGATTTTATCTTCTTCCCCAGAGTTCTGAAAATTCATAATGATGTGCCTTGGAGCAGGTTTTTTTCATCTGTTTTGGTTGCAGCTTCAAGACCTTTCAGACTGGAAATATATTTCAAGTCTTTCAATTTTGAGAAGTTTTCTTAAGAGTATTTCATTAATGATTTCCTTTCTGTTTCCCTTTTTCTCTTTCTGGAACTCCTATTATTCAGATTTTTGGCTCTCACAGATTGGTTCTCTTCTTTGCTTTTTCCTTAGTTCACGTTTTTTTTTTTTTTTTTTTTTTTTAGTTCATGTCTTTTTGCTCTTCTGTATTTCCTTAACTTCTGACAATTTTTGTTGAATTTTTCATTCCCATCACATTTTTAATTTCCATGAGCTCTTTCCTGTTCTCTGTATACTCCTTTTTAATAGCATCCTGTTCTTAATTACGTTTGCAATATCTTCTCTCTGAGGGTATTAATAGGGCAGTTTTGCATAGTTTGTTTTCTCTGGGCTGATTTTTTCCATTTGTTGCTTTTGTTTTTTAAATGTTTTATGTCAAGGGCTTTTCTTAAATGTTGACAATCCTTCACTGTTTCTTCATGTGTAAGAACAGGGGATTAAAAAGTTGCTTGAAAAGTCTGAGAGTATAGGAGTTGGGATTGGTGACTATGAGCTTCACTGCAGTATGACCAAGCTGTCGGGCTGTAGGACTTACAATGTGGGTGCCTTTATTCTTCTTGGGCTGGTCAGATTCCTCTCTTCTACCTTCCCGATTGAAGGGTAAAAGCCTGGTTGTGGAGGGTGAGGTGGTCTCAGCACAGAGTGTACATAATTCTCTATATTTTCAGTACCAAAACCCATCCTGGGGTGGTCTGTATCGCCAGCTAAGGAATCACTTTGTTTTATCTTCTCTAGAAAATAAAACTCCATTCTTTTGTGGGGTAGAATAAGCAGGTGATCTGGGCATGTGACTCCTCCTTAAACAGACTTCATTGAATTCTTGTTATTTAAACCTCTCCCCCATCCACCTGATACCAATCTTCGGTCTTTTAGTGTATTGTGAGATATGAAGTGGGCTGGTTCTTGGCTTTCTTCTTTCTAGGATTATTTTTCTTCGGTTTGCTGGGTTGACATACCTACCAGTTTCCAAAATTTTATAACTGTTGTCCTCTTTCCTTACTCTCCTTGAGGGCTTATATCTTTCTTTAAAAAAAGATTATTTTAGTAGGGTTTGGGGGTTTGGGAAGGGAAGAAAAACAACTGTATGCATTAAAACCAGCATTAACAATGGCACTTGGGGGCGCCTGGGTGGCTCAGTTGGTTGGGCGACTGCCTTCGGCTCGGGTCATAATTCCGGAGTCCCGGGATCGAGTCCCATATCGGACTCCCGGCTCTGCGGGAAGTCTGCTTCTCCCTCTGACATTCTCCCCTCTCATTCTCAGCTCTCTCTAATAAATAAATAAAAAATCTTTAAAAAAAAAAAACAATGGCACTTGGATGGCTCAGTTGGTTGAGCATCGGATTCTTGACTTCAGCTCAGGTCATGATCTTGGAGTTGTGGGACTGAGCCCTCTGTCTGGCTCTGCACTCAGTGGAGTATGCTTCTCTCCCTCTCCCTCTCCCCCTCGCCTCCACACATGCATACACACTCTCTTTCTCTCTCTAAAATAAACAGATAGGGCACCTGGGCGGCTCTGTTGGGTGAGCGACTGCCTTTAGCTCAGGTCATGATCCTGGAGTCCCAGGATCAAGTCCCACATCAGGATCCCTGCTCAGCGGGGGGTCTGGTTCTCCCTCGGACCTTCCCCCTCTCATGCTCACCCTCTCCCATTCTCTCTCTCTCAAATAAATAAATAAAATCTTTTAAAAAGTAAAATAGATAACTCTTAAAACATTAAAATAAAACCATCATTAACCTGGAAGCACTCTCTCCCCAAATTTATCACTCACTGTACATAGATACCTTCCAGCTTTCTTCATGATTGTAACTGTTTTGTCATACCCCCCACTCCCACCTTGGTTTTGGTTTTGTCTTTATACTTGTAATACTGGTTATAGTCTTTCTAAGGGGCAAAAGACAGTGGATAGCTTCTGAAGAAGTAGCAATGGAGAAAGGAATGGGTAAGTACCTATATGTTTTCTGATTACCTTGAAGACTATGTTTCCATTTCTTATTCTGTAAATATAAAAAGATCCCATCTATTTAACAGGTATTTACAAAATACAGTTTGTTCTTTTTAATGGATTTATTTTAGACAGCATATAGTTGGGTCTTGATTTTGATCTTCACTTCTTCCTTCCTTCCATTCTCTCTCTCTTTCTTTCCTTCTAAAGCAATCTCTAAGCCCAATCTCGAATTCACAACTGGGAGATCAAGAATCAAGAGTCCCACACTCTATCGAGTATCGGTACCTGAGGCAGCCAGGTGCCGCCGCACAATAGTGTTTTGTAATATACAAAAGTAATATACAGCATGGTTCCTAACATCAAGAGTCTTGCAATTTAGTTGGGAAGATAAACATAAATAACAAGTGAGTACTAGTCCTGTTGTGGCTAAAAAAAGAAAGAGAATAATAACAGTTCAAAAAAAATCAAATGGTCAGAAGACAAAATTAGTCATAAAGGAAATTAGGAGAATTCAATGGGATTCAGAGGTTAGGAAAGCCATCTTCTTCTTCTTCTTCTTTTTTTTGTTTCCCTAAGATTTCATTTATTTATTTGACAGAGAGAGATCACAAGTAGGCAGAGAGGCAGGCAGGGGGGTGGGGGGGGGAGAAGCAGGCTCCCTGCTGAGCAGAGAGCCCGATGCGGGGCTCAATCCCAAGACCCTGAGATCATGACCTGAGCTGAAGGCAGAGGCTTTAACCCATTGAGCCACCCAGGCGCCCCAGGAGAGCCATCTTCTATCCATACTTATGTTCTGTCTTCTAATTACAATCTAATTTTCCTTAATTTTAAATATTTGTTAAAACTTATTGATTAAATAACATCTGTTAAACCCCTTTGCATGAAGTCGCCAACAGAAGTTTGAGGGACATTTATAGCTAAGTCAATCACTGGCTCAGAGGGCACAGTCAAGGCTGTGAATGCTACTCAGCCAACTGCAAAAGTTACAGATGTAACCTGCTTTGAGAAAAATGAACATCTATTAAAAATGAAACCAAACAAAACTATTCATAATCCAAAATGAAATTAGTTAATTGGCAAGACTAAACTTTACACAAAGCTTTTTACTCACTGTGTCAGTTATTCATTTATTGCCTCTCTGCTCCTAACTCACCTTTCTCTGCCCTGCTTTGTGATACATGAGTCGGACCCTGCAGCAAGCTACATTTCTCCTCGGTCAGCTGGCTTGAGGTTAAGCTTGCCAATAGAGAGGGTACTGGTGGGAGACTGCAATGCTGAAGCAGAAAGAAAGAACTTTGCTTCCTTTTTACAGCCTATGGTTTTTCTCCACAGGGAGAGCAGGTTGGCATCTGGGGGTCCTCGCACTGTTTACCTTGCCCACAGCGGCCCTCAGTCCTGCGGCAGGATTTGCTCTGGCTAAGATTATTTACCACTACAGGGCGGCTCCTCCTAAAATTCACCAGCAGAGTACCCCCTGCCAGTGGGCAGCATGTTCCGCTGGCAGCTGTGTCCTCTCTTCGGAGGTCTGAATCTCAGCCTTGTGGGACCTCCTTTAAGTTTCTAACTTCCTCTGCAGTTCATTCTCCTTCAGCTCTGGGGAAAGTGGCTTTCTGCAGCATCTACCCCTGTACTCCTTAGAGTCTTCTTCTACCCCTTTCACCTAGTTAACAATTTAACACGTCTTTATATAAAATTTTCCCTGTTCAGATTACTCCTCATTGGATTCTGGCTGCTACGGTCACCCAGAAAGAACAAACAAATGGAACACATATGGTAGCAAGTAAAGACAGTCCCCAAATCCTAATGTTAAAAAATGGATTCTAGCGTTTACTGTTATACATCTAGAGAAAACCCCCAACATCAATTCTGAATAAGACAACCATAAATATAAGGTCACCCAAACCATGAGTACTAAGCACTGAAGAACAAGAGTAAAGAACCAAGTGTGTCCGAGAAACTTTTAGATTCTGTTGTGATAAAATTACAAGATTAGTGGCTGACAAGAACCCAATAGATGAAAGAACCTGATTATAAGAAAGCATTTAATAGTGCTTCTCCTGGCATCTTCCTTGCAAAATTAATTAAAACTAGCCAGGATATATGAGTCTCATGAATTGAAAACTGGCCTCAAGACCGCAAGGAGTGATTATAAACTGCCTTAAATCACATTGAGGCAAGTGTCTGGTAGAATGTCCAGAGAGTATTAGATTGGTTATAATCCAGTATTTCCATTAGTGCTTGGGAAAGTAAAGAGTAAGTTAATTAATGTTTAGTAGACATTCACTAGAAGGGATTTGTAAAAACCAGTATGGTCTAACGTATAAAAGACTTAGAAAAGTGAAAAAGATATACAAAAGGTAAACTCTTTTCCTTTATTACAAATAACTAATATAAAAAGTAATTTTCATCCAGTGATCTCAAAACCTCCACATGCATGTGGGACTACATACAGTTGGCAGAAAAGAATCGGAGGTTTTTATCTGGGCTTACTAAGAACAGCATCCACCTCGGGGGATCTAATTCCTTTCATTCTACAGAGATTATAAATTCACGGAGAGGAGAGTGTTTGGTCTATAAATAATCCTTTGCATAGCTACATCATACAGCAGCTTGAGTTAATGCCAGAATTTCCTTTCTGTGTGGATTTGTAGATTTACAAATACACAAAGGCAGAGACAAAACAGAAGAGGTAAGAGCAGCAATAACACTAGCAGCCAAACTGAATTTTTTTAGAGATAAAGATATCACTGATAACTTAATAAAGAGACTGCCTAAACCCAGAAATTGTCTGGCCTTTTCCCTCCTTTCCTGTACCTTCCTGGCACCTATGTGTGCATCAGGCACTGGGGACCCAGTGGAAAACAAAGCCGACACTCTAGGAGGGAGAAGTAGATTGTGCTAGGAGACCGTATTTCATGAGCGTAGGTGTGCAAATAGGAATAATCTAGTCTAGCAATCACGTACAGCCTTCCAAAGGACCTGCCATTTAAGCTAAGCCTGGAGTCCGCTTTAGTCACCATGTGGACTCCTTCTCAAGGGAGCGAGTTGTCGGGACGCCTGGGTGGCTCAGTTGGTTGGGCAACTGCCTTTGGCTCGGGTCATGATCCCAGCGTCTTGGGATCGAGTCCCGCATCGGGCTCCTTGCTCCGCGGGGAGCCTGCTCCTCTCTCTGCCTCTGCCTGCCTCTCTGCCTGCTTGTGTTCTCTCTCTGTTCAATGAATACATGGAATCTTTAAAAAAAAAAAAAAGGGAGCGAGTTGTCAATGCTGACATCTTGCTATGGGACAGAAGATGGTCTGGGGCTTGTTCTCAAATTGCCTCCATCTAGTCAAAAGGCGTCCCAGCACCTGTTTTTCTTGAGAAATTCAGGGCTTTAAAAGTGCTAGCAAGTTATAATTAAGCTAGGAAAGGGCTCCATTAAGCTCCTCCTCCACACATACCTGTATAGATATATAGTATGCTTCATGTTTCTTTCTAGTAGTTAGCTGGGTAGGGGGAAGACAAGTATTGACCTTAAGAAGTGACATTCATGGCAGTGCTAAGCAGTCCTCAGAAGAGCATCCAGGGCCAGGACCAAAAGCCTTCCCTAGTTACTGTGGTCAGAGAACTTAGGCCATGTTCAGCAAGCAAGTTAAGGAGCAGAGGCTTTGGACTCAATCACACAGGCCTGAGTTCTAGTCTTGGCGCTGTCATTCAAGACCTTTCTTCATCTGTACAATGAGGATAGTAACAGTAGCTACCCACCTTGTACCCCTTGGTATCAAGATATGGATAAGGAGCTGGGCAGAGCACCAGTTACATATCAGGAAATGTAGGTTGTTGATGTTAATAAGAAACAAGACTATATCCATATGTGATGGACTATGTAAGTAGCAGAAGGACTAGATAGAGGTTAATTTGCATATGCCCCCATTATTTATTAAACCGATATTTAGCTAAATAAAAGTGATATTTACTTATTTATTTATTTATTTATTTTTAAAGATTTTACTTATTTATCTGACAGAGAAAGACAGCGAGAGAGGGAACACAAGCAGGGGGAGCGGGAGAGGGAGAAGCAGGCTTCCCACTGAACAGGGAGCCAGATGTGGCACTCAATCCCAGGACCCTGGAATCATGACCCGAGCCGAAGGCAGACACTTAACGACTGAACCACCCAGGCACCCCTAAAAGTGATATTTAGAATGTCCGATGGGGGGGCACCTGGGTGACTCAGTGGGTTAAAGCCTCTGCTTTCAGCTCAGGTCATGATCTCAGGGTCCTGGGATCGAGCCTCGTGTTGGGCTCTCTGCTCAGTGGGGAGCATGCTTCCCGTGCCTGCCCTCCCACCCCCCGCCTGCCTCTGCCTACTTGTGATCTCTCTCTCTCTCTCTGTCAAATAAATAAATAAAATCTTAAAAAAAAGAATGTCCCATGGGTAAATAAAACAGAACAGGCTGAAAACAAGTATCTCCCAGCATCAAAGAGTACTTTTACTTACATTCTCTATTCTGGTTAACAAACCCAGTTAAAAACTACTCAAGTTAGAAACAGTTATCTGAAATTCTTGCATCACAGCAACTTTTTTAAAAAAATTTTTTATTAACATATAATGTATTATTTGCCCCAGGGTACATGTCTGTGAATCATCAGGCTTACACATTTCACAGCACTTACCATAGCACATACCCTCCCCAATGCCCCAGCCACCCTATCCCTACCCCCTTATCCCGCAGCCACCCTCAGTTTGTTTCGTGAATTTAGGAGTCTCTTATGGTTTGTCTCCTTCCTGATCCCATCTTGTTTCATTTCCCTCCCCTGCCCCATCACTGCATCTTTTAGAACTGATCTTCCTGCTCCTAGTGGTCTTGAGTCATGAGTACGTATAATGTGCCAGACACTAAAAAGAGGGAGGGGGCGCCTCTGATCCTAAGTACACTTTCCTAGTACTTTCCAATAAACTGTAATCTCAAGGACAAGAACGTTCTTTTTCTCATGCTCAGCAGAATATGTCCACATAGGAGGCACTCACTTATTTATTGAGTGATTAAGTTAAAAAACAAACAAACACAACCTTTCAGTTACTATTAACTTAGAAATTCTTAAACACGGGTCACTCTTGATATCTGAACAGAGCTTAACCTTGATTAAGTATCTCACTTTAGAAACACTGCCTGTCTTAAAAACAGTAGTTCTTAACCTTTCAGGGCTGGCTCACAGACTGGTAGACATAGGTAGATGTCTACACATAGCTATTTCCTCACTTAATCTTTGTTAACAAAACCCTGGTTTTATTTGGGTAAAGGGTGAGTATATACTCAGGGGAGACTGGGTTCCTTCCTAGTTCCGAGGAGGAACCAGTCTTAGTCCAACTAAACCAATGATGGTAGGTAGTCTAATCTCTCTTGGCAATGATTAGTTTAGACATAGAAATGTGACTAGCACTGTTCAATGGCATGCAAGTGGAAATCTGCCTCAGAGCTTCTGGGGTTTTTCTCACTGATAAGAAGCATGGGGAAGGGGCCCCTGGGTGGCGCAGTTGGTTGAGCAACTGCCTTCGGCTCAGGTCATGATCCCGGAGTCCCGGGATCGAGTCCCACATCGGGCTCCCAGCTCCATGGGGAGTCCGCTTCTCACTCTGACCTTCTCCCTTCTCATGCTCTCTCTCACTCTCTCTCTTTCCTAATAAATAAATAAATAAAATCTTTAAAAAAAAAAGAAGCATGGGGAAAACAATTCCCTTTTCTATCTTAGGATAGTGTTGTCAGCCAATGATGTCAAAAACTATAGCAGCCATCTTGCAAACATGATGGAAACCAACCTAAGGGAGGGATCCAACACACTGAGGTGACACATCAGCAAGATGGAACTAACAGGGGTCTCTGGTGATAATGTTAAGTAACTGAATTAACCCCCCCTAAAAATGAAGTATCTTTATGGAACATCTTTATCCTTTAAGCCAGTGTAGTTGGGTTTTCTGTAATTTGCAGACAAAAGCATCCTAACCAACACAGAATATATTCATTTTCTGGGACTATTGTAACAAACTACCACAAAGCAAGTGGCTTAAACATCAAAAACTTAATGTCTCATAGTTCTGAGGCTAGATGTCTGAGATCAAGGTATCAAAATGTTGCTTCCTTCTGAGGTCCCTGAGGAAAGAATCTGTTCCAGGTCTGTCTCCTTGGCTTTTAAGATAGCTGTCTTCTCCCTGGGTTTCTTCACATCATCTTTCCTCTATGTCTGTCTGTCTCCGTGTCTAAATTTCCCTCTCGTTTAAGGATACTAGTCATACTAGACTAGCACCCATCCTACTGATCTCATTTTAACTTGACTACCTGTGTAAAGACCCTATCTCCAAATAAGGTCACATTCTGGAGTACCAGGGGCTAGGATTCTGACATATCTTTTTTAGGGGCAGACAGTTCAGTCCTAACAGAGATCTTTTAAAAAGTCTAATGAAAGCCACTAATACACCTGCAGAGAAATATACATGTAGAAGCATACACAGACAATTTTCTTTAAATTTCAGGAGATTCATGGACTCTTAGGTTAAGAATCATAGCTACAGGGGCGCCTGGGTGGCTCAGTTGGTTGAGCAACTGCCTTCAGCTCGGGTCATGGTCCTGGAGTCCCGGGATCGAGTCCCGCATCGGGCTCCTGGCTCCGCGGGGAGTCTGCTTCTCCCTCTGACCTTCTCCCCTCTCATGCTCTCTCTCTCTCTCAAATAAATAAATAAAATCTTTAAAAAAAAAGAAAAAAAGAATCATAGCTACAGTATCTTCCTGAGCAAGACACACACACCTCAGCATTAACTATACACATACAGAAACTAAAATTAGTAATTGCCTAGGCAGCAACATTACATTGCAGGTAATTCTAAGGGTACTATGTGATGTATATACAAAGGAAAGAAAGAGATATTTTATTGAATGAAGGTTATGCTAAGATCGCCAGAAAGCTTTAGGAAAGGAAGTTACCAACAGTCTTCTCTTAAAGGGATAAAGTCAATATCCTTTATTCAAAATTTTTAAGGATTAGTTGGGTAAGTTCTTTTTAACCTCAGAATTTCTAGTGTTAAAATTATTAGTACAAAAAGAAAACACATTTTATTTGAATAAATCTGTTAATGTTAAATAAGGCTTAAAACTTAAAATGATTGAGATCCAACCACTGGGAATACAGAGCCTTTAAAATGCTGGCTTCCGTGGCCCCCGCAAACCTGCATTGTCAGTAAGTGGAAGGAGCTCTAGGGCCCAGAAAAATGGCAGGAAATACAAGTTAGATCAACTGGAAGGAAAACTAGAACCATCTAAGTACAACCTGAATGTAATGTGCAACATGTGAGGGACTAGAAAATTCTGAAATTTTGCACTATTTAACTCTGAGAACTAGCATTCAAAATCATAAAGGGTCATTTGTGAACTTTGGCAATCAGATTAAATAGGTTTGATTTCTGCTCTCTAGAGAAACATAACTTAAGTTACAGTAATGATAGGGACAGCAAACAGACACTTTCTTTCTTACCAGTAAAGATTGACATAAATCAAAGTTAAATTATAAAGTGAAATACATAAAGACAAATCACTAAAAGTTTGACCATCAAGCTACCTCTTAAGTTGAAACAAAGAATGTTGTTTCAACATTGGGAATGTTTACAATCTGGCAAATAATGAACAAAGTCCTTAATTACAGCGACTAAGAAGTACATTTTTTCTCCCATGGGCAATCCTCAGAGCCACCAAGTGTAGAACCCACACTAAATGATCACAAAAATGTAACTCTGCCCTGGGGAATAGGGAGACACTCCATGGAGAGACTAGGATTTGAAATAGCCTTGGAGAATAAGTATAAGTTTTCCAGATAAAATTGGAGAAAAAGGCTAGGTCAATGTTAAGAAAGTACTTTGTGAAAGCCTGAGGAATCTGAATTTTGTTTTATGAATAAGACCCAAGGAGCCAAGGAACTCTTATAAGGAGGAGTATGATATAACTGACTTTGTTTTATTTATATTTAAAGAAATATTTGTGGCAGCAGAGGATAGACTTTCTGGCTATTGACTAAGGCATCTAAAAATGCTACCCACCTAACAGATGCTCAATTAATACTTGTTGATAGACTTACTGACTGAAGCCTTATGAAAGAATTATCAGAACAAGTAGATTGAATATAAACAAAGGTTAGTCCAAAAAGCCACTACTGGGTATTCATACACGGAAATAAAAGCATTCAGGGCTTGATGCTTGTGTTTTGATATTGCTCAAAAAGGGGTATTATGATCTGTAATCAAATGATGCCAATTCTTCTTTTTCTACATTAATAAGACTTTATCTGGCTTAAAATAAAACAAAGCAAATCAATAATCTTATCTAGAGGAAATAATGCCAAATAAAATAGCATCTAAAATATCAATTTTTATTTCAGTCTGTAAGCCCTTTTCTTGCTTGGCTGTACAGTCTCCAATCATCCCTGAAATACAAGTGATTGGGCTCTTCTGGACCTACCAGTTAAGGGGAGGGAACATTTATCTACCGTCAATTCATGGGACACTAATCTCCTTCCCACTCCTCTGATTACAAGCAAGCAGGATGCTAGAGGAAAGGCCTCAACAGAAGCTTTAAAAATAAATAAATAAACCCAGCCCCTTCTGCTCCAGGAATACAGAAAAGATTGGCATTAGTACAAGAGAAAGTGATCTGTCCAAACAAAAGCCAATCTGAAGGAGGAGTAAACCCCACAACCTGGCCTGGCATTATTGGTAGGAAGATAGCACACTTGTTAAAAATGTATATTTTAATTTTCTGTATTGCAAAAGGCTCCAATTTGCCCGGGGATCTAGCTAAGCTGCCATTTTCTACTACGACAGAGTCTAATCTTTATTTAATGGATTTAGCATCTATCTTTACTAGAGTGGTCTCTAAGGAAAAGGGGAGGGGAGAATGAAGGGGCAGAGAAGAGATGATCAGATCCCCCCTCCCCCTTTCATCCATCCGGCGCTCATGTTTGTGTTCAAAATTCAATTACCTCCTTATTGATACTTCACAGAGATATTTAAGCTGCAAACATGAAGCCCTGATTTCCCAAGGGGCCATGCCCCTCTCTATTTCACTGCTCTGCTTCCCCCTGGGTGAATTCCTGAGGCGTCCATATTAATAGGTAATCAGTCACAATTCATTTATTAAACAGCCAGCAAGGTTTATCAGCCTGCCCTGATTAGCCCGAAGAAACCACTGAATTCCTAATTTATTTATGGAAATGTAAGTGTCTTTCTGAATTCCATTCAGGAGCTGCAGGAGTGTTTTGGTTGCTGCATCCTGCAATCTAACAGGCAGCACCAGCAGCAAGTGAGCTTTCCAGGATGAAGAGGGGCGACCAGAAGGCAGAGAGCCAGGGACATACACTGCAGAGATTCTTCTTCTGGCCACAGGATTTGGGTCCACATAATCCTTGGATTAGTACTTATTTGATTGCTTTCTGTTTACATAAAAGAGTTTGAAATGTTGTCACTCGGCAGCCATTACTATCCACTGTAACAAAAATCAATCTCAGGGATGCTGCTTTTTGATTGGCAGAAAAGTGGCCCTTAATGGAGTAGAATTGAGGACCTCGGTGAGTTAAAAGACAATCATTCTCAGCAGCGTTAAGACACCAGGCTGGAACAACAAATCCAAACCACGAAAATAATACTTTGCAAGCATTCATCTTAGAATAGTAAGTAAACTACATCCCATTTTAATCTTTTACTATTCTAGGCTACAGTGACAAAACAGCTTTTCAGATGATTTCCACAATTCTAATCAATTAACAATTCACCCAAAATTGCCCATTATTGATTAAAAGGCCAATTCAGATTAAATAAAGCCCTTAAGAGTAACATTAAAACCCATGCTAAGTGCCCCAATAGGTGCAATTAGAAAAAAAAACTGTTTTGGGGACATGAGTAGATCATACAACCTACATTCTTGTTTTCAGCCAGAATTAGGACTGGCTTCTTCTGGAAAATGATACAATACAAAAAAACATAAAGAATGTAGCCAATGTTTCAATGCCAACAAAGAATGTTTATGCTTATCTTTGTGTGGGTTATCCACAGCCAATATTTTCAAATCCCAATCTGCCTTCCTCACAGTTCACTATGATTAAGAGCAACCTCGCCATACAACCTAGTGTATGCAGTGAAAGGCAAACCATAATTTTAAGGAAAACATCAAATCCCAATTGGGGAACTTTCTACAATGTACCTGACCAGTTAGTCCTTCTTAAAACTATCATGGTCATCAAAAACAAGGAAAGCCTGACCAACTGTCCCAGCCAATTGGAGACTATGGGGAAGTATGATTACTAAATGTAATTATGATATCCTGGATGGAACTCCAGAATTAGGGCAAAACTAAGGAAAGCTGAATAAAGTACAGGAAAATTTTTAAACAAAAAAAAGTTCATAAAGTTCATTAATTGTAACAAATGCACCATCATAGTAATAGGGGAAACTGGGTGTGGGTTATATGGAAACTGTCCTTTACAATTTTCCCATAAATATCTAAAACTATTCTAAAATTTAAAAATCTACCTAAAAAACAGAAATGACAATATGTAAACTAAATTACAAGATGGCCAAAATATGAGTAAACAATTTTTATATTTTTATGGTAGAAGGTTGAAGATATACATTTGAAAAGTCATTTTTCATTAAAAACAGTATTTTTAGAATAGTGAAAATAACACATTTATAAATGAAAATTTTCATATATACTTATTTGTTTTTACCTGACAGGAACAGCAAAAACATTTAGTTATTAGTATATTTACTTTATCAGTTTCAAATGTATTCTCCCAGGGGATGCCTGGGTGGCTCAGATGGTTAAGCGTCTACCTTCAATTCAGGTCACAATCCCAGGGTCCTGGGACTGAGTCCCAAGTCAGGCTCCTTGCTCAGCAGGGAGTCTGCTTCTCCCTCTGCTTGATGCTCCCCCTGCTTGTGCTCTCTCTCACTCTATCAGACAAATAAATAAACAGGAGTGTCTGGGTGGCTCAGTGGGTTAAAGCCTCTGCCTTCAGCTCAGGTCATGATCTCAGGGTCCTGGGATTGAGCCCCGCATTGGGCTCTCTGCTCAGCGGGGAGCCTCCTTTTCTCTTTCTCTGCCTGCCTCTCTGCCTACTTGTGATCTCTCTCTCTGTCAAATAAATAAATAAAATCTTAAAAAAAAACCCCAAAAAATAAACAAAATCTTAAAAAAAAAATTAAAATTAAAAAAGAAGTATTCTCCCGGAAATGTTATCTCCATGCAAAATGTCAGTGAATATCATAATTACAATTAATGGGAAACCCCCTAAAACACACACATACATACACAAATATACAAAAAAGAAAAAAAGCAAAGCAATTGTAATATGGAAAAATAAGTAATTGGGAGGGGTGTTTGCAAAGAAAATCGATATATCCTCAAACCAAGTATTAACACTCTTCAGGTTGTGTCACTGTGACTTTAGGTTGTATTGATGTTACTGTTCCTCTCCTTGAGTTTGAATCATCAAGAAATGATTTGTATGTGCTTTGGCTAACGATGAAACAGGCTCAAGTCAGGAGTACCAACCCTCCCCATTCACAAATTAACAAATGCATATGTTAGGATTCTGTTAATCACTCCATAATGGAATATAATAAAATTTTCTTTTAAGGCCCAGTGTCTTTATTTCAGATGCCCAATACATAAAAATGCTACATATGGCCCTGGCTTCTAAAATACTAGCTAGGGAAAAGTAAAAACTGAAGTGCATCAGGCAGGTATAGCCTACTACAAACAACGGCTATGGAGTCAGAAGACACAGACTTAATTGACAGCTCTTGGGTCAGTCCGAACCTTTGTGAACTATAAAATAGGGTCAGTGGTCCAACTTATTCCTAGAGTAGCTGTGAGTCTTTGGAAACTATGCACTTAAAGCGCTTAGCACAGTACCTATTAGTAGGTACTCATATAATGATGGCTGTTGAATATACGCTTATCAATGTTTCCCAGCTAGCACCTGATGACTACAGGCAGAGGAAACAAAAAGTTAATTGAACAGTAATAAAAACAATGCAGAGTCCATCTGTAGAGTTCATTAACATTAATACAGCACGTTTACAGACAATGCACCTACTTGAGGCACTTAACAACCTACATGGAAGGCAAATCAGTTATTTATCACCTATATTTCACAGATAAGAAAAATCAGACAAGTTAAGTGATTTGTTCAAGGTCAATAGCTAATAATGAGCAAAGTCAGAACTTGATGTAGTTCTTCTGGCTCTGTCTAGTTTGTTCGTTGGTCTCCCATTCTGCACCATGGGCATGTTCTATTCTTTGGCTGATCACTCTTGACTTCTCTGGCATATTACTCGGATCCATGTCAAATTCCTTACAACCAAAACTCCTATAATGCTACAGGATTTCTTAAACCCCACTGCATTCATCAAGTACTATCATTTTAAGACAATTTCAGTAAGAAAAAAGAGAGACTATTCAAAAAGCAATTGACTTGTATTAAAATAACCAACAAAAACAGACAGGTCTATCACTTTAATTTTTCTTTTAATCTGTGCTCAAGTGCGCCCTAATCTCCTCATCAATAAATTTCATTGACATCATTGTCCAAGGCAGTTAATCATTATCTCAATCTTGACATATATACATATATATATATATATTCCTACATACAAGACAGAAAAAAAAAAAAGGATTCTGCTCAAATTCTTCCTAATATTCTATGCATTAACACCCACTTAAAGTAATACTATATTAAACAAACTTCCTATCGCAGGTTATCATTCTAGAATTTTATGAGGAAAAATCTGTCCTCTACATCTTATGGGTTCATTCAAAATAGTTCCTAGCAATACATGAAATAACATGTAACATGAACAAAAATATTAAAATGTTCTTTCTGGTCTTTTTGTCCCAGCAAGTGACCCTTTATCATTCCTACTGAAGAAAGTTGCTAGGAGTTACCCCCACATATCCACATTTTAACTAAAAACTTCAAAGGGAATACTGCCATCTACTGAATCACATTTATCACCATTCCATCTCTCTCAGAGGGATACCTAATTTAATGACTCTCTGGAACAAAATTTTTAATACTAAAGATGGTTACGTTAAAAGCAAACTTTTAAGGCACAAAAAGTTGTATATATTCACAGCTATCCATGACAAAAATATCCTAGAAAATAATTCCAATGATATAAGAAAATTATCCAATGATATAAGACCTGCTCAAAGCAATATTTTAAATCTGGGTGGAATACTATTTATGCCTGATGACTTTCTTTCATGAGCTTCCCATAGGAAACTAGAAAGGCCAGCATTTCAATTTAACAACAGCCTAGCTATTCGACTTCAGAGTGAATTATTTGCAATTTTTTTCCTCAGCCACTATTTATCTTTAAATTTTTTTTTTTAATTTTTAAAGTGCAGCATATAGACAGAAGAATGTGCAAATCATAAGTATATGTATGAAATTTCACAAAATGGACACACAACCACATCCGTCTTTACAGAGAACTATTACCAGCCCCCCGAGAAGTTTCCCTTTTAACGTTCCCTCTCAGCCACCACTATACCCTCTGGGCAACCATTATTTTGATTTGTATCACCATAGGTTAGCTTTGCTTGTTTTTGAACTTTATATAAATGGTATTGTATAATAGGTACTCTTTTGTGTCTATATTTACTCAATGTTATGTTTTTAAGATTCATTCATGTTGTTGCATGTAGCAATAGTTTGTTCATTTTCAGGGCTATATAATATTCTAGCATGTGAATATATCTGAATTTATCTGTTCATTTTACTGTCACTGAACTTTGGGATCATTTCTAGTCTTGATCTATTATGAACAGCACTATTCTGAATATTTCTGTATGCATCTTTTGGTATACAAATGTTTGCGTTTCTTTTTTTTTTTTTTTAAAGATTTTATTTATTCATTTAACAGAGAGACAACACAAGCAGGCAGAGAGACAGGCAAAGGCAGAGAGAGGAGCAGGCTCCCCGCAGAGCAAGGAGCCCGATGCGGGACTCGATCCCATGACGCCGGGATCATGACCTGAGCCAAAGGCAGTTGCTTAACCCACTGAGCCACCCAGGCATCCCTCTTTTTTTTTTTTTTAAAGATTTTATTTTATTTATTGGGGTGCCTGGGTGGTTCAGTGGGTTGAGCCTCTGCCTTCGGCTCAGGTTGTGATCTCAGGGTCCTGGAATCGAGCCCCGCATCGGCTGTCTGCTCAGAGGGGAGCCTGCTTCCCCCTCTCCCTCTGTCTGCCTCTCTGCCTACTTGTGATCTCTTTCTCTCTGTGAAATAAATAATAAAATATTTAAAAAAAAGATTTATTTATTTGAGAGAGAGAGAGAGAAAGAGAGAGAGAGAGAATGAGA
>CM052797.1:101691158-101725390 GCA_028533885.1 Nasua narica | reverse complement strand
TGATTGATTGATTGATTGATTTGAGAGAGAGAGAGAATGCAAGGAGGGGCACAGGGTAAGGGAGAAAGAAACTTTAGCCAACTCCTCGTTGAGCTCAGAGCCGAGGCAGGGCTTGATCTCAAGAACGTGAGATCATGGGCGCCTGGGTGGCTCAGTTGGTAAAGCGAATGCCTTCAGCTCAGGTCATGATCCCGGCGTCCCAGGATCAAGTCCTGCATCAGGCTCCCAGCTCTGTGGGGAGTCTGCTTCTCCCTCTGATCTTTTTCTCTCTCTCACTCTCAAATAAATAAATAAAATGTTTAAAAAAAAAAAAAAAGAACCTGAGATCATGATCTGAGCTGAAACAGTCCTGTGCTTAACAGACTGAGCCACCCTGGGGCCCCTGATCTTTTTGCTTATAATGAAAAGTTCCTTCAGTTCCTAAGTGTTTGGTGGGTGTCCTGTGTCAAACAAGAACTGTTAAACGAGGCAGAGATTTTTGTTTGCTTTTAAAGATTTATTTATTTGAAAAAAAAGAGAGATTTATTTGTTTGAGAGAGAGAACACAAGCAGGGGGAGAGGCAGAGGGAGAGAGAGAAGCAGAATTCCTGCTGAGCTGGGAGCTCAACGCTGGGCTCAGTCACAGGACCTGGAGATCATGACCTGAGCCGAAGGCAGATGCTTAACCATCTGAGCCACCCAGGCGCCCCCAGAGGCAGAGTATTATTTACAAGTTCTCAAGAGGCAAATCATATGTTATCAAATGAATATTTAATGAAGTCAAGAAACATGTCTACTGTTACTACACTACGAGGAAATGACATCCCTGGATTAAACATCAGAAGACTTGAATTCTAGTCCAGGTTTGCAAATAACTAGGTGTGTGACTGGGCAAATCACTGAAGCTCTCTGAACAGAAGAACTTTTGTCACCTCATCTCTTCAAATGGGAGTACAGCTGACCCTTGGACAACACGAGTTTGAACTGCATGGGTCCACCTACCTGTGGATATTTTTTTGGCAAATACAGTACAGTACTGTAAATGTATTTTTGCTTTCTTATGATTTCCTTAATAACATTTTCTTCTCTCAGCTTACTTTATTGTAAGATTACAGTACTTAATGCATATAGCATACACAATATCTGTTAACTGTTTATGTTATTGGTTAGCGTTTCAGGTCAAAAATTGGTCATTAGTAATTAAGTTTTGGGGGAGTCAAAAGTCCTAAGAGAATTTTGCCTGCATGGGGTGTGGGTCAGTGCCCCAACCTCTGCATTATTCAAGAGTCAACTAGTGAGAATTCAATGAAGAAACATGTAACAAACACAGCAGGCTTAAAAATGTTACTTGCCTTTCCCTCTTCGTGAGACATGATTCAGATTCCTGGTTCTGTCATTAATGAGCTGTGTAGCGCTCCTTAGTCAAGTCACCTAATATCTTTAGGCCTCTGTTTCTGCATCTGTAACTGTAACATTAGAGGGTTGGGACTCACTGATGTCTAAGATCCCCCTCCAGCTCCTGCATGCTATCATTACCGATTCTCTCCCTAAACTGCTGGCTGACCATGGAAAAGTCACTTCACTTCTTTAGACCTCAGTTTCCTCACTTTTAAAAGTAGGAAGCTAACCCAACAGAAAAGTAGATATGGGTGATAACAGGAAATTCATGAAAGAGGAAAACGTGTGGCCAATAAACACAACTTTTATTAGAGATCAAAGAAACGCATGTAAAAAATATTGAAATATAATTTTCTATAAAATGGGCAAGTATTAAAAAGTTTAACAATATCCAGGGTCAGCTAAGTTGGAGGAATACGGTGCTTTCATTTACTGCTCTCAGAGTAAAATTTGGACGAGTGCGGAGGACACTTTGTCAATATGTATAAAAAATGTTAAACGTGCCATTCACTTTGCTCTCGCAAAGGATGCTCACTGCAGCATGAGTTCCTTTGGTGAAACACTGGAAACAACCTGAATGTCCACTAAGAGAGAATTAACAAAATATTAGATAAATAAGAATATAATGGCAGTCTGCACAGTCATAAAACTAATGGTTTTACTACATTTTCATGGACATTGAAAGATGTCCACAATGAACTAAGTTGAAGAAGCAGGTTACGGAACAAGAATAGCATGATGCCATGCATGTAAATTTTATATTTATATGCACACGTGTGTATGCACGTGCGCGCGCGTGTGTGTGTACACGTACGTGTCTACAGTATCTCTTAGAGATGTTTGGATGACTTGGAAGAATGTTCGCTAAAATGTTAAAAGGTGACTACCATTTTGGGATGCTGTGATTTTGTTGGATTTTTGCTTTCTTTCTATTTTCTATAATGAATATGTATAGTTTTATAATGATAAAAAATAAAAGATATTTAAGTTTTAAAAATATACACTACAGGGGCGCCTGGGTGGCTCAGTCAGTTAAGTGTCTGCCTTCACCTAGGTCGTGATTCTGGGGTCTCAGGGAGTCTGCTTATCTTATTCCCTCTGCCCCTCTCTCCCATGCTCTCTAATAAATAAAAAAAATCTTAAAAAATACCCCTTACAAAAAAAAAAAAACCACCTCTGTGGCTTTAACAATCATTTTCAGTTAGATAAGCAACATCTCTTGTTCTTACAGTCTCTGATCAGACGTCTAAGCATGTACATAGTTACATCATTAGGACTACAGTGTACGTTCTTTACTTAGACCTTTGCAAAGCACTTCACACACCATTTCTCATCGCTCTGCAATGCTATATGACCATTTTTATCCTAAAGAAAATCCACTAGGGCATTTACATTTTAGAACCCATTTTCCCCACACCAGATGTTATTTTAAAAAGCATAAGAAACCACAAACTAAGATCTTTAAGACCAGAACACGGTCTACTTTTTTTTTTTTTTAATTTTATTTATTTATTTGACAGAGAGAGAGAAATCACAAGTAGGCAGAGAGGCAGGCAGAGAGAGAGGGGGAAGCAGGCTCCCTGCTGAGCAGAGAGCCCCATGCGGGGCTCGATCCCAGGACCCTGAGATCATGACCCGAGCCGAAGGCAGAGGCTTTAACCCACTGAGCTACTCAGGCGCCCCGCGGTCTACTTTTTAAACAAGTCACTTTGTAAATAAAACAAATCTTATTTTTGGTTATCCTCCAAATCTCAATTAGAAACATTCCTGCATTTAGGAATTCCAAGCTGACAGTAGGAATACACTTAAGATTGCCAGAACCCGGGAAAAGCACAAGTGTGGTATTTAACAAACCACACTGGATGATGGGGGACAGGATCTGGGCTGATTATTTGTTGTGGGATGGCCTGGATAGGCAAAGAAGAAACCAGTACACTTAAGAACAAACAACTTCTTTTTAAGGGGGAGGAGCAGAGGAGAGAGAATCTTAAGCAGGTTCCACGTCGAGCACAGAGCCCAACATGAGGCTCAATCTCACAACCCTGACATCATGACCTGAGCAGAAATCAAGAATTGGACACTTAACCAACTAAATCGCCCAGGCACCCCAAGAATAAACAACTTAATTCCTAAATCGTGTTGAAATTTTGGTTGCCGTTCACATTAAGAGCATATTTAATTACTTCTTCATTTGCTGATATGTTTATTCAACTTAAATTGGAGAGGTACAGAAAAGTAAACACTGATGTAACACACAGGCACTCTCTCTCTCTCTCTCATCTTTCCACCAATGCACAGACCTGCTTCACCACCTGTTCTCCCCATCCTCTGCTTATGACGCGGTACTCTCCCTTCCGATGTAAGGCCAGCACACCTGTGCTCTGAACCCCGGCCCCTCCTCAGGAAGCTTACTTATACTTCACCCTCTTTCACCTGTGTCCCCGATCTCTGCCACCGGAATTTAAACATACACAAGCCTATTGTCTACAAGCAAGCAATACACTGCGGCCCCACTTCTTCCTCTAGCAGCCACCTTCTCCTCCTCTTAAGTGCCAAACTCTGTAAGCATTATCTACATTTCCTGTCTTCCACTCATTTCTCACTCCATTTCCGGCTGCCTCCACCACCTGACAAAACTACCTCGCTCATCCACGCGTTCAGCTGCCTACACAATGTCTCCAATTAAATCCGGAGCCAAACCCCATGTCAAAAACCAAACTCATCATGTTTCCTTGCGAATCTGTTCCTCCTCCATTGTTATTTTTTAAAAGTTTGGTGAGATATAATTCATATATGAGCTGCACATCCTTGAAATGTACAGTGGGGGAAGTTCTGACAAATGTATTCACCACTACTGAGGCAAAACCCTTCTGGTCCTGTGAATGATGAGATTTTTCCAGTCTGGTTGGGGGGACTAGGCACTAGTACTGCTTATGGTGTCAGCTGCTGTTCCCCCGAATCCCTTCAGATGGTACTCTCTTCAGCCTCAAGCAGTTTCCCCATATGACTGTGCTGACCGATACTCAGGGGAAGCCTCAAAGAGGACCCTCTGCAGATTTCCAGAATTCTCTCCCAGTGCAACCTTCTCTTTTCTGGAACTCTGTCCCGTGAATGCCAGCTGCCTTGGTCTCTCCAGACTCTTAACTCTGTTTCTTCTTCTTCAGCTCAGGGAGTTAGCCAGTCTCTGCCTGGGATTCCCCCTCCCTGTACCACAGCTTGAAAACTCTCGAAGCAGTAAGCTGAGACAATCACAGGGCTCATCTCATTCACTACCTATCTCTCAGAGACCCCTGTCTTTTGTTGTCTGCTGTCAGAGTCCTAAAACCACTGTTTCATATATTTTGTCATTAAAAAAAATTGTTCCAGGTGGGAAAGTGAATCTAGTCCCTGCTATTCCATCTCAGCCAAAATGAGAAGGCTTTCCAAGGTTCTTTACATGTCACTGATTTACCCAATCGGGGAGAAATCTGGGACTCATTGTTGACGACTCCCTCTGCTTTCTCGTGTCCCACAGCAAATCAATCAAGCTTTGTCCTAAATCACTCTCAAACTCCGTGATTTCCCTCCCTGGCCACTAGGCATCACTGTCTTGGCTATTGCAATAACCTCCTGCTTGGGTGTCCCTAGTTCCTCTTTACCGCCCTCCAAACCATTCTCTGCATGGCCAGATGCTGCATATTGCTTGCTTTAAGCCCTTCAATGATTTCCCAGTGCTCTCAGGATAATGTCCAAACTCCTTAATACAACCAAGAAGTTTTACATGATCCAGCCCTTGTCCACCTCAGCCGTCACTGTCTCTTCCAGCCATATTAGCCTTCTTTCAGTTCTGCAAGGACCCCATAGCATCCATTCCCCCAACCAGCATTGCTATTCCTTCTAGAAAGCTCATTTCCCTTTCCTTCACTCAATTAACTCCAATTCATTCTTCATACTTAAGTACCTTTTTCTCAGGAGAACGATCACTGCCCACTTGACCTCTGCCCCACATTGTGCTTAAAACAATTTGTCAGCAAACAATTATTTGTGTAATGCCTTTTCTACGAGAATGTTAGCTCTGTGACAGCAGAAACCATCTCTCTTATTTACTGCTAAGTCCTTGGTACCTAGCACAGTACCCTGGAAATGCTCAATAAATATTTGCTGTATGAATGTGAGATAATAAAAAAGTATATATATTGGTTTCTGCCCCTGGCTCCTGGCACAAAGCTCCTAAAACTCTTATAATTTCCTACGTGGTAAGAACCCTAGGAGCATCTTTTGTTCTAATATTCAATCTCTGACCCCAGTTCCTGACACAGAGTTGCTAAATCCCCTGACATCTTTTGGGTGAGAGCAGTGTCCTTTGTTCTAATGAGGTGTCTCTTGGTGGGTTCCTGGATGGGGGCGGCTCCTCAGAAAGACCAAGCCATGATTAGAAGCTTGGGATTTTAATTGATTACACTCCCGCCTCCAGAGAGGGGAGAGGGGCTGGAAATGGAGTTAATGATTGATCATGGCTAGGTGACTGAAGCCTCCATTAAAATGAACGAAGTACAGGGTTTGTTGGGCTTCTGGGCTGGTAAACACTTGGAGGTGCTGGCGGGGTGGCTCATCTGCAGAAAGCAGGGAAGCTCTTCGCCTTTTCCACACGCTCTGCCCTACACGTCTCTTCCAGCTGGATGTACATCTGCATCCTTCATCATATTCTTTTATAACAAACGGGTAAACGGTAAGTAAACTTTTCCTGAGTTCCATGAGGTGCTCTAGCAAATTAATCAAACCCTGGAAGGACTTCGTGGGAACATCTGATTTATATTTAATCAGCGACAGGCACCATTGACAACCGGGCCTTGCGACTTGTATCTGACGTGGGAGGGAGGGGAGTTCTGTGGGACTGAGCCCATAACCTGTGGGATTGGCAGTATCTCCAGCAAGTCAGAATTGAGTTAAATTGGAGGACACTCAGCTGGTGTCACAGAATTGCTTGGTGTGGGGACAAAAAAACCCATAGGTGGTGTCAGAAGTGTTGTGACAGGGGTGCCTGGGTGGCTCAGTCATTAAGTCATTAAGTCTGCCTTCGGCTCGGGTCACGATCCCAGCGTCCTGGGATCGAGCCCCACATCGGGCTCCCTGCTCAGTGGGAAGCCCGTTTCTCTCTCTCCCACTCCCCCTGCTTGTGTTCCCTCACTGTGTCTCTCTCTGTCAAATAAATAAATAAAATCTTAAAAAAAAAAAAAGTTGTGACAGTAGAGTGTGATAGCAGCGTGAGAGTAAAGGAGAAATCTAGGAAGGCTAAGAGTTGGTTTTCCCTACACAATGAATTAAGTACTATGTCCAAAAATAATAGAATTTTAATACTGTAAGGATCGCAGGGGTCTTCTAGTCCAACAACTTTGTTTTTCACTGAGGAAACTAATGCCCAGAGGCACTCAGCTAAATTAATGATAAAGGTGACAGTCACAATATTGTATAATCACCACTTATATCAAATTCCAAAACATCTTCATCACCCCAAAAGAAATTCCTGTACCCATTAAAAGTAGTTACACTCCATTTCTACCCTATCTCCTGTCCTTTCTCCTGATTGGCAACCACCAATCTGCTGTCCCTATGGGTTTATTCACCCGGGATGTTTTGTATAAATGGAATCATACAATATGTGACATTTTTGTATCTGGCTTCCTTGTTAGTACAATGTTTTTGAGATTCATCCATGTTGGACTATGTATTGGTACTTCATTTTTATGGCTGAATAATATTCCATTATATGCATATTCCATATTTTGCTTATCCACTCATCTGTTAATGGACATTTAGGTTGTTTCCACCTTTTGGCTAACATGAATAGTACTGATATGAGCATACATGTGCAAGTATTTGTTTGAGTTCTTGTATTCAATTCTTCTGGGTATATATCTAATAGTGGAATTGCTGGGTCATGTGGTAATTCTATGTTTAATCTTTAAGGAACCACCCAACTTTCCCACAGTGGTCACATCATTTTACATTTCTACCAGCACTGTATGAGAGTTCTAATTTCACCACATCCTTGCTAACACTTGTTATTTTCTGTCTTTAAAAAACTATTATTCTTTTTTTTTTTTTAAGATTTTATTTATTTATTTGACAGAGAGGAGAGAGATCATAAGTAGGCAGAGAGGCAGGCAGAGAGAGAGGGAGAAGCAGGCTCCCTGCTGAGCAGAGAGGCCGATCTGGGGCTCGATCCCAGGACCCTGAGATCATGACCTGAGCCGAAGGCAGAGGCTTTAACCCACTGAGCCACCCAGTGCCCCCCAAAATTATTATTCTTATAGCCATCTTAGTGCATGTGAAATGATATCCCATTGTGTCTATGATTTGCATTTTCCTAAGGACTAATGATGTTCAACATCATTTTATGTGCTTATTGGCCATTTGTATATCTTCTTTGGAAGAAGCCTTTTGCCCTTTGCCCATTTTTTAACTTGGTTGCTTGTCTTTTTGTTGTTGAGTTTTAAGAGTTCTTTATATAGTGTCGGTACTAGCCTCTTATCAGAGAAATGATTTGCAAAAGTTTTCTCCCATTCTGTGGGTTGACATTTCACTTTCTCGATAATGTCCTTTGATGCACAAATGTTTTTAACTTTAATGAAGTCCAATTTATGTATTTTCTATTTTGTTGCTTGTATTTTTTGGTGTCATATGTAAGAATCTGTGGCCAGATCCAAGGTCACAAAGATTCATCCTAGGCATTTTATAATCATCATCCAATTTAATCCTCTCAACAACCCAATAAGATAGGTATTATTATTACCTCCATTTTATAGAGAAGGAAAATGAGGTCAGAGAGAGAATAGCTGTCAAGTTCACTACATATTAGAATAAGTCTGTTCCCAATCACCAGGCTCTTAGAATTCCCAAGCCAGTTTTTCTCTCCACACTCACAACATGGTTGCTTGCTTTTCTGAAAGGGTAATGAGGGAGAACAAGACAGAAGTCATGGTCTTTTTGTAATTTAATCAGAGAAGTAGCATTCTATCACTTCTGCTGTCACTAGACCCAGCCCACACTCAAGGGAATAATAAGATCATGCAAGGGCAGAAATACCAGTAGCAGGGACCAGAGAGACCATCTCAGAGTCTGCCAACCACACAAGACTTCTGTTTTAACATCACATATCCTTCCTGGGTGATCTCTTTCTCACTGGTAGCTTTAATTAGAACCTATAAGCTGATGATGTTCAAAACTCTATTTCCTGCCACTAGATCCAGACATTTAACTATCTCCTGGGTAGATCTTCATAAATCACCTGCACATGGACTTACAACTGCATTCTCCAATCTTCTTCTTCTTCTACTTCTTCTTCTTCTTCTTCTTCTTCTTCTTCTTCTTCTTCTTCTTCTTCTTCTTCTTTTTTTAAGATTTTATTTATTTGAGAGAGAGCACACACGAGCACGAGCAGGGGAGAGGCAGAGGGAGAGAGAAAAGGAGAAGATTCTCCACTGAGCAGGAAACCCAATGTAGGGCTCAACCCCAAGCCCCTGGGATCATAACCTGAGCCAAAGGCAGACTCCCAACTGACTGAGTCACCCAGGCACCCCATTCTCCAATTTCTCTTCTCAAAGGTGATCTTCTTCCCGTATTTATCCAAGCCAGGAACCTAAGTGTCATTTTTCTTAAAAATTGAAATATATCTGACATGTAACTCTGGGCAAATTCAAGGTATACACTAAGAATCATTCTTCTTCTTCTTTTTTTTTTTTTTTTAAGATTTTATTTATTTATTTGACAAAGAGAGATCACAAGTAGGCAGAGACGCAGGCAGAGAGAGAGAAGGAAGCAGGCTCCCTGCTGAGGCTGGAGCTCAGCCTGGGGCTCCATCCCAGGACCTTTTGGGGCTCCAATGCGGGGCTTCATCCCAGGACCCTTAGATCATGACCTGAGCCGAAGGCAGAGGCTTAACCCACTGAGCCACCTAGGTGCCCCAATTCTTCCTTTTTTTAAAAAATGTTCCCAGTTGGGTGCCTGGGTGGTGTAGTTGGTTGAGCGACTGCCTTCGGCTCGGGTCATGATCCCGGAGTCCCGAGATCGAGTCCCACATCGGGCTCCCAGCTCCATGGGGAGTCCGCTTCTCACTCTGACCTTCTCCCTTCTCATGCTCTCTCTCACGCTCTCTCTTTCCTAATAAATAAATAAATAAAATCTAAAAAAAAAAAAAAAAATGTTCCCAGTTACCAGATTGCTAAATGAGGAAAAAAAATTTTTTTAAGTTTATTTATTTTTCTTAGTAATCTCTACACCCAAAATGGGACTTGAACTCACAACTCTGACATCAAGGGTTGCATGCACTTTCAACTAAGTCAGCCAGGCGCCCCTAAGAGTCATTCTTGAGTCCTCATTCTTACTTCCCAGAACTCCCTGACCCCAATACAAACCATTAGTTACTAAGACTTTCCATTCTACTACCCAGATTTCTAGAACTCGTCCTTCATTTTCCATTTCTACTTCTTCTATCTTAGTCCAAGGGCTTACCATTTTAGTTTGACTTTACTCTCACACTGAAGAGACCTAACTTGTCTCTACTTATTCCTTTTATTATTAATCCATCTTCTACTATTTAGCAAAGTGATATTTTTTAAGAATGTAAATGTGATCACATGCCTACTACGCTTAAAATTTCTCATATATTCCCATAATGATAAGAACAGTTGATAGTTTTTAAGCACTTAAGTGCCAACACTATGCTAAAGTTTTATAAATGATACTGTATCAAATTATAAAAATAACATTCTCAGGTAAAAGCTCTCAAAGTGAGGTCAGGAAACCCCTAAGGATCCTAAGGATCACTAAGCATCTTTCAGGGAGTCTGTGAAACCAAAATTATATGCGTAATACTAAGATACCTTTTCCACTCACTCTCTCATAAGTGACCAGTGCAGTTTCCTAGAGCTTACCTAACATTAGATATAACACTTTGAAAGCAGAAGCAGATACGAAAATCTTTTTTAGGCTGTATTTTATTAAGCCAGACAGTAAAGAAACTTGAAAAAATGTAAAAAATACCACTCTTGTCAATGTTTTTTACTTTAGAATAGTTATTCTTCATAAAAATGTTATTTCTGTTAATATGTAATGGATATATTCCTATTTTAAAATTCATTAATAAATCCTTAAATATTTGTTTGTTTGACAGAGAGGCAGTGAGAAGGAACACAAGCAGGGGAAATGGGAGAGGGAGAAGCAGGCTCCCCACTAAGCAGGGAGCCCGATGCAGGGCTGGATCCCAGGACCCTGGGATCATAAACCTGAGCCGAAGGCAGACGCCCAATGACTGAGCCACCCAAGCGCCCCAACGTTTTTAAATTTTCTCAGTTTTACCTTCTGAAACAGTAAATATAGACAGATATAACCCATACAAACAAGAGCTCTTTTGGGGCACCCTGAATCTTTAAGCGTGTAAAGAAATCCTGACACCAAAACATTTGAGAACCACTGTTCTAAGGTTATTATCTCCATTCCACAAAGAAACTAGGTCTTAGAAAGTTAAGTAATTTGCCTAAGTGGTAGACTGATGTGCATAATAAAGCTGTAGGACTCTAGAACCCAAGTTCTTAATCATTATATTGCCCTCACCTGTTACTTATTTATCATCTGGCTCCTACCTATTTACCTCCAAGTTAATGTTCTTTCTCTCATACCATACTCAAGCCATCACTTCTTTCTACTAGCCTTAGTTTCTTCAAATAGAGGTACTTCATTGTTTTTTTTAAGACTTTATTTATGAGAGAAAGAGAGAGAGGGAGGGAGAGAGAGAGACAGGGGGAGGAGCAGAGGCAGAGCGACAAGCAGACTCCATCATGTTGAGTGCTGAGCCCAACGTGGGGCTCGATCCCAGGACCCTGAGATCACAACCTGAGCCAAAAACCATGAGTCAGACACTTAGCTGACTGAGCCACCAGGCATCCCAAATAGAGGTACTTCTTAAGCTGTATTTTGAAAAAGCAATTTCTATGAGCTGTTGACTACAGTAAGATAGTATTCTCTTCTAAAGCTTTCTGTAAACCAAACTTAAACTTTTCAACCTATCAAATACAAATATAATTCCTTGGATCTGACCTCTTAAGAATTTCTTTTTTAAAGCAAACCTCACAGGGCACTTGGGTGGCTCAGTTGGTTAAGCAATTGCCTTCAGCTCAGGTCATGATCCCAGAGTTTTAGGATTGAGCCCCACGTTGGGCTCCCTGCTCAGTGGGGAGTCTGCTTCTCCCTCTCCTCCCAACTGATTCACACTCCTGCTTTCAAATAAATGAATAAAATATTTTAACACACAAACCCTCCAAACCTCACAAAATGTCCACAGTGGTGCCAATGATCAAACTACTCTCCCAGGGGACATGTTTGGAACCATGAAACAAGGGACTTAAAGTCACTGCTCACATGTTTTACATTAGCTACATTGTATTCATTTCTACAAAAGGTCTATGAACTGAAAAAGAAAAACTATGCTGGACAGTAAGCCACTAAAGATTGTGTACAGTGCTTCAGTGATTTCCTAAACCTTCATGACAAAGATGCCCAAACAAGCTCTTTTTCCTCAGGCATCTTCACAGCAATGCATTTCCTTTTTCACGCTGGCTTTTCTTTCTAGTTGACTGGAGAATTTGACACGGATTCATTTTCACAAGATGTAGTTCCAATCCCCATGAAGTTACTTTTTTCTTTTTTTTAATGTTTAAAACTATTTCTCAAAAGAAACCTATCTAGTAAGCTCAATTGTTTCTAAAAATAATCCACTGCACAAGGTAGATTTCCCACTCAGGGTCAAACTGTAAGGTCTCTAAGCACTTAGATAAAACATTAATAATCCAACTGAAATTAATGGCTCAAGTTTAATTCCCTATGGTTTCCACATCCCACCCAAACAACTTTTCTCTATTCTTATAACTCTCCATTGCTTAGATTTGCTGTTTCCATTTTATATTACAAATGTACTCCGTATTTCTTGCCACCACTAGCCATAATGGTTTCCATACAAGTTCAAAAAGAGGTCTTCTGTTTTTATAATTAAGTGATGCAAGTTGTGAGACTTGCAACTAATGTGAGACTAAAATCTTCCTTCCTTATTCTTTCCTTTCCTATTCTAAAATAATTATATGCATCAACTTGGCTATTAGTTCATTATGCAATTTTTTTGGTCATATGGTGCCCAAGTTAGTCAACAGTTAAAGACACTTTGGTTTTTCAAGGAAAGTGGTTTTCCGAGGATTTTCACATGACAAATGATAACACATTTAAAAATGCATCACTCAATAAGATTGTCAGAAAACTTATACATTAAATCAGGAAACCAGTAAGTTGCGGAAAACACACTCTCACTTTGACCATGTGAATTTTTTCTATTATGTAACCAATAATGATATTCTGATATCCCCACGAGGGAGAAGTGGGGGAAGGAAAGAATTCAGCCAGCCCAAGTCACGTATCGAGTAACTTAATATTTATTTCTAAGATACTACAGCTTTCACATTATCATAACCCAAACTAAAATGACAGGGGTGGCATTAACAAAAAGGGAAAATACTGCTAAAATGAACTACACTAAAATTCAAAACTTCTGTTTAAACTGGAGAAATCTGCATATGGACTGTATGTCAGACAATTATGTCATGTTAAATTTCTTCAGTGTGTTAAAATATTATAGATATGTAGAAGAATGTCCTCATTCTTTAAAAAAAATGCTAAAGTATTTATGAAGTGTCATGGTTTCTGTAGCTAGCTCTCAAATAGTTCAAGAATGAAACAATAAACATAAAATCATATGTGGAAAGATAAAGTAAATGTGACAAATGTTAACTGGTGAACAGGTGAAGGCTATAAAGTATTGTACTATTCTTGAAACATGTTTTTAAAACATTTTATTTAGGGATGCCTGGGTGGCTCAGTTGGTTGAGCAACTGCCTTTGGCTCAGGTCATGATCCCAGCGTCTTGGGATCGAGTCCCGCATCCGGCTCCTTGCTCCGCAGGGAGCCTGCTCCTCTCTCTGCCTCTGCCTGCCTCTCTGCCTGCTTGTGTTCTCACTCTGTTAAATGAATAAACGAAATCTTTAAAAAAATTTTTTATTTAATTGTGAGAACGAGAGAGAGAGAGACAGCATAAGTAAGAGAGCACAAGTAGGCAGAATGGCAGGCAGAGGGAGAGGGAGAAACAGAACTCCCCACTGAGCAGGGTGCCCGATGCAGGGCTCGGTCCCAAGACCCTGGTACCATGACCTGAGCTGAAGGCAGATGCTTAACTGACTGAGCCACCCAGATGCCCCTATTCTTGAAACATTTTAAAGAGAATTGAAACTTGACAAAATAAAAAGTTGAGAAAAAAAATCAAACATTGGTTCGTTAACATATACCATTAAGAAAACCAAAAGATAAGCCATAGAGAGGGATAAGATATTTGCAATTTATATAACTGACAAAGAATGCATATCTGGATTATGTTAACAATGTGAGTTGTGTAAGACTGACGATTCACGGACCTGTACCCCTGAAGCAAATAATACATTATATGTTAATAAAAAAACCTGACAACCCAATTTTTAAAGATGGGCAAGAGATATATATGATAAACATCTCACAAAAGATGTTATCCAAATGGCCAATGAACATATGAAAAGGTGCTGAACCTCATTAGCCATTAGGAAAATGGAAATTAAAACTACATTGAGACACCATTCTAATTATTAAAATGGTTAGAATGACTTTATTTATTTGTTTGTTTGCTTGTTTATTTTACAGTGGTTAGAATTTAAAAGACTGAGAATTAGTAAAGACCTAGAACAACTGAAATTGCCAAAGGGTTTGTAAATTGGTATAACCACTTTGGAAAACTGTTTGGAAGTAGTATCTATTAAAACTAAACATATATATACACATAACCTAGCAATTCTACTCCTAGTTATATATACAACAAAAACGCATATAGCAAAAAAAAAAAAAGACAGATACCACGAATGCTCAGAGTATTTATTTATAATTACGAAAAGCTAGAAACAATTCAAATGTTCATGATTTGAACATTGTGTTCTGTTCTTGCAATGGTATACTACACAGTGATGAAAATAAACAAATGATTACTAGACACAATGGATGGGTATCATAATGAAAATGTTGAACAAAAGAGGCCAGACACAAAAAGAGTATGTAACTTGTGAGTTCATTTTCATAAAGTTAAAAAACAAAATTCTTTCATGATATCATGTCATAATAGTGCTTGCCTTTGGGGTAGGGGCAGGTAGTCACTGGGAGAAGCATGAAGGTGGCTTTAGATATTGGAAAGGTCTATATCTTCATCTGGTCTGGCTCGTGGTCACAGGGAAGAATTAATTTTCTGAAAATTCATTAAGCTGTATTTTGTGTATTTTTCTTTGTGTATATTTTACTTCCATTTAAAAAAGTTTATCAAAGAACAAAATATGATGTCACAGTGGAATATTTTCACATCCTGAATCTGAGGTCTCATTTTACTTCTCAACCAAAGAGCTCCAATTTCATTTAAAATTGATATGCATTCAAACAGTTCTTTGCTTCTACTGAGCAGTTAATACTAAGAGTATTGTTCTCCAACTACAGGAGAGAAAAGCTGAAAGCATTAAGGTGGACAAAATCTTGGCCAATGTTTGCTTATGAAAAGACACCTCTTGGGGCGCCTGGGTGGCTCAGTCATTAAGCCTCTGCCTTTGGCTCAGGTTATGGTCCCAGAGTCCTGGGACCAAGCCCAGCATTGCATCGGGCTCACCGCTCAACAGGAAGCCTGCTTCTCCCTCTCCCACTCTCTCTGCTTCTGTTCCTTCTCTCAGTGTCTTTCTCTCCATGTCAAAGAAATAAATAAAATCTTTTTTTTTTTAAGATTTTTTTTTTAAATTTATTTATTAGAGAGAGAGAGAGAGAGAGAGAGAGAGAGAGACTGAGAATGAGAGGGGAGAAGGTCAGAGGGAGAAGCAGACTTTCCGCAGAGCCGGGAGTCCGACATGGGACTCGATCCCGGGACTCCGGGATCATGACCTGAGCTGAAGGCAGTCGCTTAACCAACTGAGCCACCCAGGCGCCCGAAATAAATAAAATCTTAAAAAAAGAAAAGAAAAGATACCTCTTTCACCAACTAAGCCATCTCTTGCCCTTGACCCAACAAGTTACCACTTTCATTCCCAAATTTCTACTTATGAAAGAACATGCTAAGGATAGGAAATGAAGTATCACAACTTTCCCCTTGCTATTCATCACTTGCTTAAAGTGATCAGAATTGTTTGGGTTTTTTTTAAGATTTATTTATTTATTTGATATAGAAAGAGAGATCACAAGTAGGCAGAGAGGCAGGCAGAGAGAGAGAAGGAACCAGGCTCCCTGCTGAGCAGAAAGCCCAATGCGGGGCTTGATCCCAGGACCCTGAGATCATGACCTGAGCCGAAGGCAGAGGCTTTAACCCACTGAGCCACCCAGGCGCCCCTCACAATTGTTTTTAATGGATCTAGCCATTTTTATTTAGAAACAGTCTATAGAGTTTAAAATTTTAACTGCACAGAAAATTAGGAGATAGATCTTTCAAGTAACTATAATTTTGTTTCTAAAGTGATATACAATTTTTCTCTATTTCTTTTTCTACTCAACAGAATAGAATGTGCTCATTGTGGGCAATAAGGAAAATTCAGAAAATTCTAAATGACAACAAAAAGATCACTTGAGATAGGCAATAAAACATACTTGTGCATTTCTGGTGCTTATAGGGCAGAAAAAATGTCTCTTCCTTTAGGGCAAAAAAACAAAAAACATATTGGTGTATTTCCTGTCCATCATTTGTCTATGCCCATGCTCTCTTTTTCAAAAAGAAAAAGAAGGAAAAAACAACTTGATTTTGTGTTCTGCAGTATGATTTTTTTCAATTGCAATTATCCTTACATATAATGAGCAGTTTTCTGTAATTAAATTCTCTTTAATGCTTTAACATTTTTAATGGCCACACTGTCTACTGTACTTCACTTGGTTATTCCCCCAATGTTGAACTTTAAATGCACTATGTACATTTCCCTACCATTCATGCTTTATACAATTAAACAGAATGCTACTTTGAAACCAACCCCATCCAAATTAATGTATGCCCTGCTTGCCTTCCTCTATCCTTGCCTGCCCCAACCCACACCCCAAATCAGAAGAGAACGGAATACCACAAGCATTTTATGGTAAAATCCTCTTTGTGGTTTATGAAACAACTTGACTAATGGATAAAATATATGAGTGCTTATAAGCCTTAAAGGTAATTTGAGGCTTTGTCTATCCTAATTTGTTAACCAAGGGAAAAATGAGAAATAATGGCATGTTTTATTTCCCATTATCATAATACATTTTAAAAAACAAAATACTTAAGGCTAAACTGACAATTTCTAATTATGAGGAATAACCTTGATCCCTTCAAAGTGGGATTTCTAGATTTTATACTGTATTACTACATAAATAGGATGACATGCTAATGACTATGGTAAAACGGTATGGCAGTGTCTGAAATAAAGAAAACAAAAGCTAAATTCCATTTGGTATTTGAGAAGTGCAGATTACAACACTGTCTTTAAAGTGCTTTTGCATCAAGTTCTCTGGCTTTATTTTCCAGGTTAAAATAATTTAATACCTTCCTGAATTTCCCCGTCAACAGACACAATCAAGAAACATTAAGAAAAAAATTCATCCTCACAAAGAACACTAAAGATATTAATATTTTGCCTACCAAGTTAGCAATGACTTTAAAATTGTAATACTTGGTGTTCACAAGGATGCAGGGGTAGGAAGTACCTTTCTAGAAGATAATTTGGCAATGATTTCCTCTCTGTCAGAGATCTCACAAATTTCCAGCTACTTGTAAAATGCTGTCTTCACTTCTGGGAGGAACTGATCCTGTTGCTGATATAATCCAAATACAGCTGTTGATTAATAGATCATTTTGATACATGATACACGTATCAAAGATCATTTTTTTTAAGATTTTATCTATTTATTTTAACAGAGAGAGAACACAAGCAGGCAGAGAGGCAGGCAGAGGCAGAGAGAGGAGCAGGCTCCCCGCCAAGCAAGGAGCCCGATGTGGGACTCGATCCCAGAACGCTGGGATCATGACCCAAGCTGAAGGCAGCCGCTTAACCAACTGAGCCACCCAGGCGTCCCTATCAAAGATCATTTTTGATACATGATACAGATCATGTATCAACATCAAATATTTGGGGCCAATTACGGTTCTTTTAAACATTTATTTTTGCAGTATGGTTGACATACAATGTTACATTAGTTGCAGATATACATACAACACAGTGATTTGACAATTCTCTACATTCTACAATGCTCACCATACAATGCTCACCACGTAAATGTAGTTACCACGTCATCTCAAATTTATACTTCTGAAATTGTTTTCCAGTTAATAGATTTGGACATCAACTATATATAAAGGCCACACCAATTTCCTGAATAGCTACAGGTAAGCTAAGTAAATAAAATACCACTACTATGGAAGAAAACTATACAAAAGTAATTTATTCATGTGAGAGGCCTGATGATTTGCCAAAGAGTACTGTAAAGGGACTATACAAATCCGTTTCTGAAGTTATGGATATCTTGTTTCACGTGTTTATTTCCCTAAGAGAAAAATATCTATCCAAAACATTACCTGTTGCCCAAACTAGATAAGAGTATTGCTGTCAGTCTATTAATAACATCCACTTATACAAATGGCTTTTACTTATTTCTAAAAAAAATTAAGGTGCCTGCCTCCTAAGAAACATATAGAAGAATTTGGTGATGTTTTTCTGTCTCTGGAACTCTCTCCTTCTTCTCAAGTCCCTGTAATTAGTCAGGCTCAAAACATCATGCTAGACTCTGATTTCAGCTTACCCCCTAAGATCCATCCAGTTACCTAGTTCTGGAAGTGATACAGTTGAAACATCTACTGTCAGTGCACTTCTTTCCATTCTCACTGGTACCATTCATTCAAGCCCTCACCACTTCTTGCTGGACTCCCATACCAGCTTCCAGCCTCCTGGCTCTAGCATTCCATTCTATCCTATGCACCAATGTCTGATAACGGTGGGACTTCCCTACTCAGAAATCTTCAATGGTAGAATTTGTAGTGACACAGGAAAGTGCTTAAGATAGAATAAATGAAAAAAATGCAGAGACTAAAACTAGATACATATACTACAGTCTCGGTTATGTTAAAAAGCATGTTTGTACATATGTATGGACACAAGCAGAAACGTAAACACAACATCCATACACAAAGGGAAAAGAGTGGGGCAAAAAACACATTCTATGTTATTTCTTAGTGGTAAGGCTATATAGTTTTTACTTTCTTCATTATCTTTACAGTAACGGATTTATGGTAAAGACTCTTAGAGTAAGTGTCTCTAGAAACCATCTATAATGAACACATAGTTAATATTATAGCCATTAAAATACCCTTTATTTTTTTAAAGATTTTATTCATTTATTGGAGCAAGAGAGAAAGACAGAGAGACATGAGTAGGGTGGAGGAGCAGAGAGAGAGGGAGAAGCAGACTTCCTGCTCAGCAGGGAGCCCCAACATGGGACTCGATCCCAGGACCCCGAGATCATGACCTGAGCGGAAGGCAGACGCTTAACCAACTGAGCCACCCAGGTGCCCCTAAAATGCCTTTTAAAAAAAGATTTCACATGCTTCCATTACCTTTAAGTCTAACTCCTCACCCCCTAGAATTCAAGGCTCTCCTCAACCCAGTCCCTGTCTCCTTCCTTGTCTTAGTTCTTATGAGCCTTGATGGAACCTGGGCTCCTTAAGAACCAGATTAGATCACTCCCACCATTCCTTAAGCACAGCTATTCCTTCAAACTCTGTTTTGCTCTGAATATTCACTCCACCTGGAATATGGTCCCTTTCCACTCCCACCTACCAAGCAGGATCCTATGTGATCTTTAAAGTTTATTTCCAATGATCCAGAAATAAAAAATACTACCACACCCCTTCCTCTTGTCCATAGCAGATAACCCTAACTGACTTCTCTGAATCCTGGCTCCTTCTCAAAATCCTCAATTCAATGGCCCTGGACAATTCTAACTAGTCAATCCATGTTTATATACAGAATGACACATACCTGCCATTCCTATAGCAGTCTAATGCAATTACCCTCTTCTTCCCTAACCCAAAGGTCTTTGTACTCTTGCGGAGCTTATCTCTTCTACCTTCTATTAAGAATCATTTACTTAATTGTCTTATCTCCCTTTCCTACTAAATTTTAATCTGCACAAGGGCAGTAATTATGTCTTATTCATCTTCATATCCCCTGTAGAGCCTTGCAGGAGGTCAGCACTCAAATAGTTGCTGAACTGAATACTTCATTCTTTTTCTATTTTCTCATCACTCAAAATGGCTAAATATTTGCAAGTTTTATTTTAAAACAATTCGATTCTTCTTGAAGAACAATTAATGAGTTCAAGTTTCTTTCATCAGTTTTAGCCAACATTCCTGCCTTAACTTAATAAAGCAGCGTCTGATCTCACACAGTAATCTGCAGAGTCAAAGGATAGAACAGGGTAAGCTGAGATGAGAATTCAGCCCATTCTGAGGGGGCTTATATCCAGATACAGAAGCTGTTGAATTAAACTACCACATTTCTAGAATCTTTTCTACTAATGTCTTTAATCAAAAGCAAAATGTCACTTCCGATAATAGAGAAATTAAAGGACTCCGAGCATCAGAAATATATATTGCTTTGAAAAGAGATTTAAAAACTGGGGAGGTAAAAAAGGAGAAACAAAAATCAAGCAAGGTATCAACAAAGTCAGGCAAATAGTCTGGTAAAGTCGAAAGAATGTCTTAACCTAAATCAGAAACCCAATTCAAGAGAGGGTAGAGGAAAAGCTAGTATTACAGTAAGACTCATGCTGCCATCTAGAGGTTAAAGGATAGACGATTCTCCTCCTCAATCAATCAAACGCAGTAATTTAACTCCTATTATAGAGGGAGACTCAACAGGCCTTATAAAGTAAGCCAGACAAATATCTCTGCTGTCAGGCCACAAAGAAGAATATCCAGGCTGTAAGAGTCCCAGATTTTCTCTCCTTCTCTTCCTTCATAAATTGAAATAAAAAATCTAAAGACCAGAGTTATCTGTTCTTTAGAATTTTATCTAGGTGGGAAATAATTTCTAAATTTTCTAAAATAATTTCATAAATTTTCTAAAATAAATGGTCATTTTTTTTTCAAAAAATTATATGCCTAGAGGTAGAGAAATCTACTATACCACAGGCTAACTTGGAAGTTTTTCTTTGGTACCACCTTCTAAGAAAGTTGTACCAAATAGTTTCTGGTATAGACAACTTCATCAATGTAGACTGATGGGATGACGTACCAGGAATGGGGTCATCTCAATCTTTTCACAATACAATGTTGCTTTTAAAAACTATGTAAATGATAAAATTTAGCCAAATAACACTCCCAGTGAAACTTCTAAAGAACATACAGGATTAGACTACAAATTAGTTAAAAAAACAACCTATATCAAAACAAGCTCAATTTCATAAAGCTATTCGTAGAGAATATGTAATGTGCTTACTGTGAAATTATTTACATTAGTAATTGTTCAGCCTATCTTTTTATACCACTAAGTAAATCTCAACCCAGACCAAGTAAATGAGTATAAACTGAGATTTTAATTTATTTTGTAGTAAAAGGTAAAGCATAATCAAGAACAAATGCATCAAATTCAACACTTCTTCATGATAAAAACACTCAACAAAAAAGGTAATTTCCTCAACCTTACAAAGGACATCTACAAAAAACCCACAACTAACATCATACTTAATGCTTTTCCCCTAAAGTCAGGAAGACAAGGATGTCCACTTTTGCCACTTCTATTCAATCCTGTACTATAATTTCTAGTCAATTCTAGGGCAATTCAGCAAGACAATGAAATAAAAGGCATCCAGACTGGAAATAAAGAAGTAAAACTATCTCTATTTGCAGATGACATGATTCTCTATATAGAAAATCAATTCTTTTTTAAAGTAAACTCCATGCCCAGCGTGGAGCCCAACATGGGCTTGAACCTACGACCCTGAGATCAAGACCTAAGCTGGTATCAAGAATCAGATGCTTAACTGACTGAGTCATTCAGGCACCGCTGTATATAGAAAATCTTAAGTAATCTACTAAAACTCCATTAGAACTAATAAATGGGTTCACTGATGTTGCAGGATAGAAGATTAACATACAGAAGTTAATTGTACAGTTGACCCTTGAACAACATGGTTTAAACGACGCAGGTCCACTTACATGTAGATTTGTTTTTGACAAATACAGTACTATATGTATATTATCCCTTCCTTATGATTTTCTTGACATTTTCTTTTCTCTGTTTTCTTTTTTTTTAAAAAGATTTTATTTATTTTTTTGACAGAGAGAAATTGATCCCAAGTAGGCAGAGAGGCAGGCAGAGAGAGAGGGGGAAGCAGGCTCCCCGCTGAGCAGAGAGCCTGATGTGGGGCTCGATCTCAGGACCCTGAGACCACGACCTGAGACGAAGGCAGAGGCTTTAACCCACTGAGCCACTCAGGCACCCCTTCTCTGTTTTCTCTAGAACTGTAGAATACAGTATATACTACATATAGCATAAAATATGAGTTAATCAACTGTTCATAAGTAAGGCTTCTTGTCAACAGTAAGCTATTAAGTAGGCTAGTTAAGCTTTGGGGAATCAAAAGTTATACACAGATTTTTAACTGTGCAGAGGTTTGGCACCTTGAGTCCCATTATTCAAAAGTTAACTGCATTTCTCTAAAGTACTAATGAACTTAAGAAACAAATGAATATAGGGTTGAAAAAAGAGAGGCAAATCAAGAAACAGACTCTTAACTATAGAGGACCAACTGATGGTTACTGGAGGGGAGATGGACTAAACAGTGATGGGGATTAAGGAGGGCAGTTGTGATGAGCACCAGGTACTGTATGTAAGTGATGAACCACTAAATCTACACCTGAAACTAATATTACACTGTATGTTAACTAACTGGAATTTAAAGAAAAACTTGAAAAAAGAAAAGCACCAATGAACAAACTAAAAGTGATATTAAGAAGACAATGCCATTTATAACATCAAAAATAAAATACTTAAGAACTGATTTAACAAACAAAATGTAGAACTTATACTTTGAAAACTACAAAACATTCCCGAAAGAAATTAAAGGCCTAAGTAAATAGAAGACATACTACATTCATGAATCATTTTAATATTATTAAGATGGAGATACTCTTCAAACTGATCTACAGATTCAATGCAATCTCTATCAAAATACCAGCTGACTTCTTTACAACAACTGACAGGGTAAAATTCTTTCGGAAATTCAAGAGACCCATAGTAGTTGAATAATCTTGAAAAAGAACAAAGTTGGAAAACTCACACATCCCAACTTCAAAACTTACTACAGAACTACAGTAATCAAAACAGTGGGGTAGTGCCATTAAGGACGGACAAATAGATCAATGAAACAGAGTTGAGAGTCCAGAAGTAAACCCCTGCATTTATGGTCAATTGATTTTTAACAAAAATGCCAAGACAATCAATAGGAAAAGAATACTCTTTTCAATAAATAATGTTTAAAACAGGCTATCCACATGCAAAACAATGAATTTGGATCCTTACCTTACACCATATACAAAAATTAACTTAAAATGGATCAAAGACGTAAGTGTAAGAGTTAAAACTATAAAACTCTTAGAAGAAAACACAGGCATAAATCTTCAGGACATTGGATTAGGCAGTGGTTTCCTAGGTATGAAACCAAAACAAAAACAACAACAACAAAAATAGATAAATTGGACTTAAACAAAATTTTAAAATTTTATGCTTCAAAGGACAAGATCAAGAAAGTAAAAAAACAACCCACAAAATGGGAGAAAACGTCTGCAAAGCATATATATGATAAATGACTTGTTTCTAGACTATATAAAGAACTCTTACAACTCAATAATAAAGACACAAAAAATCCAATTTAAAAATGGGTAAAGGATCTAAACAGCTCTGCAAAGAAGATATACAATTGGCCAATAAATACATGAAAACATGTTCAATATCATTTGTTATTAGTCAAATGTAAACGTAAACAATGAGATAAGACTTCACATCCACAAGGATGAATGATAACTTTTGAAAACAAAAACAAGTACTGGCAAGAATATGGAGAAACTAGAATCCTTATACACTGCTGGTGGGAATGTAAAATGGTGCAGGCAGTATGGAAGACAAACAGTTCCTCAAAAAAGTGAGATGTAGAGTTATCATATGACCCAGGAATTCCATTTCTAGTTAAAAGCCCAAGAGAACAGAAAGGTAAATCTACACAAAAACTTGTAAATAAATGTTTATAGCAGCATTATTCATACTAGCCAAATAGAAAAAATCCAAAAGGCCATTAACTGGGGGATAAATATTATGTGGATAACTGGTGAATATATCTATACAATGGAATATTATTTGGCCATAAAAAGAAATTAAATACATGCTACAACATAAACATTGAAAACATTATGTGAAATGAAAGAAACCAGTCACAAAGACCACATACTGTATGATTCCATTAATATGAAATGTCAAGAATAGGTAAATTCAGGGTGCCTGGGTGGCTCAGTGGTTAAGCGTCTGCCTTTGGCTCAGGTCATGATCCCAGGGCCCTGGGATTGAGCCCCACATTGGGCTCCCTGCTCAGTGGGGAGCCTGCTCCTCCCTCTCCCAACTACCCTGCTTGTGTTCCTTCTCTTGCTGTGTCTCTCTCTGTCAAATAAATAAACAAAATCTTAAAAAAAAAAAAAAGAACAATAGGTAAATTCATAAAGACAGAAAGCAGATTAGGAGTGGCCTAGACATGTGGGCCTAGGAGGCAAATAAGGAATGAATGCTAATGGGTACAGTGTTTCTTTTTGGGGAGATAAAAATGTTCTACAATTTTGAAGATAGCTGTACAACTCTAAATATATTAAAAGCCACTGAATTGCACACTTATAGTGAATTGTAAGGTGTGTGAATTGTATTTCAACAAAGCTGCTATTAAAAAAAGAAAAAGAAAAAAGGAACAAGTGCATCAGAGTCCCAAGCTTTAGCCTTAATTTCAAATGGCATGATCCTCTGCTTTCCCAATTTTCACATTCTATTTAAAAATATCTTGAATATAGCCATTAATTAGCTCATCTGCACAGTTTCTAGCCTTCAGAGACAAGGGGAGAAAAATTTTTTTTAAAGGGTAAAAAGTGGGGCACCTGGGTGGCTCAGTGGGTTAAGCCTCTGCCTTCAGCTCAGGTCATGATCCTGGGATCTTGGGATCCTGCCCCGCATTGGGCTATCTGCTCAGCAGGGAGCCTGCTTCCCCCTCTCTCTCTGCCTGCCTCTGCCTACTTGTGATCTCTCTCTCTCTGTCAAATAAATAAATAAAATCTCTTAAATAAATAAATAAATGGTAAAAAGTATTGCGAATCAGTTTTCAATAGGATTCACAATGACAGTTCCATTGGTTTTTTTTTTTAAAGATATTTTTAAGTAATCTCTACACCCAATATGGGACTCAAATTTATAACTCTGAGATCAAGAGTCACATGTTCTATCAACTGAGCCAGCCAGGCACCCCTAGTTTCATTGGTCTTAGGAATAAAGCAACCAATGGACTACTGAAAAGACTAAATCAGGGTCATGTCCAGGTTATAGCAGTGATAGAATAAGATTCAAGTATAAGATAAAATTAAATCATCATCATCAAGCTTCACCCTATTTTTACTATATGTGGTTGATCATCCAGCCACTAGAGGAAAAATTCCAGATACTACAAGACCTTCAAATGTTACTTCTCATCCCTAAAACATCAACTATCCAGAAAAAGAACAATTTCCGGAAACTTTCACCTTTTCAGTTTTAAGTCAATGGATTTTATTAGAAAAATTCTGTCATTTCACCCTAGGTCTTCAGCAGTTGATCATTCATTCAATCAGCAAATACACACTTGTGCATTTACTACATGCCAAGTACTCTACGGATTAGAAAGACAGAACAAAGTATGATTTTTCACTGGAAAGAGTTACAATCAATCAAGGGGTAAGACATGTACCAAAATCTCCCAGAATGGTAAAAGTGCCATACGAATCAAACAAATGAACTGCTCCAGGAGCAATTTGGGAGGCCAGGAGAGTTCACTTTTTAGATAAAGAATGAAAAGGAAAGGCTGATGAAAGAGGTAAATCTGGGACTAAACAGTGAAGGATGAATAGAAGTTCTAATGTTAGGGGCGCCTGGGTGGCTCAGTTGGTTGAGCAACTGCCTTCAGCTCAGGTCATGGTCCCGGAGTCCCAGGACCGAGTCCTGCATTGGGCTCCCAGTTCCACGGGAAGTCTGCTTCTCCCTCTGACCTTCTCCCTGCTCATGCTCTCTCTCAGTCTCTCTCTCACATAAATAAATAAAATCTTTAAAAAAAAAAAAAAAAGAAGAAGTTCTAATGTTAGAAATAGGTCAGGGAGAGCTTTCTGAGAAAAAGGAATAGCATGGATAGAATTAAGAAGATAGGAAGTGTTATAGGAAGAAGAGTATTTCAAATGGGAACAGTACATTGCTCGCTTCGGCAGCACACATACAAACAGAAACAGTATATGGTATTTTGGTAGGGGAGAAGTAAGGAAGAAATCTAGTCATTAAGCTAGAGCCAGAGTGAAGAGGATTCTGAATGCCATGCTAGAATATGAATTTGATCACATGGTCAATAAAGGACTAATAATGACTTATGAGCAAAGGACGAAGGAAGCAAATGATACTTTAGAAAAATTACTCTGAAAAGGGTAAACAAGATGGCCTGGAATGGGGTGGTTGAAAGGCAGGGAGACTGGTTAAAGACTGCAACAGTTCCAGCAAAACAGAAAGGACACTGCACTCAGAAACAAGTTATGAAAATAAAATTCTTTATATGGTAAGGCAGTTTACAGTTTTCCTTATTTCTATGCATTTCATGGGAATTTCATATTAATTAACTGCTCAAATCAAGCCAAGGGACCCCGATCATGACAAGCTATAAATGCCTATACAAAAAATTACTGCACTCCAAAATCCCAAAAGGGTTATCTGAGACATAATCCCGTACCAAATCAAGGGGCTTGGTTCATCTTCCAAAAGACACAATCTAGTTACTAACAGCACTAGAAGACACACATTATTTCTATACTAACATATAACAATGCTCTAGGGAAGTGACAAACAATCATGTTTTGAGGACAAATATTTTTTGCATTTTTTTTCTTTCCATCATCTTTATCAGTGCAGATATTTGCATGAAAACAGGATCACTGGTCCTTGGGGATTCATCAGTTCCTATTGCTTATTTTTCATCCATGTCATCCTCTCAATTAATGCAGGAAAGAGGATTGAGACATCGAAACACCAGATTAGGGTGTCAAGTAAATGTCAACCCCTAGAGTAGATGAATAATCTGTAAGGACAAAAAAAAAGATCTTGTTTTTATGCAAATACACTATATACAATAAAACAAAGAAAGACTGTACCCAAGAAGTCCAATACATATCAATATAAATCTTTTCAATTCTATTAGCTAAAACTATTTTGTGTATGTTAGTTAATTTGTTGCAATCAGGGAAAAATGACAGTAAGTTGCAAAGCTTTGCTACAGAAATTGAAATAAGGCTGAATTTTGAACCAGAAAATAATTTTGAAAGATTTCAGCTGTGCTCATGGGCTCATATGGCAGAAATGAGCATTTCTGTTGCAGAATTTTGGTTCAGTGCTGAGTTAGGTGACTGCAAATCCCCATCTACAATGTCTTAGGTTTTAGAAATACAAACACTGAATAATAATAATAATAATTTTTTTTACTGTGTGGATTAAAAAGTAAAACAAACCACACCAAGTTTCTGACTCTGTGGAAAGTCACTAAAATAAACTTTACTGATGTTTAGGAGAACTCTTTATTCTAAAAACTGATAAAGAGAAAGACTCATTTATCCTGTAGAAACGGCTTTCAAGGTAATAATAAATAGCTGATAAGATAAAGTCCTTTATAGAAAAATTCTAGCTAATAATAAAAAATGACAGAATTAGAATATTACCATCTGGCCACCTACAATAAAATAGGGGATCCCTAGATCAGTTACCAAAAGCTGCTAAAACTCTTGTGTAAGACTGATGCAGAATTTTACTATGAATAATCAGGCTAACAATGCCACCATCAACTAATTAATTTTACTATCACAAAGAGAGATAGGCAGGCATGATGTACCTTCTGATGGATGTATCCAATACCATTTAGGAAACAGCCAAAATAAAAATAAAGTCAAGCTGTATCTCTGAAAGCTACTAGCTCTAACAACCAGAAAATAAAAAGCGACAAATGAACATATTAATCACTACCATAAGAATGTGACCAACAAAATCCAGAATGTATAATATTCCACAGAGTAATAAGGTTTAATAAATGGCAAGGGAAAATAAAAGGGAGGTGGAACTATGACAGATGAAGATAGACGTAAGAGACATATCAAACAGTGTATAAACCTTATTTAGGACCTGATTCTAATAAACCGACTATATAAAGACAATTATAAGTCAACCAGGGAAATCCGAATCCTGATTAGCTATTTGATGATATTACGTAAGTTTGTTAAAAAATTTTAGGCATGGGGCGCCTGGGTGGCTCATGGCTCAGGTCATGACCCTGGTATCCTGGGATCAACCCCCATATCAGGCTCCCTGCTCAGTGGGAAGCCTGCTTCTCCCTCTTTCACTCCCCTTGCTTGTGTTCCCTCCCTCACTGTCACTGTCTCTGTCAAACAAATAAAATCTTAAAACAAAATTTTAGGCATAATAATGGAATTGTGGTTATATTTAAAAAGGTGAAGGAAGAAGGAGACAGATCTTGTCTTTTGGAAATACGTATGGAGTTATTGGGCGATGAGGTAATATAATATCTAAGATTTGCTTTAAAATAATTATGGGAGGTTGTATAATTGAAACCGATCGGCCATACATTGACTACTGAAGCTGGGTCATGGCTACATAAGGTCATTATTCTATTCTCTCTACTTCGGTATATGTTTAAAATTCCCCATAATAAAAAATGGGGGAAAAATTTTATCTTTCTCCGTAGAAAAGCAAAAAAAGAAAGACTAATCAGAGGAAACATAGCAGTTCCAACTACAATTAACTAGAGATAATACTGTTGATAAATACATTTGGCAATATAGCGTTTTCTTGATAGAATGAGCATAAAATTTATTTCATTAAAAAAAACTGACACAGAGAGATAAAGTATTATTATGATTATTATAGCATTTACTATCCAGAGCTAGTAACAGAATCAACTTCTATATTATACCAACCTAGCATTCATGAATTTAATAATCACAGATTTGCCTTTTCATTATAAATCCTGGAGGTCCATGACATACATGGCAAATATTAATTTTGCCAACACGTAAATTTTAATAATGACAAATAAATGACCAGTAACACAGAGGAGAGTTAAGTAACAATGAGTGAACCTAGTAGGCCACCTAGCAACCACAGTCTGTTGTTTCTTGCTCCTTGATTCATGAAGTGATTAAAAAACATTTCTTCATAAAAGAAAGCCAACTGCTAATGACAGTGATGGAAATATAGAAAAGATAAAGAGGTCTAAGGAAGTGACGACTATTAGTCAAAAACAAGAAGTTTTGGGGTGCCCGGGTGGCTCAGTGGGTTAAAGCCTCTGCCTTCGCTCAGGTCATGATCTCAGGGTCCTGGGATCAAGCCCTGCATCAGGCCCTCTGCTTAGTGGGGAGCCTGCTTCCCCGTCTCTCTCTGCCTGCCTCTCTGTCTACCTGTGATCTCTATCAAATAAATAAATAAAATCTTTAAAAAAAAAAACAACTAGAAGTTTTAAATGAAATTTCAAAGTGAAATACTGAATTTGGCAGTAATTTAGATAAACAATGTGAACAAATCCTCTATATGCTCTATAAATAAACAATTTATAAAACTGTTTTGGGGATTGTTCTAATCAGTGCAAAAGTTGCATGTCTGAAGAAAATTATAAGCTATTGTAAAAATTATAAGCCTCTCACAACTGTGGATTCATGAAGGTGTCAGGAAGTACTCACTGAGAACAAAGTTCTAAACTACTATATTTCCGTTGAGCTCCTCTTTCAATTACAAAGTGAGAATTTCCGAGTTTTATAATGAATACAGTATGAGAAGAAAGACAATCTCTAAAGAAATAAATGTACACTAAAAGAATGGAGAGCAGACAGAAACAAATGAGAAGTTTTAAAACATCAGTCACGACAGCAGGTTTTGTTCTTTTTTTTTTTTAAAGATTTTATTTATTTATTCATTTGAGAGAGAGAGAGAGAGAATGAGAGAGAGGAAGAGGTCAGATGGAGAAGCAGACTCCCCGGTGAGGAGGGAGCCCAATGTGGGACTCGATCCAGGGACCCCAGGATCATGACCCGAGCCGAAGGCAGTTGCTCAACAACCGAGCCACCCAGGCGCCCGCAGGTTTTGTTCTTGATCTGCTATATAGTCCTTCCTTTAGGAAACCAGTTCCCTTTAGGGAACCAATTCCTAGGGCTGGAATCAGACTAATCCCTCTAAACTATGTCTGCATCCTGGACCCAGGCTTGGCCCATCGGGGTACTCCATGCTAACTAGCTAAAGTATTGGTTCTAAGATGGGTATCTGAGTCAAGATGGTACAGTGTGAGTCCTCTTCAGGACCTTTCTCTTGGAATGTTCAGACAAGACGTTCTTTATTTTGGGATTATCAGATTTAAAGACACATAAACGGAAGCTCCTTTTGGCCCCCTTCCCCAGTGCTAGTTCAAAGAATAAGACTAATGCAAGAGCCTTGAGATGCAAAACAAAAGCAAAAACAAGAGCACATTCCAATGACATCATTAAAAGTCAAACATCTAGATACCTTCAGTTATTTCTACTCCTGGAATTTTGATTTATGTGAACTAATAAGGTCCCTCTTTTGCTTAAGCTACTTTGATTTGACATTCTATTGCTTTCAACTGAAAGGGTTACCAATATACTCTCATTGTAGAGAGAAAAATAATTTCTTTACTGAGTAAACTCAGTAATTATTCCAGTAGGCTCCATCATAAAAGGAACTCCAGAATATGGTGACGTCTTACCTTCACAATGCCTGATAAAGATACTTTCTGAATTACAGCTAGCACTCATCGTGAAATATACAATATGCAACCATGAATAAATGTGATCTGGGTACTCACACTCATCCAGCCCCAGCTGATACGCCAAGTTCTGTAGGCCTCGTACCTTCTCCATCAAATTAGCTGTGGTGAGGCTCCCCAGTTCTGAAACAGAATCATTTATTTCAAAACCGTATCTTTCTACTGTTCTCTAGTTAACAATCCATTCAGGTTGGAAATCCTTGTTATAAAAGTTTTCCAGCTTAATTCTTACCTAATAAGTAGAAAATGGATCCATATCTCTTCTCATCCAATCATTCCCCTTACACACACACCAGTGAATTTTTCCTACTGTTGCAAAATGCTTCAGATGAACTTATGTTTAAGGCATAGGTCAGTTATAATGTTATGACCCCTTATTAAAAATTTAAAGTTTCTTTAGAAAATACACACTGATGGGACGTTATATAAATGGCCGTTTGGAACATTACAACAATGAACCTGAGATGCCCTTGAGACTTAATTTTTTCATGGTTGGAGGAGGGGATCTGCATTTAAGCATTTCATGCAGAACAATGAATTACTTCTGAAGTCAAATAAAGGTGTTATTTTCTCCCACTTATCATGCCACACTCATTCCATATCTGGCATAAGTAGACTTTCGTGATCTGTTCAGCTGCCTAAATAGCTCAAGAATACCAGATTTTTACCTTAATTTCAGTCTATTACTTTACTACCATCATGAATCTTATCACCGGAAAGATGATAAAAATCAAATAAAGTAGAGCAAAATCAAGGAAAATTAATGTTTTTTAATTTAAATTTCTACTTTGTGGTTGAGTTCCAAGTCATTTATCAAACAACAATATTCACTACTTATAGTATTCCTCATGGGAGAAATTGATGGGATAGAAAGAACTAAAAGACACGTCTTAACCCACTAAGGGGTTATCAATTAATAGTACTGACAACAATATATAGCAGTAATTTCTAAATAAGGTACTTGTGTTAAACTGGTAAGAGACTAGACTTAACATATCAGTTTAAATTTTAACTCTTTCTAATAAATCTTAGGCTAAGTTAACCTCTGAACCTTGGATATCATCATACTTAACTCACATGACCTTTTTGAGAATTAAATGGGAAAATTTTATGTGAGAGCTTTTGTCGACTATAGCATTATACAAAACAGTTAAATTAAAGGAATTTAGCAGCAGAAGAAATCATTATGAGTAGGTCCTGAATTGAAGGGATTTATACATATGGAAAAATAGAGATAAGCATTAAGATATATCAACATGGACAGGACTGGAAGAGATTATGCGGAGTGAAATAAGTCAAGCGGAGAGAGTCAATTATCTTATGGTCTCACATGTGGGGCATAAGGAAAAACATGGAGGACATTGTGAGAAGGAAGGGAAGGGTGAATGGAGGGAAATCAGAGGGGGAGATGAACCATGAGAAACTGTGGACTCTGAGCAACAAACTGAGGGTTTTGGAGAGAGAGGGTGGGAGATTGGGCAAGCGAGGTGGTGGGTATTGAGGAGGGCATGTATTGCATGGAGCACTGGGTGTGGTGCATGAACAATTAATCTTGTAACACTGAAAAAATAAAAGTATTTGGGTGAAAAAAAATAAAATAAATAAAACATCATATTCTAAACCCCCCAAAAATATATAAAGAATTATGAATCAGCTTGGTTAAGTAGGCAGTCTGACTGCAGCAAATACTTGTAAGGGAACAGTGAGAGAAAACCGGAAAGGTGGTTTGTAGGGGAACATAAATGTCAGGTTAAAAGTCAGAGGTCACCAGCACTGCTTACCTTTCAACATGTCAATGTCATCACGTTCTATTTCAGCCATCCATTTGGGTGGAGAACTAGTAATAGGCTGTCAGAATATAAGAATATATCTACTCAGATATATACAAAATGTAAAGACCCATAATCTTTCTTCTTACAGAAAAGTAGCTTGTCACACAGCCTTCAGGTTGTTTGAAAATACTGGCAAATTATAATTTCAAAAACTCAGATTTCTCTAGGTTCAAATACGACCTACAAACCGTCACCTTGCAAAATAATTCCGTTCATTTTTCCAGCTGGTCTCAGGGAAATGATCTTAGAAGAAAGGTCTGACTACTATTACTATTTCATGGATAAGAGGTTAGTAAAGCAATGAAAGAAATTATTTGAAATTCAGTTCTGGTAAAGGCCTCCAACCGAACTGTTTGAAGCAATCAGGAAGTAACATTCTCTGGCAGAGGGGAAGATTCACAAAAAGATGTCTCTCTCTCTCTACACACACGCATACACACATACACACAGGAATATTACTCAGTCATTAAAAAGAATGAAATTCTTTTGGGGGCACCTAGGTGGCTCATTTGGTTAATCAGCCAACTCTTAGTTTTGGCTCGGGTCAGGGTCATGATCATGGGATTGAGCCCAATGTTAGGCTCTGTGCTCAGCAGGGAGTCTGCTTGAAGACTCTCTCCCTCTGCCCCTCCCCCATCCACACTCACTATCTCTAAGATAAAAAAAATCTTAAAAAAAAAAAATGAGAGGAGGAGGAGCAAGATGGCGGAGAAGTAGGAGGTTGAGATAGAGTCGGATCCTAGAAGTTCATCTAGATAGTTATTAAAATTCTAAAAGCCAGCATACTTAACAGGAGAGAGAAGAGAAGAAGACGAGCAATCCTAGGAGCAGAAAATCGACCACTTTCCGAAAGGTAGGACTTTTGGAAAAGTGAATCCAAAGCGACGGGAAGAGACCGCGGGGGAGGGGCCAGCTCCCTGCAGCCGCAGAGCCGCGGAGCACAAAATCAGAACTTTTAGAATCTGCTCCGCTGACAGACATTGCCTCAGAAGTTAAGCCGGAGGTTCAGCCCTTGCGGGAACAGAGTGGTTTCAGGACCCGTGAGATCATAAAGAGACCGAAGGTGTCTGAGTGCGGCAGAGCTCCCAGATATCGGGGCGGAGAAGCCGGCGGCAGAGAAAGAGCCACGCAGTGCGCTTTCAACTGGGGCTTACCCTAGACCGTGGCCGCGGCCCTCCGAGCGGGGACGACATAAGGCATTCCGGAGAGACCCCCTCCTTCCTCCTCAGGGAGGAGCGGTGCAGGAGTGCGCAGCAGGAATCTGCTGGGTTTGGAGACTCCAGACGGGGCCGCGAGCCAAAGATAGAGGTGCGCCACCACTGGTGGCTGGGCTCGGAGCTTGGGCGGGGACCCGGGAGACGGGAGTGACTGACTGCTTTCCTCTGAGGGCGTGCTGAGGAGCGGGGACTCCAGCGCTCAGCTCCTCGGGCCGGAGACTGGGAGCCGCCATTTCCATTCCCGGCCTCCAGGGCGGTACGGAAAGCGCTAAGGGAACAAAGACTCCCGAGAGCGAATTGCTTGGCCCCTCCCTGGGCAAGGGTGGGGCAATTCCGCCTCAGGCAAAGACATCTGAGAACCAAGTTCAAAAGGCCCCTCCCCAGAAGATCAGTGAGAATATCCAGCCAAGCCCAAGTTCATCAATCAGTGAGAACTGTGGAAGTCCAGAATACTTTTCTCTCTCGCTCATATATTCTTAGCTCGATAAAATGACAAGGCGGAAAAACTCACCACAAAAGAAATAACAAGAGACAGTACCGACGGCTAGAGAACTAGTTAATACAGACATCA
>CM052797.1:101646237-101690658 GCA_028533885.1 Nasua narica | reverse complement strand
GGGATATGGACATGGGGGAGGGTATGTGCTATGGCAAATGCTGTGAAATGTGTAAGCCTGATGATTCACAGACATGTACCCCAGGGCAAATAATACATTATATGTTAATATAAAAAAATAAAATAATAAAATAAAATAAAAATGAAATCTTGGGGCGCATGAGTGGCTCAGCGGGTTAAAGCCTCTGCCTTCAGCTCAGGTCATGATCTCAGGGTCCTGGGACCGAGCCTCGAATCGGACTCTCTGCTCAGCATGGAGCCTGCTTCCCCCTCTCTCTCTGCCTGCCTCTCTGCCTACTTGTGATCTCTCTCTCTGTCAAATAAATAAATAATCTTTTTTAAAAAAATGAAATCTTGCCCATTCATGACAACATGAATGGACCTATAGAGTATCATGCTAAGTGAGAATAAGTCAGACAAAATAAGACAAATAGCATATGATTTCACCTATATGTGAAACTGAAAACAAAGCAAATGAACAAATAAAAAACAGAAACAGACTCATGAATACAGAGAACAAACTGGTGGTTGTGTTGGTGAAATAGGAGAGGGATTGAAAGGTACAAACTTTCAGTTATAAAGTAAATAAGTTACAGAAATTAAAAGTACAGCATGGGCACCATAGTCAATAATAATGTTATATAAATGTTAATTCACTATGTTGTACACCCAAAACTAATATATTACAAGCCAACTATACTTCAATTAAAAAATTTTTTTTAAGATTTTATTTATTTATTTATTTGACAGAGAGAGAGAGAGAGATCACAAGTAAGCAGAGAGGCAGGCAGAGAGAGAAGGGGAAGCAAGCTCCCTGCTGAGTAGAGAGCCCAATGTAGGGCTCAATCCCAGGACCCTGAGATCATGACCTGAGACAAAGGCAGAGGCTTTAACCCACTGAGCCACCTAGGCGCCCCTTCAATTAAAATTTTTAAAAAGAGGAAATCCTCAATTTGTGAGAAGATTGCGATGATCATCACTTCAAATTAACATTTTATTGTAGACATTTTAAAAAACTTTAGAATTTCAAGTTATCCTCTCATTTCTGAAAAGTGAATTTACAAAATATGAAAGAGAGCCCAATCTTGGAATAACTTGGGCAACAGTTTTCAAACCTAGTTGCCCATGAGAATCACCTATGGAACAAAAACATACAGATGACCTGACCACACTCCAGATGCACTGATTTAGAATTTTGGAGGTGGGACAAGGGTCCATTGGAGAGAACAGAGCAAGGGACATTACATAAGTTTTTTTTTTTTTTAATGTAATACTGTCCATTTAACTTCAAAAACATTTTAGCATCCTAAACATACAAAAAAAGTAACAGAACATTGCGAATTGTGTTTAGTACAGATGGCTCTTGAACCTTCACTGTTGCAGTGGCTCTTTGCTTTATAGACAATGAAGAGTTCTACAGTTCATTTATTTTTTTTTTAAGATTTTATTTATTTATTTGACAGAAAGAGATCACAAGCAGGCAGAGAGGCAGGCAGAGAGAGAGTGGGGGAAGCAGGTCCCCTGTTGAGCAGAGAGCCTGATGCGGAGCCTGATTCCAGGACCCTGAGATGATGACATGAGCCGAAGGCAGAGGCTTCAACCCACTGAGCCACCCAGGCGCCCCTATAGTTCATTTAAAAACAAAGTTGAAAACTACACTTAACTAGAAAAGATCTAAACATATCTCGTACCAGTGGACCCCCCTCCTTTTCCACAGGTAAGAAAGGCAGCAGAATGCCATGTCACTATACACACAAACAAGATAACGTGAAACTAAGTGAATACTCACTGCAGTGTCCACAAGTCCAGCCTCCTGGCACATATCCCAAGCTACAACCAGTATATCTGTGTTTTTTAAAAGCTCCACAACTGGGGCGCCTGGGTGGCTCAGTGGGTTAAAGCCTCTGCCTTCGGCTTGGGCCATGATCCCAGGGTCCTGGAATCAAGCCCCGCATCGGGCTCTGTGCTCATTGGGGAGCCTGCTTCCCCTTCTCTGCTTGCCTCTCTGCCTACTTGTGATCTCTCTCTCTCTCTGTCAAATAAATAAATAAAATCTTTTAAAAAATAAAATAAAAATAAAATAAAAAAGCTCCATAATTGCACACTGATAATTTTGTTGTGTGGGCAGGGGTATGGCTGAGAAACATTATTTCGGCTTTGAGTCTTTTTTCTTTTTTTTTTTTTCTTAATTAACATTTGCTTGGTACGATGTGACCAATGCATTGTGTGACTTAATTTTCAAATCAACCCTATGAAGCAGGTATTATTATCCTCATTTCACAAAGGAAAAAAACTGATGTACAGGAAGATTATAAATCACTTGCCTCCGGACATATAGTTATTGGCGCCAAGATTCAAACCCAGGAAGTCTGAGTTCAGAAACCACTACTCTATACTACCTTTCCTGGAAGGCCATTGGTCAAATTTGCCATTTTTACCCACCAGTAGGGAAACAGACAATACCAGGGGATTTTAACCTGGGCTCTTGGGATGACCCAAACCCCGGGAAACAAAACTTAACACGAATGTGCATACTTCTAGGGAAAAGGGGTAGATACCTAATCAGATTTTCAAAAAACAACATATTTTAATGAAACCTTTTCTTTAAACCTCTCTCTTTGTCTTAAGATTTTATTTATTTTTATTTGACAGAGGGATCACAAGTAGGCAGAGAGGCAGGCAGAGAGAGAGGAGGAAGCAGGCTCCCTGCTGAGCAGAGAGCCCGATGCGGGGCTCGATCCCAGGACCCTGAGATCATGACCCAAGCCAAAGGCAGAGGCTTTAACCCACTGAGCCACCCAGGCGGCCCTACACCTCTTATTTCTATGTACAACTCAAAATACTTAGTTGTTACCAAATATAATTAACTGACCTGAAAAGTAAGTATGAATGAGAATGTAAGAAAATTAAGTTAGGTACTTCATACTCAAAAAAAGCTGATCTAATACTAATAGCTACTGAATACTGTTTATTATGTCCTGGGCACTATGCAAAGTATTTTAAAGCCACGATGGCATTTCACACTAAGAATATTATGAGGTAGTATCAGATAAGACCCCTAAGGCTCAAAAATGTTAGGAAACTTGCTCAGGTCACAGACAGTGAAGCAGCAGATTCAGGACTCAAATCCAACTGTGTCTGACTCAAAAACCCTATGCCATCCTGAACTCTTCATGCTTAGGCCTTACTGAATGCTAAATAAGCACAGGCCAGCTTTCATACAACCCTAGCTCTGGAATAAATGGGAAGCTACAAAGTTTAAACTACCCCTGAGCAGATACTCTCAAGGAATCTATCTGAAAGCCACAGGGCCAGAGGCTACAATAAATGGGAGGCTACAAAGTCTAAACTACCTCTGAACAGATACTCTCAAGGAATCTGAAAGCCACAGGGCATTAACGTACTTTTTTAATTTTATCTGTTTATTTTTTTAATATTTTATTTATTTAAGAGAGACAGAACGAGTGGGGGGAGAAGCAGAGTGAGAGGGACAAGTACAATGAGTAACCCGATGCAGAGCTCGATCCCACGACCCCAAGATCATGACCTGAGACAAAATTAAGAGTCAGACGCTCAACTGACTGAGCCACCCATGCATCCCTAGGGGGGCCTTAATATTTAACTCAGCACCTATGACTTTAGTAATAAGTAGAGAATACTAAGCACATAGCAAGGTACAGAAGGTTCTTGAACTTTCATTGTTGCAGTGGCTCTTCCCTATACAGGCAATGAAGAATTCTACAGTTTATTTTTTTTAAGATTTTATTTATTTATTCGACACAGAGAGAGCAAGCACAGAGAGAGGTAGCAGAAGAGGGAGAAGCAGGCCCACTGCTGAGCAAGGAGCCCAATGGAAGGCTCAATCCCAGGACCCCAGAATCATGACCTGAGCCAAAGGCAGACACTTAACCAACTGAGCCACCCAGGTGCCCCTATACAGTCTGTTTAAAAACAAAGTTTAAAGAATTTAAAACTACCTTTAAAAATGTTTAAAACTACCACACTTGGCTTAAAAAGTGAGAGTTATAGTACAAATCCCCAATGGCATGGTTTACTAGATAGAGTGCGAGCTCTGCAATAGATATAACTTATATTCAAATCCTGGTCTGTCACTCACTAGAACTTGAGTAAGTAATTTCCAAGGTTTTCTTTCAGTTAGTGGTTTTAACACTGGACTCAAATGCTTCTGCATACGGTGCTAAAGAGTATGAATGTTAATAATCAGATCAGTGGATTCAAAGCCTGGTTCTGCCACTTATAGCCTATAACCTTGGGTAACCTACTTAACCTCTCTCGCTGTGCCTTGTCTATAAAATTGGAAAATAATAGTACCTATATACCCCATGTGGTTTTGTGAATATTAAATCACATACATAAAGTACTTAGAACAGTGCCAGGCATATGGTAAGCACTATGTAAGCGCTAGCTGATACTATAATCACATTCTCCTGGTTGTGGGAATATAAGAGACGATACAGAGAGCATCAAGCCCAGTGCCCGCTGCCTGCTGCCCTGAAAGTACAAAGGTTGTGGTTCTAATGGATGTCTTCCTTTGCTTTTTTGATGAGCCACTGAGAAACCTCAAAATCTGGTAAGGAGGTATAAGATAAGGTCATAATGCATCCATAAATAAAAGAGAAAAGCTTCAAAATCATGGTTTGGGCAAAAAAGGATACTAGTGTTACATTAAAGATTTCAACTGCCTTACCTTAAAAGCTTTCAAGCTAAGAAAAGAGGCTAATAGGCAAAGGTCAAAATGCCAAAACGGGACATCCGAACAGAGGAAGACATTATTATCAACATGATGATAATATACACAGATTTCCAGGGCTGTAGTTACAAACTGATTGGAAGCCTATGATATTTTTCTTGAAAATAAAGAAAATGGGATATTTGAACTTTTATTAAGGAGCAAAACACTGGATAAACTTCATTAAGTAAGTGAAATATTACTTACACTTTTAAAGGAAGCTGCAAATTCAGCGACACCTGGTACTGAAAGGAAAAAACACATTATTTATTCAATATACATTTTAGCGCCCCAGACATAGAGGATCCAAATAACAAGAAGAAAACAGCCTTGTCTTCAGGGAGCTTATAATCTGGAAGAGGAGAAAGAGTAACTCAGTAACTATAATACTGGTTAAGTGCTCCAAGAAAGACACCAGGCACGATGGGAAGGAAAAAAAAAAAAAAAAGGAAATCTTTATCAGATTGAGGGGGCAGGAAAAGCTTCTTAGAGAAAATGCCTCAACTGAACATGCAAGGACAGGAGTTAGCTGGATGAGAGAATGGGGAGATACACTATCTCTTACCAGAAAGTTTAAATTTCTTTTTTAGATATGCTGTCCTATCATGGATTGACAGTTGGGTAATTGTCTATTTAAATGCCTCACGGGAAGAATCACATTAGAAAACAAAAGGTACAAAGCAGATATTCAGGGGCCCCAGGTGGCTCAGTCCGTTAAGCATCTGTCTTCGGCTCAGGTCATGATCCCAAGGTCCTGGGATCGAGCCCCGCATCAGGCTCCCTGCCCAGTGGGGAGCCTGCTTCTCCCTCTCCCTCTGCCTGCCACTCTGCCTACTTGTGCCTACTTGCGCTCTATCTCTCCGTCAAGTAAAAAAAAAAAAGGAACAGATATTTAAGAATAAAATACTGTTCAACCCCACTTATAAAGAAATATGAATTAAAACTAATAAAAATCAGTAACATCCAGGGGCACCTGGTGGCTCAGTCAGTTGAATGTCTGACTCTTGGTTTTGGCTCAGATCATGATCTCAGTCATGAGATTCAACACCCCCCTCACCCCGATCCCCCATCAGACTCTGTGCTCAGCATGCAGTCTTTCTGAAATTCTCTTTCTTCCTCTCCCTCTGCCCCTCCCCACCCTCTAAAATAAGTAAATATATCTTTAAAAAAAATTGGTAACATCCAACATTGGCTGGTATGCGGGTAAATGGGCACTCTCACAGCCCTCCTCTTCCTTGTGCACAAAGATACATGTTAAGTTGTTTGTAATATCAAACAGTGGATCTAAGGTATCCAAATAGGGTAGGCATATATAAACTACATTTTATCTATTATAATGAAATACTCTAGGAAAATGAAGTAGATCTATACCTAGTAACAGAGAAAAATCCATTAATAAATCACTAGGTAGAATAAGTTCAGCTACATTAGCTTAACCATGTACATATAACCCCATCATTATACCAAATTATACCAAAACCATTATACCATCATTATACCAAAAACAAAAATAAAAACCCAAACACACTCAAAAAGCCCTGCTGTATGCTTTAAAAATACATATTTATTTGTTTACCTATGTAATCATAAAAAGGGCCAAAGGGATTTGTTTCAAATTATTAATTGTGAGTTTACAAAAGTGAGTGAAGGAGGTGAGGAACTACTAATTTATGTATCTCAGTACTGTCTGAACTTATTACATAATGATTCAATTTTTTTTAAGGCTCTCTATCATTTCCTGAGTCACACCGTATTCTGAAAAAGTTAAACTACCTCAAAGCTATTCTTAACATTAGACCTCAGAATTCAGTCTCTTCCCTGTGAAGTAAAATCAAAATTTTAACCATTACAGTTAAACGATAACTTCAAAAATCTCTCTCAAAGTAGTACTGGGCTCTGCTGTATTGATTCTGATATCAAGAAACCAAAAACTTACGTTGTTCTGGCCAAAGGTCTGGTGAGGCACGGTCAAGTTTTTCAAAACTTAGCAAAGATGCTTCCAGATCTGTCCCTAGAACAAACACCAAGAAAAGCCAAGAAGAAACAAAACACATTAATTTATATTTTACAGCATTTTATTCTCAACACAACAAACTGGAACATTCGCTTGGAATTCTTTTTTTAGAAAGATTTATTTATTTATTTGAAAGAGAGACAGAGAGCATGGACAGGGTGAGGGACAGGGGGAGAAGCAGACTCTGGGATCATGTCCTGAGCTGAAGGCAGATGCTTAACTGACTGAACCACCTAGGTGCTTCAGAAATCTGAGTTCTATAACCACTGATACTGCTGGGTCATGATGTTATATAAATAAATCATTCTCCTTCATCAAACTTCACTCCTCTGATCTCTAAAATGGGAGCAAAACCCACCTACATCTTCGCTCATACTCTTAAAGTTTTCCCAATTAAGACAAACTCCTCTGCAGAGCTCTGGATGTCATTTTCTCTTGCTTTGTCAAAGATATTATCTTGAATAATCTCTCTTGCACAATTTCTACCTTTTCTATTGGCTCATACTCAACAGCAAGCAAGTCTGCTCTAGAATTCCCCTTCTTTGAAAAAAAATTCTTCCATGATCCCATTACCTCCTCACTCCTCCTTCATTACAAAAGTTCTTGAGTTGTCTATCCTGATGTCTCCACTTACTCACCTCACATTCTCTCCTTACCCAAGACTATCAGGCTTCTGCTCCTACATATATGGAGAGTGTTGTGGTCAAGGTCATCAATGACCTATGTTGCTAGATCCAGTGGTCACTTCTCTGTTGTCTGTGACTTCTTTGCAGCATTTACACACTGACCACTCACCTTGAAAAACTCCACTTCCAGGGCACCTGGGTGGCTCAGTCAGTTAACTGTCCGACTCTTGGCTTCGGTTCAGGTCATGATATTAGGGTTGTGAGATCAAGCCCTGCATTAGGCTCCACACTCATCAGGGAGTCTTCTTGAGATTTGCCCACTTTCCCTCTCCCTCTGTTCGCCCCCCACCCCCGACCTCAGTCTCACAAGCGCTCTCTCTCTCTCTCTCTAATAAATAAATCTTAAAACAAAAGAGAGAGAAAAGAAAAACTCCACTTCCAGCTTCTGTAAAACTGGTTTTTCTCCTACCTCACCAACTCCTTCCTTACTTTCCTCCACCCAGGTCCCACCCCAGGCTGGCTTCCCTCTCTACCTAAAGCGTCCTAAGGAGATCTCATCAAGCCCCATAGCCTTTACTGTCATTTATATGTCAATAACTCCACATTTATATTTCCAGTCCCAATCTTTCCCAGAACTTCAGAGGTATAGCTAAGAGGCTACTTAACAAACTTCTCTGCCAGAGCTCTGATAACTCTCGACATCCGTCTCCATTTACACATGTGAAAACCTTTCTGAGTCCAATAATTACACTCAAAACTACCTCCATCTCAAGAAATAGCACCACCATGAACCCCAGTTCTCAAATCAAAACCTAGAGGTTATCCATCCTTCATGCCTCCCTTTCCTTTAACCTTCCATTGCAATGCATTAGTAAAACCAGTAGTTTCCATCTCCAAACCACACCATGAAACCAAATTAATGAACCAAAGAATCATCACTTCTCTCATAGACTTTAGAAGCCTCTCAACAGTTCCCCCTGCTTCTATTCTTACCTCTTCCCCTCTCTACCCAAATCTATTCTTCCCAAAGTATCCAGAACTGAATTTTTTTTTAAGATTTTATTAATTTGAGAGACAGAGAAAGTGAGAGAGAGCATGAGAGGAGAGAAGGTCAGAGGAAGAAGCAGACTCCCCGTGGAGCCGGGAGCCTGATGTGGGACTAGATCCCAGAACTCAAGGATCATGACCTGAGCCGAAGGCAGTTGCTCAACCAACTGAGCCACCCAGGCACCCTGAATTTTTTTTTTCTAATGTCAATCAAATTGTGTCACTCTTCAGAGTAAGGGACTTCTTCCCAGCTGATTTCATGAATGTATATGGGCCATGCCCTAAAAAAAAAAAAAAAAAAATCATGCATGATCAGCCCTTGCCTAATTCTTTGACACCATTTCTTTGCCACTCTTGCCTCAGCACACAGTAGGTGCTCAAAATTAATACCAATTAACATTTGTTGAGTACATATTATGTGCTCAGTATCCTAACTAGTTGCATAAATTAATGATCTAAACAGTGGTTCTTAACACTTTCTGGGTGAGTCGCATCTCCAGAAATCTGGGGGGGAGGGGAAGAAGCTATGGCCTCATTCCCTGGAAAATGTACGTATGTATAAAATTTTTCAACACGTGTTTTTCTCTAACCTGAATTTTTCCCCCCAATATCCTAAGGCAATTTCCAGCAACATTCTAATTGGTAAAGAACTCAACCCCAATAAATTGCCTTAACTAAAGCATCCAAAAATGGTAACAAAGAAAAGCTGTGTATAATACACAAAATTCCAACTTTCAAACTCCTTAGGAATGTTACTGTTTGGGAAGCTCAACCATAACAAAAGTGAACTTATCAAGAATAGGATCTGATAACAAACAAGGGTGGTCTTAATGATACCACAGGCTGGGGCAAAACTCAGATTGTGCTATGAGTGTTGCTCTCATACATTAAATAATTTCAAAGATCTCCTTTTTAAAAAAAATCCTAAGCAGGGGTGCCTGGGTGGCTCAGTCAGTTAAGTGTCTGCCTTGAGCTCAGGTCATGTTCCCAGGGCCCTGGGGCCAAGCCCCTGCTCAGCAGAGAGTCTGCTTCGCCTTCTCCCGCTGCCCTACGCCACTGCTCACTTGCTCTCTCTCTCAAATAAATGAATACAACCTTTTTTAAGAAATCAAGTGTGCAAATAGAGTACAGAGATGGCTAGAAGACCAACAGAAAAAAAATGTTTTCAATATTTTTCCTAGCCAAAAAAGGAAAAGAAAGAGAGAAGACAGGAAAAAATCAAATACAAGGAACACAGCTCTAAAATCTATAAAACTTATAAATATAAAAACAATTTAGTAATAAACTAAAAATTTTAATAGCAATTACTTCTATTTCTATCACTTGGCTGATTTTTAAAAAATTCTGGTAAGATACACATAACAAAATTTACCACTTCAACCATTTTTAGGTACAATTCAGTAGCATTAAAATCATTCACACTGATGTGTAACTATCATTACCATCCATCTCCTGAATATTTTCACCATTTCAAACTGAAATCTGAAATTCTCTACTCATTAAACAGTAACTCCTCTTAGCCAACTTTTTAAATATCCTTTTTTTCTGGCAAGAAAAAACACATTTTAAGAGAGCATCCAGGAAGGAGAATGAATTGCTCACTCTCTCCTTTTTTCTTTTTTTTTTTAAGATTTATTTATTTATTTGAGAGACACAGAGAGAGAGAGAGAGCAGGGGCACAGAGAGAATCCTCAAGCAGACTCCCCACTGAGCATGGAGCCCTAGGGGTGGCTCAATCTCAGGACCCTAAGATCATGACCTGAGTGGAAATCAAGAGTTGGCTGCCTGACCGAGCTACGCGGGCACCCGTTTGACTCTGCACACCATAATTTCTTATACAGTATGCGCCTGTGCTCAAAATCTTAACACTAAGTTAAGCTTGAAATCTGAGACTAATATGCTATTTATGTAGATATTCTAAAAGGTCTGCCGCTTGCCAGACACTGTACTAAACTCTGTGATCCAACTATGAACAAGACAAGACTTGGAATTTATAAACCAGCATGAAAGGGGCAATGTTAACAGACAATGAAGGTATGGTGCTGATAATGAAGGTGTGAGATAGTAATAGTGAAGACAGGCAGCTCCAGATCCTGTGCTCTGGGAAACCTTCTCTGAAAGGTGACATCTAAAATGAGACCTGACATGATCTCAGGGTCGTGAGATGGAGCCCTGCGTCCGGCTCAAGCTCAGAGCAGAGTCCGCTTGAGATTCTTTTCCCCTCCTTTTTCCTCCCCCTCTGCTCCTCCCCGTCCTCCCACACATGCTCTCTCTCTTATCTTTTTTTAAAAAAAGGTAAAAAATAATAAATAAAATGAGACTTAACACTTTGAAAGTGCAAAGGTATTTACATGATTTGACTAGTCTTTTCCTTTCCCAAAGCACCTAGCATTATGCCTTTCATACAGTGGGAACTCAGTAATAGCTCTCCTGGCCTCAATTTCCTTATTCCTGAAATAAACTTTCAAGATTTTTTTCTAAACACAAAATGTGCTTGAAGAGAAAAAAACTACATATCAATGAAATGGACATGGGATGGTGACAGTAGAAACAAAATTTGAGTTCAGAAATGACTGCAAAACCATAACTAAGGCAGAACCACGCGCAAAAACATGATTACACCAAAACCACTTAATTGCTATCTGAAATGCCTTGCATCTTTTTTTTTAAGATTTATTTATTTGACAGAGAGAGAGAGAGATCACGAGTAGGCAGAGGCAGGCAGACAGTGAGGAGGAAGCAGGCTCCTTGCTGAGCAGAGAGCCCGATGTGGGGCTTTGATCCCAGGACCCTGAGATCAGGACCTGAACCGAGGGCAGAGGCTTAACCCACTGAGCTACCCAGGTGCCTCAAAAATTCGTTGCATCTTAGACAACATATAAACAGAAATCATTCACCCACTCATCCTGAGGAAACAACACATACAGTACAAGCAAGAGAGTATGAGATAAGTGTGGGACTACACTGAAATGCTCAATTCTCATCTTCCTCCGGGCTCTCATTGGGAGGGGCCAAGATAGGGAAATGGTGCCAATCAACCCAGACAGGAGAGTATCAGGTTTTGCTTGCGGCATAATCCCGGGATGAGGTCAGCCACTAACCTTAGCTAGGATTTGAGAGACTCGTTCCAGATGCTCAAAGAGAAGAAAATCGACCCTTCAATGGGGTGCCCTGAGAAGGAGAAAGCTACACTAAGTCACCTCATTTACCCCAGCAGGATCTCCTCCTCGGCCCTGCCTCACCCAAATGGGGCTAAGGCAAGGCCAGGGCGACCCTGGTCCTTTCGCTTGGAATGCGCCCCACGAGGGTGCCCTCCTTCACCTTCTTGGTACAGAGGGGAAACCAGGCACCTCCAGAGCTGCTCTGAGAACCGGCGAGCTTGAGGACGAACTCGCATTCTAAGGAAAAGTGGAAAGGAAAGAGTTGAAGCCCAAGAAAAAAAGCGTTAGTCTAAGGGGCAGACAGAGTGGGAGTCCCCTGCAGAGGAAAGAAGGAGGTTGCAGCGGAAATATACCTAAGCCGGCTCTTACCGTCTGTGGGAGACGCCATCTTCCAACCCATGTCACGTGACGTGGCCAACCGTCGGCGGGAAAGCGAGGATCCATAAGCCACGCCCCCCGAAACCCTATCCCCAGCTCGCAGCCGGGTCTCATTTCCCCGCCCTATAGGGCAATCTTTGCCTAGCCCCGCCCCCAGCGCTGGCTACACCCCCTCGCGCAGGGGATGAAGTGGGGCGACCGCAAAGTTCTTGAAGGGTCTTATTTACTTTCCTCGGTGAGGGGTGGGTCCGCGGTCGTCCCTGTGGCCAATCGGAGTTCCCGCTTAGGGGGCGTCTCCTCCGAGTGCTCAACACAGAGTTTCCTAGTCGGGGCGGCTGCCCTACCTCCACCAACAGAATTTGCTGAGGTGGGAGGGGGCTAAGGTTCTTCCACTTTTGACCAATCGCATATCTTCAAGACTGGGACTGAGGGTGGAGTCAGGTGTTAGGGCGAGTGATTGGCTAGAGGAAATAGTCTTCTCCACCAATGAGGCGGTGAGGCAGGGTTGGGGAAGCTAGGCCTGGCGATCCTAGAGCTTCTGGGGAGTCACCCGCAGTAGGGGTGCGTAGAGGAGGACAAGAGGAGGCTAAGGACCATGGCGGCGGCGGTGGTGGCATCGGCGGCAGTGCGGGCCCGGATCCTGCAGGCGAGTGAGGGTGGTACCGAGGGATCGCGAAGCTAGGAATTGCGTCCTTTTCATCCACTCTCTGAGCCAAAAAAAAAAAAAAAAAAAGGTCTTAGCAGACCTTCCTGTTCCCACCGGACCTGTGCGGCCCGGTCCCACTCCTCACTTATTATCCGTCCTCGTTGGATGCTGGACTGTCACCCCTGACCCGCTGCCCTTTTACCCTGGGAGGTTCTCCTTCTCTGGCTCTGGCCCACTCTCCTCCACCAGCCCTTCCAGTCCCTGTCATCAATCACCCTTGTCCTCACCCCTTCGTGATTCCCTTTCACCTCTGTGCCAGTCACCTCTCTCACACCAGAAATTCCCTTTTCTGGTCATCTTTGTTAGAGCTCTTTCTTCTGCCCAGAGTTACCAGATTGTTCCCTTCCCCCACCCTACTTCACTGTCCATAATCCATGGTAAAGGAAGCAAGCACTCGAGGGGGAGGGTCCTTGAATGAACTTTGAATCTCCTTCTAGAAAGCTTACACCAGATTTTCCCCAAAAGCAGCTATTTGCTGAGCTGTTTTCCCTCGCTGTGGCTCTTTGTATTTTCCACAGGTTGTAGACTGTCCCTTTTTTGGCCAAAACTTTCAGTTAGACTTTTAGCAAAGTTTCAGTATTCATGTTGGTGGTAAATAAGGACACACAGTTAATGCTACCAGTATGTCCCAAGCACATGCCAGGGACTAAACATCTCTTTAAAAAAAAAAGAAAGAAAGAAAGAAAATGAGGTGAGGGGCACTTGGGTGGCTAAATTGGTTAAGTGTCTGCCTTCGGCTCAAGTCATGATTCCAGGGTTCTGGGATCGAGTCCTGCATCTGGCTCCTTGTTCCGCGGGGGTCTGCTTCTCCCTCTAAATGCTGCTCCCCCTGCTTGTGCTCGGTTTCTCTCTTTCTCTCTCTCTGACAAATAAATAAAATCTTTTTAAAAATGCTTCATACGTAGAGGTAATAATTCTCTTTAAAAAAAAAAGGGAAAATGAGGTGATTAACATCCTTAAAATAGGTGGTAGAAAATTAACAGGAAGTGTTAATTTCAAGTTCCTAACCCAAAGTCAGTGCCTAGTGTATCAGCACGCCCTCACCAGGGCCCATGGTGGGGATTGGGTCCTTTCTGAAGCCGGCCGAAGGAAAAGTGGTAGAGCTACAGGAGTTGCATGCCGGAGGCCTATGGTTTCTAACTCTGTTCATAGCATTTCCCCAGTTTGAATAGCTGAGCAACACTTAGAAGGTGAGATTTACTGCCAGAAACATTCTCCAACCTACAAGAAAGAACATTGCCCCTCTTACTTGTTACATCCATCCTGGGAACTTCTTCCTCTGTATTGCTGAACTTTCAGATAATATGAGTACTTAACCAGGTTGCAGTGAGTTCTCCTGCAGAAACTTACATATTTGTAAGATTCTTAGCAAAGTCAGCAAAGGTTCATATTTAAATGCTATTTAATGGGCCAGCATGGAGAACAGGCTGGAAGAGTTTGTTAGATAATCTGGCTCCACTCATCTATTTCTTGCTGTGATCCTAGTTCTATTTTTCTAGTATATTTTTTTTAGTAATAGGGATACAAAATTTCCACCCTATAATTTCCATTACCAACTTATCCTTGAAATCCTTTACCAACATTTACTTTTTTTCCTTTGCCTCCCCACCATCACAGTGAGTCACTGATATCCTTAAGAAGGTATTTTGCCCTGAGATGCCTGAGTGGCTCAGTCAATTAAGCATCCAAATCATTCTGGCTCAGGGTTGTCGGGTGGAGGCTCTGTGCTGGGGTGGAGCCTGCTTAAGATTCTCTTCCACTCCCCCTCCTTCTCCCTATCTTAAAAAAAAAAAAAAAATGAAGAAAGTATTTTGTCCTTTAAATCAAGGAGAAGAATCTTCCTTCCTATGTACTTTATTTGCGGAAAGAGACACTATTTTCTGATTCATTTGAAAAAACTCCTGAGTTGACCTGGAAAAGAACAGAAATAGTAATCCTTAGCCACAGAGGAGTAACTGTAACATGAAACTTTGGTAAAGGGGCGCCTGGGTGGCTCAGTCATTAAGCATCTGCCTTCAGCTTGGGTCATGATCCCAGGGTCCTGGGATTAAACCCCATGGGAGCCCCTCGTGGGGCTCCCTGCTCAGGAGGAAGCTTGCTTCTCACTCTCCCACTCACCCTGCTGTGTTCTCTCTCTCGCTGTTTCTCTCTGTCAAATAAATAAATAAAATCTTAAAAAAAAAAAAGAAAGCAACTTTGATAAAGAGTAGTCTAGATTCTGGCAGTCATGAATTTCAGAGGATCATCGAAAGGATCTGTAAAAGAAAGAGTTCATGTTTCCAGTAATTTTAAGTACATACAGTCTTTGATGTTCAATAGCTCAACTTAAAACTTTTTGACTTTATGGTGGTGTGAAAGCAATACACATTTGTATTTGGAATTTTGAGTGTTTATGCCCCCAATCCCCCAGTAAAATGCAGTGTGATACTCTTGAGGGACGCTGGGCCGAAGCAGGGAGTCACAGCTCTCCGTCACCCACGTGATCACAAGGTTAAACAACCAATACACATATTCTGTACCCATCCAACCATTCTGGTTTTCACTTTCAGAACCCTATTCAGTTAATTACATTAGGTGTTCAACAGTTCATTATAAAATAGTCTTTGCATTAGATGACTTTGTCCAACTGTAGGCTAATGTACATGTTCTGAACACATTTAGAGTAGGCTAAGCTAAGCGATGATGTTTGGCAGGTTAGGTATATTAAATACATTTTCAACTTGCAATGGGTTTATTACTCACATTCAGAGATAAGAAAACAAGTCTTAAAGAGACTCCGGGACTTGACTCAGTGATGTGGTTTAAAGAGTACAGGGTTTACACTCATACTTGCATTCTTTCTCAGCTCCACTTTTTTTTTTTTAAGATTTATTTATTTCAGAGAGAGAGAGAGAGCATAATCAGGGGGAGGGGCAGAGGGAGAGAGAGAATCTCGAGCAGACTCCACACTGAGGTTGGAGCCTGACACAGGGCTCAATCTCATGACTGTGAGATCATGACCTGAGCTAAAACTAGGAATAGATCGCTCACCCAACTGTGCCACCCAGGTACCTCCCCGCTCCACCACTTTCTAGTTTTAAGAATATTTGTAAAGATTGGAATTCACGAATATAATAAAGTAAATTACCTGACAGTTAAGGTGATCCAGGTTCTCCCAGCTAGTGACTGATGGGGCTGAGAATTCAGGACGTGGTATCTCTTTTTCTGTCAAGCACTGTCCCCAGGCTTTGGGAAAAGGAGAGGTAAGTACAACACTCACTGAAAGCTCCTCTATTATTATGAATGATAAGTTCTAACAGTAGGAGTGCACAGAGTATGGCAAGGCTGTAGGGAAACTATCCCAAACTCAACTTGTGCAGTTCGGGAAAAAATTCCAAACAGAGTTCGCTTCAGGCTTGAGTTTTGCAAAACTAGCAGACCTTCAGCCAAAGGGAAAAGGGAGTGCCTGATAAAGGAAATAGTAAGAGAGGAAGAATTTTGGTGTGACTGGTTGAAGGATAGGTTCTTCCACAACAGTGCTAATGAGTGTTTTTTAAAGAAATTAAGGTAGGAGATCTAACCTATCAAAAACTATATGCTAATGTTTTATTATGCCAGATGCAGTGCCTTTTATGCCCTCTTGATAGCAGGGAGACTGTATACAAGTGAAAAAATAAACTTAAGTGGCCCAGAATGTTCAAGTTGGCTGATCAGTACATTTTCTGCTCTGTACAAGAGTATACGTGAAACATAATTAATACCAAATGATTGTTTGGTGAGTACTCATTCTTTCATTCTGCAAAAATATTACTGAATGCCTCCTCTATTCCAGGAATGGGGCCAGGGGTAGAGAACACAGCCATCTAGTGATCTAAGAGGAGAGAGACTTAATAATTAAACTATTATTCTACAATGTAGTAAAAGAAATAGAGGAATTTAGGTGTTGTATGAGCGCAATAACCAGGTGCTTGGCCTCGATTTGAGATTGTGACTTCAAAGCTTCTGACTCTGTTACTTCCCTCTCGCTCCGAAGTTAACCTTGTTCTTCCTACTTCAGAGGCAACAGAAACCATCAGTTGAGAACTTCCTCAACTTCCTACTGGCAAACATACCAAACTGACCTACACTGATACCCAAAGTGATGGCTACATAGGGAGCTAAGGAGTTGGAGTGAGTCAAGCAAATGGGTTGAGACACTTGCAGGGAGGAAGAGGCAGTGCGTGCACAGGCAGAGAGAGCACAAAACATGTTCCAAATGCCAACAGCATAGACACAAAGAGGACGTGGCCTGCTATGAAACTAGATTAGTAAAGATGCCTGTGAAGTCTTCTAAGCAACATCAAAATTAGTCTTTAAGAACAGAGGAAAGCCATTGGAGCTTTTTAAACAAGGGAGTAATCTGCCCAGATTTGTGTTTTAGAAAACCCCTCTAGCTATGGAGTAGGAAACCAGATTCAGAAAGCTTAAGGTTGGAGCCTGGGAGATCTGTTAGGAAACAGTTATTGAAGTCCAGGTGAGAGACAACAATGATAGAGACTGTGGTGATGGCAGGAGGGGTAGAGAAAAAGGGCCGGGTTCCAAGGACTTTGAGGAGGACAGGTTGCGGGAATTTGTTTGATTCAGTGTGGCGAGAGAGAGGGAGGAGTTGGGGTGATGTTCAGGTTTCTTCTTGGGTAACTAGGTGAATAGTGGCCCCCTTCACTGAGAGATGGGATATAGAAAGCAGGGCAGCTTGGTGAGAGAAAGGTGAGGAGTTCAGCTTTTTCATTGTGCACCTAAGTGACATCTACGTAGAGGCGTGGTGAAGACAGTTAGGCGGGTATTTTGTGAAGAGGACGAGCTGGCTAAGAACTACAGATTTGGGCATCATCACAATCTAGATCACCAAGCCACAGGAGTTGATGAAGTCATCCAAGGAGAATGTGCAGAATGAGGGGAAAAGAAGGCCTAGGACCAAGCCTTGAGGAATTTAATTAGTTAATGGCCAGGTAGCAGAGAATGAGTCAGCAAAGAAGGCAGAGAAATGGCAGAGGAGATATCAGGACATCCCTGAAGATGAGTGAAAAGGGCACAAAAAAGTCTAGTGCAGGAGGACTGAGAAGAACCCATGGGATGTAGGAAGTCACTGGTGTTTAGTCATGAAGGCTGGAGTAGATTAAAGGGTTAGTGGGAAATGAAGAAATAAGGTAATTAGTGAAGAGAATCCTTACTGTTGGATGGAGAGAAGTTTAAGTTTCAGGAAAGGATAATTGGAAGTGTCTAGGGTAGGCTTTAGAGCACAGATGCAGAGATCGCTTGCAGTTGGAGGAGAGGAACCTCATCAGTCCACACGTAATAGTTGTGCACTTCTGTACACAACACAGAAGTCACTTAGTCCCCACAGAGTGTGCTAGCTAACTGCTCCCTGATAAGGGGAAGGGAGGGAAAAATGATAGGTATAGGTCAGTTTTATAGACTGGCTAGTAAGAAGTTGAAGTTCTCATCTGATGGTTTCTGTTCCCTCTGAATGAAGGTCAGCTCCTGAGAGTGAGAGGGGAAGCAGCAGGCTTGGAAGTTTTGAGAGAGTAAGTTTTGAAATAGCAAGGAGTGAGATAAACTTTGAAATAGCCAGGAGTAAGAGCAAATAAGTAGCAGGGAGATAGAGCAAGGAGATAAGAGAAGTCTCAAAATAGCAAGGAGCAAGAGCAAAAAGTGTAAGAGTAACACTGAATGAGCACCGACAACTTGCTATTTTCCATATCCGGGCAATCTTGATCTCAGTAACTGTAAAGTAGGTGAACAGGACAGATGTAGTAACAACCTTCGTGGAACTTCAGTCTTTTGGGCAACAAACAAGTACCCAGGCAATTACAATACAGACAGAGAAACCTGATGGGGGGGTGGGGGCAGTCAGCCACCCAGGACTTTCATTTGTTCTACAGGTATTTATTAAACACCTGCTATGCACCAGGTACCCTGTTGGTGTTGGGAATATGGCTATAAATAAGAGGGTGGACTCCAGTTGAGTGTTGATTTAGTTTGAAATAGTTTTTGTGGGGAATGGGAGAAGAAGTAGATGAGGCCTTTGGAAGAACTGTGTGCTGGCCCCCAGGACCCGCATCCTTTCCCTGGACAGTACTGCAGGAACACAAATTCTTGCACTTCAGGTAGCCCTAAACCCTTTGGTTAACATGTCTGTCTTCAGACAAAATAAGAGATTATTAGATTATAGTTTTCCTTTATATCCCATTCCAAGTGTTTCCGTTTTCTCAAATTCAACCATAGCATATATACAAATGAGGAGTTACTTTATTGTAACCCACTCCTCCCCCCAACTTAATTATACCCTATTAAATGTTACCTATACCTCACATTCTTTTCCTACATCTGGCATTTTTTAAACAGCTTTCTCGAAATAAAATTGACATAAACCGTACATATTTAAAGTATGCCATTTGATAAGTTTTATATTTATATACACCTGTGAAAACATCATCACAATCAAGATAGGGGACATATCCGTCACGCCAAAATGCTCCCTCTTACCCCATCTTCAGCATTTCTGCCATCATCCCTAGGCAACCACTGATCTGCTTTCTAACACTATGGATTTGTTTGCAATTTTTAGTTTTATAGAAATGGAATCGTACACTGTGTACTGTTTTTATGTCTGACTTCTTTCACCTGGCATAATTTTTATAGTTATCCATGTTATTGCCTATGTAATAGTTCCTTTTCATTTCTGGGTACTATTCCAGCATATGGATATACCTCATTAGTTTCCCTATTCACCCAGCCAATGGCAGACATTTGGGTCATTGCTAAGTTTGGAGCTATTACAAAGCTGCTAGGAGCATTTGTGTTCAAGTATTAAATGGGCATGTTATACTTACATTTGATGCTTGATTATATACTATCTGACATTTGACACCTATTGTGTTAGATACCATCTAAGGGTGTTCATATTAAGATTTGTGGTGACTACCATTTTCCAGGCCAAAAATTAGGAAAATATGGTCTAATAAAAAAAAAATCTTATATTATGGTTTCTATTATGGTTTCTTATTTTCTCATAGTTTGCTATACCTCATAGTCTGGTATCTTTTCTCTTTAAAGACTCTATGACCCTTAAGCGCTAACACCAAGTGCTCTTCCATATACCCACAGTAACTTGTGTAATGTTAAGCATAAGGTAGCCATTTGCTAAGTTTTTAATAACTTTCTGCTCTCATTTATAAAATAATCATTCTTTGATCCCACAGGTCTCTTCCAAGGTAAATTCCACTTGGTATCCAGCATCCTCCTTCTCTTCGTCAGTGGTAAGTTTATTTGGCACTAAAGTTGGACCTCTAAGAAGGAATACAGTATAATTTCGGGGTATTCCCATTTACCTTCTTAACATAATTGTGTTCAGAATATATGTGAAATTTTCTATCTTGGTATTCTTATCTAATATTATGTTTAGTATATGTCATAAACATTTTCAGTATTATAAAATGTTCTTTATAGTTATAATTTTTAATGGCTGCATAATATTCTATCAAATATATATAGCCAGAATTAACTAAAAATGTTCCCATATAATACCTAGATAGATTTGGGTTTTCAATATTAAAAGCTGACATATACTTACATAGATTTTTCCTTCTTTTAGATTATATCTCTTCTGAGGTAAGATTACTATGTCAAAAAATACAGACATTTTCATGGCTTCTCGAGGTTTTATTGATCCTGCCAGGTAGCTGTCCTCTTCACAGTCTTTAAAAATTGTTTTCATAGTACTGTGAACCATTTGCAGACCTAATCTAATAAATAAGGATAGGTGCTCAAAGTCCTTTCTATTTAGAAGCACACACTGTAACACAGTAGTCTTTCACCTTTTTTAGTCCATAGCCCCCTCTGAAAATGTAATGGAAGCAAGCTACTTCTCAGAAGAACTACACACAAAAATGTTTAAAAAAAAATCTTTTGATGAAAAAGGTAATACATGGGGACATGACGGAGAGTCAGGTGGGCCAACAAGTCATACTAGCTAACTTTTGTTAACACAGAAACTGCTACTTTGTTAGTATAAGCCTCACAGTGACATAAAGTTCCACACTGTGATTAGCAGGGAATTTTCCTTTCTCAGAGAGGTCACAGTATTGAGAGGTTCAGCCACATCTAATGAACACCACAGACAAGTCTCTCTTTTCTAGTGGTAACATTTCTAGAGAACAGAAAATTCACTTATCAACCCTGAATTCCTTCCTCTTTGTGAAAAGGAGAGAACCAATGAACTAATATCAAGTTTTGTGGGGTTCTTGTTTTCCAGCCAACTGTAAAGCTCTTCATTGATGGGAAATTTGTTGAATCCAAAAGTGACAAATGGATTGACATCCACAACCCAGTAAGCAAAGCTGCTTTGGGGTTTCAGCTGGCTAGCCTAGAATTCTGGGAATGTGGTGGGCAATGAAGGACCTGGGTGTCTATCATGTGAAGTACATAGTGGCTGCCGCTGTGACTAGATGAAAAATGGAGAAGGTGGAGCAGAGTCAAAGATGATGTGTTGCTTTTTCCCATCAGGCCACCAATGAGGTCATTGGTCGGGTTCCTCAGGCCACCAAGGCTGAAATGGATGCAGCTGTTGCTTCCTGCAAACGTGCTTTTCCCGCATGGGCAGACACTTCAGTGTTAAGCCGCCAGCAGGTCCTACTCCGCTATCAACAACTCATTAAAGAAAACTTGGTAAGAAATCAGAATGGTATTATTTTCCAAACTGTTGCCTAGGATACTTGTCACATCCACAGAAGCCCTATCAGCCGCCTCCCATAACTCTGTAATCCAGAAAGACACAGATCATGGCTTCCTCCCTTGTACTACCTCACCCCCAGTTTTGTTCTTCCTTGGCTACCTAAGAACTACAAGGAAGCACATCCTTGCATTGGTTTCTATTTGTATGTATTTTCTCTAGAAAGAAATTGCCAAGTTAATCACACTGGAACAAGGGAAGACCCTCGCTGATGCTGAAGGAGACGTATTCCGAGGCCTTCGTAAGCTGGGAGTCCCTCTTGGGGGAGTTCAGGAACTCTTTGGGAAGGAGCAAAGAAAGATGTGAGACAAAGATCTCAGAATGGGAGGTTACTTCTTCCTCTATGTAGATTTTGCTATTCCATGATCTCTTTTTTTATACTTATGGAAAATGGCAATACTTCTCAGGTACATAGGAGATCTAAATTTACTTCATTTATTTTACTTGATCTTCTAGTAGGTATATGCATGTCATGTCACTATCTTTTTTCTCCCCCCATTTGGAGACTCATTTTGCACATCCCTTTCACGTAGAAGGACAAGTCAGTGTTTCTTCCCTGTGTCATTGGCCTGAGCCATTCTCCAGCCTCAGGGATGACTAGAGCATGACACAGCTAAGTTGTACACAGTGGAGAGCTGGTGGTCTGACTACTTCTCTGCTCCAGAGGTGGTCGAGCATGCCTGCAGCGTGACATCCCTCATGCTGGGAGAGACCATGCCATCCATCACCAAAGATATGGACCTTTATTCCTACCGTCTGCCTCTGGGGGTATGTGCAGGCATCACTCCATTCAACTTTCCTGCCATGATCCCCCTTTGGATGTTTCCCATGGCCATGGTGTGTGGAAATACCTTCCTACTGAAACCATCAGAGCGAGTTCCTGGAGCAAGCATGCTTCTTGCTAAGTTGCTCCAGGACTCTGGTGCCCCGGATGGAACACTGAATATCCTCCATGGACAACACGAAGGTAACTGCCCTTCTGTACATGGCACTTAATTTGGCTACCAAAAAAATCAAGGTGTTGAGTGGTGAAGGTTGAGTGGTTTAGGATGAGGAACCTTTACTAAGAGTAACCTCCATTTTGAAGGTAATGTTTGTTGATACATCTCTGTGTGCTCAGGTAACTCACTGGGGAATAGTGATGCTTCTTATCCTACAGTACACTGAGGCAAAGAAGTATGGATTAGGGGAAGACACAGATAAAAGATTACGTCTTCTCTTCAGTACTGAGAGAATTTATAGATCTCAGAGAGACTGAAGACATTTTAATTCGCACAGTAATAGCGAACACTTAAAAAGCACTTCTGTGTTTCAGGCACTGTTTCTAGGGCCTTTCAAATATTATCTCATTTAGTCTTTATAACAATCCTCCAAGGTAAGTACTGTTGTTTTTCCATTTTACAGATAAGAAAACTGAGGCATAGTGAAATTAAGTAATTTGCCCAAAGTCACACTGCTAGAAATTACCAAAGCCAGAATGTCAGTACCCAGAAAGGCTGACTCTGGTTTTTACTTTTAAATACTATGCTATATTGTTGCTCACGTGAGATACAATAGTATTTGAGAGTCCCAGTATATAGGGGCAGTTAAGAAAATATCACGTTCCTGATAAAAGGAAGAGTTGAGTATTAAAAGCCTGGTATTTTGGAAGAAAAGAGGAGTTGCAGCCTTTGGAATTAGAAGAAGAAATAGCAAGTGAGAAAAACAATGAAAGGGAAGAGGCTAAATAGAATTAGTAGTTTAAAGAATTTTTAAGAGATGGAGGTGCCTGGATGGCTCAGTCAGTTAAGTGTCTGACTGTTGAGTTTTTGTTCTGTTTTGTTTTGTTTTTAAAAATGTATTTATTAGAGAGAGAGGGAGAGAGAGAGAGAGCAAGCATAAGGAGGAGGGGCAGAGGGAGAGGGAGAGAATATTTCAAGTGCACTCTATGCTGGTGTAGAGCCTGATCCCAGGCTTGATCTTGGAACCCTGAGATCAGGACCTGAGCCAAAACAAGAGTCAGGCTTAAGCAACTGTGCCACTGGCTCTGCCACCGCCCCCTCCCGCTCCCACGCCCCGCCCCCTCCCGCTCCCACGCCCCGCCCCCTCCCGCTCCCCTGCCCAACCGCACCCAACTCTTGGTTTTGGCTCAGGTCATGATCTCAGGGTCCTGAGATAGAGTCCTGTATTGGGCTTCGTGCTCAGCAGGGAGTCAGCTTGGGGTTCTTCCCCTGCCTCTCCCTCTTCTTTTACTCTCCTCCACCTGCTCATGCACAAGCACGTGCATGTGCACAGACTCTCCCTCTCTCAAATAAAATAATCTTTAAAAAAATAATTTAAGAGATGAAAAGAACTTCAAAATGGAAATCCAGAATGGAAAATGAATGTATGGAAACTTCTCATTCACAGCAATGGGAAAGGGGAAATTTGCCATGTTGAGAAGCCCATAGCCATTTGTTCCTTTGTGATAATCATTTCTTTTCTTCTTAAAGCTGTAAACTTTATTTGTGATCATCCGGATATCAAAGCAATCAGCTTTGTGGGATCCAACCAGGCAGGAGAGTACATCTTCGAGAGAGGGTCAAGACATGGCAAGAGAGTTCAAGCCAATATGGTGACTTCCTATTCCTTTTCCCCCTAAATCTATGTATTAAAATTACCTACAAACAGTCCTTCAACAGAGGGGCTACTATCCCACTCTAATGCCAGTGTGTCTTTATTCCCATTTCATCCTGAATGTCTTCCCTCTAGCCATAAACCTTGTGATGAGTTTTATCCTAAGTCACTTTAATTGCCTTTATATCTAATATACCTAATCTTGGTGAGAAAGGGCACCATTCTCCCTAAGAATGTTATTCAGATTTTTTGGGCTTTTGCAGTAAAAGCTGGATTCTGGTTCTGGCCCTGTGTCTTTCTTTATACCATGCTTTATCCTTTATTCTTCCTTCTTTTCAAGGCATATCCTAACTACTATAATGTCAAAGATATGCTTTTCCTAGGAGTCCAAGCTATTTAAGGTACTGGAAGGAGCCAAGTATCCCTGTATGTGAGTGTGGCTTACTTGGTTGCATAGTTTTGCTGTTTTCTTACTGGCTCCTTGCCTAATACATAGTAATTCTTTGATACTAAATATAAAGTCCAGTTGCCACTTTCTCACCCTTTGGTTAATGTTACAGAAAGGATAGCCACTTAGGCACAGGCTTAGAAAACTGTTCTGATATGCCTACTTACTTCTTTTTGTGGCTGAATGTCTTTTGGCCAATTCAACTTAAGTCCTTCCCACTTCACTCCATCATATTTATTGGGTGCTTTCTGTGTAGAGACATGGTATCTATCCATGCACGCCATTATGGTTGTACAGTAGTCCCTCTTCATCTGTGGGGGATACGATTCCAGACCCCCAGGGGATCCCTGAAGCTGTGGATAGTACTAAACTCCATGTATGCTGTATTTTTGCCTATACATACGTATCTATGATACATTTTAACTTATGAATTAGACACAGTAAAAGAATAATAACTGTTAATAAAATAGGACAAGTTTACCAATATGCTCCAATAAAAATAATGACCTCTCTTTCAAAATATCTTATTATACTTTACTCACCCTTCTGATGATGATGATATGAGATGATAAAATGCCTACATTTGGAGATGAAGTGAGGTGAATGACGTGGGTGTTGTGACATAGCTTTAGGAGGAACATCTGCTTCGGCCTCAGTTGACCTCAGGTGACTGAAAGTGTGGAAAGGGAAACCATGGATAAGGGGGGACTACTGTATCTGGAAACATGTGTGTGAAAATGGCCATGTTATCCTGTATGGCTGTGTATCATGAGGCTAGGTATCTAGAAACAAGCCAATTTGGAGAACCTCTTCCCAGAAATGGTGTATCAAGAGGGCCACCTCATTCACCTTTCAGCTAGCCACTGGCATTATTACTGGCAGCTCTTTATTTACATTGCTGTTCATATAACTGGAAATTCAAGCAGACTGTTTCCTATCTAACTTAGGAAAGAGTAAGGAATTCTTGATGCAGTATTTAGCCTCTTGGTTTGACTGAATGTGATTATGTGGCTAGAGGTCTGGTTTTTTGGGGGTTTGGTTTTTTTTTTTTTTTGGTAATGGTTTTGATCTAAATAAACACATTACCAGTTTATCAACCAAGAAAGTAGGAAAAAAAAGTAACCTAGAGACTCTCTCTGTGCTACTATGACTTCAGCAGTATCAAAATGATAATAAATCTAGCCTCAAAGCAACAAAGAGTAAATTCCCCCTATTCTTAAATTCTCATTTGAAATCTCAGATTCTTTGCTTAATTTCTTAGCCTTATTATATTTTGCCAAGGAAAATTCATGTACTTTCTGTATTTCCTCAGGGAGCCAAGAACCATGGGGTAGTCATGCCAGATGCCAATAAGGAAAATACCCTGAACCAGCTGGTTGGGGCAGCATTTGGAGCTGCTGGTCAGCGCTGCATGGCTCTTTCCACAGCAATCCTTGTGGGAGAAGCTAAGAAGTGGCTGCCAGAACTGGTGGAGCGTGCCAAAAACCTGAGAGTCAATGCGGGTAATCGGTTATCTGCCTAGCTCCTTTTAGGCTTTGCATCTGTGGCACTAAATGCTTGGTTTTAGCATTGGTCTTGACCAATGGGAGTAATCACGTCTACTCTTTAACTCTCTTTATACTGTACTTGCCATTTGGATTCATCTTTAGTTAACAGTCATAATTTGTGATAATAAAGACCTTAAATACTTTTGTGTTGGTTTACAGGAGACCAACCTGGAGCTGATCTTGGCCCTCTGATCACCCCCCAGGCCAAAGAACGAGTCTGTAATCTGATTGATAGTGGAACAAAGGAGGGAGCTTCTATCCTTCTTGATGGTCGAAAAATTAAAGTCAAAGGCTATGAAAATGGCAACTTTGTTGGACCAACCATCATCTCAAATGTCAAGGTAGGTAACTCTGGATTATTTATCTCACAAATATGAACACTAAAGGCACCTTAGAGGCAATGGAACCTCATCCTTCCAGTTTATAAAAGAAGACATTTAATAACTGAGACCTCGCTCTTGCCAGGATTCCTCAGTTATATTATCTAGAGTCTGAATGAGTCTCCTATCCTGGCTCCCCACCTCCTTCCACTATACCAGCGATTGGCAAACTTTCCATAAAAGGCTAGATAGTAAATATTTTTGGTTTTGCAGGGATAGACAGTCTCTGTCACAACTACTCACTCTTGATGCTTTAGTGCAAAAGCACATTAACATTGTGTGGCTGTGTTCCAATAAACCTTTATTTATGGACAATAGAATTTTAATTTCAAGTTATTTTTCACGTCATGATTGATTTTGTTTGCAGCCATTTAAAAAATACAGAAACCATTCTTAGCTTGTGAGCTGTACAAAAACAAACGGCAAGCCACATTCAGCCCATGGGCTATATTTTGCCAACTCTATCTTATATTTGTTACTTATTTCTTTAATGTTAGTTTTTTCTTCTCACTCCTTGTTATCTAGCTTATAGCTATTGCAGTGTCTCCATCAATATATCAACCACTCAGTATTTATTGAGTACCTACTCTGAGCTGCATCTTCACCAGAAAGATACAAAAGAAAAAGAATTGCTCTCTTAATTTTTATTTATTGAAACTCTGCAAGTCTCTCAGCTAAAATTAATGACTAAATTTTTGGAAATTCCTATGTCCCCACTCATCCTACTATAATCCTGAATAATTAAGAGTTGAATGTAAGTGTAGTCAAAATTATGAAGTCTCTTGTCACAGAACCATAGGGGAAAATCCACAACAAACACAGCTGACTAGCTGCAGTGGTGAAGGATGTTCTGAATGTTTAATGTGACCTGATATCAAGTTATAATTATACAGACTCATTTGGGAGGCAAGGAGTGAATGAGAATGAATTGTTTATGTTACGGAAATCTTAGCACAGGTTTTCTTTAAACAGAAACAAACTCTTGTGGTGTTTCCAATATATATTTGATTTATAAAAAAATGTATTTTCATGTAAATTTTCAGTAACATAACAATTGTATAAACAGGTTATATAGTTATAAAAGAGAAACCTAGTGATGGGTCATGGGACCTAAAACTACAGTGCTTAAAAGGCAGGAGTGTAATTGTTGTTAATGGGAGTTTCAAGTTGTTTATATGATCTGGCAGCTTGGAAGATGGAACACAGCAAGAAAGGACTGTTTTTTTTTTTAAAGGTGGTTTAAAATGAAGAGAGGTTCCTAGCATGAAAGCTGTCCATGTAAACAGTGGGTAATAAAGTACCAGATAAGCATCAAGTACTGACTTCTTTTCTGGATGTATCACTCCTGACAGCCAACGATGACCTGTTACAAAGAGGAGATTTTTGGTCCAGTTCTTGTAGTTCTGGAGACAGACACGTTGGATGAAGCCATCAAGATAGTAAATGACAATCCATATGGAAACGGAACTGCCATCTTCACTACCAATGGAGCCACTGCTCGGAAATATTCCCACCTGGTGGACGTTGGACAGGTTTGTGAATAGGATTTTTAGGAGATTCTTGTAGTCATATACTGTTTCCTATCTAAGGGAGATGGTAAAGTGATTGGTCGCTGCCCCTCTGATTTCCCATAATGCCCCATTTCTTCCTCAGGAATCAAAGTTCTTGTGTGGGATGCAGGATAGCGTTGAAGTTGGGGTATTTAAAATTGGTCTCTGTGATGTCAGGTATTTGTGCTTCTAGATGGAGAGTTCCTTTGTTTGCATCCTTTTATTTGATGTGGATTTGTTCTGCTTTAGGTGGGGGTGAACGTCCCTATTCCAGTGCCTTTGCCAATGTTCTCATTCACCGGCTCTCGATCTTCCTTCAGGGGAGACGCCAATTTCTATGGCAAACAGGTAACTGTTAGAAAATGTTTTTTCCTCTAAGAAAGTTTCTTGAACATATTCAGGAACAAGGATTCTGCAAGGAAGGGCCTGCCAGTAGCTTTTGTGGGGTTATACGTTGTTCAGCAGTGCTTGTCAGGCGGTCCCCTAGAAGAGATTTAAAAGGTAACAAAATTTTGCCAAAGCTGCTCCTTCCTGAATAACTCGAGGCAGCAAAGTTTTGGGGCAAGAGCATGAGGAAGTCTAAGCCTTTATGTGTATCTTTTCCTCTGCCTGAGATCCTCTCCTCCTGCCTCCCCTCTTTCATCTAACTCTTAATCATCTGTCTTGTCTAAGTTTAAAGCATGGACTCCTCCAGAAAATCACCTCTGACTCCACCCCACCCTTTCTCAGTGCTGGGTTGGGTTTGCCCTCATGTGCTCCCACAGCACATTCTCCTGTAAGTTATTCATTTACAGAAATTTTACCGAGCACCTTCTTTGTACCAAACCCTATTCTAGGCACTAAAATGCATCGCTGAACAAGGAAAATAAAGCAGATCTGGAACTGAATGGCCCGGTTTCAAATTCCAGCTCATCCAGTGATTAACTGTGTGACTGGGCAATACCCTGTGTCTCAAGTTTCTTATCTATAAAATGAGAATAACAATAGTACCTATAGTCATAAGGTTAGGAAGATTAAATCATCACTATTACCACATCCTTTAGGGACTACATATTTCCTAAGGCAGGAAGAGGCATTGCAGGTTCAAATAGTAGCAGAAATGGGCTGGGGCACAGAGAGTGAATGAGGAGAGTGGTAAGAGATGAGGTTAGAGAGGTTAAGAGGGAAAGTCCTGTCGGGCTGTGTAAGCCACGATAAGAAGTCTTAATCACACCGTAATTATTTACTTCTTAACTGTGGTGCCTGGCAAAGAGCAAGTAATCAAATATGTGTTGAACAAATGGCTAGTGGAACTTCTTTGTAGCCCCGCCCGTTGTAGCCATTTTGGAACCTTCAGTAACTAAATTACATGTTTCCTATTACAGGTCTCTTTTATAGTTCAATAAAAAAATGAAGAGTGGGTATCACATAGCAGAATCTAACAGTATGACTGACTAGTTAAGAAGACATTTTGGTTATTTAGAGGCAACTTATTCAGTTTGTGCATTAGTCACAGGTTTTGTAGAATTGACTAGTTTGATACTATTAACAAAAATTTCTTTCAAGGGAAGCAGAGTAAAACTCTTTTTTTCTCCCCTGTCTTAATTACTGTAAGTCATCCTGGTTTCTTGAAGGAAAAGACTGACCTCATATACAGTTTGAAGTCTTAAATTCTTTTTTTTTTTAAAGATTTTATTTATTTATTAGAGAGAGAGAGACTGAGAATGAGAGGGGAGAAGAAGGTCAGAGGGAGAAGCAGATCTCCCGCAGAGCCGGGAGCCCGACATGGGACTCGATCCCGGGACTCCGGGATCATGACCCGAGCCGAAGGCAGTCGCTTAACCAACTGAGCCACCCGGGCGCCCTGAAGTCTTAAATTCTTATATAATCAAATTGCTATTTTATATCCTGGAAAGAAGACTTGAAAGTAGATAATAATCTCTCAAATTTTTCAAATATATCAACATGGCCCAGATTTTGTCAAATAATTCTAAAACAGTATTTTAATCAAGCTAGTGTTTTGGTTTTTTTCCTAACAGTATCTTCCTAGCTTACTAGTATTTTTTTTAAGATTTTTTTTTAAAGATTTTATTTATTTATTTATTAGGAAAGAGAGGGAGTGAGAGAGAGAGCATGAGAAGGGAGAAGGTCAGAGTGAGAAGCGGACTCCCCATGGAGCTGGGAGCCCGATGTGGGACTCGATCCCGGGACTCCGGGATCATGACCTGAGCCGAAGGCAGTTGCTTAACCAACTGAGCCACCCAGGTGCCCCAAGATTTTGTTTTTTTAATTATTTGAGAGGAGTGGGGGAAGAGCAGAAGGGTATGGAGAGGGACAAGCAGACTCCGCCTAGCAGAGAGCCCCATGTAGGGTTTCATCTCACAACACTGATATGACTTGAGCCAAAACAGAGTCAGATGCTTAACTGACTGAGCTACCCAGGCGCCTCTAGTTTGTTAGTATTTATTCTTTTTTGCTCAATCCTATTCTTACAAAATAAACTGTATATATAAAGTCTTAATATGCTGAATTTTTTTTAAGATTTTATTATTTATTTGACAGAGACACATCGAGAGAGGGAACACAAGCAGGGGGAGTGGGAGAGGGAGAAGCAGACTTCCCACTGAGCAGGGAGCATGATGCGGGGCTCGATCCCAGGACCCTGGGATAATGACCTGAGCCAAAGGCAGATGCTTAACAACTGAGCCACCCCGGCACCCCAAATATGCTGATTTTTTTTTTGGTTTACATTTTAAATGATATAGAAGTGATTGTGTATAATATCAGACATTTTACTTTAGATTTGTACAATATTATGGATTTTACTATATCAGTGTAGAGCTATTTATTACTGACAGTTGTCAGAAACGGCCTAATATGTATCCCATCCCTTCATGCCTTTTTCTTCTTCTCAGGAAGGAGAGAAAACTTAACAATTATTGAATAGTAGTTACTTCGCTAGGATGTTTGTAGGTCATTTCCTTTTCCCCTCACAGCAGTGCTGTGCTTAGGTTACAGGTAAGGCCCAGAGTTACATGGCAGTCAATAAGGAGGAGAGGCAGGATTTGAGCCATGTCCCAAGTCCTCAGAGCACATGATATTCAGCCCTAGGAACAGAATGAACTTCAAGTTCAACATATTACATTGTTCAGTTTTTCCATTTAGTTCCTCTTAAGTAATTTCAACATGATAGCTAAGGTTTGACCATTTACTATGTGGGATGTGTTATGCTAAATGTTTTAAATAGATTATCTTGTGAACAATAGGTTGGATTTTGGTTGCACCAGTTCCTCAGGTGGGAACATGAGTAGCACTTCATACCATCTCCTTCAAAAGTTATTTGAAAGAGAAATCATGAAACTCCCAGGACTATATGCTAAGTCTGTTTTTTTCCCCTTTCTCTTTAGGGCATCCAATTCTACACACAGCTAAAGACCATCACTTCTCAGTGGAAAGAAGAAGATGCTACTCTTTCCTCACCTGCCGTAGTCATGCCTACCATGGGCCGTTAGAAACAAGTCTGTTCCTGAGTAATCTCCCCGTATTCTTGCTCACATCAGATCCCTAGGACTGGAATACCTGGTAACTAAAATCTTTCTCAAGACCATTAGCCCCTGTCAAGTTGCTCTAGGGAGATTCCTAGAGTAACTCTGAAATCAGATTTTTCACTTGCTCTTCTTACTTCAGTTTTTGGGGTAACTGTTTTAACTGTGAAATGATTATATGGAATGAGAACTGAGACCTACTTTCTAGACGTTCTCCCCTTTTCTGATGACTCTAAGGGAAGGTTAGTGTATATAAAGAAGATCTTCCAATAACTAGAAGAGGATCTCTTGGGTGGGGAAATAAGACAGAAATAATTCACCCTTTGGTTGATCCTCAAACACAGCCCTATATAAATGGCAGTGGGGGAGACCCCTCTACCAAGCTTTCTTGAGCCTCTCATTTATCCCACACTACACAGGATGTAATCTATTTCTACTTATCCCACAGTTGTGACAACTGCTTTCTTTTCTGCTAAATGCCACTTTGTCCTAGTGACTCATGACCACTAATTCTATCATTGTCACTATTCCTACTTCTTAAAATCACTTCTCAAGGATACCTCAGTACGCACTGGATAAATCACCTTTTTGTTGTGTGTACCAAGTGTTCAATTTCAGATTTGGCTTCAACAGTCATTAATGTTTCAGTCATTAATTCAGATGCAAATGGAGGTTTTTTTTAGAAAGCTATTTCAAAAGTTATTTAGGCCCCAAAATCAAAGCGTATTCTAGCCATCAAAGTGTGCGAGACTCTTGCCTTAAGTAAGTATAGCCAGATATTACTTGCCGAATTTTTTATGTTGTTCTTTCTTCTTGCCTGCATTTCTCATTAGTGATCATTTTTAATGAAAGAACTCAGAATGTAGAGTAATTGACTGGGGCCTAAGAAATTCCAAGGCTCTTCATGACATGAAATAGTAAAGAAATGCTTTGACAGATTCTTTTGCTACCATTAATTCAAGTGTCTTTATGCTTTTTGTTTCTTTTGATATAGCTAAACTTTAAGTGAGAACAAATTGATGAGCTAAAAAAAATAGATTCCCAGTTGAATCAATCTTTTCTGAGGCAGTTTTTACCCAGACAACTAGGAGAAGGCTCCTGGCTCTGAGAGAATAATCTCTGGTCCTCAGCCAGATGACATAGGTCATTTATTTTTTTTGTTTCCTCATTAGTCACTTGGATAATGTTAATCTGCCACCTGGCAGTGATTTGGTGAATTAAGGATAGTGAAAACTTTTTGAAAACATTTGTGCACTCAGTGGATTTTAAGCTTATTACTACCACTAGGGAATAGAATGTCAGAATCTTCATTTAAGATGATTAAAACTTTAATAAAATACATTTATGGCCCTTGTGGGTCTTTTTTTTTTTTTTTTTTTTTTTGGATTTGCCTTCCTAAACATGAGGCAATAAAAATTTCTAATTTGATAATAAAATACCCCTTGTTTTATCTCAGCTTATCACAGCTGGCAACTGATAGTGATATTTAATCCAATCCAACAACTACAAGCTGGGTTGAATGAAAGGTCATATTGTCTAAATTCCAAGTGGAATTAAATATAATCCCAGAGATTCCTAAATTTTCCTTATATTTAAGGGAAATCACTTTTGTAAAATACTGACTCATCAGAATTGTGTTGCTCTAATTGGAATCAACTCATTTGGCTAGCTATTTGCTACTTAGAAGAGTTTCTTGTTTCTCAGATGGAAAAAATCTGCAGTTATACTCCTACTAGTAACAGCTTAAAAATTTAGTATTTTATTTTCTTTTTGCTCTGATATGGCCTCATTTGAAATTTCTGAGATCCTATGTTGTACTAATTGATTATAAATAACAAATTACAAATAAAAAGCTCCTAAAAAGAAAACCTGGCTTTTTAAATTTTTTGATAATGCCTTTCCTAATAATGCCTTTGTCCCTAGCTTGTAGGGACTCAGACTTCCCAGCTCTGTTCAAAGCCAAGAGTTATATGCTCATTATGTTTATTGTTACATAAAAGATAGTACCTACTTTGGCTAGCCTGTGTATTTCACAAGGCAATTTATAGGTTTTCCACATTTATCAAAAGAGGCACAAATGTGCATTTGCATTAAGTATAATATGTCTGCCATAGTGTAGATATGCTATAAAAATATTCACAATCTCATACTAGTGTTGTTACTCATTTCACTGATCCCTGAGAGTTCTTGGCGAGTAGAGAAAAGCACTATGACCTAGCAAGAAGTTGCATGGGGAAAAGTAGCAGTTACTGTGTGCGTTGTTTGGTTAGATTATAGACTCCTTACTATGTCAGACTCTCGTGGTCCTTTCTGAATATTGGGTATCATCACTTCACCAGAAGAGTCTGAGATTGGTACTTGCTGCGTGATGAAAGTTTGATCTTGAAGCTTACTGTCATCCCTGCAGTAATAACAAAATGAAAGACCTGTCAGCAATCACATACGCATGGAACTTGGTTCAGAACAAAAGACTTGTCATATAACTCCTACACAGTTCTAGCACATACAAAACGTCCCCACAACCATTCTGATCAGGCTCACAGTCATTGCTTTGTCAAGAGAGCTCTTACCCAAATTCCTCTCTCTCTCCATCGTCAAGAACAACATAGTCTGGAACTGGAGGCCTAGAATGCTGGCGGTATTTCCTGTGGTAGGTAAAAGTTAATAATGAGTTAGTGTCTCCTCGTGCCCCCTATTTCAACTACACTTTTAAAATGCTAAATGAAATGCTTCAGCTGGATGAGCTGCTTATTTTAAAACTGAGCTTTACACACTCATAGAGGCAATACAATGTTAGGCAAATTAATATAAACTTATTTTCTCTTAAAGTTGAGATCTGTTGTTGAACTTAAATGGAAATATTTATGGAGATGATCATGATTGATGATACACATACAACAGCTGTTAATAGTGATGGTTAAGACTGAACCAGAGTACTGACCAGAAACATGGCCAGAAAAATTCCCTTCTCACAAAAAGAACCTCAGAACATAGAAAAATTACCCAATGGAGATAGATTCAGTATGAAATTTCTTTTACATTGGAAAGTCTGGTTTAAGGACAGGAAATAATCATATCACTAATTCAATAGTCTAATAGAAAGTGAGCTTGACAGGATTATACAAAGTATAATAGGTTGATCTGCCAGCAGATAAAGACATATTCTACTCCTAAAACTAGTCCTCAATTAGATGCATATGAAAGCAGGATAAAACCATTCAAAATATGGCCATATTAAATAGTCTAATAATGATGCATAAAAAAATGTATTTTGGATACTACTCGTACCTGAGTTGTAGCCACAGTGATTGCTGATGCACTAAAGAGCACAATTTATTGGTTATACTCCTTGACTTTGTTTAAGCACAAAGAAAAATACCATACTGTTAGAGTCACAATCATAAAATCAACTGAACTCATAAACTTCCTAGTTACTGTCCTTGCCTTGACCATTCATCATCTAATTCCTCTCCCCTCTGGCTTGAGCTTTCTCATTAAATTCAGCTTCACCTCGCACTTCACTATTCTATTCCCATCTTTTCCCTTCATCCAACTCTGGCATGAGATTCCAACAGGTTTAGGCTTGTTCCGTTGTGGCCAGATTTAAGTTCATTGCTTTGGTGTGAAATATTTCTATTCAAATTCCTTTGTTTTTCCAGTGTTGAAAACAGCACAGTATGGAACAATAACTCTGATTGTTTCTTGGGGTACAGAAAAGTCAACTTAGAATGAGACAGACATTCTATACCTGTGGTCTGGATTCTGCCTCCAGCTCTTAATAAAAAACAAAAAACAAACAAAACTTTGGAAGGCTACCAGAGACACAAAGTCTTCCATTTTCCATTTAACCTACAATTCTTTAAACTCTGCTCATTTTGTTTTCCTCTTACCTGTTCTCCTGTTTATTTTAGTGGTTATTCCTAGCCTCAGCCCTTTATTCTTCTACCTTAAGCCACTCTCCTACACTCAACTATCAGTTTTCATTAAAAGGTCAAATCTCCCTCCTTAAACTCACCTGTACTCCAATTCCTATTTACAAATGCCTCGACTATTTTTCACTACAATATATTGCCATCAACTCCAATTCAACACTGAAAATACTCCTTGCTATTTCTTCTGCTCAGAATGTTTTTTCCTCCACCCTTTGCTCCTATTTACCTTTTAGAGGTCAGCTCAAGCTTTTACTTCCTAAGAAACTTTCCTGAAATCCTCAGTTAGGTCAGATTCCCCTAATCAAAGCTATCTTACCACTATAAACCACTCCTTTGAGATAATGTCATAGTTCTACTTTTATATTTGCGTGATGGTTTGAATAATGTTTTTCTTCCATATAGCCTATGAACTCCCTGAGTTTAGAAATGATGTCTTTATTTGCTCAACACTATATCCTCAATACGTAGTAGGTACCCAATATGTATATGCTACATGAATTAATGGGCAGATTAAATAAAATTTAAACATTTCCTTGATGCTGGCTTTCCAGATTTTTCATTTGCCTTTCACACCATCATTCTTGCATTTCTAAGCTAAACACCTTAAACTTTTACACTTTGCTGGGACACCTGGGTGGCTCAGTGGGTTAAAGCCTCTGCCTTCGGCTTGGGTCATGATCTCAGGGTCCTGGGATCGAGCCCCACATTGGGCTCTCTGCTTGGCGGGGAGCCTGCTTCCTCCTCTCTCTCTTCCTGCCTCTCTGCCTACTTGTGATCTCTCTCTCTCTTTGTCAAATAAATAAAATCTTAAAAAAAAAAAAAAACCTCTTACACTTTGCTTTCTTTATTCCTTTTGTCTTTTATCACCAAGTCCTGTTTCTCCTTTCTCAGCGTCTCAGTTTGTCCCTCTTCTCTGATGGCTTCCATTCCCCCCTATACCTACACCACCACACGTCCAGAGGAGCATGGCAGCTTTTGCTGTTCCTAACTACTTCTGTTCTGCGGTCCACCCTACATATCACTGCATCAGGTTCAGGTCAGCTCTGAGAACAGAGGCCGGTGAACCCCTCCAGTGAAACAGAACGAGAGTAGGCCTTATTGCTCTTGCATTCCTTCAAGGCAGAAAAGGAAAGTGTTCTACACTACTCTAGAATGTACAGTGACCTAAGATTTGGGTTTTTCTGCATGGTTTTTAAGGCTCATCATAATTTAATCTATAGATCCAACCTTTTTTCTAATTACTAATCACTCAGCCTGGGAAGTGTTTCCTCAATGTCCCCCCAAACACCCCACCTCTATTCCTACCTCTGGGCTTCAGCCTAAGCCCCTCGACTGATGTACCCTTCCCACTCTGTCTACTCCTCTCTCCCATGAGGCACCTTGCAGAGTCATAGTCTTTCAGTCTTCCTGACTGAAGTCTTCCCTGACTACTGTAGGCCACTGACATATTGTCTGAACTCCAATGATACTTTATTGTGCCACCTGACATTTTTCTCTTCTGTTTGCTTTTGTTTGTGCAACTAGATTATAAACTCTTAGAGATCAAGGGCAATGTCTCTTAATTCCTTTGAACGCCCATGGTACCTAACATAGTACCAAGCATGTAAGCAATTATTAAGTGGTTGATTTATTTTAGCCACTTTATAGTTCATTACCAGGGTTATAGTCACTGATAAAACAGAGCGGAGAAAGAAAGTGAAATGAATCATTAAATATAATTAATTGGAATATCTATGGATTTCTGTTTTCTTTTCTAGGCCTTTTTCTTGGTATGAGAGGTTCTCTTGAATAATAATCAGCTTAAAATTATTTACTTATCTTTGCAAAAATTATCAAAATCTTAACAATTACTGTGCTGCTCTTAAGTGATCACTCACACAGCCAAGCAATGCGTACCTTCCCAGCAAGCATTACCGTCAACATCTACGCTGTCTCTTTTCTCCCCCCTTTCATTCTAACTCATCTTTCATTTTTGTGCTCATTCACTCATCGCCCATTCTTCATCTCTGGGTGCTAAGCAGTGTGACCGGTTTATATTTTCTGGTCCTTTCCCATTCCTTTAATTCTGAGTGAGAATAAGTTCATTGTTCCTATATGGTTTCTAGGTTTGATAACAATTGGGTATTTTGCTACAGAAATAGGGAGTTACCTAGGAACAAAACCATTCATTTTTGCAAAAAGCAATCTCAAGACTTTCTCCTTCTGCTCCCAGGTCAAATCTCCAATATCCACATTTCCTTGAATATCGGTCCTGAAGAATTTCAAAGATAAAAATAACGAACAAACATATAGCCAAATAAGCATCTCATCTTTTTAGAAAAAATATGAAATATGTAAACATGAGAAAATTTCCAAACCATAACTGAATATTAAGAGGCTTCCAAATGTAATGACTACAAAGCAAATTGCGTCCATTACAAAATCATAAAGTTGAAAAGGTTATCAATAATCTAGCCATTCTGAAATGGTATGTAGTCATTAAGATAAAAATAAGAAAAACCATAATACAAAAAAGGTTTGTGCTCAAACATTAAGCAAATAAGCAAACTAGAAAGTTGCAATATATCATAACAAATTTGCACTAAGATACAAAGGCAAAAGGAACAATACACCAAAAAACAGTTATTTACAAAGTGAGATTATTGCTAAATTCCTTTAAAATTTTTTTATACCAGATATTTTGCTATGAAAACAGAGTGACAAGAGGTACGTTTCGAAAATTACACATAACTTATCTAACCTGTTTTCTTACCTTGAAATAAATCTGCAGCTAAGCTTTGCAGGCAGGTCTTTATCTATACTATCGCTTTCCCAGGGGATTTGTAGTCTATTTGCTATCTATGAAAGCTGGCTGACACTGTAGAGAGTACCGATGTTGTACAACGTAAGAAACATTTTGCATGTAGGTCAATTGGGGTAGTTTTCTTTAAAAGTTTAGGTTTTGCCTTATGATCACTGTATATTTCAACTTTCCTTCCCCAATCTGCCTCTTAAGCAGATGATGTAATATTCTTTTTTTTTTAAGATTTTATTTATTCATTTATTTTTTTTTTAAGATTTTATTTATTCATTTAACAGAGAGAGAACACAAGCAGGCAGAGAGGCAGGCAGAGGCAGAGAGAGGAGCAGGCTCCCTGCGGAGCAGGAGCCCCATGCGGGACTCGATCCCAAGATGCCGGGATCATGACCTGAGCCAAAGGCAGTTGCCCAACCAACTGAGCCACCCAGGCGTCCCTTATTTATTCATTTAACAGAGAGAACACAAGCAGGCAGGCAGAGGCAGAGAGAGGAGCAGGCTCCCTGCGGAGCAAGGAGCCCGATGCGGGACTTGATCCCAAGATGCTGGGATCATGACCTGAGCCAAAGGTAGTTGCTTAACCAACTGAGCCACCCAGGCATCCCGATGATGTAATATTCTAACCACCATTTCTGCCCTGCTGGTACAGGCAATAGTACACTGAGGTTAAGATGAAAAGTTGTTCAGTAGCAAAAATGTCACACAGGGCAGAAGAGGAAGAGTCCAGTTTCTGCAATAACAATGTGGAGAATCATTTTATATACCTCCCTCTGAAAACTTACTTACTACTTTGGAGACAAAAATATAAAAGAAATTGCCTTATGTATTGTAGGGACTCAACTTACTTGACATATTAAATTTAAAAGAAAAGGAAATTATAGCAAATCTCTTGGTAATGGAGGTAACAAACTTCTGAATATGGCAAAAAGTTTTAAAAATCATAGCATGGACATTTTTGATAAGAGTCTTGTCTTTCAGAAGCCACTGACCATGTCCAACCTTCCCAACAGCTATATAATTTAAAAGAACTTATAAATTAGTCCATTATAAAACAAAGTAGAAAACTCATTTGGAAGCACTGTTAATAAGATATTAGTACCTAGTAGTAGGGAGACCTTTTAAGTTTCTTGAGTTAAGGCCTTTGAAGTACCTAATCACACTGGGATATAAGACTTTTTTTTCCAGAATAATCTTTAAAAGGCACTCTAATTTATGGTTTAAGAGTGTACTGACAGACAAAAATACTAACAGGAAACAACCATTATATCCAGTCTACAACTGTCTCAAGCATTCTGCTACCTTTATCATTGTTTTAACCGAAAGTCCTCACAGTCTTCCAAAATACACTCCAAAGATCTCTGGAAAACTGTGGGGATTTTCCATTAAAACAATGATGGGGGCCCACTACTGGATATCCTCCAATCCATGAGACAGTTCTGTACAATAAAGAAATATCATGGAGGGCACTGTGAGAAGGAAGGGAAGGGTGAATGAGGGGAAATCGGAGGGAGTGATGAACCAGGAGAGACTGTGGACTCTGAGCAACAAACTGAGGGTTTTGGAGGGGAGAGGATGGGAGGGTGGGCGAGCCTGGTGGCGGGTATTGAGAAGGGCACGTATTGCATGGAGCACTGGGTGTGGTGCATGAACAATCAATCTTGTAACACTGAAAAATTAAAATAAACATATTTCGGGAGAAAAAAAAATATTACAGGGGTGCCTGGGTGGCTCAGTGGGTTAAAGCCTTTGCCTTTGGCTCAGGTCGTGATCTCAGGGTCCTGGGATCAAGCCCCACATGGGGCTCTCTGCTCATCAGGGAGCCTGCTTCCCCCTCTCTCTGCCTGCTTGTGATCTCTCCTGTGTCAAATAAATAAATAAAATCTTTTAAAAAAAGAAATATTACAAAGAACTATTATATTGGTTTTTTAAATTATATGTGTAGTTAGGTATTATTACCTATGAATTTCATCTCAGAATAGTAAAGGGAACATTACAAAATATTTGTGAAAGTATGCTTATCAAAAATGTTTAAACTGAATCTGATCAAACCTTTATTTTTTTTTTAAGATTTTGTTTATTTATTTATTTGTTTGAGAGAAAGAGAGAGAGAGAGAGATCACAAGTAGGCAGAGAGGCAGGCAGAGAGAGAAGGGGAAGCAGGCTCCCCACCAAGCAGAGAGCCAGATTTCGGGGCTTGATCCCAGGACCTGGGGTCATGACCTGAGCCGAAGGCAGAGGCTTTAACCCGCTGAGCCACCCAGGCGCCCCTGGTCAAACCTTTATAATGAGTTTACAGAAAGTAAAATAAAAGAACATATTAAAAGATACTACAATGACATTCTATGGAACAAATGATCTAGTCTCTTTAAGAAGTCTCTGTGAGGAAAAAAGGGAATCTACTAAGAATACCTACTAAGCCCCACACACTGTCCTAAGCATAGGGGTTATAAAGATAAGTAAGATAGCTCCTGTCCTCATATAAGTTAGTGAGTAATCTATTCAATATCTAGATATTAGCAAACTGAACTTCTGAGGGTTCTTACCTCTCTAAAGGGCACAAAAATAGCAGCACAAAAGATAAAATAGTAAAAGTATGATTAGTACCATTTCTCAGCCTCCATAAGATCTTGATTCACACTATTGGTGCTGTGCTCTTTGCCATCAAACGTTCGGATTTTGGGATATTCTGTTTTTCCTGCACATGCCTCTCTCATTTTAAAATTGAAAGCAGCTTGTGCTACCCGTTTATAATGCTTCCTGCTAAATAGGATCTGTTGCTTCACTTGGTGTAGAGCATCTAAAAAGAACCTTTCCACTTCTGTTCTCTCATCCAGTATGTTCTTGGCCAGCTTCTTTACTCGATTCATTTCTTTGTCCTTCATCTGGAGAAGTTGCTGCAGCTTCTCAATTTCAACCTGCCCTGCTTCGTTCTCTATCATTGCCTGTTGCTGCACTTTACAAACTTCAACCTCAAACTCTCTGGTCATAGAACTCAGGGCAGTCTCCAAGTTTACCACCTTCTTCTGGAGAGTTTGGATTTGCAATCTTTGCTGGGAAAGTTGCATAATCTTTTCCTTAACCAACAGATCATTGATCTCCTAAAAACAAAGTTGAGAGAGGTGAGAGGGTTTTTTTAGTCAATTTCAGAACTTAAAAGTTCCTAATTTTCATTACTTCATGAGAATTAAATTTGATGCCAAGGTTGAGATGGTGATATTCGGTGTTCTGTGTATAGAGAGTAAGAAAACATCTGAAGGTTCTTCTCTGAGCTTGTGAAGGCCATTACTTTTGCTAAGTAAGAAATTGTCCTTCCCCTCCCCTAAAATTCTAATAGTTTATTTTGTATCATCGAAAAGGGTAATTTCAAAATCAGTAAGACTATACAGTAACACATTAACAACTACATACTGGAAATCGTTGCCTATGCTTGGCTATAGGCTAGTTGCCTATTTCTTTTTCATATTCCTTTTCCTCCTTCGTGATAAAACTCTAATTTTATTCAGGAAGAGAGGAAGCCAACTGAAAACTCTCAGTCTCCCTTGCAGTTCAGCAAAGCCATGTAGCTAAGTTCTAGTCAACGAAATTTAAGAAGTGTGTGCAGGACTTCCAGGAAGAAATCTAAAGGGAGGGGCATACTTTTTTCCTCTTTGTCCTTTTTCCTTCCTGCTGCTCGAGTAATAGTTAGAGTTCTAGTCACCATGAGGTGACTTTGGGGGTGTCAGCCACACACGGCACAGCAGAGTTAAGGAAACTGAGTTTTGTTGGCTTTGTGGCACGAGCATCTAGCTCTGGATTGCTAACATCCAGACTTCCTTTAGAGGAGAGAATAAACCCTTACATGGTAAAGCCATTGTTGTCAGGGCTGCTACAGCTAAACCTATTCCTAAGTGATTTAGAGACCAACTCTAAGCTAAGCAAAGTAAAAGCAGTATTCTAAGGTAGTTAAGGGTAGGAGTTATTTATGTTTCTGATACATTCTTTGTAAAGCCAAGTCGAATGCTTCTTATGTCATTCTTGTAATTAATTCTTTCAGATAAGAAAGGTACATCATCCAGAGAGAAGAAAAATGATCCCATTGTCCTTATTTTACTCAATTTTTCGTATTTACCAACCCAATCCTTAAACAAACAAAAAGCAGAAAGATAGGAAATGAAGTCTAAATGAGTGGGAACCTTTTGATGTAAAAGGAAAGTCTGAGTGTCTTGCAACTTCTGGGAGTTTTTTTGTAGAGCATCAGCTTCCTTCAGATGGTATGCGAGAGCTTTCTGGAGATAAACATTCTCTTTAAAAACAGCTCTTCCAGCATTGTTCAATTGCCTGAAATAGATAGATATAAGATCCCAAAACACGGACTTAAGTGTTAGATATTACCAAACTAGTACAATGATTGCCTTATCCCCCAATATTAAAAATAATGACCACCACTTATTTAGTTAATGGTGGGTACTCAACTGTTAGGTGGGGATCTTGTGACTAAGTTCTCACCAACAGAAAAGTGAAAAGGTATATGTTACTTCCAGTCCAAGGCAGTTAAGAGCAAACAGGAATTTCCCATGCTCTCTCCTATCCATATGAGTGGATGTGAAGAAGTCCAAGATGGAAGCAGCCCCGGTTCCTGAATCACCACTCAAGCAGAGCTCTCAGACTCACATTGGACTGTTAAGTGAGCAAGAACTAAACCACCAAGACTTGAGAGTTAATTTATGAACACACCACAATTAAATGTTACTTTCACTAACGTAACTCATGACAACTCTGTACAGTTGCTATGATTATCTGCATTTTTAAATGAAGAAATTTAATTTCAAAAGTGTTAGGAAATCTTCTGACAGTCAGTCAGTCAGTCAGTATACATGTTGGGAACCAAAGTCTAACTTCGAAGGCAGAATTCTTTCCTCCACAGAAGTCCTGGCACAGAAAGGGTGGGTGGGAAAGGGGCAGGGACATAAACAATGAGGGAAAGTAAACAAGAAAATTTGAAGAAAGCAAAGCAGGCGAGAAGGGGGAAGACAGCATGATAATAACAAAACACACCAACAGAGGTCAGAGAGGCTAAGAGAAAGGAAAAGGAGATAGCAGTCTCTTACACGATAGCTTCATGGTGAGCTCTCTCTGCCAGCATTATTATCTTCTTCTCAGCCTCTTGTTCTAGTCGGTGCTAAAAAAGAAAATGGGCTATTTTGATACGGAGTTCAAAAAGTGAAGTATTGATTTCATAATGTGAAATAAAATACTCCTGTCACATAACCCCCTGTGAGGAACTCCAAACAGTGGTGGAAGAGCTAGCAAAGAGGAGAGTGTGAATGCAGGAACCTCGGGGTACCTCGGGGTCTCCCCGTTAAAAAAGCAACATGACATGAAAATACCAAAAAAAGGTTCCACATCAGTATTGGAAAGCAGAACTGGGAGAAATTTCTGCTAAATACAAAGTGGTAAGAGTCATTTATTTACTTATGTAACACACTCCTATTGGGCGCTAATATTGTACCAGATGTTTTGGAGATTCTGTGGTGAAAAAACAGATAAAGTCCCAGATAAAATCTCACCTTATATTCTAGGTGAGATCCAAGCAAAAATAATAATTAAAATGCATTGAGCATTTACTCTGCCAGGCATGGTTCTAAGAGCTTTACATTTATTATTTACTTCTCACAACAACCCTAAGAATGAGACACTATTATCCAAAAACAAGACTGAGGAAACAAAAGGAGGGAATGAGAAGGTAGTGACTTGCCCAGAGTTAGATAGCTAGTAAATGGCAGAGCAGAGATTCATAGCAGGCAAGGTGACACTGTACCACCTCCCTAAGAAGTAAACAAATAAGAGAATTAATAGATTGTGATAAATGTTGTCAATGTAGTAAGCAAGGTAATGACACAGACAATAACTGAGGGAGATTCTTTTAGATTGGGGTTTAGGGAATCTATCTCTGAGGAAATAACATTTGAGCTCTGAAGAATGAGAAGAGCCAGAACTGGAGGAAGAACATTCCAGAAAGGAACAGCAAAGTATAAAAATATGCCACTGGGAAAGGGCTTGGTGATTCAAGGAACAGAAAGGATTAAATAGGGATGAAAGACCCCCCCGCGCACCTGCACGATAGCTAAAAAAAGGAAAATAGGGAGGGCGAGGAGAAATCCACCCGTCCTGTATCTGCGGTCGGCCACTTGGCCTTGAGTACGGGAACTATGCCAGAAAAACTGTGTGTTCACTAACCT